>CM020021.1:5846284-7046284 GCA_009771035.1 Lupinus albus | reverse complement strand
AGTTAATACCTTTGAAAGATATTACTTAACCGATTTGGAAAATATTAGTGAATTCAAATATTAGTTAAGTTTCCCAATTCAAAATGCGGAAGTAATCAATAATACATTTTCATCAAAAACATGCCATCACATTCCATTTTAATTCATAATCCACAAAATTATCCCTTTTTCAATTACATCATTGGTTAAAGTATTTATATTGATCTTATTACATCTTTTGAAAGAGGTCATTTATACAAAAGTGTTACTTCAACATATTCCTCATATTACATACTTTATACAACTACCACTTAGGAATACATAAACAACTACTCCAATATGTACTCCCGTTAGCAACCATCCACGACGCAACAGCAACATCCTGAACTTACATACATCACATAGATAAAGAAAGACAGGTGGAGTAAGAACCAACTACGGCGACCGCATCGTGAAATTACATGGAGTAATAACATTAAAGTGCTACGACCTATACCACACCTAAAATCAATCATATCACATATACAACGATACACTCAATCAATACAACATACCATAAGATATTCCCTTCTTCAATTAGTTTCTATTTTAACTTACATATACAATTTATCCAATTCCATCTTCATTAAGATTCCTATTACCATAATCACTCACAAACACCCAACGACAACTCTATACTCGAGTCAATACCATACTTCCATAGCAGGACAACACCCATAAAACAATACAATACTTCTAAGCAACACAACATTTCCAAGCAATACTATACCACATAGGGCGAGTCATTCATTACAATACCACTAAGGGCAAGACATTCATTACAATACCACTTAGGGCAAGACATTTAATACAATACCACTTAGGGCAAGACATTCGATACAATACCACTTAGGGAAAGACATTCGATACAATACCACTTAGGGCAAGACATTCGATACAATACCGCTTAGGGAAAGACATTCAATACAATACCACTTAGGGCAAGACATTCATTTCAATACCACTTAGGGCAAGACATTCAATACAATACCACTTAGTGCAATACATTCAATACAATATCACTTAGGGCAAGACATTCGTTACAATATCACTTAGGGCAAGACATTCATTGCTACATAGAGCCAATACCACTTAGGGCAAGACATTCATTGCTACATAGAGCCAATACCACTTAGATCATTCTCATACCAATACCACCACACAACAATATAACAATACTACATCACCACAACCCACCATATACTTCTTTCCATTATTTTATCATCATATTACAACTTCATCATAACAGAAATACCACATCGAATTTATAATCACTAACTCACCATAATACCTACAACCACAACCATGTCATAATAATCATATCTATCTCATTTCTTACCACAAATAAACAGCTCACAATATAATCATCGTCATATAACATAATCATGTCATTCTATCACAAATAACAACTCACAACATAATCATTATCATAAATATACTCATGTCCTTTCATCACAAATAAACAACTCACAACATATTCATCGTCATATAACATAATCATGTCATTTTATCACAAATAAACAACTCACAACATAATTATTATCATAAACATACTCATGTCCTTTCATCACAAATAAAAAACTCACAACATATTCATCATCATATAACATAATCATGTCATTCTATCACAAATAAACAACTCACAACATATTCATCATCATATAACATAATAACGATAGAACCATCTTCCATGGCGGTGTATGACCATAAGCGAGCATATTGTATTTCATCTAATAAAACGGTTTCCTACACATATATCTTCACATTTATGGCTAATACCTCTTCATGGAAAATAAAGACTCTCACATGGACCACAAACTTCCAAGAGAGTTTCTATCCAGTACCATTCTCCGATTCTTGAGGGAAATCAGAGAAGATGACTCTAATGAAATACTCTAAGACCACAATGATTTTCTCCCTCACCTTAATTTGCGTAAGCTCCATTGTTCCGCAAAAGAGCAACATCTCCCTCCATCTCCTTCAACCTCCAATGTTCCCTTTTCACCTCCAAAGCCCTTCAATGTGCCACTAAGAAGCAAGATGAAGAGGTTTTGATGAGTTTTTGAGGTTTACTGGAGGGGATAATCGAATTTCATGGGGATTCGCCATTGGGAGTGAAAAGGGGAGAAAGAAAATGAAGATTAGGGTTTCTAAAACCCCCTTTTCACTTTTATAGCTGTGTAGCCTCGCCCGGGCGAGAATGGCTCGCTTAAGAGAGAATTACGCGACTTTTCAATTTTTCCACTCTAACGTTCTCGCCTGGGCGAGAATTCTTGCTCAAGCTAGAATTTCGCAGCTTGTCCAGATTTCTCTCTCATTGAAGCGACCACTTCCTTTCTTAAGCGAGGTTCCCGGAAGACTCATATTAGAACACCGAGTCTCTCACTTGTTCGAGGTCATCTTGCTCAAACGAGGATTCCCCAATATACCATCTAACACTCTAATATTTCTAATCATTCCGGAAACAAAATTTGAAGTGTTACACTTATGACTAGTTTTGTGTACATACTTTAAATGGGTTTTACTTAGTATTTTGTTTTCATTTTCATTTTGGATTTGTAATAAAAGTCCATAAAGTGCTTGTAAGTAAAGAGTCAGACAAGACCACATGACTTAGACTAAACCCAAAACAACTTAGCAGTAGTAAGAGCTATGTAAATGCAGTAGGAGAATGCATATGGTTATACTTTGCAAATCAGATATAGGAGTAGAGAATTTAGGAAAAATAATGAATAGCAGTAGTTATTATGAAGAATTAACAAACAAGGATTCCACCCTTGGTTTGAAATTTTGGTTACTAACTTGTTTGGAATTGTGTTATTGATTCCCCTTTACTTCATTTAATATTTGCCATTAAATTATTTAATGATTCTTTTTTAATGTACATATTTTTAGGTATATGTTGTAATGGATAAAACTTGGATTTCTAAGCCACACAATACATTTGACTACTTAATTGGTTTAAGTCAATTCTTAGATTTTGCTTTTGAGAATGGAGCTGTTGGAGATACAATTCGATGTCCATGTCCCAAATGTGGGTTTATGAAATGGAAAACCAGAGACATATCTTATGACCACTTGCTTAGGAAACCATTTCCCCTAAATTATGTTATTTGGAATCATCATGATGAAAAACAAGTATTTTAGTCTACTACAACTGAAGAGGTAATGCAAGAAACTTGTCATTGTGAAAATCCAATGGGCATAATGATGAATGATGCATTTGGGCATTATAGGCAACAAGTCAATAATGAAGGTGTATCAGAACCATGTGGTGTGTAACACCTCAATTTTTGTTTTCGGATTGATTGGAAAACTTAGGGTATTGAGGTGCATGCTTGACCATTCTCTCTTGGACGAGAGGGTCTCGCCTAAGCGAGGGACTCAACGTTTTAAGTTTGAGAAGTATAGGAACCTCGCCCAAGCGAAGAAGTGGTCGTTTGAGCGAAAGTGAAATCTGGAAAAGCTGTCAAATTCTAGCTCGAGCTAGGATTTTCGCCCAGGCTAGAGGGGGGCCTTAGCATACTTCCCGATTCTCGCCCAAGCGAGAAATCCGCGCCCGAGCGAGAGCTTTCCAGTGTGAAATGTGAAAAAGTCACGAAATTCTCGCCCAAGCGAGCCGTTCTCGCCCGGGCGAGAGCGTTAGAGCTATAAAAGTGAAAAAGGGGATCTAGAAACCCTAATCTTCATTTTCTTTCTCCCCCTTTCTCTCCCAACGGTGGCTCCACCCAAATGGACCATTTTTCCCTCCACTAAGCCTCAAAACTCATCAAACCTTCCTCTTGCTTCATGGTGACACATTTGGAGAAGCTTGGAGGTGAAAAAGCAACAATGGAGGTTGGAGGAGATGAAGGGAGATGTGGCTCTTTTGCGGAGCAACGAAGCTTACGCAACCTAAGGTGAGGGAGAAGACCATTGTGGTCTTAGAGTATTTCATTAGAGTCATCTTCTCCGATTTCCCTCAAGAATCGGAGCACGTTAACGAATAGAAACTCATTTGAGTGTTTGTGGTCCTTGTGAGAGTCTTTATTTTACATGAGGTTGTATCAGCCATAAAAGTGGAGATATATGTGTGGGAAAACCGTTTATTTAATTAAAACGCTATATGCTCATTTATGGTAATACACCATCATGAAAGATGGTTCTAACGTTAATGTGTTATATGATGAAGAATATGTTGTGTGTAGTTTGTTTATGATAATTGTGTGTTATGGATGTTTGATGTGTTATGAACATACATGAGTATGTTTGTAACAAGGATTGTGAGATGTGTTGTTTAATGGCAAAAAGTAGAAATGGTTATGTTGTGTGATAATGATTGTGTGATGAGGTGTTGATTTGTTAAGAGTGGAAATGAGTATGTTGTAAGTGGTTGATTGTTATAAACATGTATGGGTGTGTTATAACAACGAATGTTTGATGAGTTGTGAATGTGTTAAAATGGATATGGGTATGTTTCTCAAAATGAGTATGTTGTAAGTGGTTGATTGTTATAAACATGTATGGGTGTGTTATAACAACGAATATTTGATGAGTTGTGAATGTGTTAAAAGGGATATGAGTATGTTAATCAAAATGAGTATGTTGTGAGTGATTGATTGTTATAAACATATATGGGTGTGTTGTAACAATGAATGTTTGATGAGTTGTGAATGTGTTAAAATGGATAAAGGTATGTTTGTGACAATGAAGGTGTTGTATGTTATTTATGGTGATAAAATAATTAGATTTCTTGTGTTGATTGTGTATGACATGGATGTGAGTGTAATGTGGAAACTCGACCTGCCCGATGTGGTATGGGGATTACTCAACCTGCCCGATGTGGTATGGAGATTATTTGTACGGTGCAGAATTGTTGAACGAGATCAAGGGTAAATTACTAGGGAATGTGAAGGATGTGAAAAGTGTATACTCGGAATGAAAATCATATGCATGCCATAGGATATATATTATGGGATATATATCCTATAGGGTGAATATGAATGATGAGAAATGAGTATATTTGGACGAATAAAATATGCACACTATAGCACATATATAGTATGGGATGTATGTGTACTATAGGGTGAATATAGATAATATGTGATAAATAAATATGCACACTATAGAACACATATAGTATGGGATGTATGTGTACTATAGGGTGAATATGGATAATATGTGATGAATAAGTATGTAAACTATAGAACACATATAGTATGGGATATATGTGTACTATAGGGTGAATATGTATAATATGTGTTAATTGATATATGCTTATCATGATTGATGTTAGATGTGTGTGGTTTTAATACTTTAATGTTATTACTCCATGTAAATCCACGCTACGGTCGCCGTAGTTGGTTCTTACTCCCTCTGTCTTTCCTTGTATGTGTTGTATATTTGGGTTCAGGTTGTGGAGGTAGCACATTGGACGCTTGCGGAGAAGAGTACATGATAGAGTAGTGGATAATATGTTAATTGATATATTATATGATAAATATTTGTAATATGAAGAACATGTTAAAGTGGATTCATGTATAAACAACTTTCTTGTAAGTGTATAATGAAGTGGATCTAATGTTTGTATTTAAGGTACTTTTGAGAAAGGGTAATTGTATAAAGGATGTATTTGAACGGAAGTGTAATGACATGCTTTTGAAATGAATGGTGTTTGAAATATTTCCGCCTTGTAAATTTATAAACATATTCACTCAAGTTTCCAAACTGTTCGAGTAATGTCTTTCAAAAGTAATCACTGCACTTTCACGAATAAGGATTTTAAAAGAGAATTTTCGAGTTATGAAAATCGGGTCGTTACATGGTGCAGACGACATACTAAATGAGGGGCCAAGGGAGGATCATAGTTTCATTGACGAGTTTCTAAAAGACGGAAATCAGAAATTGTATGAAGGGAGCAATTACACAAAATTGGAGTTTATAATCAAATTATATCATATAAAGGTTTTGTGTAGATTAAGTGAAAAGGCGATGACTTTGACATTAGATTTGTTGAGAGATGCATTTGAAGAAGTGAAGTTGTCTCCTTCTGTTTATTAGTCAAAGAAAATCATTAACAAACTTGGTCTTAACTACACTAATATAGACGCATGTCCAAATGATTGTTTGTTATATTTGGGAGATGGTGAAAAAGACTTGGATGCATGTAAACATTGTGGTAAATCTAGGTGGAAACCCAATAAGAAAAATAAGGTAGCAGCAAAGGTTTTGTTTAGCAACATTCAGTATTTTGTTTTTTTTTTTTAGACTATTTTTAGTTATTTGCAATGAAATTTTATTATTGTTAAGAGCATTTGTATTTAGTATTGTATATTTAAATAATAATTATAAATTAATAAGAATAAATTTGTTAAGATTATGAAATTAAATTGAGGTTTAAATCCTATAGAAACATATAATAGTTACTTTTCAGGTATCCCTATGTTATTTCGAGTAGTGATACGTTATGGTTGTGGGGTACCCCTTTAAGGTGAGGTTAAAAACCTCCTCAAATAGCGGAGGTTAAAAACCTCAACTAATAAACCACTAAATTTGTCAATATCAGGGGTTTTCTAAAACCTCTGCTAAACGCTTCTAGCGGTCATAACTGTGGAGGTTTCTGAAACCACTGCTAGTTATATTGTGGAGGTTAAAAACCTCTACTAATTCCAAAAAAACCTTCACTAAATAAAAAGTTTGTTGTAGTGGGGGGTCAGGGGGTTGAGGGGGTAAGGTATTCATACCTGCCAATTTTAAGTGATGGATATAAGAGATTCAACAATGGCTTCATGTCTTGCATCTTGCTGGTCTTTGTTTTCTTGTAGTTATTCTGCAAAAATTTGCAGAATATTTTCATCCAAATCCTTGGTTGCAGCTTTGGGAGACATAGAACAAGAATGAAAGCACCAATTGATAAGGAATGTGAGTGAATAAAGAGCACTAGTCTAAATTAACTAAGTTAAATGAACTAGAAGTAATAAAAATATGCAATGCAATAATATTTCATACTCCATTCCTGGTAGCCAAGCAGTTTAAATGCATAGAAATCTAGGGTTGATACTAGGTGGTCATGGACCCTAATAGAGTAGGCTCATTCCATTCATTAGACATAAAAATAAAAGATAATTAAAAGATATCTTATTTAGTGACATAATCAGCTAGCCACTTGGACTTGTGTTTGAGTCTAGTGGACTTAAGTGAGCTCCTATCAGTAGTCAATGGTAAGAGGTTGAAACCATACTTGGGTGGTGATATGGACATGATCACCATTATGCTTTTCCTCAAGGATCTTAGAACAAACATTAAGCTTAAAGAAACACTTCCTATGAGGCAACCTACTGTTTGATTAGATTTCAATAATTTTTTTCTGTATAATATGACTTAATTGTGTGTTTCAAGATGCTTCACAATTTTTTATTTCCATATTAAATGTAACAACCCGATTTTATAACCCAAAATTTTAAAACCTTATTAAATTTAAATATTAGTTAAGTTTCCCAATTCAAAATGCGGAAATAATCAATAATACATTTTCATCAAAAACGTGACATCACATTCTATTTTAATCCATAATTCATACAATTATCCTTTGTTTCAATTACAACACTGATTAAGATAATCATGCTAATCTTATTGCATCTTTTGAAAGAGATAATTTATACATCATAGTTACTTCAACATATTCCTCATATTACATACATTATACAAATACAATTTCGGAATACAAAACGACTACTCCAGTCTATACTCCCATCAGCAAACATCCACGACGCAACAACAACATCCTGAACTCACATATAACACATAGACAAGGAAAGTAGAGGGAGTAAGAACCAACTACAGCGACCGTAGCGTGGAATTATTACATGGAGTAATATCATTAAAGTATAACAACCTATACAATCATCTAAAATCAATCATAGTAAACATATACCATTTATATACCAGTCAATATCTTAAACCACATCATGTTCACATATTCAATCGGTATAATCATCACGTTTCACTTAGACAATTCAACACATCAGTACAACAAACAATAGGATATTTACTTCTTCAATTAACAACCTTTACCATTTACTTACACAGTTTATCCAATTCCATCTTCATCAATATTCCTATTACCATAGTTACTCACAAATACTCAATGATACTCCCATATCCGAAGGCGGGTCAAAATTCATACCACGAAGGCAGGTCAAACTCCATACCACGAAGGCAGGTCAAAATTCATACCACGAAGGCAGGTCAAAATCCATACCACGAAGGCAGGTCAAAATCCATACCACGAAGGCAGGACAAAATCAATACCATGAAGGCAGGTCAAAATCCATACCACGAAGGCAGGTCAAAATCCATACCACGAAGGCAGGTCAAAATCCATACCACGAAGGCAGGTCAAAATCCATACCACGAAGGCAGGTCAAAATCCATACCACGAAGGCATGTCGAAATCCATACCACGAAGGCAGGTCAAAATCCATACCACGAAGGTAGGTCAAAATCCATACCACGATAAAAACCACTCACAACATCATCATCAGATAATATAATTATGTACATTTATCACCAACAAGTCGTTCATCACAAAATCATTATTACAAATATACCCACAAATCAACAAATCAACAACTCATCACACAATCATTGATACAAACACACCCATATATGTTTATAACAAATCGTGCATCCATAACACAACATTATCATAAATAAACCACACACAACATATTCTTCATCATATAACACATTAACGTTAGAACCAGCTTTCATGACGGTGTATTACCATAAATGAGCATATAAAGTTTCATTTAAATAAACGGTTTTCCCGCACATATCCCCACATTTATGGCTAATACATCCTCACGTGAAATAAAGACTCTCACATGGGCCATAAACACCCAAACGAGTTTCTATCCGTTAATATGCTCCGATTCTTGAGGGAAATCGGAGATGATGACTCTAATGAAGATGATGACTCTAATGAAATACTCTAAGACCACAATGGTCTTCTCCCTCACCTTAGGTTGCATAAGCTTCATTATTCCGCAAAAGAGCTCCATCTCCCTAATCTCCTTCAACCTCCATTGTTGCTTTTTCATCTCCAAAGCACTCCAATGTTCCATTAAGAAGCAAGAGGAAGAGATTTTGATGTGTTTTTGAGGTTTAGTGGAGGGAAGAGTCGAAATCCATGGGGATTCGCCATTAGGAGTGAAAGGGGAGAAAAGAAAGTGAAGATTAGGGTTTGTGAAACCCTTTCCTTACTTTTATAGTTGGGCCCTCTCGCCTAGGCGAGAATAGCTCGCTTGGGCGAGAAGCCCAGAACATTTTAAATTTCGAAACACGGACTCTCTCGCCTGGGCGAGATTCTCTCACTCAAGCGAGAATCTCACAGTCTGCCTAGACTTCTCTCGCTCAAGCGACCACTTTCTCGCTTGGGTGAGATTCCCAGAATTCCCAAAATTTAAACACTGGGTCTCTCGCTTGGGCGAGACCCTCTCGCTCAAGCGAGAATCTGACAGTATGCCCCATTCTTCAGGACTGTTACCCATTTTAAGGAGGGTAAATTTGGGGTGTTACAATCCTTCCCCCCTAAAAGAAATTCCGTCCCCGAAATTTTATCAGGTTATTCTCAGGAAGATACTATCATCACCCCGACACTAGGCATAGATATACTTGACCAAACTTAGGTCCGACCATCTAAATAATTACGACCGCTTAGTCGACAAACAAGGACACATACCACGTAACAGTGATACTACAATGACAATTCATGGACTAACTTTTCAGAGTCCACATACTAAAGGCAAATATCTGGACAACTAGGACAATTAAGAGGAAGTTATTACCACCGAAATAAAAATTCTCAAGTATTCATCAAGAACAATAGATCTTCCCGATCTATCCAGATAAAAATCGTTCAAAATGATCAACATATACAGTGAAATTCACAATAACACATTCGAATTCAAAAGAAAGTGGGACTCAATACCCATCATCTACCAAGATGCACCAAATCGCATCCAAAATGCAATAGCTAAATCGACATTCACTCGATGGAAACAGCGTCATTTCATTTCACACATGAAAATAGCCACAATTAACTCAAAAATTCTCACTAGCATTTTCAAACTTGTACTTGCTATAACACATAAACAAGTCATTCATTCATCGAGTAGCATTTAGACAAACAAGATTTTCCAGAGTTTTTCAGAGCATCAAACAAAATCACCGAGTAACTATCCAATCCAATCAAACATTCCTACAAAACACGGATGCAGTAGAAGAATATTCGCCAATTTTAGTCTCAAATCGGCGTACAAGACCGTAGGTCAACTCAAATCACATGTTTCATTACCAATTATTATTGCAATTTATAAACATTCAATCCAATAACATGGGCATTACATGGATACTCAAACTATCTCTGTATGCATATATTTCGAACTCGATTCTACATCGTGTCTAGAAACACCTAATCAGAATTACATCACAAAGTTTTTAACAACATCACATCTCGTACAAGATGCAGTTGCTAACCTTTTGGATATTCAACAGGGAACTAAGTTAATGCTTAGCCAAATTATATGTGAAGATGGTGATCCTTCCCAACCTATGGCTGAGGTTTTGATGATGCTCACTATGTCATCAAATGCAAAAAGAAGACTAGCAAATCAAAAGTCAAAGAAGCTCATATGTGTAGTCTAAGTCTTTTAGGTAAAACGATACTTGAACTTAAAATATCTTAACTATACGATAAAGGCTGATCTTTGAAAAACTCATGCATGAAACTAAGATCATTTACAAGTGTTCTGTTTTTTAAACAGTGTAATCGATTACACAATCCTGGTAATCGATTACATGCTGATAAACTAATCAGGCATGTGCATTTTACACGATGTAATCGATTACACTATACTCGTAATCGATTACAACATATTAAAAGCATCAGATATGTGCATTTTTCACATTGTAATCGATTACACCATGTTTGGTAATCGATTACATCAAGCCGTTGAGTTTGTATTTTAAATTTTTAACTGGTCTAATCGATTACACCATATAGTAATCGATTACACTTATCAGAATAGTATACTGGTTCTGTTTTGATTTAACTGTTGTAGCTCAATCATTACAATGACATTTAGATACTTCACTCACTTCAATCATTACTTTGAACAAAGAGTAAACAAAAATAATCCAAAACCTATGCAAGCATTGTAAGATTGACTTTTAGCAACTCATACAAGTAAGGATTGAAAACTTGGTCTCTTCAAAGCACACAAGGTACATTTTCTTTACATTTTTCCTTGTTAGCGCAATATTATCTAAAAACAATACTTCATGATCAACACATTCCATAAAACATATTCATTTACATGTTCATATGAATCCTTTACATTATTCTTCAAGTTATTACCAAGATAGTTAACATACGGTTTCTAGAATTCACGCATCAAGGAAAAATTTATCAGGCATTAACAATTAACCTCAAAAACATATTTCACCATAGTCATATAAAACATGTTACACACAAATTCATCATTTCATTCAACTTTCTAAACCTTGATGCATTGCAAGCAAACACATATGCAGGAATAAGTCAAGATGTACATATTTATTTCTAGTCAAGATAGGCGAGTACATGCTAGCAAACTTTTACAAAGTAAAATTGCATGGTTACATGTCATATAATAAAATGTAGATGTTTAGCCACCGAGTCTAATAACTGGTCAATCGTTATACCATGCATATTTGTTTTGATCCTGGGGAATGACAAGTTAACTAAGAACATATCTCAAATAGGAACATGTAGGAAACCACATAGCATGACATACAAATTTTCATGTTATAGATTATTCTACTTTTAACAAGGACAAACATTCATTTCATTATCAAAAGTCATCCATAGAATAAAAATCCAATTTTCAAGACAAAATATATAGTTCTTTCAAATTATTATCCTCTCAAAATGCTAACAAGGTTCTCAATTCTCATGTAGATATCATAGCGAACAATTAATACCTTAATTTCATTCAACTATAACCACATAGGCATATAAGCAAACATCCAAGAAAGCTAAGCTAATCGTTCCTTTTCAATTATATTAATCTTAGTGATAAAAGAAGGTTCACATCAAGAGCTTGACAAGAAACTCATAACGAGAGATTCACCACGAGGAACTCTCAACAAGAAAATTTCACATCACGAAATTCAACAATAAAATCACAACTATAACTCACCATAAGAAATTTAAACAAGAGGTTCACAACCAGAAATTTTCAGCAAGAGTTTCACCAGAGAATTCCCAACAAGGGTCTCACACAATAAATTCTCAATAAGAAATTCAACAAGAATTCCTCAACAAACACTTAAGCAATTACTCTCAGCGAGATATTCCAATACAAGATACAACTAGAAACTTACCACAAGAAATTCAACAAGAATCTTTCATGACAACAATAATCACATAATTAACAAACAATTCACATAAGTCATACAAAGAAGCATACAAGGCCATACCCTAGGCCGCAGGGCTAATTATGCTCTGATACCATATTGTAACAACCCGATTTTATAACCAAAATTTTAAAACCTTATTAAATTTAAATTAGTTAAGTTTCCCAATTCAAAATGCGGAAATAATCAATAATACCTTTTCATCAAAAACGTGACATCACATTCTATTTTAATCCATAATTCATACAATTATCCTTTGTTTCAATTACAACACTGATTAAGATAATCATGCCAATCTTATTGCATCTTTTGAAAGAGATCATTTATACATCATAGTTACTTCAGCATATTCCTCATATTACATACATTATACAAATACAATTTCGGAATACAAAACGACTACTCCAGTCTATACTCCCATCAGCAAACATCCACGACGCAACAACAACATCCTGAACTCACATATAACACATAGACAAGGAAAGTAGAGGGAGTAAGAACCAACTACGGCGACCGTAGCGTGGAATTACATGGAGTAATATCATTAAAGTATAACAACCTATACAATCATCTAAAATCAATCATAGTAAACATATACCATTTATATACCAGTCAATACCTTAAACCACATCATGTTCACATAGTCAATCGGTATAATCATCACGTTTCACTTAGACAATTCAACACATCAGTACAACAAATAATAGGATATTTACTTCTTCAATTAACAACCTTTACCATTTACTTACACAGTTTATCCAATTCCATCTTCATCAATATTCCTATTACCATAGTTACTCACAAATACCCAATGATACTCCCATACCCGAAGACAGGTCAAAATCCATACCACGAAGGCAGGTCAAAATCCATACCACGAAGGCAGGTCAAAACCCATACCACGAAGGCAGGTCAAAATCCATACCACGAAGGCAGGTCAAAATCCATACCACGAAGGCAGGTCAAAATCCATACCACGAAGGCAGGTCAAAATTCATACCACGAAGGCAGGTCAAAATCCATACCACGAAGGTAGGTCAAAATCCATACCACGATAAAAACCACTCACAATATCATCATCACATAATATAATTATGTCCATTTATCACCAACAAGCCGTTCATCACAAAATCATTATTACAAATATACCCACAAATCAACAAATCAACAACTCATCATATTTGTTTATAACAAATCAACCATCCATAACACAACATTATCATAAATAAACCATACACAACATATTCTTCATCATATAACACATTAATGTTAGAACCAGCTTTCATGACGGTGTATTACCATAAATGAGCATATAACGTTTCATTTAAATAAACGGTTTTCCCGCACATATCCCCACATTTATGGCTAATACATCCTCATGTGAAATAAAGACTCTCACATGGGCCATAAACACCCAAACGAGTTTCTATCCGTTAATATGCTCCGATTCTTGAGGGAAATCGGAGATGATGACTCTAATGAAATACTCTAAGACCACAATGGTCTTCTCCCTCACCTTAGGTTGCATAAGCTCCATTATTCTGCAAAAGAGCTTCATCTCCCTAATCTCCTTCAACCTCCATTGTTGCTTTTTCATCTCCAAAGCACTCCAATGTTCCATTAAGAAGCAAGAGGAAGAGATTTTGATGTGTTTTTGAGGTTTAGTGGAGGTAAGAGTCGAAATCCTTGGGGAGTCGCCGTTAGGAGTGAAAGGGGAGAAAAGAAAGTGAAGATTAGGGTTTGTGAAACACTTTCCTTACTTTTATAGTTGGGTCCTCTCGCCTGGGCGAGAATAGCTCGCTTGGGCGAGAAGCCCACGACATTTTAAATTTCGAAACACGAACTCTCTCGCCTGGGCGAGATTCTCTCGCTCAAGCGAAAATCTCACAGTCTGCCCAGACTTCTCTCGCTCAAGCGACCACTTTCTCGCTTGGGCGAGATTCCCAGAATTCCCAAAATTAAAACACTGGGTCTCTCGCTTGGGCGAGACCCTCTCGCTCAAGCGAGAATCTGACAGTATGCCCCATTCTTCAGGACTGTTACCCATTTTAAGGAGGGTAAATTTGGGGTGTTACATTAAACATGATCAAAGGTGTAGGTTTGTGACTTATGTATTTGCTCAATTAAAAAGAAAAAAGAATTGCACTATAATCCTTTGAACATGCTTGGAAAGTTTTGATTTCATGGGGCAGTGATGAGGGTTAATTTATTGCTTTTCATGGAATTGGGTGAAGGAAAGAGGGATCAACTTAAATTTATCAAATTAAGGAGGTTCAACTCCTCCCTAAATCACACCCAACGTGATATATAGGCGCCCATCACTCTGGCACTCCCTAAATACTTCCATTCCTCATACTCATTGGCCTGAGGGTTGCCACATGAAAAAAGAGATTGTGACACATATCACTTATAAAAGATTAATGGTGTAAATTTTCATTCATTTTTAATTAAATTTTATTTTTTAATGTTTAGAATTTTATGGACCTCATGATCAAGTACTAGAGAGGATTTAGACCCATGAAAAAGAGGAGGAAAGTAGCCGACAAACTGCTGGAGAAATTCTCGTGTTTCATTTAGATATTTAGCACTTTTAGGTTATTATTAGTACTTATTTTGAGTTTGATTTGTATTCATGTTTGGCCCCATACATAATTTCATATATGCTTATTGTTTTATTTCACAAACATGGTTCATGGAAAATCAAAAGTTATGCATGATTGTTTTGAGATAAATTATTTTGTTGCACTCATGATGCCATAACATATTTGACTTCATTATTCGTATGAAAATCATTGGCAAATCCGTGAAGTGCTTGAAATCAAGAAAATTTATACCTGAACCATGTGAGCCAGTGTAATCTTAAACAAATGCAAGCATGAGAGATTCACCATTTATTTTGCACGATTGGAAAAACAATGTTTGTCTCGCACTCTTTAATTTAAAGAGAGCATTTATGAAAAGAGATTGTATGCAATGATGACTTTTGGTTTTTGTATAGAATAAAAAGTGAGATTGACAATGTATCAATATTTGTGCAAAAATGGTGAGAAAAACTCCAAAAAATGGAGCAAAAGAAAATTGAAAATGAATTTACAAATTTTGTTGGTTAAAAACTCAAAGTCAAGAGAGGTTTGTTCTTAGAAGTTCAATTTATTGTTTTCTTAACATGAAAATTATTTTGAATATCGATAAAGCTAACTTTCCTTGAAGTCGAATCACATTACAACCTAAAAAGTTCTTAATGATTCTTGAATGACCATGCAATCGTGATAATTATTGAGATAGGTATCATATTTGAGTTATTGAAATTAAATGGCTGGTGAAATACTTACCTTAATTTAGTTATAAATGGAACTTGTGTGAATGATCAACCATTTCCCATAATTGAAAAACATTAACTTAAGTAAATTGCTTAGTGGTTTCATGAAATTTGCATTCATTTCATTGTTATGAATATCATTTGTGGGCATCAAAAATCTTGTTGGGGAGCATCACACAAAGTGGAAAGCTTGTTGATTTTCATTGTTCACGGATCTAGTATATTGAAGAAGCCATCTATATATAATTTTTCGTTGATCAGTACCTTTTGTTCGAGGAAAATCAATGATTTAAATTGATTTGATAAGTGTCAAATCTACCATATTTTCTAATAGACTTTGGAGCACTTATTTTTATGATTCGTTAGAAATAACTTACATATTTATGCAATTTGACAAGAACTTGTAAAAATATGAATTTTTGATTAAGAAAATATTTTATGCATGATTTCAAGGTTATAATATTGTGCTTTATTCTTGTTTTAGAATGATCACCTAAAACATAAATTTGGATTTGATATTCTAATTTTTTATATCTAATATGGTTTTATCATGTAATGAATCTAAGTTTTAGGAATAAAGTTAGTTCATTTGTCAACTAAAATCTAAAAGGGATAAGAATTGATGTGATGAAATCAAGCATATGGCAAAATTTGTAGTTCAATCAATTTGAAAAGTTAAAAGGTGAAAGTGAATTCAGACATTGTTTTCATATTGCTTTATGAATTATTTTTATTCTTGATTTCTACATGCTTGTTATTATTAAAAATAAAAACCAAATCTTTTTTGAAATATCATTGTTTAATGATTTAAAGTAAATAATAACATTTTATAACCAATTTCTGGTTGATACGACAAAATCCTATACTATACTATAATTTTTTTGAAAGGATTTAATAGCAATAATAGTAAAGCTGAAAATAACTTTCACCAAAAAATCTTTCATCAAGATTCTAAACCAAAGATTAACATTAGTCATTTACTTGTTTACATTGGTCTTCGTTATCGAGAGAGGAACTAAATGAGAAACTATAATTGTGAAGACAAACTTTAGAAACTCATAATTTTTATAAGTCGAAGTAAGATCAAGTATATAAAGTGTAAGTTTAGTATGGACTCGACAAATCCTATTGTAAGGTAACAATATAGTTCCAAAAATCATAGTTTTATCCCGAGAAAGTTAGGATAGGATTTGATGATGATTGAATAGTGCTAGCCAAAACCCAAGACATATAAAAATGGTTTAGTATTGATAGAAGGTTTTTGAGGTAGTTGAAAAATAGATTGAGTGATATTATATGCTCAATATATAACATAACGTAGCTCGAAATCCATTAATAGAATATAAGGAATGAAAGTTTATAATAGTGAAAACAGAAATGAAGATTTTGACAATAAAGAAATTCAATTATATAAGATGTTAATCGCCAATAGTTTTCATAATAACACAACAACCCAAGTTTTACCACTACTTAGAATGTTTTGATTTTTATTAGCATGTCTATTTATAAGCTTCCTACAACCAAGGGACTTGATTCTTGGAGATATTTTTAATAGTCCTACTAATTACATTTGGAATAGAATTTTGTAGAAAGTCCTAAACTATAATTATCTAAGAAACTCTACACATTGTTTTACCAACAATGAAACTTCGGTATGCTTATGGAATTATCTAAAATATTTTATGCAAGATTTCAATAATATAATATTGTGCTTTATACTTGTTTTAGAATGATCACCTAAAACATGAATTTGAATTTGATATATTAAGTGGAAACTAATTGTTTAAATCTAATATCAGTTTTATCATCTAATGAATCTAAGTTTTAGGAATAGAGTTAGTTCATTTGTCAACTAACATCTAAAAGTGATAAGAATTGATGTAATGAAATCAAGCATATAACATCTAAAAGTGATAAGAATTGATGTAATGAAATCAAGCATATGACAAAATTTGTATGTTCAATCAATCGAATATTAAAAAGTGAAAAGGTGAAAGTTAATTCAGACAATGTTTTCATAGTTCTTTATGATTTATTTTTATTCTTGATTTTTGCATGCTTGTTAGTTGTTACTACTAAAAACAAAAACCAAATTCTTTTGAAATATCATTGTTTAATGATTTAAACTAATAATGACATTTTATTACCAATTCCCCGTACATACGACAAAACCTATATATTATATTATAATTTATTTTGAAAGGATTTGGTAGCATCAATAGTAAAGCGAAAATAACTTTTACAAAAAATATTTCATCAAGATTCTACACAAATGGTCAATATTTAGTCCTATACAAAATGAAAAACTACATTGGTCTTCATTATCGGAGAGAAACTAAATGAGAAACTATAATTGTGAAGACAAACTTTATAAGCTCATATTTTTAATAAGTCGAAGTAAGATAAAGTATATGGAGTGTAAGTTTAATAAATCCTGGACAAATCCTATTGTAAGGTAAAAATATAGTCATTATAGTGCTAGCCATAACCCAAGAAGTATAAAAAATGATTTAGTATTGATGGAAGGCTTTTGAGGTAGTTGAAAAATAGATTGAGTGATATTATATTCTCAATGTATGATATAACGTAGCTCGGATGTCACTAATAATATATAAGGAATGAAAATTTTATAGTAGTGAAAATAGAAATGAAGGTTTTGACAATAAATAAATTCAATTATATAAGATTGCAATCACCAATAGTTGGTTTTCATTGTTAAGAAACTTCAAGAAAGGTTGATGAAGAAGAGAGAAGAAATGGAAAACAGAGAGTGACACGAGAGAGAGAGGAATTGCAGAAATTATGTGAGGGAAAGTAGAGAGTGTATGAGGGAATAGATTTCTTGATTTTCAATCATCTATCCACCATGTATTTATACATCTTTCCACCTATAGCCAAACTAACTTAACTACTTGCTATGAATGGAAAGTCTTCTAACAATAGTATCTAACTTTCTAGCTCTCTTGGATTAGTTCTTAACATCCACCCTTAATCCTAGAGAGTGCAATTCTGTAAACATCACATTAGACTCCTAACCAAACAATCACAAAAACAACAAGCACTAAAGTTCAAACAGTAAGCACTAAAGCACTAAAAATTACAACAAAAAAAGACCCACAAAGTCTTAACAAGTATTGCTTTAAAACTTCACCAATCCTAGCTTGTTCCTTTAGCTTTTCAAACCCCTCAACCTTTAAAGGTTTTGTCATAACATCAGCAATTTGAAATTCAATGGGACAATGAACCAATTCAACTATTCCTTTGCTAACTTGATCTCTCAAGAAATGAAACTTAGTTTCAATGTGTTTGCTTCTCCCATGGCTGACTGGATTTCTTGATAAGTTGATGGCTGATTTATTGTCCACCATTAGCTCAAACTTCTCTGCATCTCCACACTTCAAATCATCCATTAAAGAGCTCAACCACAAGCCTTGACAAGCTGCAATGTATTCAACTTCACAAGTTGAAAGTGCCACAACACTTTGTTTCTTAGAATTCCATTAGATTGGTGCACCACACAAATAGAACACTTGTCCAGAAGTGCTTCTCCTATCTTCCTTATCTCCACACCAATCTGAGTCTGAGAAACCAGTTAGTTTCAATGCATTTGTAGTTCTCTGTTTTGGAAACAAGATGTCATAGTTCATGGTTCCCTTCAGGTACCTCAAAATCTTCTTTGCTTCAGTAAGGTGAGCTTGAGTTGGATTAGCCATATGCCTACTTATTAAGTCTGCTCCATAAGCTATCTCAGGTCTTCTATAACACACAAACCTGAGACATCCCACCATTTCCCTAAACAAGGTTGCATCAGTTGGATTTTGGTTGGCCAGCTCATCTTGTAACACCCCAAATTTTAATCTTTAAAAATATAGTATCAGTCGTGGAAGCCTCGCTTGATCGAGAGATTCTCGCCTGAGCGAGAAATGGCAATTTTGGGCTGTTGATACAGTGTAATCGATTACACTCTGCTGGTAATCGATTACACACTGATGGTAATCGATTACACTCTGCTGGTAATCGATTACATCGTATTAAAAGCATCAGATATGTGCATCTGACACAGTGTAATCGATTACACATTTCTGGTAATCGATTACACATTGCTGGTAATCGATTACACACTCCTGGTAATCGATTACACACTCCTGGTAATCGATTACATCGTATTAAAAGCATCAGATATGTGCATCTGACACAGTGTAATCGATTACACATTTCTGGTAATCGATTACATATTGCTGGTAATCGATTACACATTGCTGGTAATCGATTACACACTCCTGGTAATCGATTACACACTCCTGGTAATCGATTACATCGTATTAAAAGCATCAGATATGCGCATTTTTCACGTTGTAATCGATTACACCATGTTGGTAATCGATTACAACCCGACGACACCTCTTTAAAACAGAAACCCAAACACAATTTAGGGGGAGAACTTCGAAGAGAAGAGAGAGAAGAGAGCTTTTCAAGAGCAAGGAGCCTTAGGACTCATCTTAGAGCTTGAGAAGAGGTAAACCTCTTGTTCCTAACTCTTCTTCTTCCTCTCTAACTTGTTTTGGGTATGTTGGATTTATTTTCATAACATGAGAAATCATGGAAACTCATCCGTTAGAGTTATGGTTCGTTTTATGTTGTTTTTATCTTGTAAACTCTTGGTTTAGAGATAGTATCTCAAGAATGGAAAGGGTTGTGGGTTGATTCATGAAAACCCCAAAAACCCTAAAAGTGAAAATGTGGTAAAAGGAGAGAATGAGTAAAATGTTAGAGGTAGAAGATGAGTTTACCCCCAAATATTGAAATATGAGATGTTATGCATGTTTTAGATGGTTGAATATTGATGATGAATATTTTGTATGATTAAATGATGCAATATAAGTTGTTTATGTGATATTTGGAATAAATGACTAACATTGTGTTATGTGGTGGGATGAAGAGAGATCCTAAGGTTGGAGGCGGTGTCGGTGGAACTTGAGAAGTTGCCAAGAACCAAACCCAACACTCATCGAGGTAAGGATAAGTCTTTAATTGAGCATTTGGAATCGAAAATGTGAGTTTTCTGATTATGCAATGATTGATACGTAAAGTACGCATTTGATGTAAACATATATGGGTGTGTTTACATTAAAGTAGGCGTATATTTACGGAAAGGAAAGTATGTGGTACTTTCTGGTTATGCGATGATTGAGTGTAAATCACGTATTTAGTATAAACATACATGGGTGTGTTTATACTAATGTGGGCGTGGATTTACCGGAAATGATTTATGGTGAAACGAATGAAAAAGAAGTACATTTTTAGCCGACCATGAATGGTTAGCGACTCTGGCTTGAGTATAGAAGCATACACTCTGGCTTGAGTATAGAAGCATACACTCTAGCTTGAGTATAGAAGCATACACTCTGGCTTGAGTATAGAAGCATACACTCTGGCTTGAGTATAGAAGCATGAAAATGATTTATGAGGAGATCGATGAAAGGAAAATATGTTTTAGCCGACCATGAATGGTTAGCGACTCTGGCTTGAGTATAGAAGCATACACTCTGGCTTGAGTATAGAAGCATACACTCTGGCTTGAGTATAGAAGCATGAAAATGATTTATGAGGAGATCGATGAAAGGAAAATATGTTTTAGCCGACCATGAATGGTTAGCGACTCTGGCTTGAGTATAGAAGCATACACTCTGACTTGAGTATAGAAGCATACACTCTGGCTTGAGTATAGAAGCATACACTCTGGCTTGAGTATAGAAGCATACACTCTGGCTTGAGTATAGAAGCATGAAAATGATTTATGAGGAGATCGATGAAAGGAAAATATGTTTTAGCCGACCAGGAATGGTTAGCGACTCTGGCTTGAGTATAGAAGCGTAAACTCTGGCTTGAGTATATAAGCGTGATTTGTTTTAAGAGAAACGAGATTCTGCTTTTAGCTAACCTTGAGGGGTGTAGCGACTTTGGCTCAAGTTATGTAGCAGGACAAAATGAATTTCGAAAATGGTTTACTAACCCTTTTTCTAATGTGGATTATCTTATAATGACGTTTATTGAATTAACGACTTACTCCTTTGTGTGTTTTGTACTTTTGTCATTGATAATCCCATTGCAGGTAAATAGACGAATGGAGTATGCTAGTTCGGGAGCTTTAGGAGCTTTAGACGTTGGATTCACTATTTGCGTTTTTGTACTTTAAATGACTACTTGTGGATTTGAATAATTGTAACCATGACTGACATTTATTTGGATATTCGTAACCATGAGTATTGTCATATTTGGAGTATTATCACTTTTGGGCTCTTAGTACCCAATGGGAATAATAATGAATGAATTATGTTTTTCCGCAATTTAAATTATATGATAATATAATAGGTGTAAAGAGTATTTTTAAGGAATGATTCCTGAAGGTTTTAAGTAAGATGATGAATGTATGTAAGATGGAATTAAAATGAATGAAAAAATTTCAAGGGTAGAAATCGGGTCGTTACACATCTGATTTTGTGCTTGCTTCAACTGGGACAACAACTTGATTGCAGTTCATCATCTTAAACCTTTCCAACACCTTTGTAATGTACTTTCATTGATGTATTATGATCCCTTTGTCTGTCTTCAAGAATTCAATGCCTAGAAAGTATGCAAATTCACCTAGGTCTGTCATCTCGAACTCAAAGTTAAGTTTCTGCTTCAGCTCTTGTATGCATGCTTCAATGCTCCCTGTGATGACCAAGTCATCAACATATAGACACAGCAGGATCAGTCCACCTTCACTTGTAGTATGCACATAGACTCCACTCAACTATGCACTTTTTTTAGCCAATTGAGGTTAAGAAGGAGTCAATTCTTCTATTCCATGTCCTTGGTGCTTGTTTTAGGCCATACAAGGCTTTCTTAAGCCTTAACACTTTGGTTTCATCTCCTGCAATGTCAAAGCCTAGAGGTTGGGTGATGTAGACTTCTTCCTCAAGAGGCCCATTCAGAAAGGCAATCTTGACATCAAGCTGCCATAAACTCCACTTTTTCAAGCTTGCTATTGCCACAATCAACCTTACTGTTTCAAACCTTGCAACAGGTGCAAAGACTTCAGAGTAGTCATACTCTTCTTGTTGCATGAATCCCTTGGAAACTAGCCTTGCTTTATGCTTGGAGATGGTTCCATCAGGACTTAACTTGACCTTGTACACCCATTTAACAACTATAGGTGTCTTGCTAGTGGGTAGTTGAGCCACTTCTCAAGTCTTGTTCTTCACAATAGACTTGATTTCTTCCTCCATAGAATTGAACCATCCATCTTCTTTGATTGCTTGACTGAAGGTGATTGGTTAAGCTTCTGTCATTAGTGTCAGATGAATTATATCTCCATCATTTGTAATTGCATCATCTGTTAAGACTTAAAAATCACTAAGCCTTGATGGTGCTTGCCTAGCTCTAGTAGGTCTTGACTCAACTACTTCTTGCCTTGATTCAATCACTTCCTGCCTTGGGTTAGGGACCTATGTTTGCAAGTATTCTTGTGTCCCTTCTTCTAATGGAATCAGAGTGCATGTTTCCTTGTTCTTTATTCTCTTAATAAGATCAAGCCATGTGCTCAACTCATCAAACTTCACATCCCTGCTGAAAAGGATTTGCTTTGTCACAGGATTGTAGAGTTTATAGGAACCTGTTGGATTGTAACCAACAAATACCATAAGTTCTCTCTTGTCATCTAGCTTTCTTCTTAGTTGGTCTGGTATGTGTTTATAGCATTTGGAACCAAACATTCTTAAGTGTTTCACTGATGGCCTCTTTCCAGTCCATACTTCCTCTTGAACCAGATTACTTAGACTTTGAGTTGGACAACTATTGAGCACATAGATTGTTGTTGAGACTGCTTCCCCCCAAAGGTTATGAGGTAATCCCTCACACTTGAGCATACATCTTACCATATTCATCACAAATCTATTTCTCCTCTCAGCCAAACCATTGTGTTAAGGTGTGTGTGGAGCAGTAACTTCATGATATATGCCATTATCTGCACAAAAATCCTCTAATGCTTTTGAGGTTAACTCTCCACCTCCATCAGTTCTCAGAATTCTGATTTGCTTGCTAGATTGCTTCTCTGCCATGGCTTTGAATCTCTTTAAGTTGTCAAAGACTTCACTCTTTGCTTTGATGAGGTAGATCCACATCTTCCTACTGAATTCATCTACAAAGGAGACAAAGTACTTGTTTCCTCCTAAAGTAGGAACTTCAACTAGTCCACAGACATCTGAATATACTATATGCAATGGATCTAAGGCTCTACTATTTGTTTGGTTGCTGAAAGAGGTTGCTTTGCTTACCCATCATGCAACTTTCACAAATTGATTGGTGAGCCTTAATATCAGGAAGTCCATGCACCATTCCTTTAGACTTCAACAACTTCAAGTCTTTGAAGTTAAGATGTCCATACCTTAAATGCCAAAGCCAAGTTTCATCTTTATTGGTTGTTGTATGCAAGCATTGTGAATCCATTGTTCCAAGCTTGACTTGAAAGGTTCTGTTGTTTGATAATGGAGCTTGTAGAATCCTTCTCCTCATTTTATCATACACTGCCATGAATCCATCAAATAATTTCATGGTAAGTCCTTTCTCATGTAGCTGACCAATGCTAATGAGGTTGGTTTTCATATCTAGAACAAACAATACATCATTGATGTATGTTTTCCTTCCATTGGCCATGGTGAGTGGAATATCATCAGTTCCTTCTGCCATGATCACCCTACTATCAGCAAACTTCACTTTGCTCTTCCTTGTTGGATCAAAATTCACCAACCACTCCATATGACCTGTCATGTGATTGGAGCAACCTGAGTCAAGATACCATGAATCACTGCCACAGTTTCCTATTGTCATCATCAGTTGAACAACATCATTGTCAACTTCATCATCACCTTCTTTTGAAGGATTTACCTCACTATCTTCCTTTTGGTAGTGGTGGTATTGATTCTTGAAAGATGATTGGCATTCAGATGCAAAATGACCCAGCTTGTCACAATTAAAACACATAACCTTCTTTTTGTCTAATTTTCTCTTCCAGTCTTTGTTTTGTCTGCAAAGACCTTTTATGTTTACAAACTCAGGTTGATCTCTTTTGAACATATTGCCTACTTGTGAGCTTCTTCTTGAACTGTTGTTTTGGTCAAATGGTTTGCTAATGTGTCTTCTTGAAAATTTATCAAAACTTGACCCTCTCCCATTGAACTGAGCCTGCAAAGCCTGATGAGAGTTTTTGTTTGCACCTCTCTCAATCAACCTTTGCTCATGGGCTTCAAGTGACCATTGAAGATCTTCAACCTTTATCTTTTCAAGCTTACCAGATTCCTCAATAGCCACCACCACATGATCAAATCTTGGTGCTAGAGTTCTAAGGATTTTTTCCAACAACAGTAGCATCTTCCATCCTCTCACCACAAGCCTTCATAGCATTAGTGTGAGTGATGATTCTTATGAAGAATTCAGAGATTCCCTCACCTTCCTCCATTTGCATCAACTCATACTTTCTTCTCATAGTTTGCAGCCTAAGCTTCTTCAATTGTGCAGCTCCAACATAGTGCTTCTCAAGGATTTCCCAAGCTTCTTTTGAGGTTGCAGATCCTGCAATCTTCTCGAAATGTTGATGCATTAGGCAAAGTGCTCTACAATCTTTCTTCTTGAATTGCTTGTATGCATTTCTTTGAGCTTCACTAGCTCTTTCTTCAAGGGTTGGGAATCCTTCTTCTACAGCTTCTGTTACTTCTTGGCTGCCAAAGATAGCCTTCATTTGAGTGCACCACCTTGACCAATTCGTGCCATTGAGTATGGGCAGATTGGTTGCATAGTTTCAAGTTGATTGATCCATTTGTTTGCAGCGGAAAAGAAAGAGTGGATCTTGCTAAGGCTCTTGATACCAACTGTTAAGAAACTTCAAGAAAGGTTGATGAAGAAGAGAGAAAGAATGGAAAATAGAGAGTGAGACGAGAGAGGGAGGAATTGCAGAAATTATGTGAGGGAAAGTAGAGAGTGTATGAGGGAATAGATTTCTTGATTTTCATTCATCCATCCACCATGTATTTATACATCTTTCCACTTATAGCCATACTAACATAACTACTTGCTATGAATGGAAAGTCTTCTAACAATAGTACCTAACTTTCCTGCTCTCTTAGATTAGTTCTTAACATTCTTAACTACAGGACAACTCAAGCTTTACAATTACTTAGAATGTTTTGTTTTTTATTAGCATGCCTTATAAGGAAAGACATATTTCTATTTATAAGCTTCCTACAACCAATTTAGAGGGAGTTGGTTCTTCCAAATATTTATCAATACTCCCACTAATTACATTTGGAATAGAACTTCCTAGAAAGTCCTAAACTATAATAATCTAAAAAAATCTAAACATTGTTTTACCAACAATGAAACTTCCGTATGCTTATGGAATTTTTAAAAAATTGCACATGTCCTTAAAAAGTTCTCAAAGCCTTTATTGAGTTTCTTAAATGTATACCTATCTTTACCTTTCAACTAATATTCACATATGGAATATCCTTAAGGTTTCCTAGCAATTTCCTTTGACTTATTATACATCAATATGGGTTTTGCTCCCTCCCCAACATTTGTGTCATATTCCACTTTCATTGTGCGTTCCATCCTTTAATTTGTTGCCATGTGTTGACTTATAATATATCATTATGTCCACCCATAGTGACCACTGGCCAGGAACACGTAACTAATAAAGTTTATTCCGGTTATGTGTTTCTTCCCACTTTACATTATTATTATTAAGAAAATGTTGTTTGTAAAACATTTTTGGACCACAATCTGCTTTTGTTAGACTTTTCGAAATGAGTTATGGTGTGTTAATTAAGGATACTCTTACTCTATGAGTAATGAATAAATCTCTTTTTGTATACATGATTAACCATCTCAACAAGTATTACTCTCTAGTATCGAACCTTGGTATTTGGCCTTATCCGATACTTAGAGATCCAACGAAGTCATATGCTCATGATTTGATAAGATCAAAATATTCTTTAAGATCTGAAAATGATCAACATATAAAATGTCTTATCATAACAAAAATGATAAGAGTCTACCTAGCATTAAAAATATTTAAACAAAATAGTATACACATACCAAATATTTAAACATAATTATATACATAATTTGTTTTTATTATATACATATTTTTTTTTATTTTCTGGTGAAGAGCTAGCTTTCGTCTCCATCATGGTCCATACTCCATATACTACGTATTCAGCAGCATATCTCCAAAAAATGAAAATTAACTGAATTCAAAACAAAGCAATACAATAGGAAAAGTCAGAGCAATAAGTGAAATAAAGAGAATAAAAGACACAACCTTTTAAAGTTTTCTTAGTGAAATAAAGAGATTAAGAAGCACTGTACCAGAGTTTGCATTTAACAATACATTCAATAGTGCTCATGTGTAAAATACTATTAAAAGATAGGCGGAAGGAAATCAACAACGTTTGGTGAAGCAAACGTTGTTAAATGTAATTATAAGTATTAGATGACAACTAAGGAGTGGGGTAAATTAATTGACTTGATTTTATGGTCGATTTTTCTGCTACAAATCAGGATATGTTGCAACAAAAATGAGAGAATAAAGAGAATGGAGAAAGTACACGGATGTTTTTATACTGGTTCACCTTCTTGTCCATCGAATGTTAAATCCAGTGCTCTTGCAACAGAAGAGATTTCTTTACTATATATTATGAGTAGCAATTATAATTTATCTCCTCGAGACTCTTTGTACACCATTCACTCATTAATACCTTACACCATTGGAAAACAACATTTTCAAGTACTCTCTTCCCTTTCTCACCATATCCTTGCCATAAAAGGTTTTACATTAATGGTTGAAGAAAAACTTTTCTAGGGCAAGGATTGCCTTACAAGATATGAAATTTCTATAACTTGCAATCATCTTGCTCTCAACATACTTAGTATACAATGCTCTTAAATGTGTTTAAGTTTGGAAAAACTTTAGAACATGCACTTAATGCAACTTCACAAAATTCTAAAAGTTTTGAGCAAAAGTTGCATAAGAAAGAGTAGAAAATTGTATAACAAAGTTGTGAATGATTTTGAATGATTAAGTATTGTGAAATGGGTGTTCCAAAGTCTTTAAATAGACCTCCAATAAGACAATATACCTTTACACAAAGGTGAGATACAATTGGAATGAAACTCATTCTATTTGAATGAAAAACTGTTGAGTTTGAAATTGGAAACTAATTTTAACAACTCCATGTAATCAGTTACTATATGATGTAATCAATTACCTAAACTTTATGCCTAGTAAATCATCGGTTACTACAATTTCAATAACCTGTTACTCAGTGTTACATAGTCCAAGTAACCTGTTACATATGTTTAGTAATGTTTTACTGAAGTCAACTAACCTGTTAGCATTTTGAAAATTCTTTTAATTTGACTAAGAGTTTTCCAATAATTTTTAAAATAGTTTTTCCACATTTTGAGCATTGTTACTAAACATTAAAGATTTAGACTCTATTTTTACTTGAAGCTTGATCTTATTTGTCTTCAAAGTCTTCTTCATTTTTCTTATTTTTGTGTGATCTTGGTGTTTTCATCAAAACCGTGCAAGACCAGGAACAAGATCTTCTTCACAGTGATAGACGAGCATACAATAAATAATGATGGTTTTAGTGAGTGTCGATGAATCTTTGATTCTCACATATTTAAAAACAAAACCTTACACACTACTTGTTCATTTAGATTCATAAAATATTCTTACGGCTGTGAAGACTCAACTTCCCATGACACTCACCTTTCTACAAAACATCCACACGACACACACCTTCCCACAAGACTCATATTCTCATGACACTCATTTCCCACAGAACTCATATTATCATTGCATTCATTCATTCAAATCATCTTTCCACAACACTTACATTACATTGAAGATATTGAAAGTGAGTTCTATCATTTTTTGTTAGTTTTCCCCTTTTTGTAGCATCACTGTATTTTTCATATTTGTATCTCACTATTGATCGCTATAGATGAGTTACGTTATGATTTATGCTCACTATAATTTCTGATCAATTCGTTTCTAGGAAGCTACTATTGTTCCCGTTCTGATGAATCAAGATAAGGCTTTCTATATTGATAGAAAATGGATGAATGTCAATCAATTGAAGAAGGAATATGAGGATGAATTGAAATCATTTAATAAGTATGCCACTAAACGTGTCGAAAAATCCTAACAAAATTCTATGCCATTGTTTAAAATGTTGTTATACAAGACGAGTTAGTCCAATCGAGTTAAAAGTTCATTTACTATGTGTTGGTGTAGCGAAAGCGATCGTTGCGTAAAGTTGGTCATGAGCAATCAAATAATCCATAGAATAAATAGAAAATAAGGAACAAAGAATTTGGTAACGAGGTTCAGTCAATTGTGTCTACGTCATCGAGAGCGCTGAGTAGCTACCAAGATATTATTAGAGAATAAGGATTACAAACCCTAGCACACCCATGGTCCCAAGTGCTCATGTGGTGTTTCTATTTGGTCCGTGCCCATGTGATGTTTCTATTTGGTGCTTATATTTGGTGCACATTACAACAAGGGATCTGAGTCCATTATATAACATTAGTTACTCTATTCTATTCCAATACTAGGTGATGTGGGACTAATGTAATAACATATTTCAAGCATTCACAACAATCTCCACCTTGATTGAAATAGACGAATATCTCGCACCTTAGGAAATCTACACAAGATTCTCCACCTTAGTGAATATCTGACTCCACATTGTTCAATGCATAATTCTCTTTAACAAATTGCTCCCCTTCAGCATAAACCTTCTAAGTATCCTTGACGATGTTACCAAGAGCCTAACTCTCTAAACTTGTAGTGCAGCTTCCCGTACCGCCATCAAATTGAACACACCGTTTAGCCACCTATTGCTAAGAATTCTTTCGATATATGGAACCTCTACACAAAAGTTCACCAACAATTGTCATCTTCAATACTCAGTCAAACTGAACCTTGAAGCTTCCTTGGAAAGCCTTAACTGCTACCACCATTGTCTAGCATGACAATCATAGTTCAAAAGAGCTATCACACTCTACCAT
This sequence comes from Lupinus albus, assembly GCA_009771035.1. NCBI lineage: Eukaryota > Viridiplantae > Streptophyta > Magnoliopsida > Fabales > Fabaceae > Lupinus > Lupinus albus. Next base: position 7,016,388 of record CM020021.1, on the reverse strand, counting down.
ATATAACCACAACACACACCTTGCGTAATGTTAACCAATGTCTGTGTCGCACCCTTGCATCCAAGTCAATGCCCATGTCACACCCTGCATCTCTACCAATGCTCGTGTTACACCTTGCATCAAAGTCAATGCCCATGTTACACCCTGCATCAAAGTCAATCAGCGCCTCTATGCTTTTGTGGATCTACTATCAATTAATATCTTTCACTATGACATCCCAGACATGCTATTAGGATATTTCTCTTCTCATCTCATATGAGATCATTCTCTCAACAGTTAGAGAGATATTGTCAGCACATGTCTCAGGGCTAAACTCAACACATGATTCCCTATCCCCACCTTGATCCTAATCCATTATATGAACTTCTGGGATTCTGGATCAACATATATCGCTCCCACCATAGTCCCGCCATGTTTTCTTCTCCTTCAACTCATCTCCTTTATCCTTGCGTAGTACCTTTGATGCACCATGTCTAACCCACATTGCCTTCACCCAATTTTGTCATTATCTAGCACATGGGTTAAGAGTCATCTACCAATTGGCTCTGATACCAATTGTTGGTGCAGCGGAAGCGATAGTTGCGCAATGTTGGTCATGAGCTATCCAATAATGCATAGAATAAATAGAAGAGAATAAACAAAGAATTTAGTAACGAGGTTCGGCCAATTGTGCCTACGTCCCCGGGAGCGTTGAGCGGCTACCAAGATATTATGCGCCTACGCAATGTGTATGTGTGTGTTAGAGAATAAAGACTACAAACCCTATCACACCCATGGGCCCAAGTGCCCATGGGGTGTTTCTTTTTGGTGCTTATATCTGGTACACATTACAACAAGGGATCTGAGTCCAATATATAACATTAGTTACTCTATTTTATTCCAATACTAGGTCATGTGAGACTAATGTAATAACATATTTCAAGCATTCACAACACTATGTCATGGAATCGATTAGAGTAATGTTAAAAACGCAACAAAAAATATGTGCGGTTGAATATGTCATGGAATCGATTCTTAAAACAACACTAATTCTTAAACGCAACACTATGTCATGGAATCGATTAGAGTAGATCTGTAAAACAAAAGGCGGGGGAAAATTATATAGCGCAACTTTAAGAATTCGCTGTTAAAATGGATAAGCAAATATAATGTTAAAAACGCAACAAAAAATATGTGCGGTTGAATATGTGTTTGTTTTAATTCGTAATATTTAACAGCGTCTATATTGCACATCACTGTGAATAGGAATATGTTTGAAAGTGCAATCATTGCATATCGCTGTTAATAGGAATATGTTTAACAGCGCCATTTTTAGTTTTCGTTGTTGATGGTACTCCTTTATAGAGCATTCGTAGGTATTCGTTGTAGATTTTATATCTTATACAGCGTAATCTATAACTTGCGTGGTGTATTAGATATGTTTTAAAATAAATTTTTGAACAACATTTTTTCATCATCTCATGTATTAAATTATTTTCGAACTCCCAGAATTCGTTTTGCTTCGTGATATGAGTTTCTCACACGAAACAATAATGATATCAGTTTCCCATAAATCTTTGAGTCTATATATTTAGCATGTTAATTATACTACATCATTGAAAAAAATGAAGTTCATCAGAGATATTGATTTATCTTGTAAGAATATCTCATGGATGCTGAAATTGGAACTTAAAACTATTTTTCGTCGGATGGAAATATTTGTAGATCTTGCGTTTTGTTGATTTTCATTGATCGTAAGGTGTTTTAATTTAGTTATTTATTTAAAAAAAATTCATTTATGATTTAAGATTTTGATTTGATCCATCATTATATATCTTTATTTAATAGGGTGATAAAATTGAGGCTGTAGTGAAAGAGATATTCCACAAATGTCAATTAAACTTAGGCAGATTTTTAAATATATTCTTGAAAACTTTGATGTTGTGCCAAATGATGAGTTATATGTATTTTCTAAAAATATTTCTTTCAAACTAATATTTCAAAATGAATCAGTATTGAAGTGGTGATTCATTTTTTCTATTTGTAATTATTAAATTTGTAATCATATTTAATAATTTATTAAATCTTATGAATTTTATTTTCAGGGAATTATTCACAACTGAAGGGGTACTGACTATTGAATTTCTTAATTCTATTTTGGAAGATGAAAAATATCTAGAGTTTCTAGATTCTGTTAATTTATCTCATTGAACAATGTTGATGCATTATGCATGTTAATTTCTTTTTTTCTCAGTTTTATTGTCTTTTTTATCTGTTATTTTCTGGACATTTATTACTATTTTGGATATTTTGGACAATTCTATTATATTTTCTATGTTTGGCAATTCTGTTGTATATATATATATATATGCAGGTATTTGGAAAACATTACGACAACGCGACTTATATTGTGTGTTGTCTTACGTAAAACATAAGACAGTGCAGCGCAATATTTAAGTTGTGATGTGATATACAAGCATTACGACAGCGCAACTACTTGCTAAAATAATGTGTTGTGGTATACAAACATTACCACAACGCAACATATATCCTATGTTGTTGTATTGTATTATGTTATATAACGCTATATGTGAGTTGTGTTGTTATATATTTATCATAACACAACGCTAGTTATAGCCTACACGGTTATATTTGTCAGTTCCTTAACAGCGAATTAAGAAAGCGCGATTAATGATTACCATCTATGACTTCGGTCAAACAGACAGCGGTGAGATGCAGTGTCCTAAAGCAAAAATAAAATGATGCTCAAGGTATCATGCATAGGGAAATGTATAAATAAAGATAAATGTATATCAATATAATCATGGTGTAAAACAAATTTTGTGTTGAAATAATGAAACTCTAAAAAGAAAACTCGGTAATGAACTACTCCACCTAAAAATTCGGTGCAACCCTATATGTATTTGCTTTTTCCCATGCACATGGTCACAAAAGTTTATGGAAGAAGCTTTCCAAATAGTGGAAACACGTTGAAGTTCCAAGAAATGACGGGTTGCTATCAGCTTTTTGAATTGATCAATATGATTCCTCCTACACCACCCACTTTTCAATAGTTAATAAACATCTAGAAAATTCTGATCTAGAGATATAAATTGAGAGAATTAACTAGCGAATTTGAAGCAACAGAACATAGACCTTGTAGTTGAAAAGCTTATCACAAAAATGGAAGTTAAACTCCTTCGACTGTTTGTCATTTTTCTTGTAATCTCATATCTTATATACTTGACAGAAGCAGTCCCAATTACAAGTAACTTCTACTACTACTATTTCAAATTTTGTTCTTGTACAGTAGCTAGGTCTCTTTCTTCATTTTCTTATTCTCCTTATGAAAACTTGCTTCTATAAACAGGAACTGAAAGCCTTATTCAAGGTTCACATGTTCCTATAGCTGTGAAGATCACCAACCACAAGGTACAAAGTTAATCCCTTAAAGAATATTTCCATGTTGCTTAAGATGGATGGAGATCACCTGTCTCAAGTTGATGTCCTCAATCTTGTTCCGCCCAATAATATAATGTCACATAATATTCTATTTTTTGTTTCAGCAAGAGGAATGAAATGACACATAAGAATATATATATTTTAATAACATACGTGACATTATACTACTGGGCGAGACAAGATTAGGAACACCAACTTGGGACAGGTGATCTTGGTCTGCTTAACACACGTAATGCATTGTTTATTAGATATAAAGAAGTTTATATTTCATGTATATATTCAAATACAGTTTATCTCTGATAGAAAGTGGCACTCGGAGGAGCCAACCATTACTGAGAGGATGGACTTAGAACTCCATGATTACCCACCATCTGGGGCTAATGGTCGACACACTCCGAAATCACCATATCCATAGTATGTGGAATATTGTGTTGATTCTTCGTTCTAGTCTTATAATGCTAACGCAGCTATAAGTAGTAGCATATGCTTAATTAGTAACTTGTTTGAGTAGGTAGAAGATGTATTAGGTGGCTTCTAGTAACAAAGATCATCTACATTAATGAAGAGACAAGTGTTTATTCTTCCTCATGTTTTTAATGACAAAATTGTGATTTCAATGTAAATAAAAGGATAAAAGTATCATTACATGTTGTCTTTTGTTTGTTATCGTGTATCTATTATCCTTACTCGGCTTCAAGAAACAACTATATAGGATGAGATAAACATATTGAGTCAATCCAATTGGTTCAGTATATTAATGTGGAAACTCAGACACTTGTGTTTATGAGTTAAATCTCTGTTTTGTTATCCATAGGATTCAAATTGCCACTTTAATTGACCAGATTGGAAAAACTATTCTAACATGTATATGCTTTAAAGTGAATAAAGAAGTATCAATCCATGGTTGATTTGATAAAATAAAAGTGGATTCACTCAATTTAGAGACAAACTCAACATAAAGGATTCTTTGTCAACAAAAATAGTATTATTTCTTAATTGTGAATTGATAATGCATCCCTTTCAACTTCTAAATTCCAAACAAGTGTTATTAAAGTGAAGATTTTCGAGTCTTTATATGATACCTTATCAAAAAAATTAGGGACTGTAATAAGCAAACCATATTATAAACAAACGTGAAAATACATTTAACTGGGTCCTATTGAGTCAGCTTAATAATGCATTCTTATGAACCTCCCCTTGAAAAAAGATCGAACAATTTAATCATAAACCTAGAGTTGATAATTCACACCACTCAATGATACCTGGGTTAACCTATTCGAATGAGATTATTTCACCTTTGCTTAAATTAAGATATAATTCATTTACCTAAAACTGATGATCTGAAATTTTTATCTGGGTATTTCTTCACCATTTAAACAAGAGACTAATCTCCTAGGATAATGTGAATATTCCTTCTAATAAGTGTCCCATGAACTACTTTCAACGGAATGGTTAAAGATATATATGAAATTGAGTACAATTGAAAAGCCTACAAAAAATATGACCATCATGCCAATTAATAATTACTATTGACTATGATGTTATGTAAATATAAAATTGGTTAAATTTTAAGAGATAGGTTAGAAAAATATATGAAAATTGATTAACAAATTAAAAAATAAGAACCAAATTAAGTCAGAATAGTTTTGTCTCAGTAGTCAACTCCCTTGGTAGATTTGTGAGACACAAATAATGATAGAGTTCAAACCCATAATTGCAAAATTCCCCCTCTCTTCCTCCCATCAAAAAATTTCTCTATAAAAGACATGTAAAGAAGTTTTAAATTGCATATATCCAGTTAAAAAATAGGTATAACTATTGTAATAAGTAAATAAATCCCACTTTGTAATTATTATCATTTTGACTATTAACTATCTATTTTTATTATATACATTAAATAAAATCATAAAAATTACAAGTAATACTATAAAAGTGCAAGAATGGGTTATAAGAAGAAAACAATGATGTACTGTCATATAAAATGAGTCTTAAAAAATGATATACTTTTATACAAAATAAGTCTTTAAATCCTTTTACACCATGTGAAGGTGCATGTAGCATAAGGCAATACTCATTTATTGGAATTGATAATGTGATATGATAGTTATGGCGAAAGGTTTAAAAAATGGAGTGAATGAGATTGTGAGTAAGGATGGCAATGGGTTTGGATACCCGTTCTTTCATTTTGGGACCCAGACCTACCCCAGATCCAGGAAGATATCCGTCGGGTCTACTACCCGCGGGTCCATGGGTACCTAGCGGATCTACGTGTACCAAAAAATTCACATAATATTTAAAAAATTGCAAAAAAATTATAAATTATAAAAAATTATAATCCAACGTGTGAGACTAAAAAAAGAAGCAAATGATAAAAAAAATTATAAAATATAATTAAAACATAAGTCACAACTCTAAATTGTACTTAAATACAAATCTTTTTTACTAAGAGCATAATTTAAAATAAGACAATAACACATCAAATGTCTAGGATCCTTCCATCAACAACACATGGAACAATTGATTCCTGCAAAATAAAAACATACAATTTAAAGATATAACAATTAACTTTATAGATAAGAACATCAATAAATTTACTAACATCATCATCATCGATATTATCTAGTATAGTATTTGTAATAAAATTGAAGTCCTCTTTTGATTTGAAAGATCCTGAAAACATAAGAATATGTGTATCAAAATATAGTTTTATAATTTATGGATAATTAAACATGAATAATTAAATTAATGACATTAGTCCATAACCAATCTTGAAGATAAAAAAGTCATACTTAAATATAAAGTAATAAAGTCATATTACTAAATATTGCCAACAAAGATTAAAAAAAGAATGAGAATAAAGTTTAAGCAATTCATATGTAGTCACAAAAGAGCTTTATTACTAAATTTTGCTTCTGGAGAGTGAGAAAACTAGTATCATATTACTAAATATTACTAAACAATATGTATATATATAAGCAGTGACAAACATGCATTTTAAGTGTACATTGTCTCATTGTCTCAAATTCTCATTGTGTTATTATAGAAAATAAGAATATTAGTATAATTGAAACCCTTAAAAAATTATTGATATATATATATAAAAAGTTGAAGAATACTAACCTCTAATTACTTATGACGCTGGAGAGGGAATGAGTGGTGAAGATGGAGTGAGGCTCTGGTGGAGACAGAAGATGAGGAGAATAAAAAAAAAATAAGTGAATTAGGATTTAGGAAGGAAGAGTAATTGTTAGGGTTAGAGATTAGAAAATAAGGAAATTGAGTTATGTTTATATATATATATATATATATATATATATGAGGAAAATAAAGAAAATAAGGGAATTAGGATTTAGGGAGGAAGAGTACCTATTAGGGTTAGAAATTAGAAAATAAGGAAATTGAGTTATATTTTTATATATATATATATATAAGGAGAATAAAGAAAATAAAGAGAATTATGATTTAGGGAGGAAGATTAGCTGTTAGGGTTAGAAATTAGAAAATAAAGAAATTGGTTTATATATATATATATATAAGAACGGGTCTAGGTACTAGCGGGTCTGGATACCACAATACTCATACTCGCCCCATTCAACAGCGGGTCTAAAAAATACTCAGCCTCAAATATCCAATGGTCCAAAATAAAGACCCAGACCCTATCTGTTACAGGTATTTTTGCGGGTACCCACAAATCCGAGTACCCATTGTCATCCTTAATGTGAGTTCAGATCTTACCTATAACAAATTTAAAAAATATAAATGGAGTGGTCTGATGGTTACGGTGAATGGTTGAAATGAAAGAGGTAGAATATTCGAATCTCATCCACAACAAATATAACACGCTAAAATTTGCCAATAAAAATATTTCACTTATTAATGATTGATTTATAAGTAATTTATGTCATTTTTTATATGCGGATTTATAAACTAATTCTATAAGAGAGTATATGTTTACTCTTATAAAAATAAAAGCAAAAAAGGAGGGTTGATCTTACCATCAGTAGAGAATATCATTATTCTTATAAAAATATAAATATTGGATGCAATACTATTTCTTCGAAGGTAACGCACTCCAAAGGAAGGCAACGCCTAATTGGTGTGTGATGTACCCTGTAAGGACCCAAATTCTACCATTGAAAATTTTTCATTTATTTTAATTCCCCCTTACATACATCCATCATCTTACTTAAAACCTTCATGAATCATTCTTTAAAAATACTCTTTACACCTATTATATTGTCATACAAATTTATGTTGCGGAAAAACATAATTCATTCGATTAGCAAATTATCACATGCAACCCATTATGAGTTTCCCAGAGTTATAACGTCCATAACTACAACTCTCCATATTATCCTAATCAGATTTACATTAATCCCAAAATGTTATCAAATCAACTACAATGTTAAGTAGCGATAAAGACAAACAAATTAATGAACACATAAGTTTCCTAAGTGAGCTTCCTCCTCAAATTCTTCATTTACCTACAATGGGATTATCATAAACAACACACAAAACAAGGGAGTAAGTCATTAGTTCAAAAACTAACCTCACATGATAATCCACATTTCAAATACGATTAAGCTTTAACATAATTTATAAACACCGATACGTATATGTAAGTATTCATGTCTTACTCCTTTCACTTCCACGTTATTCATATTCATCCTACTGTATATATATCTCATAATATATATTCTATAGCACGCATATTACATTCTTTCGAAACATCGTAATTCTCATTATTCATATCCACCCTATAGGACATATATCCCATAATATATACCCTATAGCATGTATATTACTTTCATTCTTAACATCTTCCTTTTCATCATTCACATTCACCCTATAGCATATATATCCCATAATATATATCCTATAGCATGCCTATGACTTTCATTGTGACATCCTCATTTCTCATCATTCATATTCACCCTATAGAATATATATCCCATAATATATACTCTATAGCATGCATATTACTTCCACTGTGACATCCTCATTTCTCATCATTCTTATTCATACTTGATCGTATTCATCGATTTCATTTCCCATACCACATCGGGCAGGTCGAGTTATCATCCATACTACATCGGGCAGGTAGAGTTATTACCCCATACCACATCGGGCAGGTCGAGTTATTACCCCATACCACATCGAGCAGGTCGAGTTATTACCCCATACCACATCGGGCATGTCGAGTTATTACCCCATACCACATCGGGCATGTCGAGTTATTACCCCATACCACATCGGGCAGGTCGAGTTATTACCCATACCACATCGGGTAAGTCGAGTTATTACCCCATACCACATCGGGCAGGTCGAGTTATTACCCCAAACCACAGGGCAGGTCGAGTTATTACCCCATACCACATCGGGCAGGTCGAGTTATTACCCCATACCACATCGGGCAGGTCGAGTTCACAATGATCCACTACCACTCCGGATAGGACAGCCACAATAATCCACTACCACTATGGGTAGGATAACCACAATACTCCACTACCACTCCGGGTAGGATAACCACAATAATCCTCTACCACTTCGGGTAGGATAACAACCATAAACCACTACCTCTTCGGGTAGGGTATCGATAATAAACCACTACCTCTTTGGGTAGGGTATCAACAATAAACCACTACCTCTTCGGGTAGGCTATCAACAGTATTCTTACAACCACATTACCTCTTTCACATACCTCATTCACATCAGCGAGTATGATTTAGAGACACTTATCTCTACCTTGGTGAGCGTTGGGGATCGGTTCCGAGTAACTTTAAAACTCTCTTCCGCGATTTCCTCCAACCTTAGGATCTTTCCTCATTTCCACCAATAACAACAATGTTAGTCATTTATTCCAAAATAACACATAAACAACTCATATTTCATCATCAAACATACAAGGGATTCGTATATTTTCAATATTTCCAAAGCTACTTCAATACAAGTTTCCAAATATCAAAACATACATGTTTATCTAATATATATCAACATCAAAGCATAAACTCATCATCCACATTTAACATTTTATCCATTTTTCTTTTTACTCATATTCTCATTTTGGGGGTTTTATGGTAATTTTTCTGATATCCGAATTATATGAGATGATAAACTTCTATCCATTTTTGTCAAAAAAGAGAACCCACAAAACCTTTCCATTCATCAAATACCAACTCTAAACCAAGAGTTTACAAGAGAAAAACAACATAAAACGGACCATAACTCGAAAGGATGAGTTTCCATGGTTTCTCATATTTTGAAAATAGATCCAACATACCCAAAACAAGTTAGAGAGGAAGAAGAAGAGTTAGGAACAAGAGGTTTACTTCTTCTCAAGCTCTAAGATGAGTCCTAAGGCTCTTTGCTCTTGAAAAGCTCTCCTCTCTCTCTTCTCTTCAAAGTTCTAACCCTAAAATGTGTTTGGAGTTTCTATTTTAAAGAGGTGTCGTCGGGTTCTCGCTCAAGCGAGCCCATTCTCGCTCAGGCGAGAAAATCCCGCCTTTTTAAAATTTCAAATCTGACCCTCTCGCTCAAGCGAGGGATTCTCGCTCAGGCGAGAATGTCACAGTGTCAACAGCCCCAAATTGCCATTTCTCGCCCAGGCGAGACAACCCTCGCTCAGGCGAGAATCCTCTAGTATAGCCCAGGATTTCACCCTCCCATGGGATCCTTTCTCGCTCAGGCGAGAATCTCTCGCTCAAGCGAGACTTCTAGGACTGATACTATAATTTTAAAGACTCAAATTTAGGGTGTTACAAGTCCTAGGGCCTTTTTATAAGAATTTTCTTCCCCGAAAATTAAACATGTAACACCCCGAATTTTAGTCTTAAAAATTAGAGTATCAGTCCTGGAAGTCTCGCTTGAGCGAGAGATTCTCGCCTGAGCGAGAAAGGATCAACTAGGAGGGTGAAATCCTGGGCTATACTGGAGGATTCTCGCCTGAGCGAGAGTTGTCTCGCCTGAGCGAGAAATGGCTATTTTGAGTAGTGTAATCGATTACACAGTACTGGTAATCGACTACACGATGATAAAAACATCAGATATGTGCATCTGACATAGTGTAATCGATTACACACTCCTGGTAATCGATTACATCATATTAAAAGCATCAGATATGTACATCTGACACAGTGTAATCGATTACACCATGTTGGTAATCGATTACAACCCGACGACACCTCTGTAATTTACATAATGTAATCGATTACACTATACTTGTAATCGATTACACTTATCGCTGTGTCTATAAAACAGAAACCCAAAACATATTTTAGGGTTAGAACTTTGAAGAGAAGAGAGAGAGGAGAGCTTTTCAAGAGCAAAGAGCCTTAGGACTCATCTTAGAGCTTGAGAAGAGGTAAACCTCTTGTTCCTAACTCTTCTTCTTCTTCTCTAACTTGTTTTGGGTATGTTGGATTTATTTTCATAACATGAGAAACCATGGAAACTCATCCGTTAGAGTTATGGTTCGTTTTATGTTGTTTTTATCTTGTAAACTTTTGGTTTAGAGATAGTATCTCAAGAATGGAAAGGGTTGTGGGTTGATTCATGAAAACCCCAAAAACCCTAAAAGTGAAAATGTGGTAAAAGGAGAGAATGAGTAAAATGTTAGAGGTAGAAGATGAGTTTACCCCCAAATATTGAAATATGAGATGTTATGCATGTTTTAGATGGTTGAATATTGATGATGAATATTTTGTATGATTAAATGATGCAATATAAGTTGTTTATGTGATATTTGGAATAAATGACTAACATTGTGTTATGTGGTGGGATGAAGAGAGATCCTAAGGTTGGAGGCAGTGTCGGTGGAACTCGAGAAGTTGCCAAGAACCAAACCCAACACTCATCGAGGTAAGGATAAGTCTTTAATTGAGCATTTGGAATCGAAAATGTGAGTTTTCTGATTATGCAATGATTGATACGTAAAGTACGCATTTGATATAAACGTACATGGGTGTGTTTACATTAAAGTAGGCGTAGATTTACGGAAAGGAAAGTATGTGGTACTTTCTGGTTATGCGATGATTGAGTGTAAATCACGTATTTAGTATAAACATATATGGGTGTGTTTATACTAATGTGGGCGTGGATTTACCGGAAATGATTTATGGTGAAACGAATGAATAAGAAGTACATTTTTAGCCGACCATGAATGGTTAGCGACTCTGGCTTGAGTATAGAAGCATACACTCTGGCTTGAGTATAGAAGCATACACTCTGACTTGAGTATAGAAGCATACACTCTGGCTTGAGTATAGAAGCATACACTCTGGCTTGAGTATAGAAGCATACACTCTGGCTTGAGTATAGAAGCATACACTCTGGCTTGAGTATAGAAGCATACACTCTGGCTTGAGTATAGAAGCATACACTCTGGCTTGAGTATAGAAGCATACACTCTGGCTTGAGTATAGAAGCATACACTCTGGCTTGAGTATAGAAGCATACACTCGGCTTGAGTATAGAAGCATACACTCTGGCTTGAGTATAGAAGCATGAAAATGATTTATGAGGAGATCGATGAAAGGAAAATATGTTTTAGCCGACCATGAATGGTTTGCGACTCTGGCTTGAGTATAGAAGCGTAAACTCTGGCTTGAGTATATAAGCGTGATTTGTTTTAAGAGAAACGAGATTCTGCTTTTAGCTAACCCCGAGGGGTGTAGCGACTTTGGCTCAAGTTATGCAGCAAGACAAAATGAATTTCGAAAATGGTATACTAACCCTTTTCTAATGTGGATTATCTTATAATGACGTTTATTGAATTAATGACTTACTCCTTTGTGTGTTTTGTACTTTTGTCATTGATAATCCCATTGCAGGTAAATAGATGAATGGAGTATGCTAGTTCGGGAGCTTTAGGAGCTTTAGATGTTGGGAGATCTTCATCCATGAGATATAACATTTTTCCATGTGTTAAGTGAAAGAAGCATATAAGTGGTTTTGACACCACATCTTGACCTAAAACCTTAAGACATTAAGTCTATGGATCTATCCACTTATATGTTCTTGAACTCATCCACTTCTCCACACTGTGAGACTTCTCCTTCAAACTTGGAACACCCTACATTTGATATAAGTTGATGTTCTTCGGGAGTATGACAATCCTCATAAGATATATGCATATGTTAAGGGATGTATATTGTGTACTCTATAAACTCAGGAAATCTGGTAATCCTTTAGAAATTGAATAATACAAATTTACACCTATAGTTGGTTTCAATTGTATTTATGGAGCCTAGTGATTATGAGATGTTCATGGTGGGTGAAGAAGAATGAGGAAGATGAGTGGATGTTAGAAAGAGAGACTGAGAGTGTGTGGGAGAGGTGAGAAAGAAAGTGGGTGCCATGGACGAGGAAGAAAGAGAGTGTGTGGGACATTTAAATAGATATGGAATCACCAAAATTATTAAATGTTTGATTAAAATGACTTATTTAACATAAGAAAAAATGAACATTTCAAATATGTTAATATAAATAACCATTAAATTTATTCATTTAAATAAAAGTTGTGTAATGGTAAACAATATCAAATTTAGAATAAACCATTGCAAGGTGTCACCAATGGTTGATCTAGTTGATAAGAAATTAAATCAATTTATAAAGTTTTTGTGAAAGATATTTCCAAAATATCTTAATTTAAATAATAAGTATATAAATATTATGAATGATATATGAAACAAGATATCGGATGATGGTCTTATGAATTTGAGGTTGTATGTTCGAATCTGCAATTCAACATTTTATTCATCATTATTATAATGCATATAAAAAAGAAAGAATGTATCAGTTGAGATTCTAACTAGGGACATCATATTTGTCAAGAAGTGTGACTGCCACTAGGCAATGGCACTTATTCCGATAAAAACTGAACAATTATTATATATAAATGTTCAAATCAATTAGTGCAGAATCCCATTAAAGATGTGTTTCTTTTCACCAAGAGACACTTGAAAGAATAGAACACAAAATTTTCATCTCTTGAAATCATCCTTCAATTCTCTAATGCATGAGAGAGGTGTAGGAAATATAACTCTGTAAACTACTATTAAAAGATAAGTTTGTTGCGTTTGTGTAAATCACATCAAGTTTTCCCAAAGTATCCCAAATGGGATTCGTTGTTCATCTCATTTGCATCTAATATACATAATTGGTGGGGGCAAATCGAACCTAAACATTAATATGGTAACACACGCTTTAGAGGTTTATAAGTGAAATATCCATTAAATATTTCTTTGTTCCAGTGTTGTAGCATTTATCCAACAATCAAACTTATTTACAATCTGTAGGTTCGATTCGTATTAATGGCTACATCAGTCAAATCATTTCTGATTTTGTGAAATTTGAAAAATTCAATGGAGACAATTTTATCCGCTGGCAGAAGAAGATGAAATTCCTTCTTACAACTTTAAAAGTGGTATATGTTCTTAATATCATAAGGTCGTTAGAGAGGGAAGAAGAAACAATTGCAGAAACAAGATAAAGACAAAAATGGAACAATGGTGACTGTATATGCATGAGTCATATCCTCAACGGTATGTCAGAATTCTTGTTCAATATTTATCAAAGTAGTCATTCTGCAAAGGATCTATGAGATTAGTTAGAGTCAAGATACATGCAAAAGGATGCAACAAGTAAGAAGTTTCTTGTTTCTCATTTCAATAATTATAAAATGGTAGACAATAGATCTGTTATGGAACAAATGCATAAAATTGAACGCATTCTTGCAAACAACTAACATGCATATGGATGAAATCGTTATTGTATCTTCCATAATAGACAAACTCCCTTCTTCATGGAAAGATTTCAAAACAACCATGAAGCATAAGAAAGAGGACATATCTCTTTAGCAACTGGGTAGTCACCTTTCTTTAGAAGAAGAGTATCAAAAACAAGATGATACTAAAAACCAAAATGCTCATGAAAAGGTGCATGTATTGATAAGTCTCATGATAATCACAATGACAAGTACAACTAAATAAATAAAAATAAAGGAAGTTGTTGCCATTATGGAAAATCATGACACTTTAAAAATGAGTGTAGGTTCTTGAAAAAGAAGAACAAGGAAAATAATTTAAGTGAAACAAAATATAATCTTGTTGTTTTCATTTTTGAACTCAACAAGATAGAAGATGTTAATTCTTGGTGGATAGACCCTGGTGCTACCCGTCATTGTGTGAAAAAAAACTATTCAAAACCATTAATGAAGAAGATGGAAGTGTTTTGTACATGGAAAATGTCTCAATTGTCAAGTCAAATGAAAAGGAACAGTAGAAATTGAATTCACTTCGAGAAAGACACTCACTCTTAAATATATATTTTATGTCCCTAAAGTTAGGAAGAACTTCATTTTTGTATCTTTACTTCATAAGTATGGTTTCAAATCTGTATTTGAATGAGATAAATTTATTCTTTCCAAAAGGGTATGTTGGTAGGGAAGGGTTATTTTTGTGAGAATATGTTCAAGTGTAATGTTCTTAATAATAATAATAATGATATGATATTTGCTTATATTGTTAAGTCTTGTGATTTATGGCATATGCAACTAGGACATGTTAATTGTTGAAAATTGTATGATATGATGAAATACAAATTAATTGCTTTTCTTGGCAAAAATAAATTCACGTACTACTTGTATGTTAACTAAAATCACAAGACAAACTTTTAAAAGAATTGAAAGAAGTTCAAAGGTGTTAAATTTAATACATTATGATGTATGTGATGTACATGGTTGACTTTACATGGTTGGCCCACCTATGGTGGTAAAAAGTATTTTGTTAATTACATTGATGATTAGACTAGATTTTGTTATGTTCATCTAATGCACTCTAAGGATGAAGTTTTAGACAAATTTAAATTTTTTATAGCATAAGTAGAACTTCAACATGAAAGTTTTATTAAATATTTTAGAAGTGACAGGGGATGAGAGTTTTTTATCATCTAGTTATTTTGAGTCAACTGGTATTGTGCATCAAACAATTGCACTATACTCCCCACAATGGAATAGAAGAAAGAACAAATAGAGTATTTGAAGAAGTGGTAAATGTCATGTTATCCTATTCTGGTTTGTCAAAAGGTTATTGGGTGAAGCCATGTTAACTTCATATTATATATTAAACAAAGTTCCTAATTAAAGGAACAAGGTAACCCTATATGAACTATGGAAGAAAAGAAAAATAAATCTAAACTATTTAAAAGTATAGGGTTGTAGAACAATTGTAAAAGTTCCTAAACCGAAAAGAAAGAAGTTGGGTGAGAGAGGAATCAAATGTGTATTTATGGGCTATGCTGAAAATAGCAAAGCAGATAGATTCATGATTATTGAATCAAATGACTTATATCCTATTAATATAGTAATTGAGTCAAGAGATGCAATTCTTCAAGAAAATAGATTTACCTCATTTCAAAATCATAAAGACATTATTTATTATAATATGAAAAGTCTAGAAAACAATGTATCCGATAAAGATAATTTGGCAAATTCGGAACCTAGAAGTAAAAATGTTCGAAAAAAGAAAAATTATGGACTAGACTTCTTTTGTGTTCCTTGTTGAAGGAACCATGGATTATATCAATAATTATGGATCAATTTTCTTTAATTTAGAAAGTGATCCATAAACATATGATGGCGCAATAAAGTCTCAAGATTATGCTGTTAGGAATGAAGTTATCCAAGAGGAAATATACTCAATTATGGAAAATAAAACTTATATACGCACTTGTTGCAAGACTTCCATCCATTAGAGTATTTTTAGCACTACCTTCCATCTATAAGTTGGTAATCCAACAAATGGATGTTAAAACTACTTTTGTAAATGGAGAATTAGATGAAAATGTGTACAAGAAACAACCTAAAGGGTTTGTTGTCAAAGGACAAGAACACAAAGTATGTAAATTGATTAAGTCTTTATATGAATTAAAACAAGCTACCAAACATATGTCCACAACTAAATCAGAGTACATGGCAGTTGGTGAAGCTTCTAAGGAAGCTTTGTGGCTTATGGGGCTGGTAAATGAATTAGACATTGAGCAAGGTGGAGTTCCGCTGCATTGTGATACTCAGAGTGCTATCTTCTTGGAAAAGAATCAGGTGTATCATGCTAGGACCAAACATATTGATGTGAGATTTCACAAGATCAGAGAGTTGGTAGCTTGTGGGCAGATACTATTGCAGAAGGTTTACACTTCAGAAAATGCAGCTGATATGTTAACCAAGTCGGTTACCATAGACAAGTTCAGACATTGTCTGAGCTTGCTGAACATTCATTAATGTTGGACTATGGAGCGCCCCAACCCAATGGTGGACATTGTTGTGCAATAGCTCATATTCAATGGACCGAACATCTTCTCATCATAACAACAATACAAGTTTTGGGCCTGGGCTGATGTAAAAGGTTGGGTAGAGGGCTATATATTTATGTTACGTAAACCTAATGTAACAAGGAGAACACTAGCTAAACACAAATCTTTATTCTCTAATAATATATAGTGGTAGCATCTCAAAGCTCCCGGGGACGTAGGCATAATTGGCCGAACCTCGTTACCAAATTTCGTGTGTTATTCTCTTCTCTTTTACTATTTGATTGATCACTTGTTCCCAACATAAGCATCCAATATTTTAAAACTGAATTTGAGTTAATCGATAAATCATGTACTTAATCAATTAGCGGGTTTCTAATTTAAAAAGACTTAATTGATTAATTATGACCATGATCTATTAATTGTTTTCTGAAAACACTTAGTTAGTATGCTATGAACCTGTAACATGATTTACTAAAGTATTATGCATGATTTTGAAATGATATAAGTTCAATCTTATTTAATGCATAAAAATCAAGTAGCCATTTTAATGCTAATGCACCTAAATCATGTATAAATGTAAATCTTATATGCATCATGAACATCATTCTAATTTGTGAGGTTTTCATAGATTCATCTTACTTAGGATCTACCCATTCAAGATATCTTAGAACCTAAGGAAATGAAAATTTACTCTTAATCATTTATTGATCATCTTGACGCTTAAACTTGAGTCTTCAATATTGTTTTAGTTGACTTGTCATTGTCCATACTTTGTCTTCGTCAAACTCCAAACTTTGTGTTCATCAAATCATGCAACGCACACTAGCATTCACAATATTGTTTTGTCCCAATCTCACTATATTGAGATACTACTAAAGAAATTTGGTCATTTTGATTGTAAATTTGTTTCTACCCCATTTAATCGAAATGTTAGTTTATAACCATATAAAGGTTGACCGGTGACACAACTAGAATATTCAAAGATAATCGGATGTTTAATGTATGTCATGATTTGTACTAGACGTGATATAGTATATGTTGTTGGTAGATTAAGTACATATACAAATAATCCAAGTAAAGAACGCTGACATGCTGTTAATAGAGTATTAAAATACTTGAAATGAAACAATTAACTATAATTTAACCTATAATGGATATCTTTCAGTTTTGAAAGAATATACATATGCTAGTTCGGTAACTTAAGTTATAGATCAGTCTTCCACAATTGGATGGATCTTCAAACTTGGTGGAGGTGCAGTTTCTTGAGGTTCAAAGAAACAAACTTACATTGTCGGCTCCACCATGGCTGCAAAATTTATTGCTCCGACTGCAGGTAGTAAAGAGGTTGAGTGACTAAGAAAATTATTGTATGAAATACCTATTTGGCCAAATCCAATGGCACCAGTGTCTATACATTGTGATAGTTAGTCTATGCTTTCAAAAGCATATAGCCAAGTGTATAATGGATAATCCAGACATATTGGTTTAAGACATAACTATGTAAAGGAATTAATTTCAAATGAGGTAATCTCCATATAGTGTTCGTAAGAATTGCAAAGAATATTGCATATCCTTTGACGGAATGATAAAAGATATGATGTTGAAAACATCATTGGGGATGAGACTCAAGTCCATCTCTATTTTTTTTGGTCGGCTAAGCCCATCTCTAATTGATCATCAATAGTGGAAACTAAAGTCACACTTGAGTAACATCTAGTGTTGAGTTCAATGGTGGAAGTACACTATTGGAGTGATTGCAAGTACTTGACTATAGATACATCCCAAGTAGTTAAAGTATTTGGACCATAAGTACAAAGTTGGAAGGTTGAGTTTTACTCTTAAAGGACATATAGCCTGAATTTGCTGGAATGCAAATTATGAGTGCATTTATGATATAGTCTACCTATATGAGGATGAAGTTGGGCCCGTTTCATAGAGTTAAAGGGTTTGGCTCTTAGATTCTCATGAAAATGGTACATGGCACAAGGCCTTATCATATGTGTCATTTATAATTCTTTCAAAAGTACCGAGATTTCATGTGTGAGTTGTGTACACCTATTCTAATAAATAGTTGGTTTAAAGCTTGTCTATCTATGTCTATTCACAATGAGTGGAACCCATAATTTACTAAGTAATGGTTCAATCGTAAGATATAATTATATAAAACCATGATATTTCCAGATTTATGAGATTTCTTATATTTTGAAAATGGTGGGGATTGTAAAGATATTTTTAAAATATCTGAATTTAAATAATGAGTATATAAATATTATTGATGATATATGAAACAAGATATCAGATGATCCAGTGTTTATAAAATTGAGGTTGAGGTTCGAATTTGCAGTTGGACATTTTGTTCTTTATTATTATAATGTGTATAAAAATGAAAAAATTAATCCGCTGGTACTCAAACCGGGACAAGTTGTTTGCCAAGCAACATGTTTGTCACTAGGCAATGACATCTCTTTAGATAAAAATTGAACAATTATTATATATAAGCGCTGAGATCAACTAGTGCAGAATTCCATTAAAGATGTGTATTTCTAAACCAAATGACATGAATTTCTCTATAAATCATCCTTGAAATCATCCTTCATTTTCTTATGAATCATAACTTTCTAAACTACTATTAAAAGATAAGTTTGTCGTGTTTGTGCAAATCACATCAAAAACTTTCAAAGTATCCTGAAGGAGATTCGTTGTTCATCCCATTTACATCCAATATAGATAAATTGGTGGGGGCAAATTGAATCTAAAAGTTATTGTGGTAACACACGCTTTAAAGGTTTTTTTACGTAAAATATTCATCAACTATTTCTTTATTAAGTGTTGTAGCATTTGTCCAACCATTAGTTTTACAGTTTTTGAGTTTGAAACTCATTACTGATGTAAAAGTCTAGTTTGTAGATGATAAATATGAAAGTACTTTGATTAAAACGTCTGAACGAAAAGAAAAAGCCATTGTAGTGTCAAGAAGTTGATTCCATGTATCTTTTTAATAAGGTGTTTTTTAGAGTATTTCTTTATCATTTTTCAATGAGGGACTTAATCACGACTTTATTGATAGCCGCCCACGGTTGCAACTATTTAATCTTAGTTAAAGCATAAGGATAGTTGATGAAAAGTTTGAGTACAACAATAAAGGAAACAGTGGCAGATTATCATAAGGACGTGTGGGGTCAGCTGCCCCTGGAATGTTTGAAGTTTTTATTATAGGGAGGATTACCTTATATTAGATTAGTAATTTGTGTATAAAGTGAACTAATTCATCATTTACTAATTAAAAAGTTGGCTTTATCATTTATAGTCATTGTGGTTTTTGCCATGATATGATAATCCACACATGGTCAGTCATTATTCCTCAATTCGGAGTTAAAGCAGTAGTGGTTTCTACTAAATATTGGTCTGCTAAACCATTTTTCAATTTTTCATCAATCCAACATATTTTATGTTTTTATAGAACCAGAAAGTGAGTATTTTTTTCATAAGCAAAGAAGAGTTAAAAAATTACAGAACAAGTAATACTCATATTAACATAATCTCAAGTGATTAACAGAGAAAAATACATTTTGATCGATACATGACCCACTCTTCATAAGAGAAGTGAAATTATGAAAGCGAACATTCAGAAGATTCCAATAGTGCAAACAAATGAGTTCCAACATTTACTCTAGGTGGAACTACACCTTCTCAAAGCTAATTTTGTTTCTAATATGCCAAATAGTTCACATAATGACAAACCAAACTGACATCCATTGTTGTTTATTCTTGTTCTCCATCCTTATCATATTCCCATGAAGTAAAAAGTTGGTCTTAACATCATTTAGATGATAGAGTTGAGACCAAAAGTAGAATAGGTATTTTACCAAACCCAATATGATGTTGAGCAAGAAAAGAACAAGTGTGATGTAGATTCCTCCAACTCCCCACAAGAGCATATTGTTGTTGGTCATTTCCTTCTAAGATACCTCTCTTAGCTAGATTCAATTTTGTTGGCACTTCATCCAATGATATCTTCCACACTAGACATTTCATCTTTGGCTGAATATTACTTGCTCATAGCCTCATGTAGAATTCATTGTCACAACATCCTTCCACCTTTTGCAACATATGATATACATTTCTCACTGAATATTGTTCTCATTTACCATGAATAAAAATCCAACTATTATCCACATTTTCTTTAGGCAAATAAGTTTCAAGGATTTTTAAGAGATCTTCAAATTCCTCTTTCTCCCAACTGAATAGGCTCCTTTGCCATTGGAATCTCCATGTCCAAACACCATTTGTCCACTCTCCAAAGGAGTTGACAGTTGCCTCTTTATCCACAGTCACCTAAAACGGTTTAGCAAAAGAGATTATAAGAATGCCCCCCACCCACCCATAAATATGTCCTGAACTTAATAGTTTTTTTTCTAGAACCTAGACATCTACGGGTACCTCAACTAACCATCCACATCTGACACTTTCCATACTATGACTAAGATTACCTAAGTCTCTCCACCAAGAAGATCCCCTTTGGAAATACTCATTGTCAAGGTCCCCTCTACTCTTTAAGAACCCTTCCCCATATCTAAACCTTAATACTTTCTCCCCGAAGTGTATCTCTCCCACTTAAAGGTCTCTATCTTCATTTTCCTAAAAGAGACAAATTAAACAAAAACAAATTTTTAATCCCTAAACCACCCTCCTCATAAGAGAAAGTGAGTATTGTTATGACAACCAAACAAGGTACAACTAAGCTGACAAAGTATTTTTAAACATAGTACTCACATATTATCGATTTAAATATCTACAAGTTTTGGTTGAGGTGCAATTTGTTGTATTTTAAATCAAGTGTTGAAGTAATAGAAACAACAAAACTTCTTGTGTAAGAATGCATGAAGAGACATACCAGTTAGTTGATTGAATGACATAACTCTTGAATGGAGAGTTGTTAATGAAATGGTAAGACTCTTGAGAAAAAGTCTATATATAGTGTTTGATAGAATCACTATACTAATCTGAAAAAATGACTTGAAACACTGTCTCTATCTCTGTCCATAAAGATTGACTCTATCAGTCATCACTAAAGGAAGAACATAGAAAAGAAGGGAAAGAGATAGAAGAGTTTCTCTATTGACAAGAACAACATACAACACATAAATGATGATCATATCGCCATGGAAAGAGGTAATCTATAATCATTCTTATTATGTGAAAGCTATAAATTCTTAAGATCAATTTTCATGTCTTCATAATTAAACTTACATGTGGTATAAAAGCACTGTGTTTAAGAACTTATAGTTTTCCATTGATGATTATTTGATCCTGAATGATATTTTGAAATATATTCTTAAATGTTTAGAGAACTCTCACTGCATTATAATAATAAATATATCACTGTTCTGTGCATAACATTGTTCTGTGCGTTATGTTCATATTGAACAGAATGCAAACAAACTTTTATACATATATATTATTACTGTTCATATATATATATATATATATATGTATGTATATATATATATATATATGTATATATATATGTATGTATATATATATATGTATGTATATATATATATGTGTATATATATATGTATGTATGTATATATATATATATATATGTGTATTATACAACATATATTAGTTTCGGTGCGACATATAATATGTATGATTTGTCATTTTCTGTGCAATATAATATGTATATATTACATGTATGTTATATATATATATAAATATGTATGTATATATATATATATATATATATATGTATGTCTATATATATATATATATATATGTATGTATATATATATATGTGTATTATACAACATATATCGTTAGTTTCGGTGCGATATTATATGATTTGTCATTTTCTGTGCAATATAATATGTATATATTACATGTATGTTAACATAGTACAGAAAGGCTATATACTTTAAGTTTGTGTATTATATAAACATAGTGCAGAATATATGAACAGAGCAATGTACGTTAGTGTGCAAAATTTCTGCATAAAAAAAACCAAAACATGAAAAGTTATTTGAGTGAAACAGTGTGTCTAAATATATGCTGTACATGACTTTAATTATTCTGCTTATATATGTTTTTCTATACATATCCATATATATATATACACATATCCATATATATATATACACATATCCACATATATATATATATATATATGTATGTATGTGTGTATGTCAATAAATAAAAGTTTATTTTTCTGTTTTAATTATGTTTTCTTCACGTTTATGTTTTATGAAAGAAAACAGAGCAATAGAACATAAAACAGAATAAAAGAAACGAAACAGAACAGTAAAAATACTTATATATATATAACGTGATGAAAGCTATTATAACATGAACAACATATATAACAATAAATATATAGTCAAGTTACAATTTGGTTTGAACATTTGATGCAATTGTTAGATTCAAATGTAACTCTATAATTTATGCGAAAGTTTGGAAGTCAGGTGTATGTATAATATTATGACTAGGTAGATGTTTGAAATTATTGTATGATAGATTTGTTAATCATCAAAGTGGTCAAATCTTTATGTTTATTTAATTCCAAATTGTATGATCATATTTTATTTGTTTGAAATTATTGTATGATAGATTTTTTAATCACCAAAGTGATCTAATCTTTATGTTTATTTAATTCCAAATTGTATGATCATATTTCATTTACTCATTAATTTGATGCTGTGAATGTTTATGAGTAAATTGAAGTTCATTATTAAAAAACATTTAAGAATCGCCCAAAGGTTGATTATTTGTTCTTATAATCAATGAGCATAAATGTTGGTAGTGTAAATGCATCATTAGTTATATTTATATATCTAAAGATAGTAAATATTTTTAATATATGCATGTATCATTGCCAAATTATGTGACTTCTTTTAGTATCATTATGTCTAGTATGGTATATTGATGGATTACCCAAAGGTGAACATTAATATGCACTTATGAAATAGTCTGAATTAATTTAGCATTTGACTCAAAGCCTTAATGTTTTCTTTTTTTAATTTTATTGATTGCAGTACCTGTTGCTTTGCATTCGCAATTCTCATATGTTCCAACTTTCAATGGACTTAACTTCTCTGAATGGAGTGAACAAATCCAATTTTACCTTGGAGTAATGGATTTAGATTTGTCACTTAGAGAAGATAAGCCAAGTGATATTACAAATATAAGCACTGAAGAACATAAAATTCATTATAGGAATTGGGAAAGATCAAACAGATTGAGTCTAATGTATATGCGAATGAGTATTGCTGGCAACATTAAGTCAGCTCTTCCTAAAACTGAAAGTGCTAAAGAAATGCTAAAGTTTGTGGAAGAGCGCTCCCAAACTACTGATAAGTCTCTTGTTGGGACACTAATGAGTACATTAACCACCATGAAATTTGATGGCTCTCGTCCTATGCATGAACATGTTATTGAAATGACAAACATTGCACCAAGACTTAAGACATTGGGAATGAATGTGGATGAAAATTTCCTTATGCAATTTGTACTAAATTCATTACCCTCTGAATATGGTCTTTTCCAAATGAACTATAACACCATGAAAGATAAATGGAATATGCATGAATTGCATAGTATGTTAGTTCAATAGGAAACTAGAATGAGGAGCCAAGGAAATCATTCCATCAATTATGTTAATCATCGAGGAGCTATAAAGAAAGTTAGTAAGAAACATGACAAGAAAGGGAAAAGACTCTTAAAGATTAACGAGTCCTCTTCTGAAATCCAAAAGAAGGAACATAATGACAACAAGTGTCGTTTTTGTCCAAAGATTGGACATTTCCAAAAGGATTGTCCAAAATGCAAAGGTTGGTTTGAAAAGAAAGGCAAGCCTGGTGCTTATGTATGTTTTGAATCAAACTTAGCAGAAGTTGTAACACCCCAAATTTATCCTCCTTGAAATTAGGTAACAGTCCTGAGGAATGGGGCATACTGCCAGATTCTCGCTTGAGCGAGAGGACCTCGCCCAAGCGAGAGGATCAGTGTTTTGAAATTGGAAAATTCTGGGAGTCTCGCCCAAGCGAGGAATGGGTCGCTTGAGCGAGAGGAAGCCTGTTGAGACTGTGAGATTCTCGCTTGAGCGAGAATCCCTCGCTTGAGCGAGAATCCCTCGCTTGAGCGAGAGCGTCAGATCTGAAATTTTAAAAAGGCGGTATTTTCTCGCTTGAGCGAGAATGGGCTCACTTGAGCGAGAACCCGACGACTCCTCTTTAAAATAGAAACCCCAAACACATTTTAGGGTTAAAACTTTGAAGAAAAGAGAGTAGAGCTTTTCAAGAGCAAAGAGTCTTAGGAATCATCTTAGAGCTTGAGAAGAGGTAAACCTCTTGTTCCTAACTCTTCTTCTTCCTCTCTAACTTGTTTTGGGTATGTTGGATCTATTTTCAAGATATGAGAAACCATTGAAACTCATCCTTTAGAGTTATGGTTCGTTTTATGTTGTTTTTCTCTTGTAAACTCTTGGTTTAGAGTTGGTATTTGATGAATGGAAAAGTTTTGTGGGTTATGTAACGACCCGAAATTCTACCCTGGAAAATTTTTCCTTATTTAATCCAATTTCATGCATTTAACGTTAAATCATAATTATCAAGTAAATAAATTTGTTTAAAAGATCTCACTTCTTCCTCACACACGATCTATGAACCCAAAAGTAACATACAAAATCCGATAGCAGAAAAACATAATTCATATTAGTATAACCTAGTAACCACCGCATACAATTAGCTATGGGTTTACAAAACACCCATAGCTACATATATCCGAGTTACTAGTCTCCATGATCAATATCATATACAAAAATAGTATTCATGGTACAATTAGTTACTTCAAATACAATCAAATGAAGTTACAAAAGAATGGATAAAGAGACATCAAAATAAAAGTCTCTAATCTCCTACTCAAAAATCATCATTTCTCCGTCCACCTACCTGCAATGGGATTAACATTTACCATGCACAAACAACACAAAGGAATAAGTCATTAACTCAATAAAATTTCAATGTAAGTTAATCCACATTTAATAGGGTTAAACAACGATATAAATTAAATCCACTTAAAACCATTTTCGTCATCTGTACTTTTGAAAAACCATGCTACATAACTCGAGCTAGAGTCGCTAACCCATTCTGGTCGGCTAAAACGAGTTTTATTTCCATTGGCACTCCACCAATACATAAACCATAAATCCACTCGTCATCACTACAAACATACCCATATATATTTGTAGTGACTAAGTGATTTACCATTTATTACTTTGTTTCCGAGTTTTATTTCCATTGGCACTCCACCAATACATAGACAATAAATGCACCCGACATCATTACAGCATAGTGTATATGCTTGTAACTACAAAGTGACTTACAGTTTATTGTTTTATCCGAGTTTTATTTCCATTGGCATTCCACCAATACATAGACAATAAATGCACCCGACATCATTACAACATATCGTATATTGTAACTACAAAGTGACTTACAATTTATTGCTTTTATTCCGAGTTTTATTTCCATTGGCACTCCACCAATACATAGTCAATAAATGTATCTGACATCATTACAACATATCATATATTGTAACTACAAAGTGACTTACAATTTATTGCTTTTATTCCGAGTTTTATTTCCATTGGCACTCCACCAATACAAAAATGATAAATACACCCAACATCATTACAAACATATTCACGTATGCTTATAACTACAAAGTGATTTACATTTCATGATTTCATTTCGAGTTTTATTTCCATTGGCACTCCACCAATACATAAACCGTAAATCCACTTCTCATCATTATCAACATACCCATATATGTTCATAATGACTAAGTGATTCACATTTTATTCATTATCCATAGCAGAAAATCCACGCATTTTCTAACACCATGCATAAGTTAAAGACTTATCCTTACCTCGGTGAGTGTTGGGTTTGGTTTTTGGCGACTTCGTAAGTTCTACCGGCACCGCCTCCAAATTTAGGATCTTTCCTCATTCCCACCACATAACACAATGTTAGTCATTCATTCCAAATAACAAATAAATAACTTATATTGCATTATTTAAACATACAAGATATTTATCATATTTTCAATGGTTCTATACTACTTTCATTATGAGTTTTCAACCATCTAAAACATACATATCATCTCATATTTTAACATTATAAAGCAACTCATCTTCTACCTTTAGCGTTTTACCCATTTTTCCTCTCTAACCACATTTTCTCTCTCTAGGGTTTTGGGGTTTCCATGAGTCAACTCACAAACCCTTTCCATTCTTGGAATACTAACTCACAACCAAGAGTTTACAAGGTACAAGCGACATAAAACGAACCATAACTTGAAAGAGAGAGTTTCCATGGTTTTACACACTTTGAGAAGAGATCCATAATACCAAAAATGGTTTCTCAAGAGAAGAAGAGAGTTAGGATAGAGAGTTTTACCTCTTCTCAAGCTCTTGAACAAGAATTAAAGCTCCTAGACCTTGGGAATGCTCTCTTCTCTCACTTCTCTTCAATTCTTAACCTAAAAATGTATTTGGGGTTTCTCTCATTTAATGTTCTCGTCGGGTTCTCGCTTAAGCGAGCTTTCTCTCGCTCAAGCGAGAAAATCCCGCCCATTTTAAAAAACTCATCTCTGACCCTCTCGCTCAAGCGAGAATCTCACAGTGTCAACAGCCCCAAAATGCCATTTCTCGCCCAGGCGAGACAACTCTCGCTCAAGCGAGAATCCTCCAGTATATCCCAGGATTTCACCCTCCCATGTGAACCTCTCTCGCCCGAGCGAGAATCTCTCGCTCAAGTGAGGATCCCAGGACTGATACTATAATTTTAAGACTTAAAATTTGGGGTGTTACAGGTTATTCATGAAAACCCCAAAAACCCCCAAAATGAGAATATGAGTAAAAAGAGAAATGGATGAAATGTTAGATGTGGATGATGAGTTTGTGCTTTGATGTTGATATATGAGATGAACATGTATGTTTAGATGTTTGGTAACTTGTGTTGAAGTAGTTTTGGAAATCTTGAAAATATGTGAATCCCTTGTATGTTTGATGATGAAATACGAGTTGTTTATGTGTTATTTTTAATAAATGACTGACATTGTTGTTATTGGTGGAAATGAGGAAAGATCCTAAGGTTGGAGGAAATCGCGGAGGAGACTTTTAAAGTTACTCGGAACTGATCCCCAACACTCACCAAGGTAAGGGATAAGTGTCTCTAAATCATACTCGCTGATGTGAATGAGGTATGTGAAAGAGGTAATGTATTTGTAAGAATACTGTTGTTATCCTACCCGAAGTGGTAGTGGATTATTATTGTTACTCTACCCAAGGTAGGAGTGGTTTATTGTTGTTATCCTACCCGAAGTGGTAGTGGATTATTATTGTTACTCTACCCAAGGTAGGAGTGGTTTATTGTTGTTATCCTACCCGAAGTGGTAGTGGATTATTATTGTTACTCTACCCAAGGTAGGAGAGGTTTATTGTTGTTATCGTACCCGAAGTGGTAGTGGATTATTATTGTTACTCTACCCAAGGTAGGAGTGGTTTATTGTTGTTACCCTACCAGAATTGGTAGTGGCCTATTGTTGATGTCCCAACCAGAGAGTTTGGGTGTTATGTGGAAGGAATAATAACTCGACCAACCCGATGTGGTATGTGGAATAACTCGACTTTCCCGACGTGGTATGGGGATAACTCGACCTGCCCGATGTGGTATGGGGAATAAATCGACCTGCCCGATGTGGTATGGGGAATAACTCGACATGCCCGATGTGGTATGGGGATAACTCGATCTGCCCGATGTGGTATGGGGATAACTCGACCTGCCCGATGTGGTATGGGGGATAACTCGACCTGCCCGATGTGGTATGGGGAATAACTCGACCTGCCCGATGTGGTATGGGGAATAACTCGACCTGCCCGATGTGGTGTGGGGAATAACTTGACCTGCCCGATGTGGTATGGGGATAACTCGACCTACCCGATGTGGTATGGGGAATAAATCGACCTGCCCGATGTGGTGTGGGGAATAACTCGACCTGCCCGATGTGGTATGGGGATAACTCAACTTGCCCGATGTGGTATGGGGATAACTCGACCTGCCCGATGTGGTATGGGGGATAACTCGACCTGCCCAATTTGGTATGGGGAATAACTCGACCTGCCCGATGTGGTATGGGAATAACTCGACCTGCCCGATGTGGTATGGGGAATAACTCGACCTACCCGATGTGGTATGGGAAATGAAATCGATGAATACGATTAAGGGTGAATATGAAGGATGAAAATGAGGATGTGAATGATAAAAGTAATATTCATGCTATAGAATATATATTATGGGATATATATACTATAGGGTGAATATGAAGGATGACAATGAGGATGTGAATGATAAAAGTAATATTCATGCCATATGATATAGATTATGGGATATATATACTATAGGGTGAATATGAATGATGAGAAATGAGAATGTCAGAATGAAAGTAATATGCATGCTATACGATATATATTATGGGATATATATACTGTAGGGTGAATATGAAGGATGAAAAGGAAGAAGATATGAATGTTTACAATTACGCATTTGTGGTTATAAATTATATTAAAGCTTAATCGTATTTGAGATGTGGATTATCATGTGATGTTAGTTTTTGAACTAATGACTTACTCCCATGTTTTGTGTGTTGTTTATGATAATCCCATTGTAGGTAAACGAAGGATTTGAGGAGGAAGCTCACTTAGGAATCTTATGTGTTTATTAACTGGAATGCCTTTATCGTTACTTTGACATTGTAGTTGATTAGATAATATTTTGGGATGAATGTAAATCTGATTAGGATATTACTGGAGATATGTAGTTATGGACGTTATAACTCTGGGAAACCCATAACTGGTTGTATGTGGTAATTACTAATTGAATGAATTATGTTTTTCTGCAATATAAATTGTATGATAATATAATAGGTGTACAGAGTATTTTCAAGGAATAATTTAAGAGGGTTTTAAGTAAGATGAGGAATGTATGTAAGAGAGGATTAAAATAAATGAAAAATTTTCAAGGGTAGAATTTCGGTCCTTACAGAAGTTCCTTATAATACTTGGTGGATTGATTCTGGATGTAGCGCTCATGTTTCTAATACTATGCAGAGATTCATTAGGACCCGAACTACAAGACCAAATGAAATTTTTTGTCTTTATGGGAAATAGAGTGAAGGTTCCAGTGGAAGTTGTCGGGACTTATCGTTTAATCCTTGACACTCGACATCATTTAGATTTATTTGAAATCCTTTATGTACCTAATATATCTAGGAATTTGGTTTCTTTATCTAAACTTGATGTTGCTGGATACTCTTTTAAATTTGGTAATGAATGTTTCAGTTTGTATAAATATTATCATTTGATAAATAATGGTATATTATTTGATGGATTGTACAAGTTAAATCTTGATAATATTTTTTCTGAAACACTTTAAACCTTGCATCATAACGTTGGAATTAACCGTGGCTTAATTGATGAACATTCTGCTTACTTGTGGCATAAGCGTTTGAGACATATTTCCAAAGAAAGAATGAAAGGATTAGTAAAAAATGAAATCCTTCTGGATTTAGATTTTACTGATCTGAATATATGTGTGGATTGTATTAAAGGTAAACAAACAAAACACACAAAGAATGGAGCCACAAGAAGCACTAAGCTTCTTGAAATAATACACACTGATATTTGTGGACTTTTTGATGTAAATTATTTCAATAAGGAAAAATACTTCATTACCTTCATTGATGATTATTATTCACGTTATGGTCATATATATTTATTGCCTGATAAATCTCAAGCGTTAAAAGCGTTAGAGATTTACATTACTGAAGTTGAAAGGCAATTAGATAAAAAAGTGAAAATTGTCAGGTCTGATCGAGGTGGTGAGTATTATGGAAGATATGATGAAAATGAACAACATCCAGGTCCATTTGCTAAATTTCTTGAAAGTCGTGGCATATGTGCACAATACACACACAATGTCAGGTACACCACAACAAAATGGTGTATTAGAAAGGCGTAATAGAACATTGTTGAATATGGTTCGGAGTATGTTGAGTAATTCATCTTTACCCGTTTCATTGTGGACTTATACTTTAAAAACCGCCATGTATTTATTAAATAGGGTTCCTAGTAAGGCAGTTCCAAAGACTCCTTTTAAACTATGGACAGGAAGGAAACCTAATTTAAGGCACCTACATGTTTGGGGATGCCCGACGGAAGTTAGAATTTATAATCCACATGAAAAGAAACTGGATGCAAGAACAATCAGTGGTTTTTTCATTGGTTATCCAGAAAAATCAAAGGGGTATAAGTTTTATTGTCCAAACCATACTATAAGAATTGTTGAAACTAGGAATGGTCGGTTCATTGAGAATGGTGAAAATAGTGGGAGAGAAATACCACGCAAAGTAGAAATTCAAGAAATGAGGGTGCAAGTTCCATTTACTTGTGTCTCTAATAATGTTGTTCCTCAAGTTATTGAACTGATTAGTAATAATGAAGAACAACAAAATAATCCCATTACTCAAAATGAAGTTGATGAACCTATTGTAGAAGAACCACAAGAAATAGCATTAAGAAGATCTCAAAGAGAAAGACGATCTGCTATTCTAGACGATTATATGGTTTATCTACACGAGTTACAACGTGACATAGGAATTGAGAATGACCCAGTTACGCTTTCACAAGCCATGGATAGTGACAATGCCGATAAATGGTTAAATGCCATGAGAGATAAGTTAAACTCAATGAAACAAAGTGAGGTTTGAGACCTTGTTGAGTTACCAGAAGAATGCAAAACAGTAGGTTGTAAATGGGTTTTCAAAACCAAACGCGATTCTTATGGTAACTTAGAACGATACAAGGCTAGACTTGTTGCAAAATGCTATACTCAGAAAGATGACATTGACTATAAAGAGACATTTTCACCAGTCTCTAAGAAGGATTCTCTTAGAATTATCATGGCATTAGTGGCTCATTATGATATGGAGTTACACCAAATGGATGTGAAAACTGCCTTTCTAAATGGGGATTTAGCAGAAAATATCTATATGGATCAACCAATGGGATTCATAGAGAAAGGAAAGGAACTTATGGTGTGTAAACTTAAGAAATCAATATATGAAATTAAGCAAGCTTCCCGACAGTGGTATCTTAAGTTTAATGATACTATTGTATCCTTTGGGTTTAAGGAAAACATCATTGATCGATGTATATACCTGAAGATCAGTGGGAGTAAGTTTATCTTCTTGGTTCTATATGTTGATGACATCTTGCTTGCAACTAATGATCTTGGTCTTTTAAATGAAACTAAGATGTTTCTCTCTAGAAATTTTGAAATGAAAGATATGGGTGAGGCAAGCTATGTGATTGGGAGTAAGTTTATCTTCTTGGTTCTATATGTTGATGACATCTTGCTTGCAACTAATGATCTTGGAATATAAATATTTCGTGATAAATCACAAGGATGGTTAGGCTTATCTCATAAAGCATATATTAACAAAATTTTAGAGAGATTCAGAATGGATAAATGTTGAGCATCTCCCGCTCCAATTCAGAAAGGGGACAAGTTTAGTATCATGCAATGTCCAAAGAATGATTTGGAACGAAAGCAAATGGAAGAAATTCCTTATGCATCTATAGTTGGGAGTTTAATGTATGCTCAGACTTGTACGAGATCAGATATTAGTTTTGCAGTTGGTATGTTAGGAAGATACCAGAGTAATCCTGATATAGAACATTGGAAATCTGCAAAGAAAGTTCTGAGATATTTGCAAGGTACAAAGAATCACATGTTTACTTATAGGAGATCGAATCATCTTGAAGTGATTGGTTATTCAGATTCAGACTTTGTCGGATGCATAGACACAAGAGAATCTATGTTTGGTTATGTATATTTGTTAGCTGGAGGAGCTATCTCATGGAAGAGTGTGATGCAGATTGTCATTGCTGCATCCACTATGGAAGCTGAATTTGTGGCATGCTTTGAGGCCACAGTTCATGCTAAATGGCTACGGAACTTTATTTCAGGACTTGGGGTAGTCGACAGTATTGCCAAAGCGCTGAAAATTTATTGTGATAATTTTGCAGCAGTCTTCTTTTCTAAAAACGACAAGTACTCCAAAGGTGCTAAACATATGGAGGTGAAATACTTTGTCATTAAAGAAGAAGTTCAGAAACTTAGAGTGTCAATTGAGCATATTAGCACTAATCTTATGATTGCACACCCTTTGACGAAAGGGTTACCGCCCAAAATATTTACTGGTCATGTTAAAAATATGGGCATTATGTCTGCAAATGATTGTTGAACATTATGTTATTAATAAAGTCTCAATATTCGACACTCTAAGCTCATTAATATTTAAGTTTCTGCTTAATATTTTATTTCCATACTTATGTACACATGTGAAAGAATAGTAATATTGGAAATAAAATTTTCTTTCTAAATGATATTATTATGTGATTCTCATTAATGTGTCATGTTATGTATAAGGCTAATATAGTAGTACATGGAAGAGATTATATCGAATAAATAATGTACTACCGACATGACTCTTATTAGTTCTTGTTCTTAATCATGAACATTATGTCCGCATTATGCTTGATGTTTATAAAATCATGAATTGTATTGTCACATGATACAAGTGGGAGAATGTAAGAATGCCTCTTGTGACATGAAGGGACATATCATTTAGTTGATTGAATAACATAACTCTTGAATGGAGAGTTGGCAATAAAATGGTAAGACTCTTGAGGAAAAGTCTATATATAGTGCTTGATGGAAGCATTATACTAATCTGTAAAAGGACTTGAAACACTGTCATTATCTCTGCCCATAAAGATTGACTCTATCAACCATCACTAAAGGAAGAGCATAGAAAAGAAGGGAAATAGATAGAAGAGTTTCTCTATTGACAAGAACAACACACAACACATAGAGGAGAATCATATCGTCATGGAAAGAGGTAATCCATAACCATTCTTATTATGTGAAAGTTATAAATTCTAAAGATCCATTTTCATGTTTTCATTATTAAACTTACATCTTGCTCTTAAAAAAACAAATTTGTAAGATCTGCTAATATATAATATCAAAAAAATTTGTTTCCTAATTTATGGTTTCCTATATAATTATTTGATATTTTAATTAATTGAAAAAAACAAGGGGATGAATACATATTATTTGTATGATTAATACATGTAGAGATGTGTGGTTTTTGACATGATATGATAATCTTCGCATGCTCTTAGTCATAGTTCCTCAATTCAGAGTTAAACTAGTAGTGATTTTTGCTGCATATTGGTATGCTGGTCCATTTTTCCTTTTTTTTCAACAATCAAACATATTTTGTATCACTATTGTGTTTTAATTGAACTTGAAAATGAGTATTCTTGTGACAACTAAACAAAGTACTACTAAGTTGGGAATATATTTTGAAACATAACAGTCACATATTATGGATTTAAATACCTAAGTTTTTGATGAGGTGCAATTTGTTGTATTTTAAATAGTGTTGAAGCAATATAAACAGTAAAGCTTCTTGCTCTTAAAAAACATATTTATAAGGTGTGCTGATATAATTTGTGTATCATATCCATCTTTTTGTTTCCTGATTTCTGGTTTTCTATATAATTATTTGATACTTTAATTAATTGACAAAAAAAAACAAAGGAGATGAATGCATATTATTTGTTTGATTAACACGTGCCAAATTAGTCATAATTCTTCAATTCAAAGTTAAATTAGTCGTGGTTTCTACAACATATTGGTATGATGGTCCATTTTTTAAATTTTCAACAATCCAACATATTTTGTGTTACTATTGTGTTTTTATTGAACCTAAAAATGAGTATTGTTGTGGCAACCAAACAAGGTATAACTAAGTAGAGAATCTATTTTGAAACATATCACCACATATTATGGATTTCAATACCTAGGTTGAGGTACAATTTGTTGTATTTTAAATCAAGAAACAATAGAAACAATATTAAAAATTATTCCTCTTAAAAAACATATTTGTAAGGTGTGCTAATATAACTTGATTACAGTATTAAATTCTTTATTTCCTAATTTCTGATTTCCTATATAATTATTTGATAGTTTAATTAATTGGCAAAAACAAGGAGATGAATGCATACTATTTATTTGATTAATTCATTTATTTTATCTTAACTTTTGTGGTTGTTACACCTACTAAGAAAAATATATTTTTAGCAATAATGACAATCAAAAGATTACATAATAAGATGAATGATTAATTTCTTCCACACAATATGATGATTTATATTGGGAAAATATAACTAAAACTTTTATATTTGATTAAATTATTACTGTAACACCCTAAATTTGAGTCTTTAAAATTATAGTATCAGTCCTGGAATCATCGCTTGAGCGAGAGATTCTCGCCTGGGCGAGAAAAGCTCACCTGGGAGGGTGAAATCCTGGGCTATACTGGAGGATTCTCGCCTGAGCGAGAGTTGTCTCGCCTGGGCGAGAAATGGCATTTTGGGACTGTTGATACTATGAGATTCTCGCTTGAGCGAGAGGGTCAGATCTGAGTTTTTAAAAATAGACAGGATTTTCTCGCTTGAGCGAGACAGGGCTCGCTTAAGCGAGAACCCGACGAGTTGTATTAAATGAGAAACCCCCAAACACAACCTAGAGTTTAGAAAAGAAGAAGGGTGAGAGAAGAGAGCTTTTTCAAGGACAAGAAGCTTGGATACTCATCTAAGAGCTTGAGAAGAGGTAAAACTATTGATTCTAACTCTCTTCTTCTCTTTAAAACCTATTTTTGGTATGTTGGATCTCTTCTCAAAAATGAAGGAAACCATGGAAACTCATCCTTTTGAGTTATGGTTCGTTTTATGTTGTTTCTCTCTTACAACTCTTGGTTTAGAGTTAGTATTTCAAGAATGAAAAGGGTTATGGGTTGATTCATGAAAACCCCAAAACCCTAAAGAGAAAATGTGGTTGAAATGGGTAAAATGCTAGAGGTAAGAGATGATTATGTATGTTTTGGATGGTTGTAAGCTTATGATGAAAGTAGTTTAACAACATTGAAAATATGATGAAATATCTTGAATGGTTAAATAATGCAATATAAGTTGTTTATGTGATATTTGGAATAAATGACTAACATTGTGTTATATGGTGGGAATGATAAAAGATCCTACAGTTGGCGGCGGTGTCGGTGGAACTTGTGAAGTTGCCAAGAACCAAACCCAACACTCACTGAGGTAAGGATAAGTCTTTAATTGTGCATTTGGAATAGAAAATGTGTATTTTCTGGTTATGCAATGATTGAGTTGTGAATTACGCATTTAGTATAAACATATATGGGTGTGTTTATACTAAAGTAGACGTAGATTTACGGAAGATGGAAAATGTGTATATTTTCTAGTCATGCAATAATTATATTGTGAATCACGTATTTAGTATAAACATATATGGGTGTGTTTATACTAAAGATGGCGTGGATTTACGGGAAATGATTGATGGTGAATTCGATGAAAAGAAAATATATTTTTAGCCGACCATGAATGGTTAGCGACTCTGGCTTGAGTTTATAAGCGAAACTCTGGCTTGAGTATATAAGCGAAACTCTGGCTTGAGTATATAAGCGAAACTCTGGCTTGAGTATATAAGCGAAACTCTGGCTTGAGTATATAAGCGAAACTCTGGCTTGAGTATATAAGCAAAACTCTGGCTTGAGTATATAAGCAAAACTTCGGCTCGAGTATATGTAGCATGTTTTTTTCTAAAAGAAATGAGAATCTGCTTTTAGCTAACCCCGAGGGGTGTAGCAACTTTGGCTCAAGTTATGCAGCAAAGTAAAATGAATTTCAAAAATGGATTACTAACCCTTTTCTAATGTGGATTATCTTATAATGATGTTTATTGAATTAACGACTTACTCCTTTTTATGTTTGTGTACTTGTCATTGATAATCCCATTGCAGATAAACAGGTGACATGAGGGGGACTCATTTTTGGGGAGCTTAGGGAGAGTTATATTTTGGATTTATTCAATTGCACTATCTTGTATATGAGTGCATAGTTGATAGTTTAAGACATTATGTAACTATGGATATATATTTGCTAACATGAGGGTGTAACTCTGGATATGTGTAGCTATGGGTATTTTGGAAACTCATAGCTAGTTATATGTAGTGATTACTAATCTGCATTAATACGAATTATGTTTTTCTGTCAAATGATTATGTACGTCATTATTGATTCATGCGTTGAGTGTGCGGAGGGAGATAAGGTTTTGAAGTAAGGATATTAAATTGGTAATGTGAGTTATGAGTGATTGCATGGAATTGAATTAAAATGAGAAAAAAATTTCAAGGGTAGAATTTGGGTCCTTACAATTACACTACAACAAATTTTGCAACACAAGGAATTTACTATATCGTTCCTAAAACATTGCACCCAGGAATGTTCCTGAAATTGTATACCCAATGAACATAAGTCTCATGCATGCTATTTGAACATCCTCATTCCTCATAGTTCCCTTTATCCTTAATGGAACTTCCTTAAAATTAATAGGTTGTTCTTTTCTAAAGTTTAAGGTTTCTAGATCCATGCATTCGAGAACTAACATAATATTTTCACCTTAATTCTTAAAGTTAGTACAATTTAGGAAGACCGTAGAATACATAGTTGCAGACATTATTAAAGCAGAGAATTCAATAAAACAAATAGCAAAGTAAATTACAAAGATTCTTGCAATTAAACTCACAATCAACTTAAACTACGGGTGGCAAAATGGGCCAGTCCGGCCCGGCCCTATCTGGCCCGTCTTTGACCTGCAAAAATATGGGATGGGTTGGCCCGACCCTTATTGATAAAAGGGTTCAAAATATCAGCCCGACCCATATTTGGTAGGGTTGGCCCGTTTTTCTTTTTCTTTTACACTGATATTTCATGAGTTTTAGTGAAATTACACAAATTATCCTATTTTTTACACTTACAAAAATCCCTTAATTTATAAACATACATTACATTGATCAACCCTCTATGAGAGGTGTAATTTTTTAAACAAAAAAGTGATAAATATAATTAAGTTAAACAAAATATGATATATGATATAAATTAAACACTGATATGTAAATGTCTTGTATTGTATATGATATAAATTACATTGATAAATAATTTACTCATAAATGTCTTATATATGAATAATAAATTGGTTGCACACGATATGTGTAAAATGCTCGGTTGGAAAACAATATTAAATTGACTACATAATTCGAATAACATGTAACCTTAAAATGATAAAGCAATATTAATGTTGGCCCGCAGGGCTAGCCCGGCCCAGCCCTTCTAAAAAACGGGCTTCCAAACTGGGTTGAATATGGGATTTTGGCCTAAAATTTCCAGTCCGGCCCGCCAAAAATGTCGATCAAAACGGGTTGGCCCGTCGGGCCAAGCCCATATTGCCATCCCTAACTTAAACCCTTAAATTCAAATAATGGTGGGGCATATCACGAGTTACCTTGCACAACATTAATATCTTGTCTTTGGACAAAAATACTAACTTGTAAGTGGTACACTCAATGTAATAATTAAATATTGATAATCAGTCATGTCAAACAATAAGTCTTTCTTTGGACCGACTTACTATTCACATAGAAAACCATATGATTATCACATATTTATTACACAAGTATGTTTGTAATTTTGATCAAATAGTAATCTTCCTTTGGGCCGATCACTATTCACATAAAACTGCAAACATACAATTGGCTTGATATTTTATTTCAATTGCCAATTAATAGTAGTCTTGTTGTAATGATCAAACATTGATAATAATACATGTCAAATAATAAACTCTTTTTTGAACTGATTTATCATTCACATATGAAACTTTATAATTATCACATGTTTACCATCACATATGTGCATATAGTCCGGTCAAATATTAATTTTCCTTTGGGCCAATTAATATTCGCATAGATATATACACACTAACATTTAACATTTATTATGAACAATTTACATAAAAGAAGTTACTTTGGTAGCTTCTCACTTTAATTTGTTCACTTAAAATGTTAAACAAAATTATGGTCCAAAAGATAATATATCCAATTCATTTGCATTTTATTTAAACAATTAATCCAAAAATAAATCTGGACAAATAATTCATAGATAACACTGGTTAGTGTTGCCTCTGTTCCAAGACAAGGTTTTGTGTGTCAATACGCAACCATTGGATATGAACACAATACCATGTACTGTTTTAGTTCCAGCCTAGAAGTCCCAGTCATTTTTTTATATTAAAAAAAAAACTTTATCATGTTGTTTATTAGAATGAAATCCCGAACCAATACAACCAATATTTTAACATTATCATCACCAACCAGTACAATCAATGTTAACCTTTGAAAAGTTGTAATCTTTTACAACATACACTACTTATATTTAACTCAAATGAGATACAATGTAATATTTTAAATTTGCAAATATTGGTGTAGAACAGAAGACCCATGCAAAGCATGAAACATTACAACTTAATGAGAACTAAGCAAACTCTAACTAAGAACAGCCCATGTGGTTCATGAAAAAAAAAATGCAAATTACAAATGAAACAGTAAACATTGTATATGAAACAAAAAAGTGAAACACTATGTATTAATGAAACACTATGTAGAAATAGTGAGTGTTAGACGGTAACCTTTGGCAATTAATGACTTCGTGCACATACAGCCCAAATCAATACATTTTTAAATACTCTATCCTCGTCAATTCTCTTGAGAGTGAAACACTATACCCATAGAATTAAAATGTATGTATGAATTAAAATACTTTCATGAAACCAAAATTTAACTTAAATCTAAATATTGCACCAAAACATCATGAAACCAAAATCTATATTTATTTTCATCAATAAACTTTGTGTCAACTTGAATCAAAACCAAAATTCATGTTCTCATTAAAACAATAATAAATCAAACAAATAGAACATGTTTTCATGATACAAAATAAAGATTCTAACAAGCAACTAGAACATGTTTAACTTCAACATCACATCTTTATAAAACAATAATTTCAAGAAAGACAATTCAACCATATGATTACATGATAATCTTATTTCCCAATGACATGACATGAAAGTGACTCTGATACCAATTGTAGGAAAAATTAAATTTCCAATAGACTTTAGATAATGATGGTGGGACTTTTGTATACTAAAGGTACATAATACTAAAGATGATGAACAATACTTTCATCATATATAGCCAAGATATTTCATATCATATCATCAAGAATAAATGTATATAGAAACTAGAACTTGAGCGGAAGCGTACCTTAGTATATTCATATAGAATATGGAGAACAAACTTTATATCTTACTTTGGTCATGTATCCATTTCTCCATGTTCTTTGTCTTGTATTCACCAAATGCATGTCCATTGTAGAACATGTAGGTTTGTTGGTCTTCCAATTGTAGATCACCCTTAGCCTTAGTTTCTCCTCTAATGGGATGAAGAGAATAGTAATTTCGTTGTTATGTTGTAGTGACATCTTGTGTCATGGTGTGGTTCATGTTATGGTCTACAATTGGGGACCATAACCCCTTATTTATAAGAAGTGCATACCCTTCCGTGAAGGGAGATGCTACTTCATTTTCTTATTTCCATTTTGCCCATCATAAAATAGAAATAAGACTTTAGGTATCTATATAATAATTTTCATGATAATTATGTCTATAGCCGTAAACCTTACTCGAAATAGATCACTTTAATTTTGGCTAATAAAATAATGGCCCTAAACACATTTAAACATTACATGTGTGACCCAAAATTTCTTACAAAATAAATTATATGGAACATCATGCAACTGATTCTGCGTTAGATAAGGAAAGTGAATATCAATGTCTAGGCTTAAAAGTGACTAGGCATGATACCAGATGTTGACTGCTTGTATGGGAATCAATGCTTGAAAAAGGTTCCCACGTTGATAAGATAATAATTCCAACAATGGGTTCCTGAATACTTTTGTGAACAATTCATTGAACAAAACATCGGGAGATACTTCCAAAACAACCAGCAAAAGATTTATGAAACTTCTTGACATCTGAATCTCTTTAGGACAAATCATTGCGCCAGAATACGTCTTTAAAGGTGTGTCTTCGACCGCGCAACTTAGAAAAATGCTGTAAAACAAAAGGCGGAGGAAACTTATACAGCGCAACATTAAGAATTCGCTGTTCAAATGGATTAGCGGATATAATGTTAACAGCGCAGCAGATAATATTCGGTGTTGAATATGTACTTGTTTTAATTCGTAATTTTTAACGGCGCCAATATTGCACATCGCTGTTAATAGTAATATGTTTAACAGCGCAACCATTTCACATCGCTGTTAATAAGAATATTTTTAGCAGCGCCATTTTTGTTTTCTCTGTGGATTTTATATCTTATACAGCATAATCTATAACTTGCCAATTAAACTTAAGGAGGGTACATTAATGACAGCGAAGTAAAACGCATCGCTGTTGATAATAGAAATTAATGAACTTAATGACAGCGAAGTAAAATGCATCGCTGTTGAATATAGAAAATAATGAACTTAATGCCAGCGAAGTAAAACACATCGTTGTTGAATATATAATAAAATGAAATTAATGACAGCGAAGTAACACACATTGCTGTTGAATATAGAAAATATCTAACTAGCGTATGTGTAACGCCTCTTTTTTAAATGGTTTTGCTTCGTTAAATGGGTTTCTTAGAGAGTGGTTGAAGCATTAAAGATATCACTTTCCTATAAATCTTTTAGTCTATATATTGAAACAAAATGAAGTTCATTAGAGATATGAAACTTCAAACTATTTTTCATGGACATCTTTGTGTTTTGTTTATATTCTTTGATCATGAGGTATTTTGGATTTTGTTTATTTATTTAAAAAAATTTCATTTATGATTTATGATTTTCATTTTACATGTTTATTTTCGTAAGAGAGGGAGAAGAAAGCTCTAATTTTGAACAAAAATGGGAACCGGTCCTTTGTGATGCATTCTATTATTCTTATCGATTAATATGCTTTGTTCAAATGTTGATGAAAAAAATGAAGAAAATCTTAAGAGAGCCCATATCTCAAATATGATATTCTTCATGTAAGAGTCCTAATGCCTTTTCAAGTAAGTCATGATTATTCTCAAGCCTAGATGTATATTGAACAGAACGTTAATAGAGATATCATGAGATACTTGAAAAGGCATTAGGGCTGCCTCGACATTCACACTTTACACAAAGCACACATTCTATTATTCTCATGAAAATATTGAACAGAAGATTAATATGCTATGGATTAACAAAACATCAATATCCAATGCTCACAAATACAACATTCAACGATCCACTTGTGAGGATTAATAGATCTTCAATATTGAACAAAAATGTAACATTTAGATTTTAGGATTTAACGTTTCCAACAAACAATTTTCATTTCAGTTTTTAATATATTGAATTTCAATTTCAGTTTATTGTGATTTTTTGTACAATTTCAATTTCAATATATATGACAATTAGCTTACAATTTCTTTTCTTCAAATTATAATTGTCGTGTATAAAAAGAATGTAAATGTTAATGATGAACTGCGTAATAATAAGTTATAATGAATCATCAATAGCGAAAGTATATCACTTAAATTAATAATCAACAACGAAGTAAAAGAATGAAAATGTGAATGATTAACAGCAAAATAATAAGTTAATCGTTGAATCAACAAAAACGAAAGTATATATCACTTAAATGAATAATCAACAGCGAAGTAAAAGATGATGAACAACGGAATAATAATTTAATCGTTTAGTATAAATGAATCATCTATAGTGAAAGTATATAACTTAAATTAATAATCAACAGTGAATTAAAGAATGAAAATGTGATTGATGAACAGCGAAATAATAATTTATTCGTTTCGTGTAAATAAATCATCAACAGCGAAATAATAACTTATTATAAATGAATCATCTACAGTGAAAGTATATCACTTAAATTAATAATCAACAGTGAAGTAAAAGAATGAAAATGTGATTGATGATAAAAGCGAAATAATAATTTATCCGTCTAGTTTAAATGAATCATCAACAGCGAAAGTATATCACTTAAATTAATAATCAACAGCGAAGTAAAATATTCAACAGCGACATAAATTATGCGCTGCTGATTATTGAAAAAATGAATGATCACAACGAATTAAAACACATCGTTGTTAAAGATAGAAAAATATCTAACTAGAAAAGTGTAACAGCTCTTTCTTAAATGGTTTTGCTTCGTTATATGGGTTTCTCAGAGATATGGTTGAAGCATTAAAAATATCAGTTTCCCATAAATCTTTTAGTCTATATATTGAAAGAAAATGAAGAAGGATTTCATCATCTTTTAGTCTATATATTGAAACAAACTGCTCTCTATTTTTCATCGAGATCTTTGTGTTATGTTTATTTTTGTTGATCGTGAGGTATTTTTTATTTTGGTTATTTTATGTTTGGAGATCAATGCTCCAATACATTTCAAAAATGGGAACATGTCCTTTGTCAACAATATCAATCTTTCAGGCTATTATT
Source organism: Lupinus albus (assembly GCA_009771035.1). Lineage (NCBI taxonomy): Eukaryota > Viridiplantae > Streptophyta > Magnoliopsida > Fabales > Fabaceae > Lupinus > Lupinus albus. The sequence goes on along the minus strand of CM020021.1, from coordinate 6,973,004 downwards.
CGCTTTGGATCATAATATCAACAAGCTCTTGAAGTTCAGCCGTTGTTTCTTACAATATCTTTTCACAAGAAAATTGAATCCTTCACTTTGGAGAATGTTGTAAAAGATGAGTCTTTTTTTATGTTCAACTCTTATATTCACATCTTTTACTTATTTTCAAAAAAGACTCATCATTTACTTATTTCTTCAGTTTGTGAGGTTTTACAATATCTTTTCACAATCCTCACAAGACCATGGATCCTTTTTGCAGCACACTTTTTCTCTGATTCAACACTATCTTATTTATGTCGTGCATAACTAGAAGTGTCAACCTTCCCAAATCTTCAACAAGAGAATTGGATCCCTTCACTTGCTTTGGTTTTTATTCCCTTGTTAACAAGAACATGGATTAACAAGAGAATTGGATCTTTCACTTTGTTTGGTATTGTGAAAAGAGCATATATCCAACGTTCACAGATACAACATTTAACTTAGCAAAAATGTAACATTTAACATTTTTCCATGTAACATTCATTTCAATTTTCAATATATATATAACATTCAATTTCAATTTCAGTTTATTGTGTATTTTGTACAATATCAATTTCAATTTCAATGTATATAACTCTCGTGTTCAACTTATCACAGCGAAATAATATGTTGTGTTGTCGAAATTGGAATTATTTTTTTAACGAAAATGAATTAATGCTACTAAGTCTTGTAATTAGTTTAATCATTTAACTATTTATGTGAAAATAAGACTTATTAACTTAAATGAATAATCAGCAGAAAATAATTCCCATTATCGACAGCACAACATATTCATTTTAAACAACGCAAAATTGAATTATCACAGCGAATAAATATGTTGCGCTGTCGAAAATGGGAATTATTTTTTAACGAAAATGAATTAATGCTATAGAAACTAGAAAGTAGTTGTAACTTGTAATTATTTTAAAATCATTTTTTAAGTAAAAATACAACTTATTAACTTAAATGAATAATCAACAGCGAAAGTCTATCTCTACGCTGTGGAAATGTTCGGATTTATTTAAAGTTTTAATCTTGTACATATAAGTCTCTAAACTTTAGACAGCGAAATAAAACACATCGCTGTTGAATATATAAAATAATGAATTATCCACAGCGAAGTTAAGCGCATCGCTGTTAAAGATTGAAAAATATCTAAATGGAATATGTGTAACAGCTCTTTTTAAATGGTTTTGCAGTTTTGCTTCGTTATATGGGTTTCTTATAGAGTGGTTGAAGCATTAAAGATATCAGTTTCCCACATTAAAGATATCAGTTTCTCACATTAAATATATCAGTTTCCCACATTAAAGATATCAGTTTCTCACATTAAAGATATCAGTTTCCCATAAATCTTTTAGTCTATATATTGAATCAAAATTCTCTCTATTTTTCATGGATATCACTTCACCGTAGATATGGAACTTCAAACTATTTTTCATGGAGATCTTTCTGTTTTCTTTATTTTTCATGGAGGTATTTTGGATTTTGGTTATTTATTTATATTTTTTTCATTTATATTTTGGTTATTGATATCAGTTTATGTTTGTAATAGGGGAAGAACAATCTCCAATGTTGAACAAAAATGGGAACCTGTCCTTTGTGATGCATGTTATTATTTGCATCGATCATAATATCATGCATGTCTTGTTGATGTCATGCATAACTTGAAAGTGTCAGCCTGCCCCAGATCTTCAATATTCAACAAAAATGGGAACGGGTCCTATATGCTGGACACTATCTATGAAAGATTAGTCTTTCTTGAAAATTAGTGAAGAAAATCGTAAGAGAGTATCTATCCAATGCTCTCAAATATGATATGGAACCGTAATTGCAAAGTGAAAATATCCTTCCAAATGATATCCTTCACTTTGCAAATTTGAGAATAAGTGAAGAAAATCCAAATGCTTTCTTCACTTATTCCAAATGTTTTCCCCTCATATGATTTCTTATTTTCAAAAATAACTCATCTTTTAACTGGCTCTTTGCAAGTACCTTCCACTCAGCATTTCCACTTTCAGAGGCTGCAAAAGAGCATAACTTAACTTCTTGATAATGCTCTTGAGGTTCAGCATTTCCATTTCCTTCACAAGAGCATGGATTAACAGATCTTCAATGTTCTTTTGGATTGGTTTTCATTTTTTCACAAGAGAATCGCAAAAGAGCATCTATCCAATGTTCACAAAGTTGGTTTTGTTAAGAATAAAACTTGTCCTAGATCTTCAATATTGAACAAAAATGTAACATTTAGCTTTAAGGATTTAATGTTTCCATGTAACAAACAATTTTCATTCCAGTTTTCAATGTATAACATTCAATTTCCATTTCAGTTTATTGTGTTTTATGTATAATTTCAATTTCAATATATATAAGTTTCAATTTCATTTTGTTCAACACTTCAACTTATAACTGACGTGTTTTAAAAGAATTAAAATGTGAATCATCACAGCGAAATAGTAAGTTTTAAATGAATAATCAACAGCGAAAGTATATCACTTAAATGACTAATTCCACAGCGAAGTGATATACTTTCGATGTTGATTATATAACTGAAGTGTTTTAAAAGAATGAAAATGTGAATCATCAACAGCGAAATAGTAAGTTTTAAATGAAAAATCAACAGCAAAAGTATATCACTTAAATTACTTATCAACAGCGAAAATACTTTTTAATAAATAATCAACAGCGAAAGTATATCACTTCAAATCAATGTTGAAATTGTCGTTTAATCGTTTAAGTGAACAATTTAACTTATAACTGACGTGTTTTAAAAGAATCAAAATGTGAATCATCAACAGCGAATTAGTAAGTTAATCGTTTAGTTTAAATGAATAATCAACAGCGAAAGAATATCACTTCGCTGTGGAAATGTTCGGATTTATTTAAATAATTTGAAAAAAATTAATTTGAATATTAAGTTTAATTAAGCATGTGTGTCGTTAAGTCTTTGAGTCTCTTTTTGAAAAAAAATTGTAATTAGTTTAATCGTTTAAGTGAAAATTTAACTCAAATTGAATTATCAACAACGAAAGTATATCACTTCGTTGTGGAAATGTTCGGATTTATTTAAATAATTTGAAAAAAATTAATTTCAATAGTAAGTTTAATTAGTCATTTGAGTGAAAATTTAACTCAAATTGAATAATCAACAGCGAAAGTATATCACTTCGCTGTGGAAATGTTCGGATTTATTTAAATAATTTGAATAGTAAGTTTAATTAAGTGATTGGATATGTGCCGTAAGTCTATGAGTCTGTAGTCATGATGAATTAGTAGATGACACTATTTATGTAACCTCTTCCACAGCGTCGGCTGAAATTTTACTGTTAACCGGTACATATTTAACGGCGAATCATATAAGTCTCGCTGTAAATGTTTAAATTACTACATTGAATGTTATCGCTGTGCAGTTGTAAATGGAAATTAAAATATAAAAAAAAAAGTTGATACCGAAACGTTTGGTTACGTACTTCTCAAACTTCTAATACACAAAAAATGAAACCCTTGAACACTCTCAAACCAAGAAACCCTTCAACACTCTCAAACCAAGAAACCCTTCATCAACACTCTCAAACGACAAATAATGTTTTCTCAAAATGATGTAAACAAAGAAGGAACAATGGTTAACACTCAAACTCCAATAACACAAACTCCAGAACCACAAACTCCACAAACACAAACTCAGAAACGTAAACCACGTGGTATCACTTCCATGAAGAGTGTTGTTCGTGCAAGAATCAATAATAAAGGTGACAAAATGACGGTTGAATGGAACGCAAGGGGCCAACCATTGAACAATAAAGGTGGAAACAACTTAGTAAGCTACATTGGAGTTGTGGTTCGACAAAATATATTCATAAAGTTCAATCATTGGTCTGATGATATGCTGAATGCAGCAAATGATATTATTTGGAAGGATATAACTGTAAGTTTCCATGCAATCTGTATTCTTTGTGTTTTATTTGGAAGGATATTATTTTGTGTTTATGCAACAGTGTATTTGTATTCAATGCAAACTGTTTATGCATGAAAATGTTTATGAAACTATTAGGCAACTTTTGATGTAGGTGAGGAACACAAAGAATACATAATGAAGAGTGTTGCTGGCAAGGCTCTCCGAGAATTTAGAACCAATTGGGGAAATGTCTCAGAGATGCTGAAGGCAATGTCAACCTCAAGCCTCTAGCCAAATATGCAAATCTCATTGATGAGGCTGATTAGAAACAATTTGTCAATTATCGCACAAAAGACGAAAAATTATTGGTAATATATAATGTTAATGTTGACTTTGAATTCTTATGCACTTTTGTGTAATATATAATGTTAATGTTGTTTGTTTTTCATAAAATCAGTGAACAAAACCCGCAAGAGAGCATCTAACCCGATTTATCCATATAGAGCTTCTCGAATGGGCTATAGAGGAGTTGAAGAAAAAATTGTAAGTATTGTTAATTCGTATGTAATTTAGTACATTAACTATTAATTGGTTAAGTTTTGTATTCATATATATTTAATTATATTATTTTTGGTTATGTATTTGCAGCTCGAACAAAGCGAGACACCTTCGAGTGCCGCCGTAGACCTCGATGTTTTGTGGGTGGATGCTCGGAAGAACAAACAAGGTGTTGTCGACAATGAAAAAGTTCAAGAAGCGGTGAATCATGTTGTAAGTGATTATCATTTTATTAAACCGTGTTGATTTCCATACTTTCTTTATCAATGTGGTTATTTATCTGTTTTCTTGATGTCTCAGGTTACCCTAAAAGAAAGGGAAATTTTTTGCACCGCGAATAGTCAGGTTTTACTTGAAAAGGCATTAGGGCTGGCTTAGTACCCTGGCCGTATCCGCGATGCTGGATTTAGGGCTAGCAAACAGTTTGTGACCCATTCTGCAAAGCGTCTTACAAAAGCAGATGCACCTGTCTTGCAGAACAAATATGATTCACTCGCTGAACAATTCCACGCAATGGAAAAGCGGATGGAAGCTGGTAAATTTTTTGAGGGGCCTGAAGCTTCTACTACCGTGAAAGAAAGTTTCACGCATCCAAGAAACCATATTCCAATTCCATAGGTAATTTAATAAACTAATTTGTTTTATCTATAATTTATTTTCACTATTGCTAATCTAATTCATTTTTTGTTTTTACTATCATCTAGAGAATAATCAATAATTGCAAACTCTTTCTTGATACACCATGTACCCGAGCTGTGGCAATTGGCACGGTGTACAACACACATGATGCAATGATACATCATGCACAAATCCCCTCAAATCATTTGAAGGTCTCAATTGATATTTCAATTGAAGATGATGCATTGCTGCCAATTCCTGTTGATGAGGATATCATAACAGTTGGATTGGCTTTAGCCACTTTTGTTACTTGGCCAAAACATCTTATAGATGTAGTTCTTATTATGGTATGGTTTTCACCATATATATGTTCATCCATTAATTTACATATTTTGATATAGTTCCTATTGAATATTTCAGGGAAAGGTGTCTATTGTTGACCATAATGCAACATCCCCTCCCAGAATAGATGAACCTGCATCTAAAAAGGCCAAAGTGGTGAAGTCTACACCACATTCCTCTAAATCAAATCTAGAATCGTCAGGGGAGGTGCCCCCCTTGAAAACCAAGTACTTTGAAATACTTTGGGATTATTTTCAGAACTTACGTGAATTAACATTTCACTTCCTGAACCCATCTATGGGTATTCTACCGAATAATTCATCACTAAAAATGATGTGACAGATGTACACGGACGGTCGTGATTGGATTGGTGCATCCGTTTTATCTGTGTACATAAGTTAAACTTCTCATTTTTGCATTTAGTCATTAATTGGTGTATTATAATTAACTAACGTTTGTGTTGTATGTTTGGTATTTGTAAGACAACTTTGTACCCAAAAGTAAAAATAAGGTGATGTTCGTATCCCATCAAGCTAACATTTTTTAATTGGGTGCGGGTATGGTACCCAATGACACATGGAAGAAACAGAAGTCACAAGAGGTTGCTAACATTCTTGAAAAAAATAAAGAGATTGCTCACTTATTCTTTGCACCTCTTAACACCGAGTAAGCATCATTTTTTAATTGTTTTTAACAATGTTTTTGCTTAACATTTTATTAACCGTATGCATATATGTTTTTAGGCAACATTGGATTTTGGTTGTCATTAATCGGGTCAACCATCAATTGTTCTATTTTGATTCACTAAGAAATGGCGACCCGTACAAGTACTCTGTTATGCAAGATATTTTTAATACGTAAGTGGACAACTCATTTAAATTTACTGAATTTTGTTACACTTTCATTATCAGTTAATTTAAACATTATATTCTATATTGTTTAGGGCATTGAATACATATAGAGCCCTAAACCCTAAACGTCAAAGACCCTCCAAGTGGATTCATGTTAAGATATTGTTACACTAAACATCAAACAATGTATTATCAAACAATTATTTCATTATCACTTATATTTACCTGATTTTATTTGTAGATCCCTCACCAAAACAATAACAAAGATTACGGCTTTTATGTCATTAACTTCATGATGGAGGTTATTAAACAAGGCAAAGCTGAAGTCCAGTTTGATGCAGATACATATACAATTGACCAAATAGATATGAATAGGGAAATTTGGTCAAAATTTGTCTATTCTTTTAAAACATAAAATTTGTAATATACAAATTAAGGTTCAAGTTGTAATACCTTAACATGATAATTTGTAATATACAAAGGTTCTGTTAAATATAAAGCATTTTGTGTTTTGATAATTTGTTGTGTTTCAGTTATTTGATGTTTACTTAACTGTTTTGGTTCAATGCATTTTGTGTTTTGATAATTTGTCTCAATTATTTGATGTTTTGCTTAAGCTTAACTGTTTAGATTTTGGAAACATGCAATTCTACAGCGAAAACTATTCATTCGCTGTATAATTATTCATCCCTGGTATCTTCAACAGCGTAGTGTTCTAATTTCGCTGTATAATTAATAACTTCCACAACGTAGTGCTATACTTCCGCTGTGGAATGGACAATTACCACAGCGAAGTGATATACTTCCGTTGTGGAAGAGAAGATCCTAAGTTCCTAACAACTAAAAAGTAACAACAAGCTCCTAATATCTTCAACAGCGAAGTGTTTTACTTTCGCCGTGACATTTACATCTTCCACAACGTCAACTAAAGATTTCACTGTTGAAGGCTTATCAAGATAAAACTTAAAATTATTCCTCATTTGAAAACCTCTTTTAATTTACACTAACTTTTTTTCTCAGCAGCAGCTAGCGAAACTGAAAACCTCAAAATCATTCACACATTCAACATCGAAAATCATTCACGCATTGAACCTCAAAATCATTCAACCAAAAATCATTCACGCATTCAACATTAAAATTTCTTTCTCTCATTCAACCCCGAAAGTTCACTAATTCTGCACCGAAATGAAAGTGAGTTTTCAATTCAACATCAAGTAAATATTTGCTTATATTGAGTTAGATTTCATCTTTATTACATGAGTTATTAAATTACATGAGTTATTATATGTCCGAATTCATTTAGATTGTATTTAGTTAGGGTTCCTCATTTAGCTTGTATTACATGAGTTAGGATTTTTCCTAATAATGTATTTGTTTGCTATGTGAAATTAAATTAATGTTTTAGAGATTTATGTTTCCCCAAATTCAAATTTCAATCATACAATTTAGATTGTATTTAGTTAGGGTTCCTCACTTAGCTTGTTTTACTAGAGTTAGCTTGTATGGTGAGCGGCGACTTAGTCATTTAGGGATTTATGATCCCGAATATAAATTTCAATTATTAACTCAATATTTTATGACAATTTCTTTCTAGAAAATGGATGAAAGAATTGATCGAAAATGGATGAGTGTTAATCGATTGAGGAAGGAGTATGAGGATGAAGTGAAATCATTTGTTAAGTTTGCATATGAGAATGTTGAACACTCTGATCGAATTGTATGCCATTGTCTGAAATGTTGTTACTCCAACCGAGTTACCGCGGTTGAGTTAAAAGTTCATTTAATCTGTCACAGTATCGATCAGAGTTATACATGTTGGATAAGCCATTGTGAGAAAAGCCTTGAGGAGATGCATATGAAAGAAAACAACATTAATGCATATGAAGGAGATCGTTTCGATGATCGTCATGAGATGTTTCAGCGGTTGATAAGTGATGTTGAGAAACCATTATATGATGGTTGTACTAAATTCACAAGATTGGCAGCAGTGTCAAGGTTGTACAAGTTGAAATATGTTAATGGATGGACTGATAAGAGTTTCACAGACCTACTGACACTTCTGAAGGAAATATTGCCCAAGGATAACATGCTTCCTTCTCGAACCTATGAAGCTAAACAAATGTTATTCTCCATTGGCATGTTTTACAATAGGATACATGCTTGCGAAAATGACTGCATCTTATTTCTTAATGTGTATGCTTCGTTGAAGTATTGTCCGAAATGTAATGCACCACGTTATAAGAAGGAAGACTCAATTATTGCCAATAAGGTTGTATGGTATTTTCCTATCAAATCAAGATTTAAGCATATGTTCAGCAATGCTAAAGATGCAAAGAATTTGACATTGCATGCTGATGAAAGGATTAAAGATGGCAAGCTTCGACATCCTGCAGATTCTCCTCAATGGAGAAAATTTGATCATGACTACCCTAGTTTTGGTCAAGAATCAAGAAATCTACGCCTTGCATTGTCAACTGATGGAATTAACCCACATAGTGTTCAAAGTAGCTCCCACAGTACATGGCCAGTGATGTTGGTGATATACAAACTTTCTCCTTCCCTGTGCATGAAGCGCAAATATGTGATGTTATCTATGTTAATTTCTGGACCTAAACAACCAGGAAATGACATAGACATTTATTTGGCTCCATTAATTGAAGACTTGAAGCAAATGTGGAAGACTTATATAGATGTATATGATGCTTATAGGGAAGAAAGGTTCAACTTGAGGCTTTGTTGTTCGGCACAATCAGTGATTTCCCTGTGTATGGTAATCTTTCAGGATATACTACAAAAGGGAATCGTGCATGTCATGTATGTGAAGACAATACTCATTCAACGAGGTTGGCACACTATAATAAGAATGTCTACCTTGGTCATCGTAGATTTTTGCATGTAGATCATCAATATTGTCGATGGAGAAAATAATTCGATGGGAATAATGAAGAAAGTTGTGCTCCTTTGCCATTGACGGGTGACCAATTATTTCAAAAGCTAATGGGTTTGAATAATAACTTTGGTAAACCTTTTGCTGCAAAAATGGTCACAATTGGTTGGTGGAAGAAAAGGTCAATCTTATTTGAATTTCTGTATTGGAGCTCATTATGTGTAAGACATTTTCTCGATGTTATGCATATTGAAAAAAATGTATTTGAAAGTCTCCTTGGTACTTTACTCAATATCCCTGGTAAGTCCAAAGATGGCTTGAATGTAAGATTAGACATGGTCAGTATGGGAATAAGAAAGGAATTGGGGCCAATAATGAAGGGAAAACGTACATTTCTACCACCAACAGCTTATAGTTTGTCGAGGAAGGAGAAATTAGAATTTTGTAAATTTATTGATGGTGTCAAAGTTCCAGAGGGGTACTCTTCCAACATTCGAAATCTCGTATCAATGAAAGACCTCAAGTTAATAGGTCTTAAGTCCCATGATTATCATGTACTCATGGAGCATTTCTTGCCTATTGGCATAAGGTCTATTATACCTAAAAAATTGTGAGGAATCATAACTAAGTTATGCTTCTTCTTCAAGACAATTTGTAGCAAAGTGATTGATCCTGTGAAATTACATGCATTGGAAAGACAAATTATTTTGACATTGTGTGAGCTTGAGATGTATTTTCCACCTTCTTTTTTTGACATAATGGTCCATCTTAGCATTCATCTTGTTCCAGAGATACAACTATGTGGTCCTTCCTACATGAGATGGATGTACCCTTTTGAACGTTATATGAAGATATTAAAAGGGTATGTGAAGAATCGATCAAGACCAGAGGGTTGTATTGCTGAGCGATATATTGTTGAAGAAGCTCTTGATTTTTGTACCGGATACCTTGAAGATGGTGATTTCATAAGCATTCCAAAGCCTCGGTATGCAAAAGGAACATCTGGTGAAGGCATTACTGGGAAAGAAATATTAAGTGTATCAAGAAGCGAATTGGAGCAAGCACACTTGTATGTTTTACATAATGCCGACGAGGTTGAGCCATATGTTGAAAGACACATGGAGATGATTAAGAAGTCTAACCCAAGTAAGAATGAAAATTGGATATCTAAAGAGCATAATCGGTGTTTCATAAAGTGGCTAAAACATCACATTGATGAAGAGTTGAATATAAATGTAGATTTCGTTTCCGAAAGATTGAAATGGTTAGCCAATGGTCCAAGTATTAATGTCATATCCTACAGTGGTTACCTAATTAATGGGTTCACATTTTATACTGAAAAAAAAGATAACCAAAGCAAAATGCAAAATAGTGGTGTGACTCTTGTTGCTCGAACTCTACATATGTCAAGTGCCAAAGATAGAAACTCAATATATGCAAACATGTCATTAAACAAATATGGGAGTTGGATTATACAATGTTTCGGGTGCCGGTTTTTTGTTGTATGTGGGTTGATAACAATAATGGCTTTTGAGTTGATGAATTAGGGTTCATGAAGGTGGATCTTAATAGGCCAGGATACAAAGATGAATCATTTATTCTAGCATCCCAGGCTCAACAAGTATTCTATGTTAGTAACCCAGCAAATAAGAAATGATCCATTGTTCTATTGACCAACAAAATCATCATCAATACTATAGATGATCAAGAAGATATTGATGATGAAGATGATTCTTTTTCTGGGATATCATTGTCGCATGAGATAACTACTAATGATGATTTATATACAAGAGGTGATCATGATGAGGGCCATTGGGTGAATGAAATTCTTACTGGAGAAGACAACAATATTACAATCCAGAAACCATCAAAGAAGAGGAAACATTAGATGCATATCTTTGTATAAGTATTGCATAAATTTATTTTGTTTGTAATTTACTTATAATTTTGTTTGTAATTTATTTGTTTGTAATTTACTGGAGAATTGTTTGCATTGTAATTTGTTGACAGTCTGATGTAAGTTTGTTGCTTATATAACATTAGTGTGAATAATGCATTGTATTTTGTTTGCATTGTAATGAATAAAGATTGTTTGCATTGTAAGTTTGTTGATAGTCTGCTATAAGTTTGTTGCTTATATGGCATTATTGTGAATAATGCATTGTATTTATTCTTTGTTGAGTTTGTGAAAATTTCAGATGCGCGCTCCAGTAAGATTCCTGCAATGGACTAATAATGAACTCATGAATTTGTAAGGCTTTTTTCATTTCAGTGTTTCACTTTTTTTATTCTTTGTTGAGTTTGTGCTTTCCAATGCAGAAAAACATGACAATGAAATTGACAAATAAGCAAGTATTCTTTATTTACCATAATTTTATAATTCATTTATTATAAGTTCATATATGTTTGTTTCATTTTTGAGTTAGTGATTTCCAATGCAGAAAAACATCACAATGAAATTGACAAATAAGCAGGTATTCTTTATTTACCATTATTATAATTTTATAATTCCTTTATTTACCTTCAGATATAGTAAGTTTGTTTCATTGTTGAGCTATGTTTTCCAACGCAGAAAAACATCACAATGAAATTGACAAATAAACAGGTATTCTTTATTTACCATAATTTTATAATTCCTTTATTTACCTTCAGATATAGTAAGTTTGTTTCATTGTTGAGATGTGCTTTCCAATGCAGAAAAACATCACAATGAAATTGACAAATAAACAGGTATTCTTTATTTACCTTCAGATATAGTAAGTTTGTTTCATTGTTGAGTTGTGCTTGCTTTCCATTGTTGTGTTATAGTAAGTTTTTGATAATCAACAGTGCATTCTAAGAGTAAATCTTTAAGCCGTTGTTGTAATAAATGTGTGGTCCTGCAAAAACAGTGGTTGTTGCATTTTAATAAACAGCGCATATTCTAATAGGAAATCTATACAGCGTTGTTGTAACAAGTAAATCTATACGGCTATGAACGTTGCACTTAATAATTCGCTGTCATACGTAAAACATAAGACATCGCAGAGTTTACCTTGTGTTGTCATACGTAATATATAACACAACACGGTATTTACGTTGTGCTGTCATACGTAAACAATTAGACAGCGCTACTTAGACTGCTGTCATACGTAAAACATAAGACAACGCAGTATTTAGTTGTGTTGTGGTATACAAACTTTACGACAGCGCCACTTATACAGTGTGATGTCATACCTAAAATATAAGACAGCGCGATATTTACATTGTGTTGTCATACGTAAACAATTAGACAGCGCTACTTAGACTGCTATCATACGTAAAACATAAGACAACGCTACTTAGACTGCTGTCATACGTAAAACATAAGACAACGCAGTATTTAGTGGTGGTGTGGTATACAAACTTTACGACAGCACAACTTATACAGTGTGTTGTAATACCTAACATATAAGACAACGCGATATTTAACACTAAAATAGCGCAAGACATATTGTTGTGGTATACAACAATTACCACAACGCTACCTATATGGCCGCTTTTGTACTAGATTGTGTTATACAGCGCTAAGTATGGGTTGCGTTGTTACATTTGTCTGTTCCTTAACAGCGCATCACTTAGTAGTCGCTGTTATAACATGTGGTATTCAACAGAGAGTTTATAAAGCACGGTTAATGACTACCGTCTACGACTTCGGTCAAACAGAAAGCGGCGGAACTCGCTGTCCTATAGCCAAAAAATGTGTTGTTGCTCAACGTATCTGGCGTAGTGAATATTCATTAGTGGCTCCATAAAAAAATGCACATGCATAAAATTGTTGAATATGTTATAGCACATGAAAACAGACATAGGTTTTAAAAGTATCACAAGCCATTATTAAGCATAAAGTATCTAATGTTCAGACCAATACCCTTTAATGGTCGTCAGTTTGAGAATGTGTAATGTTAGTTTGCTTTTATTCTGAAAAACTATAGAAATAATTCAAATCTATCATAGAGAATTTGAAAGGAACATGTGAACTTCAAACTTCGACAAAATCTTTAAAATAAGAATTAGCATATAGACAGTTATAGTAAAACTTCTATCTGCATTATTCACAAGTTGTTGCAATAGTCTAGGTTGCTCACCTCCATTAGATGACTAAATTCAGTTTCATTTAACAAATTCAAAAGCCCTCGGGCAGTTATTTTCCTTATTTCTTCTTACCCAAGCTATTGGGTTATAATTGTTGTGTTTTCCTTTTATTAGCTTTTGGGCTTTCTGTTACTTAAGCTCATTTCAGTTTGTTAGTTTTCCTTTCTTTCTTTAAATAGCTTCAGTTAGGTTAGTTGTAACTTACTTTTTTTCCAAAGTTAGATTTTTTTGTTAAACTCTCTTGTTCTCCTCTCTCTAAGTTCTGCAACGAGTCTTGCAAGAACCAATAAAGTTTCTTTCTTCATTTTCTCTCTTTCGCTGCATTCTTATTACTCTAAGATGGTATCAGTGCATTAATGCTCTGATTCGTCTTCAACACCATCATCCTCTCTCTATCTTCTCTTACCATGGCTAATCAACTACAAATCATTGACCAGAACAATAATCCTTACTTTCTTCAGTCCAACGAAAGTCCTGTAGTGATCTTGGTAACACCTCTATTGAAATGAACAAACTATCACTCTTGGGCGCGAGCCATGAAGTTATCTCTTGAATCCAAGAACAAACTCAGCTTCATCGATGGAAGTTTGCTACAGCCACCACCAACTGACCCAATGCATCACCCATGGAAAAGATGCAATACTATGCTTCTTTCATGGATACAACGTTCTGTTGAAGAATCCATTGTTAAATCAATATTGTGGATAAACTCAGCTGTTGAAGTTTGGAAAGATTTGCAAGGAAGATTCTCACAAGGAGATATGTTCAGAATTTCAGATCTGCTACATGATTTCTACCATTTTGATCAAGGCAGTTTTACACTTTCAGAATATTTCATAGAATTGAAGAGTTTGTGGGAAGAAATTGAGTTGTTTAGACGAATCCCTAACTACAAATGTTCTGCACAATGCATTTGTGGTATAGTGGAACTTGTAAGAACATACAGAGAGCAAAACTATGTGATGAAGTTCTTAATAGGACTCAATGAACAATATGCTCAAGTCAGGTCCCAGATAATGCTTATTGAGCCCCTTCCCAACATAACCAAGGTATTCTCAATGCTCTCACAACAAGAAAGACAGTTCAATTTACCAAGCCTTCCTATTTTGGAACCATAAAAGATTATTCTTTCAATCATTACTAAACAAGAACAAGAACAGTACAAGACTCCAAACAATCAAATTGTTCAAGGAAGAGGAACCTACAATTCTAGAGGAAGGGGATCCAGATCAAGTGGTTCAGCAAAAGGCCAAGGAAACAAGTTCTGTACATATTGTGAAAGAACTAACCATACAATTGACACATGCTTTCTTAAGCATGGTTACCCTACAGGATACCAAAATAAAATATCTTCAAGGATGGCAAATCACACTATTGGCACTTCCTCAAATTCAAACTCTAAAATTCATGAGCTAGAAGCCTCTAGGTGTAGTCAAAATTCAGGAAAAGTGTTCACTGGTGAACAAGTGCAGGGAATTTTGGATCTATTTCATCAATCAAAGGAAACAAATCATTCAGCAAACTCTGCAGTACAAACCAACATGAATACTTCAGTTCCACAAGGTAGTATTAACTCATATTGGGTCTTGGATATAGGTGCTACATATCACATCACTTATGATATAAGAAATTTTAATACTTCTAGATCTATAGCACCAGTATTCATCACCGTGCCTAATGGCAACAGGGTTTGTACTTGCATTTCTGGAAGAGTTTCTTTAACTGCTTCAATTGTCTTAACTAATGTCCTACTTGTCCCTCAATTCCACATAAATTTGCTATTTGTAAATAGACTTATTCATGCTCTTGACTGCCACTTGATATTTTCTCACTCTCATTGTTTAATTTTGCAGAACCATACAAAGAAGATGATTGGTTCAGCTGAACCCGCTCAAGGATTATTCATTTTGAATTCCAAGAAATCCAATAATTTTTCTACTTCTTTTAGCAATTATGTTTCTGCTTCTGATAGCAGTTGTTTGTGGCATCTTAGGCTAGGCCATATACCTACTCATGTTATGTCACAACTCAATAAACAATATTCAAATATTCATATTTCTCATTTCTCTAGTCCTTGTGATGTATGCCATATGGCCAAACAAAGAAAACTTCCCTTTAATTCAAGCACTTCTCAATCTTTACATTGCTTTGATATATTGCATGCTGATATATGGGAACCACATTCAATCCCCTCTATTTTTTGTCATAAGTACTTTCGAACATTGGTTGATGATCACACAAGGTTCACAAGGACCATTCTCCTCAAGTCCAAGGCTGAGGCAAGAACACATCTCATCAAGTTTATTGTCTACATAGAAACTCAATTTGACACTAAACTCAAATGTTTGAGGAGTGACAATGGTGTTGAATTCTTGATGCATGACTATTTCACTAAAGGCATAATGCGCCATAGAACTTGTGTGGAGACCCCACAACAGAATGGTGTGGTTGAAAGGAAGCACCAACATATCCTCAATGTTGTCAGATCACTCTTCTTTCAATCACACATACTTGTCAATTTCTGGAATTTTGTTATTCAACATGTTGTCCATATACTCAATAGGCTGCCTACACCTACTCTCAAACAAGAAAGTCCATATCAATGCCTATACAACACACTTCCATCCATAGATCACTTAAAAAAATTTGGATGCTTGACATATGCTTCCACTCTCATGTCTCACAGAACCAAGTTTCAACCAAGGGCTATTAAAGCTATTTTTCTTGACTTTAAAGAAGGGACCAAGGGCTATATCTTGTACAATCTTCAATCCCATTCCTTCTTCATGCCTAGGAATATTGTCTTCAATGAACAATACTTTCCCTTCAAGAATATCACCCAAGTTGATCAAACATCAATCTAGCAACCCATCTCCCATCCCACCACCATCACAGAATCAAATTCCCCTCAACCTATCACCTTCACTAATCCAATTTCTCATCCAGAACCTAACACTTTGTTCCTCCTCCCAGACAGTCAACAAGAATCAGAAAACCACCATATCACCTTCAAGACTATCATCACAATCTCTTGACATCCACTACACCATCAACCCCTCCTACATCAAGTATCTTTTATCCCTTTTCTTCCTATATCAGTTACACTAATTGTTCTAAACCATACATGAACTTTTGTTTGGTTGTTTCTACAATCCCTGAACAAACCTCCTATAAGCAAGCATCTTCTCTACCTTGTTGGTAAGAGGCAATGAATAAAGAACTCCATGCCCTCAAACTCAACAACACTTGGTCCCTAGTTCCTTTACCCAACAAGAAGATTCCTATTGGATGCAAATGGGTTTATAAGGTGAAATATCTTGCTGATGGCACACTCGAAAGGTACAAAGCTCGCTTAGTGGCTAAAGTATTCAATCAATTAGAAGGAGTTGATTATTTTGACACATTTTCACCCGTAGTCAAATTCACCACAATTAGAGTCATCTTAGCTTTAACTGCTGCCAAATCCTGGTTCTTGGAACAATTGGATATCAACAATGCCTTCCTACATGGCGACCTTCATGAAGAAGTTTATATGCAACCCCCACCTGGTCTCCTCCCTCCTCACTCTCCTTTTGTCTGCAAACTCAACAAATCACTCTATGGTTTAAAGCAGGCCAGCAGGGAATGGCACACCACTCTATCAACCAAGCTCTTATCATTAGGCTACATTCATTCATCTTCTGACCAAGCCCTTTTCACTACAACTTCCTCAGATTCTTTCACTGCCATATTAGTATACATGGATGACCTTGTGCTCACTAGAAACAACATCTCAGAAATCAACCATGTCAAAACAACTCTTGATCACAACTACAAAATCAAAGACTTAGGATCCTTGAGATACTTTTTAGGTCTTGAAATTGCACGATCTTCATTAGGCATCCAGATCAACCAAAGACAATACACACTTTCTCTCCTCGAAGACTCAAGCCACTTAACATCTAAACATGCATCCACCCCTTTTGATCATGCACTTCATCTTCAAGCTCAACAAGGTTCTCCTCTCACAGATCCATCCTCCTACAGAAGACTTGTAGGCAAGTTACAATACCTCACCATATCTAGACCTGACATCTCTTACCATGTTCAACAACTCAGCTTTTTCATGTCCAATCCTCACACTACTCACTACCAAGTAGGGATGGCAATATGGGCTTGGCCCGACGGGCCAGCCCGTTTTGATCGACATTTTTGGCGGGCCGGGCTGGATATTTTACCCCAAAAGCCCATATTCAACCCGGTTTGGAAGCCTGTTTTTTAGACGGGCCAAGGTGGGCCGGGACGGGCTAGCCCGACGGGCCAACATTAGTATTGATTTACCATTTTAAGGTTACATGTATTCCAATAATGTAGTCAATTTAATATTGTTTTCCAACCGAAAATTTTACACTAACCGTGTGCAGCTAATTTATTATTCATATAAAAGACATTTATGAGTAAATTACTTATCAATGTAATTTATATCATATACAATACAAGATATTTATATAATAGTGTTTAATTTATACCATATATCATATTTTGTTTAACTTAATTACATTTATCACTTTTTTGTTTAAAAAATTACACCTCTCATACATGGTTGATCAATGTAATGTATGTTTATAAATTAAGGGTTTTTTGTAAGTGTAGAAAATGGAAGGATAATTTGTGTACTTTTACTAAAACTCGTAGAATATTAGTGTAATTTAAATGTGTTTTTGAAAAAGAAAAGAAAAACGGGTCAGCCTGCTGGCCTGCCAGCCTTGCCAAATATGGGACGGGCTGGCATTTTGAGCCCTTTTAGCAATAAGGGTCGGGCCAACCCAGCCCATATTTTGGCCGGCCAAAGGCGGGTCGGACAGGGTCGGGTCGGGCTGGCCCGTTTTGCCACCCCTACTACCAAGCAGCCATTCGTGTTCTCCGTTATCTCAAAGGTTCACCTTCACAAGGATTATTATTTCCTTCTTCCTCTACACTCAAGCAATATGCCTTTGCTAATTCTGATTGGGCTTGCTGCCTTGACACCATAAAATCAATTTCTAATTTTTGTGTCTTCTTAGGATCCTCTATTATATCCTAGAAAACTAAGAAGTAGAACACAATTAGACGATCTTCCTCTGAAGCCGAATAGCTCGCCTTGGGCAGCCTTGTTTGTGAGCTCAAATGGCTTGCTTATCTATTCAAATATCTTCACATTCCTATCACTCTTCCTATTTCAGTCTACTGCGATGACCGCTCTGCCATCTACCTTGCTCACAATCCAGTGTTCCACGAGCGTACCGAACACATCAAAATCGATTGCCACGTCATTCGTGAAAATATCCAACAAGGCCTTGTTCATCTTCTTCCTATTTCCTCTGCACCTCAGATCGCTGATGGCTTCGCCAAACCACTTCCACCAAAATCCTTCAATTCCTTCATTACCAAGCTCAGCCTCTGCAATTTGCATCGTCCACCTTGAGGGGGTTTTATTTTCCTTATTTCTTCTTACCCAAGCTATTGGGTTATAATTGTTGTATTTTCCTTTTATTAGCTTTTGAGCTTTCTGTTACTTAAGCCCATTTCAGTTTGTTAGTTTTCCTTTCTTTCTTTAAATAGCATCAGTTAGGTTAGTTGTAACTTACTTTTTTTCCAAAGATAGATTTTTCTGCTACTCTCTTCTTCTCCTCTCTAAGTTCTGCAACTAGTCTTGCAAGAACCAATAAAGTTTCTTTCTTCATTTTCTCTCTTCCGCTGCATTCTTGTTACTCTAAAACGGGCTACTTTAGTTTCTATAAAATTGGCCTCATCAATATTCTTATCCTTGCAGCCAAGAAGGTTAGGAATCACGTGTAGAACCTCTTCGTCGTTGCCTGCCAGCACCCTTATAGTTGCCACCAGCACCCTTATAGTTGTCTGCCATTAAATAAAGAAAACCCAGTTAGATGAGCAGAATGGAAAAGAAAACTATCAGAATACATCATAGCACCATAGAAAATGTTTGAGCCTAAGAGGTAACAAGGTTAAGAATGAATTCCAGAATATCTTCACAGTTTCACAGAGCTATAAAGCAAGCAGATCCAAATAAATTACTCAAGATAAGGCTTTATCTCAAACTTTGTCATACTGCCAGTCCCAATTTAAGAACCATCTGAACCTAGAGGCTCAGACAATACATAGCACATCATCACACATGCTCCCCATTGTTGCAAATGATAAAATCAAACTTGTCAACTTTATAAAGATGAATAGCTTCGGTATAATTAATCAATCCCAACATGGTAGAGAATGTAAGAGCTGTTAGAGCAAAAAGAGGAGTGTAATAAAAAAATGGTGCCAAAAATTGTAGTATAAATGCCATCAAGAATGCCTGAACTATGATTGACATAGCTGTCTTACACCCTCCACTGCAGTTCATAGCTGTTTTGGAAAATGGTCCTATAAAATAGAGCTAGAGATCAAATATTAGCATAGCATAAACACCTTCCTTATGAATGAATGATTCAGTTGAAAGACTTAAATGATTTTAGTAAGTACATGTTTAAATATACACTCAGTAGGAATGACAATGAAAACCGAACCGCGGGTACCCGCCCGAAGCCAACTGAATTTAACGGGGAAAAGTTGACGTGATTGGGTTCGGGTTAAGATTTTACCCGAGTTTAAATTTCGGGTTCGGGTTAAGATTTTACCCGAGTTTAAATTTCGGGTTCGGGTTTGGTATTGTTAATACCCTACCTCAAACCCGATTAATATATATAAAATTATAAAATAACACTTTAATACATATATAAAAGCTATATATATATATATATATATATAAATTTCACATATATATATATATATAATTTATTATATAAAAATATATGTTTAGTTCGGTTTTGGGTTACCCGAAACCCGACGAGTTTCGGGATGATATCATTGTTTCCAACCCCACTTAATTCGGATTTGAGTTCGGGTTTTGGATTTCAGATTCGGGGTTGGGTAAGCACAAATCCGACCCCAACCCCACCCTGTTATCATTCCTACTTACCAGTAGTCAAGTAACATGAAGTAAAAGAACCACATAAGTTCATAAGACCAAAAGCTATCACATATTTGTTTTCAACATAAGATGAATTATCAACCTCGGCAAAGTTTCTTCCTACTGTTATTCCTTCCTATTATAAGCAAAGAATTAATTACAAGTTATATATAATAATTGATAATTATAATAAAATTAGCTAAACAGATTGAATTTCCTACCCCCAATGACCAAGTGATAAAATTAGCTTTCAGTATTGATGGTAAATATTTACTTTCAAAGTTTAATCCTTGATGGACAAAGGGTTTATTCCGAATTTTTTTTTCCAGACATTAAATTGTTATGTGTGAGTTTTTTAACATATTTAGGATTAATGTCAATTTAATCTTAAAATCAATCTAACATATTTAGGATTAGAAAAAGTGAAAATTTAGGGATTTCAACATATTTGGGGGAAACAATAGAAGATTTAGAAAAGTGAAATTAGATATTTAGGATTAATGATTATAGTATAAGAATAAATTAATTTAGATATCTTTATTCAAAATTGAAGAGAATCAAACCTAAGAAGAAGCTTTGACTTAGTCGGTGAAGTTGCCAATATCTTTGAAGAGGAAAATTTACTCATATGGTATAGGTGAAAAAGTTTATTACAACAATGGTGTAACTTTTTTGAATTTCACCAAAATGGTTTATTTTTAGCCTAATTCATGATCAAAGACCACATTTTTTATGAATCATGCGGAAATGGCAGAAAAACGTGGCTGCCATACACTAATATACCAAAAACGTGGATCACATCCACTAAGAGACTTAGAAAACGTGGATTGAATCCACTAATACCCAAAAACTTGAATTGTATACATGTTTTTAGTCTTCTATAAGTATAACTTCCATCCACGCATAAATTGTAACACGTATACCACTCTCACTCTTCCAGAATCTCCACATTGAGCTTTTTCCTCCATAATCTCAAATTCCAGCTCTTTGGTTAATTTATTAAGTAAGGTAACATGAATAATATTTTTATTACATTGTTAACATTGTTATTATATTATAAATATTGTCACATTTTTAACCTAACACTTCGTAATTTTATTAATAATATTAATATGGTTTAGGATTATTTATTTTTTGAATCAAATTGACTTTGTATTAATTCAAAAAATTCTAATTACACGGCGATCGGGAGGAACCAGCCCAAAAAAACATCTAGAAACGACAAAAGTAACACATTATATCATCAATCTAGCTATATGTGTTCTCAATCTCTTATTATACCACCCTCTATAGACTATCAAATCTATGATATTTTCCACTATCTTTGTTTTATCTACGACTGAACCAAAACAAGCGTCATTTCGATACCTCCAACTCCCATATATTGTCTCAGTTGCTGCCAATTTCAAAATAGAGGCCAAGACTCCTTTTCCTTTACAGCGCATAACAAGCCAGTCCATCTCCTCCACCCATTCTTTTGGTTCATGTTTAATTTGAATCCAATCTAGTATTTCCCTCCAAATGCTTTTCAATTCTGCACACCCATAGAAAATGTAATTGAGAGTTTCTTCACAATAACAGAAACAGCATGTAGCATTCTGCACAACTCCTAGTCTTTGTGTAACACCCCGAATTTTAGTCTTTAAAAATTATAGTATCAGTCCTGGAAGTCTCGTTTGAGCGAGAGATTCTCGCCTGAGCGAGAAAGGATCACCAGAGAGGGTGAAATCTTTGGCTATACTGGAAGATTCTCGCCTGAGCGAGAGTTGCTTTGTAACACCCCAAATTTTAATCTTTAAAAATATAGTATCAGTCCTGGAAGCCTCGCTTGATCGAGAGATTCTCGCTTGAGCGAAAAAGGATCAGCTGGGAGGGTGAAATCCTGGACTATACTCGAGGATTCTCGCTTGGGCGAGAAATGGCAATTTTGGGCTGTTGACACAGTGTAATCGATTACACTCTGCTGGTAATCGATTACATCGTGTAAAAAGCATCAGATATGTGCATTTGACACAGTGTAATCGATTACACATTTCTGGTAATCGATTACACATTGCTGGTAATCGATTACACACTCTTGGTAATCGATTACATCGTATTAAAAGCATCAGATATGTGCATCTGACACAGTGTAATCGATTACACATTTATGGTAATCGATTACACATTTATGGTAATCGATTACACATTGCTGGTAATCGATTACACACTCGTGGTAATCGATTACATCCATCAGATATGCGCATTTTTCACGTTGTAATCGATTACACCATGTTGGTAATCGATTACAACCCGACGAGACCTCTTTAAAACAGAAACCCAAACACATTTTTGGGTTAGAACTTCGAAGAGAAGAGAGAAATGAGAGCTTTTCAAGAGCAAAGAGCCTTAGGACTCATCTTGGAGCTTGAGAAGAGGTAAACCTCTTGTTACTAACTCTTTTTCTTCCTCTCTAACTTGTTTTGGGTATGTTGGATTTATTTTCAAAACATGAGAAACCATGGAAACTCATCTTTTAGAGTTATGGTTCCTTTTATGTTGTTTTTATCTTGTAAACTCTTAGTTTAGAGTTGTTATTTGATGAATGGAAAGTTTTATGGGTTATTCATGAAAAACCCCAAAAACCCCCCAAAATGAGAATACGAGTATAAAGAGAAAGAGATGAAATGTTAGATGTGGATAATGGCTTTGATGTTGTTATATGAGATGAACATGTATGCTTTGATATTTTGAAACTTGTATTGAAGTAGTTTTGGAAATATTGAAATATGAGATGTTATGCATGTTTTAGATGGTTGAATATTTTGTATGATTAAATGATGCAGAGTAAGTTGTTTATGTGATATTTGGAATAAATGACTAACATTGTTGTTATTGGTGGAAATGAGGAAAGATCCTAAGGTTGGAGGAAATCGCGGAGGAGACTTTTAAAGTTACTCGGAACCGATCCCCAACGCTCACCAAGGTAAGGGATAAGTGGCTCTAATTCATACTCACTTATGTGAATGAGGTATGTGAAAGAGGTAACGTGTTGGTAAGTTTATGGTTGTTACCCTACCCGAGGAGGTAGTGGTTTATCATTGTGTCCTACCCGGAGTGGTAGTGAACTATTTATCGTGTCCTACCCTGAGTGGTAGTGAACTGTTTATTGTGTCCTACCCGGAGTGGTAGCGGACTGTTATGGTGTCCTACCCGGAGTGGTAGTGGACTGTTATTGTTATCCTACTGGGAATGGTAGTGAAGTATTGTGTATGACTTGCCCTATGTGGTATTGTATATGACTTACCCTATGTGGTATTGCGTATGACTTGCACTATGTGGTATTGTGTATGACTTGCCCTATGTGGTATTGTGTATGACTTGCCCTATGTGGTATTGCGTATGACTTGCCCTATGTGGTATTGCGTATGACTTGCCCTATGTGGTATTGCGTATGACTTGCCCTATGTGGTATTGTGTATGACTTGCCCTATGTGGTATTGTGTATGACTTGCCCTATGTGGTATTGCGTATGACTTGCCCTATGTGGTATTGCGTATGACTTGCCCTATGTGGTATTGTGTATGACTTGCCCTATGTGGTATTGTGTATGACTTGCCCTATGTGGTATTGCGTATGACTTGCCCTATGTGGTATTGTGTATGACTTGCCCTATGTGGTATTGCGTATGACTTGCCCTATGTGGTATTGTGTATGACTTGCCCTATGTGGTATTGCGTATGACTTGCCCTATGTGGTATTGTGTATGACTTGCCCTATGTGGTATTGTATATGACCTACCCGAAGTGGTAGTGGATCATTAAGGGAAATTTCCAACCCGAAGTGGTAGTGGATCATTGAGAAATTACATACCCGATGTGGTAGAACCGGAGGAGGTAAAGAGTAAGCCTGATGGCGAGAATAAGCAATGAGACAAAAAGATTTGAGATAAACGAATATGCATGCTATAGGATATATAGTATGAGATATATATTCTATAGGGTGAATATGGATGATAAAGTGGAAGATGTGAACAATGAAAGTCATATGCATGTTATAGGATATATAGTATGGGATATATATTCTATAAGGTGAATATGAAGGATGAGAACTGAGAATGTCACAATGAAAGTCGTATGCATTCTATAGAGTATATTGTATGAGATATATATTCTATAGGGTGGATATGAATGATGAGAAGTATGAGGTTTCGAAGGAACGTAGTAGGCGTGCTATAGAATATATATTATGGGATATATATACTATAGGACGAATATGAATAACGTGGAAATGAAAGAAAGAATATATGAACGTTTACATTTATTTATTTGTGGTTATGATTTATATCAATGCTTAATTGTATTTGAAATGTGGATTATCGTGTGATGTTAGTTTTGAACTAATGACTTACTCCCTTTTGTTTTGTGTGTTGTTTATGAAAATCCCATTGTAGGTAAATGAAGGATTTTGAGGATGAAGCTCAATTAGGAAGCTTTTGTGTTTATTTACTCGATTGTCTTTATTGCTATTTGATATTGTAGTTGATTTGATAGTATTTTGGGATAAATGTAATCTGATTAGGATAATATGGTGACATGCAGTTATGGACGTTATAACTCTGGAAAACCCATAACTGGACGTATGTGATAAAGGCTATCTGAATGAATTATGTTTTTCCGCAACATAAATTTGTATGATAATATAATAGGGTAAAGAGTATTTTCAAAGAAAGATACTTGAGAGTTTTTAATGAAGGTGACGACTGTATGTAAGAAAGGATTAAAATAAATGAAAAATTTTCAAGGGTAGAATTTGGGTCGTTACATGCCTCGCCTGGGCGAGAAATGGCAAACTGGGGCTGTTGACACTGTGAGATTCTCGCCTGAGCGAGAATCCCTCGCTTGAGCGAGAGGAAGCATGTTGGGACTGTGAGATTCTCGCTTGAGCGAGAGGGTCAGATCTGAGTTTTTAAAATAAGCGGGATTTTCTCGCCTGAGCGATAAAGGGCTCGCTTGAGCGAGAACCCGACAACTGCTCTTTAAAATAGAAACCCCAAACACATTTTAGGGTTAGAACTTGAAGAGAAGAGAGAGAAGAGAGCTTTTCAAGAGCAAGGAGCCTTAGGACTCATCTTAGAGTTTGAGAAGCGGTAAACCTCTTGTTTCTAACTCCTCTTCCTCTCTAACTTGTTTTGGGTATGTTGGATCTATTTTCAAAACATGAGAAACCATGGAAACTCACCCTTTAGAGTTATGGTTCGTTTTATGATGTTTTTCTCTTGTGAACTCTTGATTTAGAGTTGATAGTTTATGAATGGAAAGGTTTTGTGAGTTATTCATGAAAACCCCAAAAACCCCCCAAAATGAGAATATGGATATAAAGAGAAAGAGATGAAATGTTAAATGTGGATGATGAGTTTGTGCTTGAATGTTGATGTATGAGATAAGCATGTATGTTTTAATATTTAGAAACTTGTATTGAAGTAGTTTTGGAAATATTGAATATATATGAATCCATTGTGTATTTGATGATGAAGTACGAGTTATCTAAGTGTTATTTTGAATAAATGACTGACATTGTTGTTATTGGTGAGACTTTTAAAGTTACTCGGAACCGATCCCCAACGCTCACCAAGGTAAGGGATAAGTGTCTCTAAATCATACTTGCTGATATGAATTGAGGTATGTAAAAGAGGTAATGGCTTAAAATGATACGTCTGTAATTTATGCATTATGTTGGAAAATGCGTGACTTTTCTGTTATGGAATATGAAAGTAATATTATTGGGGGAGTACCAATGGAAAGATGACTCATATGAAAGTAATATTATTGGGGGAGTACCAATGGAAAGATGACTCAATGAAAGTAATATTATTGGGGGAGAACCAATGGAAATATGACTCAAACGAATTAATATTATTGGGGGAGTACCAATGGAAAGATGACTCAATAAAAGTAATTTTATTGGGGGAGTACCAATGGAAAGATGACTCAATAAAAGTAATATTATTGGGGGAGTACCAATGGAAAGATGACTCAATGAAAGTAATATTATTGGGGGAGAACCAATGGAAATATGACTCAAACGAATTAATATTATTGGGGGAGAACCAATGGAAATATGACTCAAACGAATTAATATTATTGGGGGAGAACCAATGGAAATATGACTCAAACGAATTAATATTATTGGGGGAGTACCAATGGAAAGATGACTCAATAAAAGTAATTTTATTGGGGAGTACCAATGGAAAGATGACTCAATAAAAGAAATATTATTGGGGGAGTACCAATGGAAAGATGACTAAATGAAAGTAATATTATTGGGGGAGAACCAATGGAAATATGACTCAAACGAATTAATATTATTGGGGGAGAACCAATGGAAATATGACTCAAACGAATTAATATTATTGGGGGAGTACCAATGGAAATATTACTCAAATGAATTAATATTATTGGGGAGTACTAATGGAAATATGACTCAAACGAATTAATATTATTGGGGGAGTACCAATGGAAATATGACTCAAACGAATTAATATTATTGGGGGAGTACCAATGGAAATAAGACTCGGAGTAATGAATGTCGTATGCATGTTATAGGATATATAGTATGGGATATATATTCCATAGGGTGAATATGAATGAAGAGAAATGTGAATGTCACATGAATGTCGTATGCATGCTATAGGATATATAGTATGAGATATATATTCTATAGGGTGAATATGAATGATGAGAAATGTGAATATTCCCCGAATGTCGTATGCATGCTATAGGATATATAGTATGGGATATATATTCTATAGGGTGAATATGAGCGATAGAAAGGAATATGTTGAGAAAGAAATTAATATCCAAGCTATAGGATATATATTATGGGATATATATGTTATAGGGTGTATATGAATAACGAGTAAGGTGATTTGAATGTTTTCAATTCCGTATGTGTGTTTACGAGTTATAGTAAAGCTTAATTGTATATGAAAGTGGATTATCATGTGAAGTTAGTTTTGAACTAATGACTTACTCCCTTTTGTTTCTTGTGTTGTTTATGATAATCCCAATTGTAGGTAAATGAAGGATTTTGAGAATGAAGCTCAATTAGGAAGCTTTTGTGTTTAATTGTTCGCCTGTCTTTATTGCTAATTGACGTTGTAGTTGATTTAATAGTATTATGGGATGATTGTAAATCTGTTTAGATTAATACGGATATGTGTGGTTATGGGCTTTATAACTTTGGGAGACCCATAACTGGTTGTATGTGGTAAATGCTATTTGGATGAATTATGTTTTTACGCAACATAAATTTGTATGATGAGATGATAGGGTAAAGAGTATTTTCAAAGAGTGATACTTGAGAGTTTTCAATGAAGGTGACGACTGTATGTAAGAAATGATTAAAATAAATGAAAAAATTTCAAGGGTAGAAAATCGGGTCGTTACACTTTGCATTCTATCCTTTGTTGCCAATCTACCTTGACAAGCAAGCCACAATTGTTAATATGGTTTTATCAATGTTATCGACATAAAATTTATGAATATTATTAATATTGTTAACATGATTTTATGAATATTATTAACATGGTTTTATCAACATTGTTAACATGATTTTATGAATATTATTAACATGGTTTTATCAATATTGTTAACATGATTTTATGAATATTAACATTATCATAGTTGTTTTATGTAGATGACTATCATAAGAGATATTGTTAGTGATTTTAGTGATGAAGAAGATATTGAGTTAATTGGTGATGATGAGGAAGATGAGGATGTCGAGATTGGTAGTATTGAACTACACGGTAACATAACATATGATACTCTGTCATGTTTTTTCATGTCTATTAACTCTGAGGTTGGTCGTGACTATCGACCAGGATCAACTACTTTAAGAAATGACAATGATTTATTTGTTGGGATGCAATTTGAGTTCAAAGAATCAACATTAGATGTAATTAAACAATTTCATATTCATAACTCGTTTGACTATATTGTTGTAGAGTCAAGGCCATATAGATATGTTGGTCGTTATAAATATTATGGTGCAGGTTGTGAATGGCATATTCGTGCATCTGTTAATGTAAAACATGGTGTTTGGGAAATTAGAAAATTAACGAAACACACACTTGTTTATCCACTATTGTTTCCCAAGACCACACCAAACTTAACACATCTTTCATTTCAAACTGTATAATTAATTTGGTATCTGAAGATCCTGGTATACCTATTAAGGCCCTTGTGAAGGAAATTGTTAGTCATTTTGGTTATACTGTGACTTACAGAAAGGCTTGGACTGCGAATCAATTAGAAATTAGCCGAAATTATGGTGATTGGGAGGGTTCATACAATGAGTTTCCACGTTGGTTGAACGTTGTCCAGAACTTTGCTCCGGGTACCATTGTTCGTTATGAAGCATCTCGTCACTTTGTAGGCGGCATTGAAGACCCTACTAGTTTCATTCTTGATAGGGTATTCTTGCTCCAATCAATGTAGGTAGTAAAATGAAATGACTTATGCATGTAAGGAATCATATTCATGGGTCCTTTGAAAAATCAGAATATATTCATGGTCCAAGACCACGCTTTGACCATTTTGGGAGTTGGGAAAACGTGGACCAAGTCAACTAATTTACTTTCTCGGTATGGGGAAAATGTGGACCAAGTCCACTAATTTGCTTTCTTGGTTTTGGGGAAAACGTGTTAGAAATTCATAATTTCTAATTAAGGTAGGCATCATATATTTATACAATTATATCGGTTATTTATTTTTTGGGTTATAAAATAAGTGATCTTATTATTGACAACCCTTGTGACTTCTAAAATAAACTGAAAATAGATATGGGCTTCATGAGTGGATACCTATTAAATTAACACATCAGGAAGGTTATATGGTTCCCAATACACTATGAGTAATTAACTCATAGGGAATAATGAGAACCCTATTAAATTAACACATCAGGAAGGTTATATGGTTCCCAATACACCAAATCAAACATAGTTTTCATCTCTCCCCATCATAGAGAAAACGAAGGTCCCAATAGGAATCAAGGATTTGGTTGAGGAAGACCATCATACCAAAACCTCTCTACAAAGGCATACAAAAGGAATAGATCTGAGAACATGGATTCAGGTATGACATTGATTGAAATCTCTGTTTTATATTCTGTGTGAGAATTATGACATTTAAGATCCTAGTATTGGTAGTTTCACCAATTAATAAAGAATTCTAACAAGTGGTATCAGAGCGAATGTTCTGAATTTTATGATTCTCCATTAAATGTGTTTTTCCCAATTTTGTATGAACCCTAATTTTAATTTTCCCCAATTTTGTATTAATCATAATTTTAATTTGGGGATTTCATGCTTCCACTATCATGTCATAAAGATTGGGAACTTAAGGTTTTTTGAATTTTCAATCAATATAAGAAATACTACTTTTATTTTATACTTCTACAATCTTGATTGTTATAAGATTTTCTTGATGCATAGGAATTATATGTATGCATTTGGTTGATATATATATATATATATATATATATATATCATAATATTTTGGTAGTTTTCTTTTAAATGTTGTAATGTGAATGCATATGTCTATTATGGTTTTAACATTTATGAATAGAATTTCCGTGTTCAGATTTGCTTACGCTTTTTTTTGTGAAAGCATATGCAGTAACATGAATACATATGTTTATTATTTGTGTCTATCACTCATTTTTTTTTTCATATTTGGGAAATGCAAATGACATATGTGCAAATGCACAATTTTTGTTTGTTTTTTATTGAAGAAGTGTGTGACAGTGTGGTGCCAAAGTTTATTTGATCCATTTTGGTGTCTTTTGCACTCTAAATATGTGATTATATTTTGTATAATCATAATTTTATCAAATATATACTCAAGTTATATTGTATATGTCTTAAAATATGCATGAGCATATTTAATTTGGAATTTCGATAATACTTTGCATTTGATTATGATGCCATCTATTGTTAGGAATTGATATATGTGTAATATATATTTTTGATTTGGAATTATATTATGGATTCAGATTTGTTAATCGTAAAAGATATCAAATCTGAAAGTTTTTAATTCCAATATTGTATTTTTTTTATAATGGACCCATATTGTTTTGTTTTGTCTGGTAATTATTTGGAATCAGTTGATGTAATATGTTTTGCCAAAGTAACCTATGTTGTGGAAATTGATTGAAATTACACAGACGAGTATACGATTATTTATGCGAATTGTGTTCGGCCCAAAGGAAGACACAATTTGGCCAAATAATAACATACTTGTGATGATAAATGTGTAACAATTATAAATATTTTTCATGTGAATAATAGTCGGTCCAAAGAAAGTCTATTGTTTGACAGAACTAATTGTTAATATTTGATCATTGCACTGAGAGTATCACTTGCAAATTGATTTTCTCTGTCCAAAGACTAGAAATTGATATTGTACTAGGTATCTTATGTTGGGTCTATTATGTGAACATGTCTTGTTTTATATATATTACATGACTTGTTTGATTGTATGTGAATATGTTATTAACTCTTTGTTCTATGAATTTAGTGCCTTTTACCAGTGCTGCAAATATTTCTGCTCAAATTAACAACATCTCATTACTGAATGGGACAAACTTTAAGGTTTGGAAGGAAGCCGTAGAGATTATTCTTGGTTTTATGGATTTAGATTTGGCACTTCGTTTGGAGAAACCTATTTCTACTCCAGAAAACCTCGATGAGGTTAAAATTGAGAAATGGGAACGATCTAATCGAATGTGTCTAATGATCATGAAACGCTCTATTCCAAAAGCGTTGGGGCTCTATTTCTGAGAGACAAAATGCAAGGAAATTCCTTGAAGAAATAGAACAGTACTTTGCCAAAAATGAAAAGGCGGAGACAAGTGGCCGTTTGGCTAAACTCATCTCCATGAAGTATAGTGGCAAAGGGAACATAAGGGAGTACATTATGGAGATGTCAAATCTCGCATCAAAACTCAAGTCACTTAATTTAGAGCTTGGTGAAGACCTGCTCGTGCACTTGGATTTGATCTCGCTTCCTGCACACTTTGGGCAAATTCAAAGTGAGCTATAACACTCAAAAGGACAAATGGTCCCTAAATGAGCTTATTATATCTCACTGTGTGCAAGAGGAAGAGATACTGCGGAGAGATAAGACTGAAAGTGTTCATTTGGCTATGACTCCTCAAAATAAGAAAAGAAAGAACAATAAGGGTGTTGTGAAATGACCTTCTCAGCTAAAGAAACTAAAGAGTAATGAGGAATTTACCTGCTACTTTTGTGAGAAGCAAGGACACATGAAGAAATAATGTCCCAAATATGCCACATGGCGTGTTAAGAAGGGTAAATTTCTTAATCTTGTTTGTTATGAAATTAATTTAGCTTTTGTACCCAATGATACTTGGTGGGTGGATTCTGGTGCTACTACTCACATAAGTATCACTATGCAGGATTGCCTGTGGAGCCGACAACCAAGTGATGATGAAAAATTCATCTTTGTGGGCGATGGCAAAAGGGTTGCAATTGAAGCTATTGGAACGTTTAGATTACATATAAGAATTGGTTTTCATTTGGATTTATTTGAGACTTTTGTAGTGTCGTCTTTTAGACGGAATTTAATAAGTGTTTCCAATTTGGATTTTCTTGTTCTTTTGGAAGTAATAAAGTTAGTCTCTATCAGAATTCTAATGTTGTTGGTTATGATTCTTTAATTGATAATCTATACATGCGTGATGTTTTTAGTTCCAATAATGAAGTATTGCAAACAAACTCGTGTGGTACAAAGCGAAAATTAAATGAGAATTCAGCCACCTTATGGCACAAGCGTTTGGGTCATATATCTAAACAAAGAATACAAAGACTTGTGTCGGATGAAATTCTTGACCCTTTAGATTTATCAGACTTTGAAGTTTGTGTTGAGTGCATAAAGGGAAAACAAACAAATAAAAGGAAATTAGGTGCCGAAAGAGCTAAAGAAGTCATAGAACTGATACATAAGTATATATATGGTCCTTTCCCTACGGCTTCATTGAATGGACAACATTATTTTAATACATTCATATATGATTACTCTAGGTACGGTTACCTATATCTTATACATGAGAAGTCCCAATCCTTGGATATTTTCAAGACTTTCAAAGCTGAAGTTGAACTTTAACTTGGAAAGAAAATTAAGGCTGTAAAATCTGACCGTGGTGGTGAATACTATGGTAGATATGATGGATCAGGAGAACAACATCCAAGGCCATTTGCGCTTTTCCTCAGAGAATGTGGAATTGTTCCGCAATACACTATGTCAGGCAAACCTAGCATGAATGGTGCTGTTGAGCGACGAAATCGAACTCTTAAGGATATGGTGAGGAGTATTATTAGTCATTCTTCCTTACTAGAGTCTCTTTAGGGGGAAGCTTTAAAAACCGCAGCTTACATCCTTAATAGGGTGCCAAGTAAAGTAGATAACAAAACCTCATATGAGCATTGGACTTGTAAAAGGCCAAGCTTAAAACACATGCACATTTAGGGTTGTCCAGCTGAGGCGCGACCTTATAGGCCACATGAAAGAAAATTGGACTCAAGAACAGTTAGTTGTTACTTTGTTGGCTATGTTGAACGTTCACGAGGCTATAAATTTTATGATCCTACAAGAAGACTTTTCTTTGAGACGGGAAATGTGAGATTTCTTGAGGAAGTTGATTTTGGGAAGGAAAAGAACATAAGGAATGTTGTCTTTGAGGAAGAACCTGTCACTAATGGTGAACAAGTTCTTGTGCCTATTACCATTCAAGAAACAACTTCGGTAGTAGAGCAAAATGTTCAGAATATTGTTCCTGACAATATTCCAAAGCAAGACAACAATGAGGTTCTCACTGAAGTACCTTCAGAGCAAATTTAACAACCTCAAGAAGTAGAAGTGCCATTAAGGAGATCCACTAGAGAGAGGAGAAATGCAATTTCATATGATTACATTGTATTTCTTCAAGAACATGAGGATGGCATCGGGTTAACAGAGGATGATCCTTTGAACCTCTGTCAAACCATGAAAGGTTCTAACTCTCAAAAGTGGATTGATGTCATGAAGGATGAGATAAAGTCTATGCATGATAATGACGTTTGGGATCTTGTCGATTTACCTGAAGGTGTGAAACCTATTGGTTGCAAATGGATATTTAAAACCAGGAGGGATTCAAAAGGTAATATTGACAAATATAAAGCGCGTCTAGTTGATAAAGGCTACACTTATAAAGAAGGCAATGATTATAAATAAACATTTTCTCCAGTATCTTCGAATGATTCTTTTAGAATAATATTGGCACTAGTAGCTCATTTTAATTTAGAGCTACGTCAGATGGATGTTAAGACTGTGTTTCTAAATGGTGACATTAAAGAAACAATATATATGCTGCAACCAGAAAACTTTGAATCAATTGGCTCAAAATCTATGGTGTGCAAATTAAAGAAATCCATCTATGGCCTTAAACAAGCCTCTCGTCAATGGAATCACAAGTTTCATCAAGTTATTACCTCGTATGGTTTTGAGGCAAATAAAGTTGAAGATTGTGTGTACCATAAGTTCAGTGAGAGTAAATTTATATTCCTGGTATTATATGTCAATGATATAATGCTTGCGAGCAGTGATATGGGACTATTGTATGAGACCAAGAGATGTCTAACGAAGAATTTCGAAATGAAAGATCTTGGGGAAACTTCTTTTGTATTAGGCATTCAGATACTAAAAGATCGTTCTCAAGGTATCCTTAGGTTGTCACAAGAAAGTTATATTGATAAAGTCCTAGATAGATTTGGCATGAAAGACAGTAAACCAGGAGATACCCCTATAGCTAAGGGAGACAAGTTTAGTCTCGAACAGTGCCCCAAAAATGACCTTGAAAGATACGAGATGCAAAAGACTGCTTATGCATCGGCAGTAGGAAGTCTAATGTATGCTCAAGTTTGCACACGCCCCGACATAGCATTTGTCGTGGGAGTTTTAGGAAGATATATGAGCAATCCTGGAATGCATCACTAGAAGGCAGTCAAACGTATTATGTGTTACTTGAAGAGAACAAAGCAATACATGCTCATTTATCGGAGGTCTGAGAATTTAGAGATCATTGGGTATTCGGACTCCGATTTTGCTGGATGTCAAGACAGCAGACGCTCCACCTCTGGATGTTTGTTTGAATTGGCAAGAGGTGCTATCTCTTGGAAGTCTGCTAAACAGACACTCATAGCTCCTTTAACCATGGTTGTAGAGTTTATGGCTTGTTTTGAGACATCAGACCATGGCATATGGTTGCGGAATTTTGTCACTGGCTTACGTGTGGTCAATGGTATTGAAAGACCACTGAGGAATTATTGTGACAACAAGTCCGCAGTTCTTTACTCCAATAATAATAGGAGTTCTACAAAGTCAAAATTTATTGACATAAAGTTTCTAGTTGTTAAAGAAAGTATTCAAAATGGACAAATTTCCATAGAACATATAGGGACAAATTTTATGCTAGCTGATCTAGTGACTAAGGGTCTAGTACCTAAAGTCTTTCACGAGCATGTTGCTCATATGAGTGTTGTTACTTAACATACCTTATTTCAGTGGGAGTCTATATGTTTTATGATTTACTTTGGTTGTTATATACATTTTTATGCATAATAAAGTTGATGGTTTGTTGCTCCATTTTGAATGTGTTTATTGTAACTGTTGTGTTGCAATTAAAGACTTTTGGATTGATCTCACTAAAGATTAAAGAAGGATGAGTTGGAAATAGACATGTTTGAGATCACATTGCATGAAATTTTCCATGTCACTCATCCATATTTGATCTATGTCATTAAGTATATTAATGTGGTGATCATCGTGGTCGAGTCACGCTTATATGTGATGAACATTGCGGTGGTTCCATAATTGATATATGAGATGGACCAGATTGTATTAAGGAGAAGTCTAAAATATAAATAGCACATGGAAGCGCGCCTAAAGAATATGTGATATAATTGGTTCATGAAAATATTAAGCCCGAGTGGGAGATTGTTAGAAATTCATAATTTCTAATTAAGGTGGGCATCATATATTTATACAATTATATCGGCTATTTATTTTCTGGGTTATAAAATAAGTGATCTTATTATTGACAACCCTTGTGACTTCTAAAATAAACTGAAAATGGATATGGGCTTCATGAGTGGATACCCAAAGTAGTTAACCCATAGGGAATAATGGGAACCCTATTAAGTTAACACATCAGGAAGGTTATGGTCCCCAATACACCAAATCAAACATAGTTTTCATCTCTCCCCATCATAGAGAAAACGAAGATCCAAAGAGGAATCAAGGATTTGGTTGAGGAACACCATCATACCAAAACCTCTCCACAAAGACATACAAAAGGAATAGATCTGAGAACATGGATTCAGATATGACATTGATTGAAATCTCTGTTTTATATTCTGTGTGAGAATCATGACATTCAAGATCCTAGTATTGGTAGTTTCACCAATTAATAAAGAATTCTAACAAAATGTGGACCATGTCCACTAATTCCCTCTTTATTCGTTACCAAGGCACACAGATTCCTATCTTTTTTTCCCTCTCCGTTGATTAAAAACACGTATTCAACGACTTGGATTTAGATGCCAAAGTTTGCCCTAAGCAATATACCCTATAAATACCCCCTACCCCCTCCCTCTAAAATCACACAATCTTTCTCTTATATCTCATATATTCCTTATATTATCTCATACATAATCTTTTATCCTCTCAAAATGGAGCATTTTGGTCTCGATCCCTCAAACACCTCATTGTTGAGACTTCAACAAAATCATGTGTTTAAATATGTTTGGGAGGGTGAGGAAATGACGTTCCGCGCTAGATGCAACTTTTGACAATCTCTACCTTATGAGAGAGTGTTGCAATTTATTCGCAACACTGCTTTCAGCCCCATCTTAGAAGTTGATATTGTTGAAATCAACAACCATCTATTGACAGCTATGATTGAGTGATGGAGGCCAGAGAGACACACTTTTCATTTCCCTAATGGAGAGTGTACTATTACATTGGAATATGTTGCTTACCAACTTAGCCTTCCTATTGATGGGAAAGCTATTACTGGAGACACATCAATGGATTGGGGAGATCTTTGTCTCCAGTTGTTGGGTGTTGCCCCAACCGATAAACAAATCAATGGGCAAAGGGTACAACATACTTGGATGGAGAGCATCTACCAGCAACTCCCTGAAGATGCTGATGACGAAGTGGTTAAGCAACTCGCTTGAGCATTCATCTTGAGAATGATAGGAGGATTCCTTATGCCTGATACATCAGGATCACGAGTCCACCTGATGTATCTCCCATTGCTTGATGATTTGTCAGAGACATTCGACTACAGTTGGGGATCAGCTGTATTGGCTTGTCTATACCGAGGACTCTGTCGTGCAACTATATTTAAGGATAAAAAATAAGTTGGAGGATGCCTATTACTACTTCAATCATGGGCATAAGATCACATCCCAATTCTGGCTCTAAGGCTGCACGACAACACATTACGATATTTTCCATTAGTAAAAAGGTATTATTTTTTAAAAGTTTCCATTTGAAAAAATATAATAATTTTATTTCATTTTAATATATTTAACTTTCCTTTATTCATAAAGGTGGTCGCAACATCTTATCACCATTAATATTCTTAGGCATGCAGCCAACCTCATTCGTGGAATGTTAGATCGATTGTGCGTTGATCAAGTAATTTTTTACCCAATTGTTTATTTATTGACTTTTAACTTTTAAATTTTAATTACTTTAACTAATATATTTTTATTTTTATATATCGCAATTGTTGAATGACATGCTGTTGATCGGGTTATGAGACAATTTGGGCTGCAACAAACAATCCCACAAGATCCACCAAAGTTTGACAAACTTCATAAGATAGACTTGCGTGGCAAAATCGAATGCAAATGGCCAGAAAAGCATGAAGTCTGGATTCAAATGTGGGAGAATCGGGAATAGTGTCTTGTCAACGGTGTTCCTGATACTGAAGCTTTGTATCACCACTCGCAATATATGCAGTGGTATTTACAAATCACGAGGAGATACATCTCCTCAAATGGAGCATATTCTGTTGGAGTAGTAAGCTTTAATTTATTTTATTTATTTAATTATTTCTTATATATTTTCTGACTATTTGTTATATATATTTGTACAGTTCAACTTTGCGATTGAACTAATGGAAAGAACGGTTGCTCCTCAAACTTACTACAATCTCATTCAAACTATCAACTATGTCCATTTGGCGTGTAAGGCATTGGTGATGGCTTTGTCAGATTTAAATCCAACAGCCTTCATCATTTCCCGACCTCGTGCTCCTCCTCCTCAATATTTTGATATGCTTGTGTATGACTCTGAACTTCAACAAAAAGTTCAAGTCAAACACAGTTTCAACCACAACCACAAATGTCATCATCTCATCTGTACGGATAACAACTATATGGAGCATTCACAACATATCCAACAAACTACCGTATGAGTCAAAATTCTCAATTTCAAGGATCATTACCATCAATGTTTGCTACAACTTCAAACACGCCAATGTCGGCATATGGGACACAAGAATTTTACCGTCCTACTATGCCATCACAAGGCAATATTTTTGGTAATGAGGACAATGGTGGTGGTGATGATGATGATAGTGATGAGGAGGAAGAGGAGCAACAACTACAAACACAAGGTAGTGGAAGAGATGTAGAAATTCATCAACAACAATTGAGAGTTCCTCCACCACGTATGAGAAGGCCACCACCATGTTGTACTTCATCACATTACAAACGTCACTAATAGTTTAGGGATTGTTTGTATTTAATTTTTTTAAATATAAATGTATTTTACATTTCCTTATTATTATTCTATTTTAATTTTTTCTATTTATATACTACTAAATAATCAACTAATTTAATTAATAATATTAATCAACTAAAAATAAATATAATATCTTAAACAAAAACTGAATTTATATACCTAATAATGGAAAATTAAAAAAAAAATCGGTCCATGTCCATTAATGCCATTAAAATTCTAAGAACTTTAATTACCATGACCACTAATTATACTTAATTTATACATATAATGAACAAAAAATTCAGCAATGGCAAATTAAAGACAGAAAACGTGGACCTTGTCCACTAATGCCTAGGAGAGAGAAAATGAAAACATGGACCTTGTCCACTAATGCCTAGGAGAGAGAAAATGAAAACATGGACCTTGTCCACTAAGATTGAAAAAAAGGGAATTCAGTCATGCGGTGGACGAATTCAAGAAAGAGAAACGAAAAAAAAATGTGCCTCACATCAACCAATTCTACAATATATACACTACACAAGTAAATATTTTAAAATCTATACCAAAGCTGTAATTTAAAAGTCAAATAACCCCATAAAAGTAAATTTTCCGTTTGAAGAAGGTTTTCTTCCATAGTAGAGAGAAACCATGAGAGTGAGTGAGAGAGAAATGATGAGAATGAGAATGAGAGTGAGGAGTACGGGTGGAAACAGGTCAGACCAGGTCAGGCTTTGCCTTAAACAGGCCGAACCTATATAGCATATAGGAGCCTGAGCCTAACTTAGTTTGTTTAAAAAAAATCAAAGTCTAGGCCTAGCTTGTTTAAAAGCATGGTCTGACCTGTTAGCCTGTTTAAAAGTCTGATATGGTAAAAAAATTAAAAAATTATGTACAAACTAGAAAAAATATTATAATTATAGCAATTAGTGTGTTTTTTTTACATTGTTATCACAATTATTTTCAACACCTTCCAATGTTATGTAATGTATTTGAAGGATTTGTGGTGTCTTTGAGGTTAGAATATACAA
Organism: Lupinus albus; assembly: GCA_009771035.1. Lineage (NCBI taxonomy): Eukaryota > Viridiplantae > Streptophyta > Magnoliopsida > Fabales > Fabaceae > Lupinus > Lupinus albus. The sequence continues at coordinate 6,933,881 of CM020021.1, read as the reverse complement.
AACAATGTATTTTAATATCATAGTAAAATATAATATTGTACTAATATTTAAAATGAGTTGGGTTATGTACTTAAGTCCAAGTTTCAACAATTAAATTCCAATTATAAAATAGCTTAATCTCTAAGTCCTAGTAGATTATTTACATAATTTTTTTATTTAGTTTTTTGTTCATGTTATAAAAATAATTTATAAATATATAATAACATTACATAGTTCAGCCTGTTAGACTTAATAAGCTTTTTAAAAGGCATGTGTCTAACCTATTTTGGTTAAATAGGCTTTCGGAGAAGCCTAAGTCTGACTTGTTTACTAAAAAGGCATGGTCTGACCTGTTATAGGTCAGCTAATAGGCTCCTGATAGGCGGTCTGATCTGTTTTCACCCTTTATGAGGAGTGAGAGATGAGAAAATGTGAGGAAATGAGGTGATGGAAAGAAAAAGAAGCTATAAGGTTGACTTTGATGACCAACACTATAAATATAGTGAATGTTGAAAACCTCCATAAATTAAATAATTTTTTTTTACTATATATCTAGTTAATTATACAACATATCTCATTTAATTTATTTGATGATGTTTGAATAACCTTCATTAAATACAAAATTTGTTATAGTGTTAATGCATTTATCTATATTAAGTGAATGTATACTATATTTTATTATTAGTCATTGTTATCTTTGAATGTAAACAAATATTTATTTTTCTAATTTATAACTAAATATTGTAAAACTCCTAGATTTTAGGTCAAGATATTCGCCACTAAAGAAATATCCTAAAAGGCAACGTTATTTTTTAACTTAATTAGAGTTTCATGTTATTTTCAACAAAGATTTAACGTCCCAAATCATCTTCCAAATCTTATTCTATACTAATGAAAACATGTCATATTAATTAAAAAAATTAAATATTTATTATTATTTTTTTTCATTATTATAGGGAGATGATATGATTTACTATATGAAATTTAAGGAAAATCCTCCATATAGTCCTTACCTTTAAAATTTAAGGAAAATCAGGCCTGTTCAAAAACTTAAATGCTGTCTCGCTAATTTTTACTTCTCAAATATTATATCAACAGAAGAAAAATAGTGTTATTCTCTTTGTTCACATCGTTTTTGTTTTTCTTATACGGCATAATAAGTAGATAGGAAGATTTTATGAGAACAGTGTAAATTGTAAAACAATTTTCCTTTAATATTATGTCTAATTGTCTATAACAAGATTGATAATCAAAATTATAATTAACAAAAAAAATTATTTAAATAATCTTAGTAAATTGCAACTATAATTCTCTCTTATAAAAAAGTTTGCACAAATGATAATAATTATTATAGGAAATGATCCATTTACCACATCTTGGTCATCAACTCTAAGAAATTTAATGGTTTAGATCTACCCACTAATTCAAGGCATTAGATTTTCCTAGAATTGATAGTTATATTGTGAGGTAAGTATTTTAAACTTACTATTAGAATAAATAGATTCGTTAGTTGCAACCGTTACTCATGGTGACAAAATCTTCAACAATCTGTTTTCTTTTTACAATTTTCTACCCGTATTTAAGGAATCGTAGAATAATTAAAGGTTGATGGAAAACGCTGAACACAAGATGGAGAAGCATTACACATTAAACAAAATCAGAAGAACTTCATTGTGAAAAATAGCCTTTCTTAAATCACCTTCTTTTGTCAAAAAAATAGGACATGGATATGCAAAATGTGAAAGACCATTTCTGGACCCGAACTATGTTGCCTGGTGCTAGCACTAATATAACATGTTTCTTAGAAAGTAAATAAGGGATGAAGCCTTGGGAAATATCTCATAAAGCATAAACTAATCTGCTTTTGTGCTAAGTGGAGAAAGTAATCTATGAAGTTTTGGCAATAGACTTTTGTCCATAGCTTTCTCAGTAAACTTTGCTTAGTGGAGAAAGTTAGTAGGATTACATATTGCATAAAAGTATGTCAATTTAAATTTAATAAGAGACACCTCTTCCAGAGATCACATACCCATTACATCCTTGCAATCACAAACTATATAGGATTAATTATACAACAGATCCATGTTACAGTTGTATATTGTTTTATACAATTAACTAACAAGTAATCCGTGCATTTGCAAGGGATAGTATTTTTGCCGTATGATTAAAAATACACATTACATGTGCATTCATATGGTTAAGAACACATATGTTATTCATGCATTCGCAAGGTTAAACACACATGTTACATGTGCATTCGTATTGTTAAGAACACATGTGAATAGTGCAATCACATGGTTAAAAACACACATATTATCCATACATTCGCATTGCTAAGAACATACATGTTACCTGTATATTTTTGTAATTTTTTGATTGATTTTTATATTCTATAATCTATATATTTGGGTAACTAATAAATACAATAAAAACTTATATTGCTAATTCTTAATATACATATACATATGGAGAACTTGTTTAATTTTATGATATTATTATTATTATTTCTTAATGTAATTTGTTTATAATTTCTTTTATTTCTAGGATATTATTTTTTATTACGTGCGTAATTGGTTTATTATTTAGTATTTTTTTTAAAGTATACAAAAGAGGACATACATTACATGTGCATTCATATGGTTAAGAACACATATGTTATTCATGCATTCGCAAGGTTAAACACACATGTTACATGTGCATTCGTATTGTTAAGAACACATGTGAATAGTGCAATCACATGGTTAAAAACACACATATTATCCATACATTCGCATTGCTAAGAACATACATGTTACCTGTATATTTTTGTAATTTTTTGATTGATTTTTATATTCTATAATCTATATATTTGGGTAACTAATAAATACAATAAAAACTTATATTGCTAATTCTTAATATACATATACATATGGAGAACTTGTTTAATTTTATGATATTATTATTATTATTTCTTAATGTAATTTGTTTATAATTTCTTTTATTTCTAGGATATTATTTTTTATTACGTGCGTAATTGGTTTATTATTTAGTATTTTTTTTAAAGTATACAAAAGAGGACATTGTAATTATTACTTAGATTTTTTTCGAAATAAATATGGGTTTAACAATTTAGTATGAAAACTTCGAAAATAATATTTTAATATATATAAATGAAATTTTAGTAATAAATGATAACTGAAATATGGTAGTTGTAATTACTTAGTTCGATTCTTTTTCAAAATAATGGAGACCTTAATTATTTAGGATCAGTTGTAAGAAAAATAGACTGGATGTGAAAAGGGATTTCAATCTCTTCTAATGTTCAATAGTTGATATTTTTTCACAAAACAAAACACAAGGATCAAACATTAATTAACATTTAAATTGTTAAAATATAAAATGTAGAAAACGTGAAGATATAGTGTGAGAAGGTACATAATAGTAGTATAGAACACTTTAGGAGGGAAAATAAATGATGAGGACATGACATGTGACAAGAAGATCTTTATTTTGTTATATAGTATATAGATTAAGAGAACAAATTGTACTCCACCACTTTAAGGTTTATCTAAATGGCATGGAAACACATTCACTTTACAATATTTTTCACTTCATGTGTCACCAACTCTTCATCAGAAAAATACTTAATAATTAAATTTTCAACTGAAATATATTTTTCCAATCAATCACAATTCATTATAAATGTAGTATTACAATTTATGGGACAACAAGTATGCTCTTAAGGGTAGTTAGTTCCAAACTTTCATTAAAATTATACTTTAGCTGTTAACACAATTACAAATTAATCAATTTATATTATTAATTATATTAATTAATAATAAATTATTATTATAACACTAATAAATTATTTGTGTGTAATGTTCCAAACTCACTCCATCATGGATATGAAAGCTTGAATGCATGAGATTGAAGGCAATGCATCATCGTATCATGATTTTGAAAAAGATAACAATTTAAAAGATGATATATTACAACATATTAGACACAACATGAAATACAAGACTATTATTCTTATGTTTATATTTTAGTTTACATTTGGTTTTTGTATTTCATAGGTCTAAGATGTAATGGTGGGTTAGAAGATAGATCCATTGTCAAATAAGCCCAAAACTTCAATCCAAAAGTAGCCCAAACCAATTAGTTCTCTTGCTTTCTTGTTTTAGTTCTTTTTCTATTTTTAGTTGAAATTATTTTTTGTTTTTCCTTTCATAGAAACTCTTTTTCTATTAATTTTGTTTTAGTTGTGTTTGCTTCTATAACACCCTAAATTTATCCTCTTTAAAATGAGGTAAGAGTCCTAAAGAATGGGGCATACTGTTAGATTCTCGCTTGAGCGAGAGGGTCTCGCCCAAGCGAGAGACTCAGTGTTTTAATTTTGGGAATTCTGGGAATCTCTCCCAAGCGAGAAAGTGGTCGCTTGAGCGTGAGAAGCCTGGGCAGACTGAGAGATTCTCGCTTGAGCGAGAGAATCTCGCCCAGGCGAGAGAGTCCGTGTTTTGAAACTTAAAATATCGTGGGCTTCTCGCGCCAAGCGAGCCATTCTCGCCCGGGCGAGAGTATTCAGCTATAAAAGTAAAGAAAGGGTTTCACAAACCCTAATCTTCATTTTATTTTCTCCCCTTTCAATTCCAACGGCTGCTCCCCATAGATTTCAACTCCCTCCTCCTCTAAACCTCAAATACTCATCAAAACCCCTTTCTCTTACTTCTTAGTGGCACATTGGTGAACTTGGAGTGGAAAAAGGAACAGTGGAGGTTGACTGAGATGGAGATAGATGGAGCTCTTTGTTGATCCATGAAGCTTACGCAACCTAAGGTGAGGGAGAAGACCATTGTGGTCTTAGAGTATTTCATTATAGTCATCTTCTCCGATTTCCCTCAAGAATCGGAGCATGTTAACGGATAGAACCTTTCTTAGGTGTTTGCGGTCCATGTGAGAGTCTTTATTTTACATGAGGATGTATTAGCCATAAAAGCGAAGATATATGTGCGGGAAAACCGTTTATTTAAGTAAAACGCAATATGCTCATTTATGGTAATACACCGTCATGAAAGATGGTTCTAACATTAATGTATTATATGATGAAGAATATGTTGGGTGTGGTTTATTTATGATAATGGTGTGTTATGGATGGTTGTTTTGTTATAAACATATATGGATGTGTTTATAATAAGGATTGTAAGATGTGTTGTTTAATGGTAAAAGTAGAAAAGATTATGTTGTGTGATAATGATTTTGGGTGAGTTGTTGATTGTTATAAACATATATGGGTGTGTTTGTAACAATGATTGTGTGATGAGTATGTTTATGAAAATGACTAAATTGTGAGTAGCTTTATTATTATGAACATATATGAGTATGTTTGTGACAATGAAGGTGTTGTAGATTATTTTATGGAGAAATTACCTACCCGAAGTGGTAGTGGATCATTGGGGAAATTACCTACACGAAGTGGTAGTGGATCATTGGAGAAATTACCTACCCGAAGTGGTAGTGGATCATTGGGGAAATTACCTACTCGAAGTGGTAGTGGATCATTGGATAAATTACCTACCCGAAGTGGTAGTGGATCATTGGGAAAATTACCTACCCGAAGTAGTAGTGGATCATTGGGGAAATTACCTACCCGAAGTGGTAGTGGATTATTGGATAAATTACCTACCCGAAGTAGTAGTGGATCATTGGGGAAATTACCTACCCGAAGTGGTAGTGGATTATTGGATAAATTACCTACCCGAAGTAGTAGTGAATCATTGGGGAAATTACCTACCCGAAGTGGTAGTGGATCATTGGATAAATTACCTACCCAAAGTGGTAGTGGATCATTGGATAAATTACCTACCCGAAGTGGTAGTGGATCATTGGGGAAATTACCTACCCGAAGTGGTAGTGGATCATTGGATAAATTACCTACTCGAAGTGGTAGTGGATCATTGGGGAAATTACCTACCCGAAGTGGTAGTGGATCATTGGATAAATTACCTACCCGAAATGGTAGTGGATCATTGGGAAATTACCTACCCGAAGTGGTAGTGGATCATTGGATAAATTACCTACCCGAAGTGGAAGTGGATCATTGGGGAAATTACCTACTCGAAGTGGTAGTGGACCATTGGAGAAATTACCTACCGAAGTGGTAGTGGATCATTGGGGAAATTACCTATCCGAAGTAGTAGTGGATCATTGTTGAGTTGTAGACTTACCCGATGTGGTATTGGATCACATTTGTGGTGTAGACTTACACGATGTGGTATTGAATCACCTTTGTGGTGTAGAATTGCCCTATGTAGTATTGGCTCTTGGAGCAATGTATAATTAATTACTCAGGTGCAGTATTGTTTTGGGAGTATTGTGTTGCTTGGAAAAAGTATTTTAATGCTATGTAAGTATGGTATAGCTTGAGTATAGTATGGCCATTATTTAATGAAAGGGATTATTGAGTTGAATAAATGGTATGTTGCGTGAATTTGAATGAATTGTCTAAGTGAGATCTGATGAGTATGCTATATGGATATATGAACATTATGTGGTATAATGGATTGATTAATATATGTTTAATACAATTGATGTTAGACATTGTATAGGTTGTAATACTTTAATGTTATTACTCCATGTAAATTCACGCTACGATCATTGTAGTTGGTTCTTACTCCCTCTGTCTCTTCTTGCATGTGTTGTATATTTGAGTTCAGGTTGTGGCGGTAGCGCGTTGGACGATTGCGGAGAAGAGTACATGATAGAGTAGGGTTTTATGTAATTGATATGTTATATAATAAATGTTTATAATATGAGAACTATGTTGGATTATCTATTTTGTAAAATGGAACTCCTCCTAAGCGTATAATGAAGTTGAACTAATGTTTGTATTCAAAGTACTTTTGAGAAAGGAAAATTGTATAGATTATGTATTTGAAAAGAAGTATAATGACATGCTTTTGAAGTGAGATGTATTTGAAATATTTCTGCCTTGTGAGTTATAAATGGAATTAATATTTGTATTCACTCAAGTTTCCAAATCGTTTGAGTAATGTCTTTCAAAAGTAATCACTTCACTTTCATGAACAAGATTTAAAAAAAAAAAGAATTTTTGGATTACGACAATCAGGTCCTCGCAGAATCATTGTATAAATAGATAGCTTTAGGTAAGAGGAATTATTGCAACACTTCATACATTTTCTTGAGTAATTAGTCAGAGAATTTCTCTTCTTCTTTCTCTTGCCACAGTTACTCTTTAACTTCAAAGTTTTAGCACAATCAGTTTCACTATTTTACATGGTATCAGAGCACCCTTCTAAAGGGTGTCTGTGTTGCGCCTTGACTCATTCCTATATTCTTCTCCATCTGTTCTCCGCTTCTTCTTTACCTCTTCAAACGAAAGACAAACTCGGTTTAATCTCTTCACATAAGCATTCTTCAAACATACGGTAGGTGCACTCACAAATCCTTCTTCAGATCCAGGAAGTGTGTACTACATGCACCCTAATAAAAATTCAGGTAGCATTCTTGTCTCATCTTTATTGAATGGTGAAAATTATCATCCATGGTCAAGAGCAATGACCATGGCTCTTGGATCCAAAAACAAATTAGGATTTGTCGATGGAACAATCCCAAAACCCCTTCTGCTTGACCCAGTGTATGCCATTTGGAACATATGCAACAACTTGGTTGTATCTTGGATTACCCAATCTATTGAACCCTCCATTGTCCAATCTGTTTTATGGATGGAAAGTGCCCAAGAAATTTGGGATGATTTGCATGAAAGATACCATCAAGGGGACATGTTCAAGATTTCTGAACTAATTGGAGAAATCCACTCTATTAAACAAGGGAATAAATTCATTAGTGCCTTTTTTACACAAATATAGGGGTTATGGAAGCAATTAGATAATTACAGATCCATCCCTAATTGCCTATGTGATGTTAAGTGCTCTTGTCCATTAATGCCCACTGTTAAGAATTATAGAGGAAATGATTATGTGATTTTTTTAAGAGGGTTGAATGATCAATTCTCAGCTATTAGATCACAAATCATGTTAATTCAGCCCCTCCCCTCCATAAATAAAGTGTTCTCCACCTTGATTCAACAACATAGACAAATGCAAATTGATATACCAAGTTTCTCAGCCAACACATTTGGCATTAATACTGAATCTAGAATTAGAGGAAGATGGAGAGGTTTTAGAGGTAACACTAGATCCAATACTACAGGAAGATCATATGCTTTTGGTAGAGGCAGATGTCAAAAATCCTACACATATTGTCAAAGATTGGGTCACACCATTGATTCTTGCTACAAGAAACATGGGTACCCTCCATCATCTTCTAACAACAACAATTTAATCACTGAAGAAGATGGCTACATCGATGATCCTAGCAACTCAGATTCTTCAACCTCAGATATCCCATTCACTGATTCAACAATCCATCAACAACATCAATCACAATGTGAATCAGATAAGTTATGTACTTAATTCAGATGGACCACAAGAACCTCTCTATCATAGATAATCTCTCACCTATTTCAAGAGAATCAACTAATTGGATAGTTGACACATGAGCAACAGACCACGTCTTCTGATCTATACTTCACTTTCATACTTATAAGAAGATCAAGTCCATCTCCATAACCTTGCCCAATGGAAGCAAAATGATTGTACAATTCTCAGGAACTGTGATTTTTTCTAACTCTTTTTACCTCACACATGTCTTATATGTTCCTATTCTTACATTCAATCTCATATTTGTTTCAAAAATCACATCTTCTTTGAATTGCACTTTATCTTTCTCTTCTAATAAATGCAATATCTAGGAAATGAGCTCCTCGAGGATGATTGGTGCAACTAGTCTACAAGCAGGTCTCTACACCATCACCAAGCCTACCAAGTACTATACTAAACCTCACTGCATTAGTACCTTCTCTAGCTATGATGATTGTAATGTGTGGCACCCTAGACTAGGACATTTATCTCACAATAAAATGCTTCATATGCAAACTCTATTTCATTTTATCAAATGCAAAAGAACTCTAAATCCTTGTAATACTTGTCATTTAGCAAAGCAAAAGAGGCTTCCATATTCTGCCAGCACATCCAAATCTACTTGTGTGTTTGATTTGGTCCATATGGACATATGGGGACCCCTTAGTATCCCCTCTACACTAGGCCATATATATTTTCTCACTATTGTAGATGATAATACTAGATTTACCCGGCTCTTCTTCATGAGAGCCAAGTCAGAAACAAGCCAATTAATCAAGGCTTTTGTTTGTTATGTACAGACTCAGTTTCATTATAAACTCAAAGCCAAAAGAAGTGATAATGACAAAGAGTTCATTTGAAGAGATTTTTATCTATCTAGAGGTATTGAGCATCAAACCTCTTGTGTGGAAACACCACAAAAAAATAGTTTTGTTGAAAGGAAACATCAACATATCCTTGTTGTAGCAAGAACACTTATTTTCCAATCCAACATTCCAACATGTTTTTGGAATTTTAGCATAACTCATGTTGTTCATTTGATCAATATGCAACCTACCTTGTGGTTTTGTGTTGACTTAAGTCTAAGTTTATGAAGGAAGACAAAAAATATGGAATAAGACAAAATAGATAAGACAAGTGATTGGTGGTAATATGTGCCACACTTGATGGAAGTGATAGACACACAACAAAAGACTGATCTATTGAAAAGATTTGGTTTGGAAAACCACAAGGAAAGTTCATTTACAAATTTATGTTTAAACTAGGAACACATAAGACTCACTCTAACACTATGCACTAATCAAAACTCTAAACAAAATTATTAATTTTATCTTTGATTTAGAAATATGGAGTACATGTATAGGACATCTGGCCTAGATAAGTAGATAATATTGATAAATGAAAACACAACTCCTAACAAGCCTTTAATGCCTTGTCTCCCACTAAGTGTCTTTGGACAATAAAGAAGCAAATTGGAAAAGGCAAAACAATCAAGTTAAAAATGTGTAGTTCATAATAGAAGAGTCTAGCATCAAAATGAAAAATTACAATTATTCAAAAAATTACGAAAATTATTTGACAAGTGGCTGACAAACGGTCTTGTTCCATGGTTCATAGATTAGCTTGATCACATTGTGTACTCATCCACGATAGTGGTGGCCAATGTCCCTTATTTCTTCATAGTTTCGCACCATTTTATTCTATCTAGAAATTGGGCATTTCCATTAAAAGATAATATCACAAGGAGAGAGAGACAAAGGGAGTTACAAGAGTAAAACAATGGAGATAGAGATAACAATGGGTACCCAGATCATAGGTACATGCCAATAATATCTGCTAGGTAGTTGGAACTGAAGATTTTGAAATAACTGTTGAACGCGTACTCACTACCACAATTCTTAAATGTGTGTATATAAATTAAAAATATTTTTATGTTATAATTGTGATGTTATATTGTTAAGCAATGATGTTATGTTTTTAATTCATAACTATGATGTAATGCTATATTGATTAATAAACCTTAGATGTTTGATATTTTTTATTGTCTTATTTTAAATTATGTTTTAGTAAAATATTTATATTTAACTAATAATTTAAAGTTGTGTATTTGTACTTTAATTATGTTTTGTAATTGTTTTATTACTTTTCTTCTTTTGATTGTCAAAAATAACACACATGATTGTATGAAATACGTGCACAAATGTATAAGTTGTTTGCAATATTTTAAATATTTTCTGATTTTCTGGATACATGTGCATCCGCCGTGTACTCAAGGACTTGTAAGTAGAATATCTCAGTTGGTACTTGCGCTGTCTCAGGTGAAGATCCCAAAATTGTAGGACGTGGCGGGTTCAAGTAGTGCATTACTCAGATCCATCCAAACCTATTGTCATCCCTAAGGGTGCCTTTGGTTGAAGAGAAAGAGATGACAAAGAGAAGGAGTTGAGAGAAGTTAGAGAGAAAGTGTGAATCCCCCCTTGGTTAAGGAGGAGGAATGAGAAGAAAGAAGGAAAAGTGTGGTGGGACCTACCAAATTTGTTTCTCCTCCAAAGTGAGAAGAAAATAAGAGGAGAAGAGAGACTAAAATCTGTTATATCAAACTGTGTCCTAAATCATGTCCTAGAGTAATGATATTGAAATAAAAAAATAAAAAGTAATGAATATTATAATTTTTGTAATTGACATGAATGTTTTCATCGATCCGAGACATGATTTGAAACATAATTTTGGATCATAAATCATTGTTCAGGGAAAAGTGAGGAAGAAACACACACTTCTTTCTATTCTTTTTCTATACAACCAAACAACACTAAAATTCACTCTATTTCTCATCTCTTTCTCTCTTTTCATTCCCTTTCTCACATATTTCTCTCTTCTTATTTTCTCCTTCTATCCAAATGAAGCCTAAATGAAGAGTATGAGTGAAACAATGAAGAAATACTTGAGAATGAAGTACTTGTGTGAGACATGAATAATTGAGTGTAAATAAAAGCAATATGAGAAAAACACTTGTGCAAACACTTTGAATGCAAACACTTTGAGTGGAAATCAAAGTGACTAACATCGCTTGAATTTTAACCTGTACATACAAAGTTTTTGATCTCTAACGTGACATACTTGAGTTTTAACTTGTATGGGACGAAGTTTGTTATCTTTAACATGAGAAACTTACAGTTGCGCGCTCCTTTCTTTGGAGAGCATAAAAAACATTGTCCTTTCTTTCTACAATGAACCTTCTTCGACCGACATAGTTCCATAGCGGTTTGTGCATTTAAACGGCTGAAGAGTCTCCTGGACCAATGCAACGGCCAACACACCTATTGAACTAGACAGTCTGATCCATTTTTTTCTTCCAAAGCTACACATTTTTTTCTTCCTCATTCTTGTCTCAATTTCTTGTATCGGTCCAAAGAAAAACTGACAATTCGTTAAAAAAAATATTCTAAAAATGCAAAGTAATTTTTAATATTATATATTACTTGGAGAAAGTTGAATCGTTAAGTACATATTCATTTTGGGACAATTGATCTCCACTTCACATTTCATATCTGAATTGAAATCTTCTTGAGTATTATTCGACTTTCAATACTAGATTATCAGGAGAATAGAGAGAATATTTTTTAGTTTTTGTATTTTTTTAATTTAAAAATAAATAAAAATATGAACTTTTGGTACAGATGGCAATGAAAACCGAACCCGTGGGTGGGTACCCACCCGAACTCAACCCGAATTTAACAGAAAAAATCTGATGTGATTGAGTTCGGGTTCGGGTTTTACCAGAGTTCAAATTTTGGGTTCGTGTTTGATATTGTTAATACCCTACCCCGGACTCGATTAATATATATAAAATTATAAAATTACACATAAATACATATATAAAAGTTATATATATATATATATATATATATATATAAATAAAGAGGTTTGCTAACATGAGTAACCTTGTTTTCTAGTTAGATACATGTTAGCAGTGTGTATCAAAATAATTAGTCAAAAATATCATTCATTGTTTAATTCAATTAAACATGATTCCAATGTTAGTTTAGTAAATAGATTAAAATTTCCTCGTCTTCTCATCCCAAACCCTCCAAACTCAATTCATTTGCCAATTTCTCTTCAACCAAACTCTATCCCTAACCTCTCACTCATCTTCCACAAATTGGAAAAGCAAACCTTCCTCACCCACATTCCTCAATGAATCCTATCTATCTCTCTATCCATACCCATGTCTCTCTCCAAAGTCACCTTCCTCACCTCCGAACTGTCACCACCTTCAACCCTCCATCGTCTCCCTCCGCTTCCTCTCCTTCTCAACCCCAACAACCCTAAACTCCCTGAACATGTTACCGCTCTAATCGGTAACTGTCTCAACCTCCATAGCCGAATCCTCACCCTAATCTGCGAATCCTCACACGGTAGAAGGTGGGAGATGAGTGGAAAATTGGGATTGAAAAATTGAGGATTAGAGTTCTTAATTGGATTGAAGAAATGGTTTGAATGTTTAAGATGGTGAATGAGAGGATAGAGAAAATAATACATTATTATTTTAATTTTTAGATTAACAACTTACCAAAATACATTTATCATTACTACTCATTTCAATATGACATTAAGGGTATTTTTGTCTAACTTTTATGGTACTCAATGCTAACATATACCTCACTAAAAAAAAGGTTATTCATGTCAGCAAACCCCATATATAAATTATATATATATATATATATATTATATAAAAATATATGTTTCGTTCAGGTTTTTTTGTTCGGGTTACCCAAAACCCAACAGATTCGAGGATGATATCATTATTTTCAATCCCATTTAATTCGGATTAGGATTCAAGTTTTGAATTTCAGATTCGGGATTGGTCCGACCCATCCCGTTGCCAATCTTAACAATTAGAAATATTTTAGTGTGATATATCAATATATTTGACTAGTCGTACCTGGAATAGGTTGACTCTAATCACCATATCCGGCGAAGAAGCGTGTGTGACCTGTGTCCATCGCACAATCGTCAACGTAAACCTTATCCAACATCTACTGATATAACCTTCTCAACTAATTCCAGATCTGCCACATTGAAAAATCACCTTCTCCCAAAACCTTCATCCCAACAAAAACAATTCAATTTCTCCAATTATTCTCCCTCTCAAAAAATTCCCCAATGGGTTTGTTCGATCTAGAGAAGCACTTTGCTTTCTACGGTGCTTACCATAGCAACCCGATCAACGTTCTCATTCACGTCCTCTTCGTTTGGCCAATCCTCTTCACATCCCTCGTTCTCTTCTATTTCACTCCTCCTCTTTTCTCTGGCTTCTCCTTCTCTCACCCTTTTCTTGTTTTCAACTTTGGATTCTTATTCGCCGTTGTCTACGCCCTTTTCTACGCTGCTATGGACATCAAAGCTGGTTCCTTTGCCGCTTTCCTCACTTTACTCTGCTGGGTCGGTGCCAGTTTTGTTGCTAGTACTCTTGGATTTGCACTTGCTTGGAAGGTATCGTATAACTTCTTTATAATCATATAATTTATGTGCTGATTGCGTGATAACTGAGCTGAATTTGTTTAATATTCCCTATACCCGTACAAGCATCCGTGATTGGGTTTTTTCTACGTCAGGTTCGTTTTGATATGTTAAGGTTTCATTTATGAGTTGGGTTTTGGAGGTAAATGAATGGCTTCAGAGCCATCTCACAATTATATTTCATGTGAGTTGGATTTTGGAGGGAAATGAAGGCTTGAGAATCATCTCCCTAATATATTTCATGGTTCTCAAGCCTTTCATTTGACTTACTTCTCCTTCAAAATCTGACTCGCAAATAGATCCTAACAAATAAGGGAAACCAGACTTTGACAGATTTGAAAAGCCATCGGAAATTGTATAATTGTATTATAATAGGGTGTTGAATTTTAAAATTGATTTTACTAATAGTAGCGCTCATTAATTATGTTTAATGAGAAAGTTTATCTGCACAACTTTCTGAATGATTGTATCCCTAATTTTTTGTCTTGTTTTATGATTGAATGAATGAAAAAATATAGAAGAGGTGTTAAAGTAGTGTTAGTGTTTTGAAATGTACAAAAGAAAGTTACAACATGGAACAATATTTGTATTTTTCGACTGCAAATACATTCCTGCTTTTGAGAGCGAAGAGCATAAATTGAGGTTGATATTTTCTTTTAACCTTATATCATTCTATTGTTGAGAAGTGCTTAAAAAAAATATCTCTTCAAGATTGTTTGAGAGGAAAAAAAACAAGTTCATACTCTTTGTCCTTTTACAATCCTAATACTCTTTGTCCTTGTATGCTTCTGTTTTTTGGCCTTTTTTTAAGAGAAGAAAGAAGAACAAATTGATCTTATAAGGAAGCCATGATTCATACTGTAAAGCTATATTTTGTGTGCTTTGGACAAATTTGTAATATGTTTATGACACACTCTTTCAGATTGTGTTGGCCGCTCAGTTGTTTTGTTGGACTGGACAATTTATAGGTCATGGTGTCTTTGAGGTAATTGGTTTATTTCATTATTACTAATAAATGATTTAAATTGTAGTAGCAGTCATGGTTACGGTTACTGTGATTGCGGTTGTTGTAGCCATTGCGATACGGATTGCGGTTGTTGTGGTGTAAATTACTTTGTAATGTTAAAAAATATTTTTGAATTCAATACGGTTCGATGTGACCTAAATGCGGTCCAATGCGGCTGCGTTGTGTCATACACCACAATTGCATTTTGAAATGGTTAAGGCGGTCACCTCAACCACAACATTGCGGCTGCATCATGTGATGCAGTCCGCAGTTTAATTTACTATTACTAATTTAACATGATACATGGTTGGTTATTTCACTATGAGAGGGGATCCACTTATTCCAAAATTAAGTTTAAAAAAACTTATTCCATATTTTGACCATCAATTCTAGGGAAATCTAATAGTGTAGATCTACTCACCAATTGAAACCATCGGATTTCTCTAGAATTCATTACTAAGATGTGGAATAAGTTTTTTAAACTTACTCTTGAAGTAAGGGGATCTCTATCCTTTCATATAGTTGTAACGTTTTTTCTCCCTTAGAAACGTGCACCAGCTCTCTTGGACAACCTTGCTCAAGCACTTCTTATGGCTCCTTTCTTCGTGGTGCTTGAGGTAATTGTCAGCCATATTCATTTGTAGTGTTCTATTTGACAATTGAAGCAATGTGAATATGATAGTGTTGGCTTTTTCAGGTTCTCCAATCAACTTTTGGATACGAACCATATCCAGGCTTTCATACTAAGGTGAAGGCAAGGATAGAAGCTGATATCAAAAAATGGCAGGAGAAGAAACTAAAGAAACTTTCTTAAATGAACAAGTTATGCAATTAGATGAAGTATTGGTGTAGAACAAATACAAATGATTTGTATTTATACAGACAATGTCTTGAATATATTGGATACTTTGTAATGTTTGATATTTGATGAGGAGTTATTACTGAGCTCCTAAGAAAAAGTAAAATAATAATACCCAGAGTCCATTGACCTTTTTCCCAATGTTGTAAAATATGCGGTTCAACCGGTAAATTGGTCCTAAAACTGGTACAATATAATAATTATACTGATTATGTAAACATATCGGTCAAAACTGGTCATACCAGTCGGTTTTCAATTGAATCGTACTGGTTATATCGGTCGACTTTTTATTTAAAATTATTTTTTAATGAAAATAAAAAAATTTGTTGTTTTTATTGATTTTTCAATATTAATGTTAATATATTATATATGTATATTTAACTTTACTGGTATGTGGTTTAATTAGTGAATCACTAGTTAAACTGTTATACAATTATATCAATAATCTGACCGATTTAATAATTGGTACTGCATTAATAACACCACTTTTTTTTCATTCCAACTTCCAAATGGGTAAAAAACCATACTCTTTTTTTGTTTTCTTAGGTCTATTTCTACTAGGGATGACAATGGGTTTGGATGGGTCCGGGTAGTGCATTACCCAGACTCAACCCACTGCTTTATTTTTGGACCCAGACCTGCCCCAGACCCATGCTAATACCCACTGGGTCCTTGGGTACCCAACGGATCCATGGGTACCCATAAATTCAAAAATATTAAAAATAATTGCAAATAATTTGTGCATTTATGTATTTGTTTCATACGATCTTATATGTTATTTAGACAATTAGCAAGAGAGAAAAATTATAAAACTTAATTTAATGTTTTAAAAACAATGTAACTTGACTATTAAACACAATTCATTTTACTCTAACAAACATTAAAAACAACATAATATCATTACTTAACAACATAACATCATATTTATGAATTAATATGATATTATAATTATGAGTTAATATGATATTATAATATACATGGTATTACAATTAAGTTGTTATATATATAGGAAGAAATAGTGGGTCCGGGTACCCTGGGTCTGGGTATCTTATTACCCGGACCCAGACCCATCTAACAGCGGGTCTAAAAATTTTCGGGTCTCAATTACCCACGAATCCAAAACATGGACACAGCCCCGACCCGTTGCGGGTATTTTTTGCGGGTACCCGCGAATCCGGTACCCATTGCCATCCTTAATTTCTACCTATTCTTTTCTTGTCATAAACTACCCAGCTTATAAAGGGGAGAAGACTCTGGTGTTTTAGACAAAACTATTATGAAACTTATTTAACCAATAGTGAACTTAACACATTAAAATTAATTTATGGATTTTAGCATTAACGCTAAGAAAATTTCTAGTGAAGGAAGTGATTAAAGTTTTTGTATAGTACTATGCCAACAAAACAGAAAAAGTTTTTGAAATGCTATATTCTGTATTTTTGCTGGTAAAACTTGTTTTAGTTTTTATTATTAAGTGAAAACTAGACCAATCTTTTCTAAATTTATATAATCTAAGAAACGACAATGACGATAGCTAGACAATATTTCAAGAAGAACAATACACCAAGGTGTCACAATATGTTTTTTTTTTCAGAATTGTTTTATTTGGTTGTCATGAACTATCTTGAAATGGTTAATTTGCTATCATTTTTTTGAAGTCAAAACTCAAAAATCCTTCTAAAAGCTGAATTAGAAAATTATTGGTTTGAAAATCAGATCTTAAAGTTAAGAATCTAATTAATATATATATATATATATATATATATATATATATATATATATATATATGTATGGTAAAGTATTAGCACCCCATTTATTGCGATTACATTGTACTATTTAATTTTTTTAACCCGGCCTTATACACTCAGTTTTTGATATGCCTTTATTTTATTTTTGATATATCCATGATCAGATTATACTATTTAATTATCAAAGACTATGAAAAAAAACAATTTTAGGTGATTTTTTTATTTCTACTAAAAAAGAAAGATTTAAACAACAAAGACTTAGTCGTAAAACCGCCCTTTAAGAATAGAAAAGACATGACCACTTTATCAACTTAAAGAAAAGGAAAGACATGCCCTTGGCACAACTAAAATATTTTATTTCTTTTTTATAGAAAAAAGAGAAAGGATTAGAGAAAAAGACACCACTTGTAGCCACCCTTATCTTGAGAACGTGAGAATCAATCTTATTAAACTCAGATCGATCAATAATTCGGTCAGTGCACTGAATCAATAAGTCACTCATTGGATCATTATGTTAATGGTTAGATTAGTTGACTCGATTTACATTTTTTTAAATAATTCATAATATTAGCAAACATTATTTAATAACTTTATATTCCAATACCTAGTTAGATAGTCAAAAAAACAATATTTCATAAATATAAAATGTCGAAAATAAGTTCAAAAAACATATGTATTACACTTTAATTGCAACAAAAGTGCGCATAAATTTAAAATTTAATTAAACAATGAAAGTTTTGGTATAACATAAGTTAAGAAATGGCAAATGTAACTACAAATAAGTTACAAGCATTTGTTTTTTCATTTGAAATCAACATCGTTTTCGTTGTTTTTAAAAAAAATATTTTTTGATTGACTCGATCAGTCTGACCATCTGAGTCACCAATTTTAGACTTAAACCAACCGAGTCAAACAAAGTGAATCCAATTTTGATGCAAAACCAGTTAGATGAGAAGTTCGAACATGCCATATGCCTAGTTCACGGTTGAACCGATCGAACCAGCCAATTTGAACCGAGTTTTACAACATTGGTGAGAAGGAATTAATGGCCATGGCCATTTTCATAGCACAAAAAGGAATGGAAAGATACGATCTTGGCTATCATAGTTCGCTATTTCGCTTAACCTTGAGATACTTTTTTTCTTCTTTTTTTCTGTTTTTAGCATTTTTTATTATAACAAATTACATTTAAATTTTTGAATTTCATTTTTTCAAATAAAATATTAAATATTATATTTTATTAATTAAATAATAAAAATCAATAAAGTAATAAAAAAATTTCTTTAACAATAACAAAATAATAAAATTAAATAAGTTAGAAAATTTCTTTTTATAATGATTATTAATGTGATGTGATAACTGTAACATCCCAAAATTTTCAATGCTTGAATATGGTGGATATCAGGAAGTCTGAGAGCTACTGAGTGATTCTCGCTTGAGCGAGAGGAGCTCGCCCAAGCGAGGGAACACCCAAACATTTTTCTGGAATTCTCGCCTGAGCGAGAGGGAACTCGCTTAAGCGAGAGGGAGGTGTTGAGACTGGACGAATCTCGCCTGGGCGAGAAAACGTCGCCCGAGCGAGAGCATCAATTCCTGAATGATGCGAAGAGTCGTCTAACCTCGCTTGAGCGAGTGTCCGAAATCTTAAAACCTAAAATAGAAGTCCCAAGTGAGAATTGGGTGATTATTTTCGAAAACCAAGAGAATAGGAGTGTCTTGGAGAATTGTGCACCCTTAGAGTCAAGGAAAAGAGCGGAGAAGAGACCTTAAGGTTGGAGAAGACGGCGGAGAATGCAATTGAGCCTTAGTGTAAAGCTTTAGCGAATACTCAGGTGAGGGAGCGACATTAAACTTTGTGGTATTAGAATCATGACATTGGAAACTCCAACGACACTCACTAGTTGGAGGATTTCAATTGGCGAACACGATTAAACGGGAAATCTCATGAGTTTCCTATTTAACCGCGTTAGTCCTACTGATGTGAATGGTATGGATTTTGACCTGCCTTCGTGGTATGGATTTTGACCTGCCTTCGTGGTATGGATTTTGACCTGCCTTCGTGGGATGGATTTTGACCTGCCTTCGTGGCATGGATTTTGACCTGCCTTCGTGGCATGGATTTTGACCTGCCTTCGTGGCATGGATTTTGACCTGCCTTCATGGCATGGATTTTGACCTGCCTTCGTGGGATGGATTTTGACCTGCCTTCGTGGTATGGATTTTGACCTGCCTTCGTGGTATGGATTTTGACCTGCCTTCGTGACATGGATTTTGACCTACCTTCGTGACATGGATTTTGACCTACCTTCGTGGCATGGATTTTGACCTGCCTTCGTGGTATGGATTTTGACATGCCTTCGTGGTATGGATTTTGACCTGCCTTCGTGGTATGGATTTTGACATGCACTTGTAGTATGGATTCTTGATTTTGGTTAGATGGCATGGAGTTGATTGCACCATGGATGTATTGTATAGTTATGAGTAAGGGTTCCTTGAGGATTATGGGTGTGTTTGTGCTGAAATGATGTGTAAAATTCCTCTTTCGCAATGTTCTAATGTTATTATTCTATTTAAATCCATCATGTTATATATTGCATGTATTTAATGAGTGACTCTCTCTATTTTGTCTTGTTTACTCGATCCGTGGTAATCAGATTGTAGTTGGAGCCAAGGAATAAGAGACATCAGAGTCTTGGAGTGAATTAGCTTGCATTGGATTTAGCATGTGTTTTTATAATTATTCACAAGATTGTATGTGTTGATACTGGACCTGTTTATGGGAGTTTTTCATCTATGTTTTTATTTTATGTTAGTTTAATAGACTAAAAGGTGTAGAAACTAGTGTTGTGGAACTACTATACGGTTTTTCTACTAACGTTATCTATTCTATTGGAGTATTCTTTGTTGAACTGAATTTTAATTGGATGAGATCTATTAAGAACATTATATGTTAGAAAATGATTGAATTTTCCGTGTTATTAAAATGAGGTGTTACAATTATGGTATCAGAGCAGAGGTTAATCCTACGGCCTAGGGTATGGCCTGACGTGCTTCTTTGTGTGATTGATGTGGATTGTGTGGTTTGTGTGACTTGTTTGAATGATGTGAGTTGTTTGGATTGCTTGAATTGCTTGAACTGTTTGAATGGGTGATATGTGAATAAGTGGTAAATTTGTATGTCTAGATTTCTGTATGCTGATAGGAGAGAGTGCAAGTAAGAGATGGCTGGACGCGGCAGAGGAAACGGATAGAACAAATTGTTAGCACAAATGACAGCCATGTTGCAGAATGTGAATGAGAATCTACAGCACTTGAACCAGAATATCAACCATCATCCTAACCCACCGCCACTCGCGCCACAAGGACCGGCGGAGTACTGTGGATTGGATGAATTATGCCGACGCCATCCGAGTCAGTTCCAAGGAGGATTTGCTCCTGATGCCGCTAATGAATGGATCCTAGAGTTAGAGAATATTTTCCGAGCCATGGGTTGCGAGGATGGTCAAAAGGTGATCTATGCTTCCTACATGCTGACTAAGGAAGCAGAGACTTGGTGGGAATACACCAGGAGGCAAATGGAAGTTGAAGGAAGGACAATTACCTGGGAATCGTTCAAAAAGAGGTTTCTCAATAAGTACTTCCCTGCAGATCTGAAGAGAAAGAAGAAGATTGAGTTCTTGCGTCTGGAGCAAGGGAGTTTGTCCGTGGGTGAATATGCAGCAAAGTTTGAAGAGCTAGCAAGGTATTGCCCCTATTATGATATGGATGTAGATGGGAGGTCCAAGTGTGCCAAATTCGAGGTTGATTTGAGGCCAGAGCTTAAAATGACATTCAGACATCAAGAGATAGCGAATTTCCCTACCTTAGTCAATAAGTGTAGGATGTATCAGGACGATCGAATGGCTAGGGATGCTGTTAAGCAGAAGGTTAATCCACCCAGAAACTTTGGGCCTCAGAGGAATTTTGAGCATGGGAAATGGAAGGGTAAAGCGTCCTTTGACAACAGACGGCCTTATACCCCACCTATTGGATATCGGGGCCCTACTATGCAAGGGTCTAAACCTTCAACTTCTAATAGTGGACAACAACTACCTATGTGCAACAAGTGTGGTAAGACTCATTTTGGCGACATATGTCCTGGAGCGGGGAATGGGTGCTTCTTTTGTAAGGAGCCTGGACACGTGAAAAGGTTCTGTCCTAAGCTGAACAGGAATGTCAACCTTCCCAATACTGAAAGACCCAAGACTAATGGCAGAGTATTCACTATGAATGGTTCTGAAGCCATTGATGCAGAAGGCCTAATTAAAGGTAGTTGTGTGGTGAATGGTACCTCTTTATGTGTGTTGCTTGATTCGGGTGCCACACATTCTTTTATATCTTGCGAATGTGTGGAACGTTTAAGCTTGAAAGTTGATGTGTTGCCTTTTGATTTGATGGTTTCTACCCCTACAAATGCACCTGTTGTAGTGTCGACTTTCTGTCATAAGTGTCCTGTGGTTGTGTATGATAGGACATTCTTGATAGATTTGATATGTTTGCCATTATCCCAGATCGATGTGATACTGGGTATGGACTGGTTATCCGAATATAGGGTTCTGCTAAACTGTTTTGATAAAACTGTAATGTTTGGAATTTCTAGTGAGATGTCTGACACCCCTAATGATCCGAATTTATTATCGGCCCGTGAGGTTGAAACTTCCCTTAAGGAATGAGCACTCGTTTATGTGTTGCTTGCTTCCTTGGAAGGGGAGAAGAAGTCAGGGATGAAGGACTTGCCAGTAGTGTGCGAATTTTCGGATGTGTTTCCCGCGGAAAATCCCGAGTTACCACCAGTAAGAGAAGTGGAGTTTTCGATTGAGCTAATGCTTGGAACCGGACCTATCTCGATAGCTCCGTATAGAATGGCACCTCTAGAGTTGACGAAATTGAAGAAGCGGATAGAAGACTTATTGGCTAAGAAGTTCATCCGTCCAAGTGTTTCACCTTGTGGTGCACCGGTTTTGTTGGTTAAGAAGAAGGATGGTTCCGTGAGGTTGTGCACTGATTATCGACAGCTGAACAAGGTTACGATCAAGAATCGTTACCCTCTGCCTAGGATCGATGACTTGATGGACCAGTTGAAAGGAGCCGTAGTATTCTTAAAGATTGACCTCCGGTCGGGTTACCATCAGTTGAGATTACGGGCAGAGGATATTCCTAAGACTGCTTTCAAGACGAGATATGGGCACTATGAGTATCTAGTAATGCCTTTCGGTGTAACTAATGCTCCTGCGATCTTTATGGAGTATATGAATAGGATTTTCCATCCTTATCTAGACTCGTTTGTCGTAGTTTTCATTGACGACATCTTGATATATTCTAAAAGTTGGGAAGAACACACTGGGCATTTAAGAATTGTATTGAAGGTTTTGAGAGACAACCAATTGTATGCTAAGTTGTCGAAGTGTGACTTTTGACTTGAGTCTATGAATTTTTCTTGGGCATGTGATAACCAAGGAAGGAGTTGCAGTGGATCCCTCTAAGGTTGAAGCAGTGATGGAGTGGGCGGTACCAAAGTCGGTGACAAAGATCCGGAGTTTCCTTGGACTAGACGGATACTATCGGAAGTTCATAGAAGGATTCTTGAAACTAGCTTTGCCTTTGACTAAGCTGACAGAAAAGGAGAACCTTTTGTGTGGACAGTCTGGTGTGAAAAGAGCTTCCAAGAGTTGAAGCGAAAACTAACTTCAACACCAGTGTTAAGGCTGCCTTGCTCAGAAACGAACTTCAACGTGTATTGCGATGCTTCAAAACAAGGTTTGGGTTGTGTGTTAATGCAAGAAGGGAAAGTGGTTGCTTATGCTTCGAGACAATTGAGACCTCATGAGCAAAACTACCCTACTCATGATTTGGAATTAGCAGCGGTAGTGTTTGCTTTAAAAATTTGGAGGCACTACCTCTATGGTGTGCGGTTTGAAGTCTTCAGCGATCACAAAAGTTTGAAGTATCTATTTGATCAGAAGGAGTTGAATATGAGGCAAAGGAGATGGGTGGAATTTTTGAAAGATTATGACTTTAGCCTACAATATCACCCTAGTAAAGCTAATGTGGTAGCGGATGCATTGAGTCGTAAATCCTTGCATATGTCTGCCCTTATGGTGCACGAGATGAAAATGATCGAGGAATTTCGGGATTTAAACTTAGTAGTAGAAATGAAGCCGAAGAGTGTAGTGCTAGGAATGCTCAAGGTGACTAATGAGTTATTTGATTAAATTAAAACCATGCAGTTGCTTGATGATGAACTACATGCTAAAAGGGCCTTGATAGGTGACGACAAGGGGAAAGACCTTCAGTTGGATACTAATGGTTTGTTGAGATACAAAGGAATGATTTGTGTGCCACACGACGCAGAGTTGAGAAGATATATTCTAGATGAGGCGCACAAGAGTAAGATGAGCATTCACCCGGGGACAACAAAGATGTATCAAGACTTGAGGACGATGTTTTGATGGTCTGGAATGAAAAGAGACGTAGCCCAATACGTGTCTGGTTTCTTGACTTGTCAGAAAGCTAAGATTGAGCATCAGCGGCCGGCGGGGAACTTCAGTCATTAGAGATTCCAGTATGGAAATGGGACAATATCTCTATGGACTCTGTTTCTGGTTTTCCGAGAACACAGAAGGGTTATGATTCGATTTGGGTCATTGTGGACCGATTGATTAAGTCTGCACATTTTCTACCAGTTAATGTAAGGTATTCATTGGAAAGGTTAGCAGAGTTGTACATAAGGGAAATAGTGAGGTTGCATGGAATTCCAGCGAGTATCGTCTCAGATAGAGATCCTCGTTTTACTTTGAATTTCTGAAATGGCTTACAATCTGCCTTGGGCACTAAGCTGAAATTGAGTTCTGCTTATCACCCACAAATGGACAGTCATTCTGAGAGAACGATTCAGTCTTTGGAAGACCTGTTACGGGCTTGCGTGTTAGAACAACCCGAAAGTTGGGATAGTATGTTACCTCTGATTGAATTCACTTACAACAACAATTTTCACTCGAGTATTGGAATGGCACCTTATGATCTGTATGGGAGGAAGTGTAGGACTCCGATCAGTTGATTTGAGACCAGAGAGAATTTGGTATTGGGACATGATGTAGTCCAAGAGACGATAGAGAAGATTAAGAGAATCAGGGAGAATATGAAGACAACGCAGAGTAGACAAAAGAACTACTATGATAATCGAAGGAAGACGATTGAATTTCAAGAAGGAGATCATGTTTTTATGAGAGTGGTCCCGACCACAAGAATTGGTCGGATATTGAAAACCCGAAAGCTTACTCCAAGGTTCATTGGACCGTATCAGATTTTGAAGAGGATTGGTCCCGTTGCTTATCAGATTGCCTTGCAACCGTTGTTGTCTAATCTTCACAATGCATTTCATGTGTCTAAACTAAGGAAATACATTGGGGACCCATTCCATGTTATCGAACCGGATTGGATATAATTGAAGGAAAACTTGACCTTCAGGACCCTTCCGGTAAGGATTTTGGATAGAAGCGTCAAAAGGTTACGTGGGAAGGAGATTCCGTTGGTTAAGGTACTATGGAGTCAAGTAGACACGGGAGATGCTACTTGGGAAGTGGAGCATGACATGAGAATGGATTATCCACAATTGTTCGAAGCATGTATGTTAATTTTCGGGGACGAAAATTCTTTGAGGGGGAAGGATTGTAACATCCCAAAATTTTCAATTCTTGAATATGGTGGATATCAGGAATTCTGGGATATACTGAGTGATTCTCGCTTGAGCGAGAGGAGCTCGCCCAAGCGAGAGACTCAGTGTTGTTCACAGACATTTTTCTGGAATTCTCGCCTGAGCGAGAGGGAGCTCGCTTAAGCGAGATGGAGGTGTTGAGACTGGAAGAATCTCGCCTGGGCGAGAAAACGTCGCCCGAGCGAGAGCATCAGTTCCTGGATGATGCGAAGAGTCATGGGTTCTCGCCCAAGCGAGCCTAACCTCGCTTGAGCGAGAGTCCGAAATCTTAAAACCTAAAATAGAAGTCCCAAGTGAGAACTGGGTGATTATTTTCGAAAACCAAGAGAATAGGAGCGACTAGGAGAATTGTGCACCCTTAGAGTCAAGGAAAAGAGCGGAGAATAGACCTTAAGGTTGGAGGAGACGGCGGAGAATGCAACTGAGCCTTAGTGTAAAGCTTTAGCGAATACTAAGGTGAGGGAGCGGCATTAAACTTTGTGGTATTAGAATCATGACATTGGAAACTCCAACGACACTCACTAGTTGGAGGATTTCAATTGGCGAACACGATTAAACGGGAAATCTCATGAGTTTCTTATTTAACTGCGTTAGTCCTACTAATGTGAATGGTATGGATTTTGACCTGCCTTCGTGGTATGAATTTTGACCTGCCTTCGTGGTATGGATTTTGACCTGCCTTCGTGGTATGGATTTTGAGCTGCCTTCGTGGCATGGATTTTGACCTGCCTTCATGGTATGGATTTTGACCTGCCTTCGTGGTGTAACACCCCGAATTTTAGTCTTAAATATTAGAGTATCAGTCTTGGAAGTCTCGCTTGAGCGAGAGATTCTCACCTGAGCGAGAAAGGATCAACTAGGAGGGTGAAATCTTGGGCTATACTGGAGGATTCTCGCCTGAGCGAGAGTTGTCTCGCCTGAGCGAGAAATGGCAATTTTGGGTAGTGTAATCGATTACACAGTCCTAGTAATCGATTACACGATGATAAAAACATCAGATATGTGCATCTGACACAGTGTAATCGATTACACACTCCTGGTAATCGATTACATCATATTAAAAGCATCAGATATGTACATCTGACATAGTATAATCGATTACACCATGTTGGTAATCGATTACAACCCGACGACACCTCTGTAATTTACATAATGTAATCGATTACACTATACTTGTAATCGATTACACTTATCGCTGTGTCTATAAAACAGAAACCCAAAACACATTTTAGGGTTAGAACTTTGAAGAGAAGAGAGAGAGGAGAGCTTTTCAAGAGCAAAGAGCCTTAGGACTCATCTTAGAGCTTGAGAAGAGGTAAACCTCTTGTTCCTAACTCTTCTTCTTCCTCTCTAACTTGTTTTGGGTATGTTGGATTTATTTTCATAACATGAGAAACCATGGAAACTCATCCGTTAGAGTTATGGTTCGTTTTATGTTGTTTTTATCTTGTAAACTCTTGGTTTAGAGTTGGTATTTGATGAATGGAAAGTTTTATGGGTTATTCATGAAAAACCCCCAAAAACCCCCAAAATGAGAATATGAGTATAAAGAGAAAGAGATGAAATGTTAGATGTGGATAATGAGTAGTGCTTTGATGTTGTTATATGAGATGAACATGTATGCTTTGATATTTAGAAACTTGTATTGAAGTAGTTTTGGAAATATTGAAATATGAGATGTTATGCATGTTTTAGATGGTTGAATATTGATGATGAATATTTTGTATGATTAAATGATGCAAAATAAGTTGTTTATGTGATATTTGGAATAAATGACTAACATTGTTGTTATTGGTGGGAAATGAGGAAAGATCCTAAGGTTGGAGGAAATCGCGGAGGAGACTTTTAAAGTTACTCGGAACCGATCCCTAACACTCACCAAGGTAAGGGATAAGTGGCTCTAATTCATACTCACTGATATGAATGAGGTATGTGAAAGAGGTAAAAGGTTTGTAAGGGAGACGTGTTTCCATAGTTAATGATTTGATGGAAAGGGTAAATGTATTGGCATTATTGTTATGATAATAGAGTAAACTGGTTATAATTTGATATGTGATATTGTGAATGACTTGCCCTATGTGGTATTGTGAATGACTTGCCCTATGTGGTATTGTGAATGACTTGCCCTATGTGGTATTGTGAATGACTTGCCCTATGTGGAATTGTGAATGAGTTGCCCTATGTGGTATTGTGTACGACTTGCCCTATGTGGTATTGTGTACGACTTGCCCTATGTGGTATTGTGAATGACTTGCCCTATGTGGTATTGTGTACGACTTACTCTATGTGGTATTGTGTACGACTTGCCCTATGTGGTATTGTGTATGACTTGCCCCAAATGGTAATGGAAAGGTAAACGTGCAATTGGAATATGAATGATGGGAAATGAGAAGGTTGCAATGAAAGTCATATGCATGCTATAGAATATATAGTATGGGATATATATTCTATAGGGTGAATATGAGTGATAGAAAGAAAGATTATTAAGTATAAAAGTAATATACATGCTATAGGTTATGTAGTATGGGATATATATACTATAGTGTGGATATGAAAAATGAGAAGAACGATGCTTCGAATGAACATAATATGCATGCTATAGAATATATATTATGAGATATGTATTCTATAGGATGAATATGGATAACGTGGAAATGAACAAAAGAAGAGATGAATGTTTGCATTTACGTAATTGCGTTTATATTTTATATTAAAGTTTAATCGTATTTGAAATGTGGATTATCTTGTGATGTTAGTTTTTAAACTAATGACTTACTCCCTTTTGTTTTGTGTGTTGTTTATGATAATCCCATTGTAGGTAAATGAAGGATTTTGAGGATGAAGCTCAATTAGGAAACTTTTGTATTTAATTATTCGCTTGTCTTTATTGTTATTTGATATGGTAGTTGATTTGATAACAATATGAGATGATTGTAAATCCGTTGAGATTAATATGAATATGTGTAGTTATGGGCTTTATAACTTGGGGAGACCCATAACTGGTTGTATGTGGTAAATGTTATTTGAATGAATTATGTTTTTCCGCAACATAACTTTGTATGATAATATAATGGGGTAAAGAGTGTTTTCGAAAATGATACTTGAGAGTTTTCAATGAAGGTGACGACTGTATGTAAGAAATGATTAAAATGACTGAAAAATTTTCAAGGGTAGAAAATCGGGTCGTTACACGTGGTATGGATTTTGACCTTCGTGGTATGAATTTTGACCTACCTTCGTTGTATGGATTTTGACCTACCTTTGTGGTATGGATTTTGACATGTCTTCGTGGTATGGATTTTGACCTGCCTTCGTGGCATGGATTTTGACATGCTTTCGTGGTATGGATTTTGACCTGCATTCGTGGTATGGATTTTGACATGCACTTGTAGTATGGATTCTTGATTTTGGTTTGATGGCATGGAGTTGATTGCACCATGGATGTATTGTATAGTTATAAGTAAGGGTTCCTTGAGGATTATGGGTGTGTTTGTGCTGAAATGATGTGTAAAATTCCTCTTTCGCAATGTTCTAATGTTATTATTCTATTTAAATCCACCATGTTATATATTGCATGTATTTAATGACTGACTCTCTCTATTTTGTCTTGTTTACTCGATCCGTGGTAATCGGATTGTAGGTGGAGCCAATGAATAAGAGACATCAGAGTCTTGGAGTGAATTTGCATTGGATTTAGCATGTGTTTTTCTAATTATTCACAAGATTGTATGTGTTGATACTGGACCTGTTTATGGGAGTTTTTCATCTATATTTTTCTAATATTAGTTTAATAGACTAAAAGGTGTAGAAACTAGTGTTGTGGAACTACTATACGGTTTTTCTACTAACGTTATCTATACTATTGGAGTATTCTTTGTTGAACTGAATTTTAATTGGATGAGATCTATTAAGAACATTATATGTTAGAAAATGATTGAATTTTCTGTGTTATTAAAATGAGGTGTTACAATAACAAAAATCAGTGTTACCATATTTTGAGGTATGATAAGGTGGTAGATACTACTTCACTTTCTTAAAGTTGATGAGTAATTAATACAACGTTTTCTTATAATGTGAAATACAATATCAGATATGAAGGTTGTACTTCTCTTATTTAAATAAGGAAAGTCAATTAAAATAAAGCATCACATATTCTACAAAAAATAAAAATAAATCAAATCAAAAAACCATTTTGTACAAAATAACTACATATTCTTGATTCTCTATCATCCAAATGATACGTATGAGCGAGATCCTATCTTGTCAAACACTATAAAAAGTATAAAAAAAAATCATTTTCTAATAAATAAAATAATCAAACCACTATGAATTTAAAATTAATCAACACAATTAGTGAGGATGTAACAGCGTGACTCAATGGAACTTAAATAAATAATTAACTATGGAAAAGAATTGTGGTGAAAGAAAATTTTACTAAAAGTATGAAATAAAATTTTATTTATATGTAGGAGTGAGATCCTATCTCGTCAGACAATATAAAAAATATGTTTTCCCTTTTCTAATAAATAAAATAATCAAACAACTATGAGTTTAAAATTAGTTCATGCAGTTAGTGAGAGTATAACACCCTAACTCAATGGAACTTAAATATATAATTAAATATTGAGAAGATTTGTGGTGAAAGTAAAATTGTACTGAAAATGTGAAATAATTTTTTTCGAAAATGTTTTTCCTCATGAGACTAAACTTAGATTTTCACAATAGATGGGAAATGCCTTGAGCAATTCTTCCAAATGATTTTATATAACATAATTAATTCTCAACTTAGTTGAGAAAAAGTAATTAAACATTGACTAAGGTGTTACGTTCTACCACTGAGCGATCTACTACCTAACCATAAAGATGGTCTTTCCCTTCCATCGAATGAAGTCATAATTAATCTCCATCAAGTCACGTACTCTCTAAAATGTTGTTAGGAGAGTAAGACCAATAAAACAACACTAAAGGCACATGCTTCTTACTACCGATATCACAAAACAATATCAGATACACACAATCATGTATCAAGTGTTAATGCCATGATGCATGAATATTTACGGTGTCTATCTTGACATAACATCGACTCTCTAAACAAGTATATGGAGAAATGTCTCCTAATTGGGCACAACTATCAAATAATAGCAATGGTACCGACACTGGTCGAGCCCGACCAGTCCTATGTTGTTCTTAGGAAGCGATCAGGATAAATACAATGTTGTGCCCACCATTGGTAACTCATAGGGAACTACTGTGCATTCAGTAATGTCGGACTACCCACTGGTCAACAAGGATAGCCACCATATCATCCTGAACATGATACCTTCAAGAGGGTGTCAGAGGTCAACACAGTTACTGTGAGGAGTGTTGGGTAACAAGGGATCCAACACATCTAGAGGTGGTGAATAGGTGATTTGTTTACAATTGAAAATCAATTATGAAATATATTCGTTGATTTTCACTGGTTTTAATCGATTAAAAGATCACATAATCTATTAACATCAATCTTCAATTAATCGATTAACTACATATGTAATTGATTAACTCAATTAGTTTCTTGAAAAATATTTTGTTCTTGACACACCCAAATGCAATGATCATTCTATTCTTACATGCACTTTAATAATTCAATTTATGTGATTAATATGCAGAGCCAATTATGCAACAACCTTAATATGAATTCAATTCAAGATAACGAAAATTGATAATTACGTAAGTATAAAAGAATAAGGATAAGAGAAATTGACACGATCGATTTTATCCTCGTTTGATTGCCAACCACTGCAAACTACCTCAAGTCACCCCCTTCTAATATGGGAGATTTGCTCTCACTATGAAGAAATTGAATGTCTTAACAAACAATCTTCCACCAAGAACTTCGTGGACTTAGCTTCTAATGGATAGCTTCACCACTTCTATCTTAAGATTTCTATAAATTCTCCTCTCCTTCTACGGTGATACCTCACACCTTATGAAATGAATTACAACTTGATCGTTCTTCTTATGTTGAGAAATTTTGCACATTTTCTTGTGCTAACATACACTCAATTCAGAATATAAAACCTTCTTGATAAATCTCACAATCTCATAATAAGAAGATGAATGATTATCATATGCAAAGGATCTTGAAAATTTTGGATACAATGAATGCTTGAATATCTCTTCAAAGATTCATGAAAATTATCTATCTTTTGCCAAAGTATCTACCTCACTTTTTCAGAAACTCTATGATCTTGAAAATTTGTTCTAATGCATTGTAATTACCTATGGGGATGTTAGAACATGGAAGAGGTAGACAAGGATATCTTGGACACATTCAGAAAGGTTGAGGTGAACAAACCTCTCCTTGAAGCCATCAAGCAGATTCCAAGATATGCAAAGTTCCTTAAGGATTTGTGCACTCACAAGAGGAAGCTGAAAGGTAATGAAAGAATCAACATGGACATAAATGTTTTTTCACTCACATTCCTGAAAAGTGTAAGGATCCAGAGACTTTTATTGTACCTTGCATCATAGGTAATAGCCTTTATGAGAATGTCATGCTATATTTAGGAGCTTCGATTAATGTTATGTCTATGAATGTTTTAAGTTCTTTTCACTTGGAGCTTTGAAACCTATGGGTGTGGTGATTTAATTAGCAAATAGGAGTATTGCATACTCAGTTGCTTTGATAAAATATGTCTTGGTTCGGGTTGGTCAACTCATTTTTCTTCAAAAGTTAAAAAGTCTATAAGAGAAAACTCGTGATTGTCTTAACTTTAGCCTATGATGGCATTAGTAAAAAATCATGAGTGCCCTCTATTTCTTTGAGCCTTTTTACCCATTTCTTTTTTCTATAGCTCATTATAAGTCTATAAGTGAAAAATAATGATTGTCCTAACTTTAGGGAATTTTGGAGCTTTGGAATATTTCTGGGAATGGGTATCAAGTAGGAGTGAATTGTTCTTCATTTCTTGCAATTCTTGGTTACATCTTACTAGTGGATACAATTGTTTGGCCTTGTCATTGGAAGAAAAAAATAAAAAAAAAGCAAATAAAAAAATAATAAAAAGAGAAACAAAAAACAACAAAAAGAAAAAAACTAAAAGAAAAAATAGTGAATAAGTGGTTGGGTGAGACAAAGAGGATTGGAATAAGAGGTCTTATTTTTGGGTTGATTTTGTCTTACTTTTTACTTATTCCTCAATGCTCCTCTATTCCCTTGGTTTTTATGCTACTTATCCATATTCTATCTCACATTGTCCTCGGCCCCATTACAACCTTGAAAAGTCATTTTGATCTCCTTGTGCATGTGTTTATGATGTTGATGAAGAGACTTGTCAAGCTTATGGTTGTGTTTGTTTTCATGAAGTGCCTTGAGTATACATTTACAATGAAAGACACATGAGTGTAAACACTTTAGAGAGCATATCTTGTGAGGTTCTATCATTGTTGTCACTCGCCTCTTGATTTGATTGGTTTCTTTGCATACTCGAATTGATTGGATGATCTTCATGGATATCTTGATTCTTTGATCTTCTTATTCTTTGTGTGTTTGATCTTGCTCATTTCTTTGCTCTTCCTAGAATTCATTGTGAAGTATGTCAACTTCTTAGGTTTTGCATTTTCTTGTTTTTGTGATCTTCTTACATGACGCACTTTGGTGCACTATTTAGCATAACATTATTTCTTGATTTTGCCCAAGAGTGCAAAAAGTTAAGTGTTGGGGTATTTGATGAGTTATATATTTCACAATATTCATAACCATATTTTACCATTGTTAATGATTCTTGGTGCCTAATTGACTTTGTTTAGCATGATTTAGTGTTTTGGACTTTATTAGACTATTATTCCTGAAATGAGTTAATTTGGGATTATTTAGTCACATTAAATCTAATTCCATATTCAGGTCATATTTGACATCATTTGGACATTATAAGTAGAGAATGTGTGCTTAAGTGAATATTGTATTTTGTATTAGGATGTTAAAATTTTTGGGTTTTGGGCCCATTTCCATTTTACTATCTTTTAGCTAGTAGGAATTCGGTTTTACCAGGTACAACACATTAGGACATTACATTAGATTAGTTTAGGTTTTACATTTCCGCCCCAGCTTTAGGGTCTGCAGGCGTTACGTTTTTCCTCTTTTATTCTTCATTTCAGTTTGGTTGTTCCTTCTTGGAAGGCTAAACTATAGGCTAAATTCATTTGGTAATGTATCATGACTCTTGAGGTTTATTTCTTAATGCAAATTCGGTTTAGTTCTTAATACAATTTCGGTTTTTTATTGTTCCTTCTTTTATCATATTTCAAATCATGGTTTGCTTAATTCCATGGTTTTATTTAGGTTTGTGAACTGATTTTCACTTAGTTAGTCATTTCTTTAGTGCATGATCGCTTAGTTCATGTGAAACAAATTAGGAATTCAATGTTTAGAAGTTAAAAATGATCTTTTAGTTCGTGCGAATTTATTAATTGTTTGTTGCTTATGCTGATTTCGCTTAGTTAGAGGCTAGGCAATTGAAATGTGAATTAATTATCGCTTAGTTAATCGATTCTCAACAAAGGATCGCTTAGAATATGAAATTGACTTTTGAAACTGAGCATTGAGTTGTGAACAAAGAAACCAAAGGGATTTAGCCGCTTACTATACTGTTTACTTACTATGTCTGAATTTTGCTTTATGTTCATCCCATAACAACAACAAAACCCCCATATGTGTGTGAGTGTAAGGTGTTTGAACCTTTGTCTGAAAGATAATCCTTGGGAGACGACCTAGGAGTCACTTCCTAGTACTATACTTTAATTGTTTTATTATTTGCATCATGTACAACCTCGATTAGTGTGCCTCCTACAAAGTGCATCAGCCACCACATTGATTTTGCATTTCTTATGCTTTATCACATATGGAAATTATACCAAGAACTCAACCCATTTAACATGTCTCTTGTTCAACTTACCTTGTCCCTTGAGATACTTAAGGGACTCATGATCACTATGGATCACAAACTCCTTAGGAAGAAGGTAGTGTTGCCAAGTTTGAAGAGCCCTTACTAAGGCATACAATTCCTTATCATAAGTAGAGTAATTAAGTGTTGGTCCACTTAACTTCTCACTGAAATAAGAAATAAGATGACATTCCTGCATCAAAGCAGCTCCAATTCCAATATTAGATGCATCATATTCTAATTCATCTAATTTAGAAAAATTTGGAAGCATTAACAAAGGTGCACTAGTGAGTTTGGCCTTAAGCTGGTTAAAGGCATTTTCTTGTCTTTCACCCCAATGAAAGACAACATTCTTTTTGACTGGTTCATTAAGAGGTGATGCTACGGTGTTGAAATCTTAAAAAAAAACATTCTATAGAAGCTTGCCAAACCATGGAAGCTCCTCACTTCGGTCACGGTTTTGGATGTAGGTCAATCTTTGATGGTCGTTATCTATTCTTAGTTCATATGGGCCCCAACATTAACATTAAATCCTAGAAAAAATACATGGTCAACACAAAATGTGCATTTTTCAAGGTTCACATATAATTTCTCTTTTCTCAAAACTAACAAAACAACCCTTAGATGTTCATGATGTTCATCTAAGTTTTTAGAGTAAATTAGTATGTCATTTAAGTAGACAACAACAAATTTTCCCAAATATTCCATTATGACATGGTTCATCAAGCGCTTGATGGTGCTTGGGTCATTGGTGAGCTCAAATCGCATGGCAAGTCATTCATATAAAACATATATTGTCTTAAATGCAGTTTTTCACTCATCACTTTCTTGGATCCGAATTTGATGGTAACCGCTTTTGAGATCAATTTTTGAAAAAATGGTGGCACCATATAATTCATCCAAAAGGTCATCTAATCTTGGAATTGGATGTCTATACTTTATCGTTATGTTGTTCACAGCTCTACTATCACTATACATTCTCCACGTGCCATATTTCTTAGGCACCAAGATAACTGGAAGAGCACAAGGACATAGGCTCTTTTGAACCCACTATTTGTGCATCAACTACCCGATTTTATTTTGAATCTCCTTGGTCTCAAGGGTATTACATCTATAGGTTGGCCTATTAGGTAGAGACGCATCAGGGATGAGATCAATTTGGTGCTCAATGCCCCTTAAAGGTGGTAAGACGTAAGATACCACCTTAGGAAACACATCACCAAACTCTTGCAACAAACTTTCAACAAACAAAGGCAAATCTCATTCCTTGGAAGGGTTAGTAGTTAGACAAAATTCCCTACTCTAAAGTAGGTACTAAGATTGCTTTGAAACCAAAACATATTTTATCTCCCTCCTTGTTGCCATATACCCCTATGTTGTCAAAAGCTCACTCTTTTTTTCTTTGTGTGTATTCTCTTTTTTCTTTTGACTCATTTTCACTATCTTTTCACTCAAATTTTATCTGCATCTAAATCTTTTCTCTCATGATTTGATGGTCCTCACTAACTTGTCTAGGTGACAGAGGAGATATCATCGCCTTACAATTTTGGTGCATAGAAGAGAAGTTGTTGGAACACCCATCATTGGTGGTTCCTTTATCATACTGTCATGCACGACCCAAAAGTAAGTGGCTAGCCTCCATGCTCATAACATCACCTAAAACACAATCATGATACTTTCCTATAGAAAATGGTACTTCATCTTACTTATTAACAAGAATTTCCCCCACCTCGCTTAACCATTGAAACGGGTAAGGAGTAGGATGTGACTTAGTCTCAAGATTAAGTTTTGATATTAATCTTGCACTAACCACATTTGCACAACTTCCACCATCTATTATTAATGAGAAAACCTTACCATAAACTAGGCATCTTATATGGAAGATGTTCTCCCTTTGTTTGACATCATGCTCCTTGATTTGGCTTCCTAAGAGCCTCCTCACCATGAGAAAATCTCATTTAGGAATAGCATCAATCTCCTCTTCATGATCATGGTTCTGATTTAGGACATTGAGAAGCAAATATGCCCAAGGCCTAAGCACTTGAAACATTTCACGTCTCGACTCATTTGGTTTGCTATCATGGGTTGCTTGCCTTGGCTTGTGGCCACGACTTCCTTGGCATTAGGTGTACCAATTTTTTTGGACCTCCCTCCTTCTTGGAATTATCCATCCATTTGGAAGATTGATACTTATAACTAGAACTTGAGAAAAATTTAGAATTTTCCATCCTTAATTGTTGTTCAAATTTCATGGCTTGTTGAACCAAGTCATGCAATTCAAGATAATGTGGTAATTCAACAACATCTTGGATATCTTTCTTTAACCCATGCAAGAACCTAGCCATAGTGGCCTATCGGCCCTCTTGGAAATTGGATCTTAGCAAAGCTAATTCCATTTCCTTGAAATATTCATCAACACTCATAGACCCTTGAGTGAGTCTTTGAAGTTTATTATGAATGTCCATTTGGTATGAATTAGGGACAAATCTCCTCCTCATGAGAAACTTCATGTCTTCCCATGAATCAATGGGCTCAACTCCAATTCTTCTTCTCTCCTTTTGGATTTGATCCCACCAAATCAAGGCATATTCCTTGAACTTCAAGGGAACCACCTTGACCTTCTTCTCATCGTGGGAATAATTGCAATCAAACACTTCCTCCATCTTTAGTTACCATTCTACGTATGCCTCCGGACCATCCCTTCTCAGCTTCCTACACCGATTCACCCCCCTCTAGGTGTATTTTATTCTATGTTTACCCAACAGAATTTTCCTAGGCTATTCTTCTACAAGCAAACTTTTAGAATATTCAATAAGAGAACTTTAACCATAGAAGAATCCGTTCGTGTAAATTTTGATGAGACTAATCCATCAATGGAAGAAACATCCATTATAGATGATGATGGCTTACCTAGTTCTTCCTTAGAAAATTCCATTTTTGAAGCAACAACCAACATATAACAATTGGAAATAGATGATGTTTTACCTTCAAAAGAATAGCATACTCATTCTGATTTACCTAAAGAATGGAGAACCAATCGATATCATCCTATCGACAACATCATTGGTGATATAAGGAAGGGAGTTACCACTCGCCTAAAGTTGAATGATGTTTATCTAAACATGCCATTTGTTTATCAAGTTGAACCATCCAAGATTGATGATGCAATGGAGGATGAGAACTAGATCCTTTCTATGTGAGAAAAACTTAACCAGTGTGAGAGAAACGATGATTGGGAACTTGTTCGTAGACCTAAGGATAGACATGTTATAGAAAGGTGTTGGGTCTTTCTAAATAAAACACATGAAAATGGTATTACTGTAAGAAATAAAGCAAGACTAGGAGTCCAATGATACAATCAAGAAGAAGGTATTAATTCAATGAAACCTTCGCTCCAATTGCTAGACTTAAAGCTATTAGATTATTGTTAGCATATGCATGTTCTTTGGACTTTCAATTATATCAAATGAACATAAAGAGTGCTTTTCTGAACATTTATATTCAAGAAGTGGCATATGTCAAACAACATTCGGAGTTCGAAGATTATAAACATTCATCTCATGTCTATAAACTTAAAGAAAGCTTCACGTGCTTGGTATGACCATCTAACAAGTTTTTTACTTGATAAAGGTTTTACCAAAGGAAAGGTCGATACTACACTGTTTATTAAGAAAATAGATCATCATACGCTACTTGTTCAAATATATGTTTATGATATTATTTTTGGTTCTAATAATGATTTCTTGTATAGTGATTTTTGTTAAATTGATGTGAGGGAAGTTTGAGATGTCCATGATGGGAAATACTACATGAATCTGTTGAAGCGCTTTGAGATGAATGGTCATTCCTTTGGGTTCTAGAACATAATAGATACTGATAAAACTAAAAAATATATTGATATCTCTACGTATCGAGGTACGATCAGTTCTCTACTTTATCTTACCGCAAGTAGACCTGATATAATGTTTATTGTTTATCTTTGAGCATGTTGTCAATCAAAACCCAAAGAGTTACATTTACTGATGTTAAAAGAATAATGAAATATCTTAAAGGCACACCTGATGTGGAACTATGTAATTTGATGGGATACTCGAATTCTGATTTTGCTGGATGCAAAACTGAGAGGAAAAGTACAAGTGATAGTTGTCATATTCTAGGAAATGCACTAGTCACATGGTCTTGTAAGAAGCAAGCATGTGTTGTTCTTGTACTGTTGAGGCAGAATATATAGTAGCAAGTAGTTGTTGTGCCATGTGGCTCAAACAATAATTGTGATATTATGGATTAGACTTAGGATGTGTTCTCTTTAAATGTGATAATACTAGTGCTATAAACCTCACAAAGAATCTGGTGGTGCATTCCCGAACCAAACATATTGATATAAGGTATCACTTTCTTAGGTACCATGTCCAAAAGAAAGATGTACACTTGGAAATTGTTGATACACATGACCAATTAGCAAGCATCTTTACTAAACCTTTGTCTAAATAATTGTTTTATAAAATTAGATGATAATTAGGCATAGTTGATAAAGCTTACTTATCCTAAACATGTTTATATATTTATATGTTTGCTTCATTATATTTTCCCAAACATGTTTTCATAGAATATCTGAGATAAATTTTTTAACTTATTTCTGAAGTGTAAGAGTATGAGTAATGTGTGTAACTAAGAATTAATTACACACCCATGATGGAATAGTGCCCCATGACGTAATAATTAATTGATATAGTTACTCAAAGCCTGACTTTGCCCCATGACGGAATAAAATTGGCCACAATCAAGAATCCATTTTCTAGCATGTAATATTTATATATTTATAATGTCAAGATTCATATATAGTTACTAAATAATTTATTATTTTTTTGTATTATTTTTTTGAATAGTCAATAATTATTGATAATAAATGGTGAACGATGAATTGACACTTTATAAAATTCTAATATTGTTGGTGCATACATTTTTTTTCTTCTGACATGCACGACACCATCATCTCCACCACATTGGGATCCTCTCCTAGAGAGTTCAGTACTTAATAGAGATTGCGATACATGTCAAAATCTTTTTAACAGCTATGATTTCAAGTATTTATTCAAAAATTAAAATTAAAGAAATTCTCTTTCACCTATCATATTCTGGTACAGAAGAAGAAGAAGAGTTGTATTTCCAGCATATGGAGATCCTCACTAATATTGTAGAGCCCACCACTGGATAAGGATTACGACACGTGACAAAACAATTTTAACGCCTATGATTTTAAGTTATTTTGTTTAAAATAATTTAGAATTGAAGAAATTCTCCCTCTCCTCTTATATTCAATTACTTGAGAGTCTAATACTGGAGAGAAATTGTACTCATGTTCGGATATATATGTCTTCTATAAGCAATTTTAAACTTACATAGCTTAGAGGTGTGCAAAAACATAGTGGTGCACCCTTCTATTTGCAATTCCACCCTTCACAATGTACTGCTGACATTTCCATCACAGTGACTAATTCTTATGCATTTTTCAATCTCCATGATATCTAATTATCATTAATTAACTTTTAATATTCAAGTACACTACTTTTCCTTTCTCATGCTAGTCTGATTCACAGTAAAAAGAAGTTTCGGAAATTTGTTAGGTGTTGCGGATGGTTCTAGTGTGATCAATATATGGCTTATGAAAAATGCATAATTTTTATAATGAGAAAATTTAAGCTATAAGTTTGTTAGATTTAATTAAGGCTTGGTCTTAATTGCAACCTTCAGTTAATTCACACGGATGTGAACTTTGCTATATTCATTCAATTAAATTTCTCCAAATCTCATATGTTCAATTTTGAATAGGAATCGCTTATACGTGAAAGATAAATTTGTATAAAGAAGTCATGATGGACAAAATTATATGTCTTGTCTTTAATATGTTTTGTAAAAATTATTGATGTATAAATTTATGATTTATTATCCATATTGGATGATTAATAATTAGAGACATGTTTAGTTAATGGAAATAGTGTTAAACATAGAGTAAATTAAACACCCCTGAGTGTTACTGAAATTATACAAATCACCCTTACATTTTTTGTCATTACACGAACCACCCCTAATTTTGTACATATGTTACACTGACTACCCCTACATGATATAAAAGTGTAATATTTTAAACAAAACATGTGTGGCGTGTGTAATTAAGTTAAATAAAATATTGTATATTGTGTAGACAAATTCAAATAATACGAAAGTCGATGCGTCTTCATTATTTGGCTCGTTACAAAATATTATAAGAGTTATTTAAATATATCTTTAGAATTAGTAATGTATTTTGTAATGAGACAAAAATAATAAAGAAACATTGATTTTTGTACTATTTGAAATTTTACACAATATATAATTTTTTTTAAATTAATTACACTCACCACACGTTTTTTTGTTTAAAATATTGCACTTTTATAACAATGTGGGGTAGTCAGTGTAATATATATACAAAACTATGGGTGATTTGTGTATGAGGTAGGGGTAGTTCATGTAGGAGGTAGTAGTGGTTCGTGTAAAGACAAAAAATGGAGGGATGATATGTATAATTTTACTAAAACTCAGGGGGTATGAGTGAAATTTACTCTTAAAGATATAATGGAAACAATGAAATAAAAATA
Source organism: Lupinus albus (assembly GCA_009771035.1). NCBI lineage: Eukaryota > Viridiplantae > Streptophyta > Magnoliopsida > Fabales > Fabaceae > Lupinus > Lupinus albus. The sequence goes on along the minus strand of CM020021.1, from coordinate 6,892,980 downwards.
ATAAAGCAAACAAAGAATAAAACAATCAACGTTTAAACATATCATGGAAAAAATAAAATGTAAAGTAGAAACAATGAAATAAAAAGCACCAAATGGCTATTAAAAATCTGCTCAGAAGTGAAACACCGTTTGAAGGCAAGACTTTGCATGTGAATGAAATAGAAACTCACATTGTTGTGTTGTTCAAAGTTGTAATTTCTAATTTGTGTGACCTTTCTTTTTCGATGGAGTTTTTTTCTCTTTGGGCAGTTTTTTCCTCTGGGCAGTTTTTTCTATGTGAATTCTCATTGTGGGTTTGAAGAGTTGTAATAATATATATTTTTCTGAAAAAATCACAGTGAGCAAGCTAGGGGTGAGCAGGATTCGACCATATTTTTCATTCAATATGGCTCGATCATGATCTGGTCCAAATAAGGTTGGGTCTCGTCGGTTCTAGGGTCAGGTTCGGGTTCAAAAATTAGACTCAGTCGATATTTAGGGTGAGGTAGGGGACAAACATGACCCGACCTGTCTCAAGGTCATTCACTCATCATATTTGTATGTGTCTCTATTCAATTGTATATACAATAATAAAATCTCTTTGGCCAAATGTATCATTGATTTTCTAATTTTTTTCATTATATATACATGACTAACAATATATATACATATGTCATTTCATGTCATTTCATATGTAAATTACATATCCATAATAAAAAATAATATTGAGAAAACTTTATTTAAAAACAATCTACATTATATTTAATCAGGTTTAGGGTCAGGTTCAGTTCAAAGACTGACCCACTCGACATTTAGGGTTGGGTTCATTTCAGATGTATGGTCGATTCCAGGTTGAAAAATGACCTGATCAATATTTATGGTCGAGTAAGGAACAAACCTTACCCGACTCAACCCGACCCATGCATACCCCTAGTTAGGGGTGAGCATGACCCGACCCTACCCGCTCACCTGGTGTGGCCCGATCATGATCGAGTCTGAAAAGGGTCGAGTCTCATCGGGTCTAGGGTCGGGTTTGAGTTAAAAAATTAGACCCAAACAATATTTAGGGCCGAGTAGGGACCAAACATGACCCGTCCCATGGTCACTCACTCGTGATATTTGTATGTGTCTCTGTTCAAATATATACAAAGAAATGATATTGTTTTGGTCAAAAATATCATTGATTCTCTAATTTTTGATCATATATACATGTTTAATAATATATATATACATATATTATTTTATATGTCAAATTACATATTCATAATAATAAATAATATTTAGAAGACTTTATGTAAAATGAGTATATGTTATATTTAATCAGGTCTAGGGTCGGGTCCAAGTTTAAATGTTGACCCTGTGAATATTTAGGGTCGGGTTAACTCCGGGTCTAAGTTTGGGTCCGGGTTCAAAAAAATGACCCGAACAACATTTAGGGCCGGGTAAGGACAAGCCTTAACCCGTCCTAGAGCTGTCAAAATGGGCGGGCCTATGCGGGCCGGCTCGCCACAACCCGGAGTTTTGTAGGGCTTGGGTATCATATTTGACACTTTTTAGTGAATCCGAGCTTTTTAGCCCGGCCCGGTCGGGCTATATTAAAACCGGACTCGGGACGGGCTTACCCGGGCGGGATCGGGCTACCTGTTTTTTATTTATTTTAAAACTTTTTTTTGGACATTTAGCTTGGTAATAAGCTTAAAGTGAAAATTATATTACAAAATAACTAATAATAAAAAATAGATAATGGATGATAAATATTGTGTTATGAACTTTGAATAAAAAATAGAGTAATGTCTATAACATAAATATTTATAAATTACAATAATGTTATCAAGTTAAACATTATATTTTTTTTTCTTATTTTGCTTAATATCCTTTTAAGCACATTAGCAAAATAATGTATCAAATTAAATAAGAATATTAAACCATATAGATTTCATTTTTCTTTTCCTAATTGTATATTTAATTATATTTAACTTATACAACAAAAACATAATAAAGAAAATAACTTTTACAACGAATCACAACTTAATTGTTTACCATAGAGAATTTCACACAACCAAATTTAACATAACAGTTCACAATGAAAATGTTGGTAAAGAGTATACAAAAGATATCTATAACAAAGTAAAGAATCATTATGATAGTGGTTATAATTCGACACATAGACTTCATTCTGAATTTGAGTCTATACTATCATTACTACAAACCAAAATATTATTTGTTAGTGTATCCATTTATTATATTGAAGTGAAGTTACAAATTATATTGTGTTAGAGGTTGAGAGTCTAATAACAATAAGATATTTAATAAATGAGTTATGTTATGAATCATATGCGTAGATTTGACATCACGTCTTAACTTAAACACATGACATTATATCTATAAGTTTGGTTGCATTGAGTATAACAATTGTGTTAAAAAAATTATGCATTGATATAAAATGATATATATATATATATATATTAAATATGTTCAAATTTTTTTTTTTAATATTATGCGGGCCGGCCCGCCACAACCCGAAACCCGCTTAGGGCGGGTTTGGGCTACATTTTCATATACATAAATTGTATCCGGGCTTTTTAGCCCGACCCGGTTTAGCCCGAACCCGCACGGGTAGCCCGTTTTGACACCTAGTGCAAGTTAATGTGGTATCGTTCGTGGTGCGGCTAATGAATGTGGTTAATATTAAAAGTTTATTATTAAATACATAACATATATAAATATCTCTTAACTTTACATATAAAACCTTAAATGTCACATGCTTTGTAGAATATTGCAAATATATATTCACAAAAAATAAAAAAATAATTATTATGGATAAATTGAATAATTTAAATGAATTTTTAGAATTAGTGGATAATTTTTCATTCCCCATTAGAATTCAAATCCATCCATTTATCACTCACACTTAAAAGCTAGAGAGAGAGAAAAAGGAGGAGAGAATATGATTACATTGTTTGAGATACTAATTCTGGTTCAAGTATGTTGTGCCATGTTTTATATAGCTCATCATTTTTAATATTATTATCATAAAAATTTCTTTATAACAATCCTGATATATGGTATTAACATTATTATTATTATAAAAATTTCGTTATAACAAACATGATATATGGTGTGTAGTACATAGTGTGCTTTACGTGATACTTAGGCTAAACAAAGTAACATTTACACGCATTAGAGATAGGACTTACTTGACAGTATTTTTTATTAGAGGACTAAATTTGACATTATTTTTTTAAATGGCCAAATTAAAACATAATAAGATACAAGAATCTACTCCAACTTTCATGCAAAGTTTTGTAAAGTTCCAGCAGAAAAGCAATGTCCTAATGGTAGCTGAATATATGACAAAAGGAAATAAGAAAACCGTAGAACTCAGTACTCTGCAACAAAGAATCTTGTAAAGCAAGTTATTCAATTATCATCTTTGTATATTTTATTCATATTACCATGACTATAGTTAAAGGGTGCTACTACAGGGTGTGGATATGTCAAAGCACCCCTGTAATTGTTGTTTCACAGGTATAACTCTATGGTTAAGTATGATTGTCCACAAATCAAAATTGCATGCCATATATCAAAAGAATTTATTTCCAAACATTAAATTGAGCAGGCTATTAGCCATAACCGATGTTAAAAATCATAGATTTTAATTGGGTAAGAATGTAGTAAAGCAGAGAATGACGGTCACTATAAATTCGTTAATAGAAGACGACACAGAAGTATACATGAATTCATACACAAGAAGAACAAAATTAATTGAAGCTGAGCATACAGCATATCAGTAAATAAAATTGTTTACTAATAACTCAAACATGGTAGCAAGAAGATAACTTCTGAAATAATTCTATCCTATTAGCATCAAAACAAAAAGAACAAACGGATGTTACAAGTGATCTGTTACCAAAGCAAATTCATCGTTTAAGCGCATTTTCTTCTCAACAGTCGCTAGCTTTTCGATTCAGTGCTCCCTGAAGGATGTCTTCTTATATCAAACTGGTTTACAAACTCCAAAGGAGTAACCGTCTCATTTCGGATCCTCTTGATTTTAGGGCTCAACAGACCACGGTGCCTAAAGCCATAGAGCTTGAGCACCTGATTATCTGCAAAATTGAAAGCTCTTTCCATGCTACTTAGGCACCTCTCCACCGGATAATCTCCGTAGCTCCCACAAGGCTTACAACCCACAAAATGTGTCACGAATGGCCACCGCTCATCACCTAACCCCGGATGATATTTCTCGATCATCTCCTCATAACGGTCTACCAACCCGACCCAGTAACCATGCAAATAAAATGAATTCTCCAAAAACACCTTATCCATCCAATGTTCCTTTTGAGATAGCAACAAGTATATCAAGGCCGACTGATCATCTGCCTCAAACGCCGGCCTGCCCTTGAGATTAGCAGTCAAGATCTTCCCAGCCTCTTCTCGAATCGGACCCTTAGGACCCATCGGGGCCCAGACATCAAGCAAATCCAATGACCACTGGCAATTCCGGAACAAAAAGCTTCCTGTATTGACTGAGATCCAAGACTTCTGCTCAAACAACAAATCAGGGTACCCATGAAGGATCAAATTATAGTCATCATATTTCGACATAGGAAGCTCAAAAACCATATCAGTGAAAAATGCATCACTATCCATCCACCAAATCCACTCAATCTCAGGGTGTGACAGCATCAACCTCCTAATCATAGGTAATTTGGCCCAATACCCAGCAAGTTCCTTATCCAAATGTGCTAAATTGTACACAATCTCAATGTTATGCAATCTACAGTAATCAATCTTGTTCTTAATGGATTTCAACAAATAATGATCCCCAATTGGGTTATCACATGGTTTTGGCGGTGACCCAGTTAGCAGCAATATTCGAGGTTTACCTTTTATGTAATTAGGGTACTCTGGGTTCTGACCGAACCATGTTTTTCGCTCTTGGTCCCAATTTCTGATCTTGGGACCCAGCGTGAAGGTGACATTAGGGTTCAAGAATGTTTCATCGTCGGGGTCGTTGGGATCGGCGTCAGATCGGATCTCGGCGAGGATGCGGTTGGTTTCTTCGACGAGGTTCTGGTTAACGGCGTCGGCGTCGGAGGATCCGAGGTTGACGCCGATTGTGCCGCGGAGGACGAGGATGGTGACGAAGCCGCAGAGGATGGTGATTTTGATGTTGTTGAAGGTCTTTTGGATCTGACGGCCACGTGGTAAGGCGCCGGTGCGAGATCTGGTGGTTGCGGTGGTGGGTAAGGTTGCGGAGGTGGTTCTCTTCTGAACAGAGAAGTTGTCTTGCCTCATATCTTTTTTATTAAGTGAGAGTGAGAAGAAAAAACGAAAAGCTGAGTAGTAGGTTAGGTTATGTAGTGATTCATGGTGATGGAGATTGGAATTTTAGATAGAGGCTTTGCTTGTCTTAGCTGTTTGAAACTTGAAAGGGAAACAGACAAGAAAAAAAAAAGGTTTTGTATTGTAGTGTAATTTTCATTTCTCCTATCTTACTACAAATTATTAATAAATAAAAATAATAAATAAATTATCATTTATGATATGGGGAATAAATTCATTTATTCCAATAACAAGTGAAAAAAAATATATTTTATATCATAGTCACTCATTCTTAAAAAATTCAATGGTTTAAATTGATAAATATATATAAATCATTCAATTTTATGGTTATTCCATTTCCATTTTATTTCGATGGTTACACTTATATATGCCTTATTACGATAAATATTATTTTCATGGGACTAGAAGAAATACTGAACATCAATTTCATTTGTTTTTTTATGGCAAGTAAGATTCATTGCATTTAATCTATTTATATTATATTTGCTCATAGCTCAATTTTTTTAAAATTTTATGAAACTATTTATATCAGTGTTGTGATAACCGGATCAGACCAGACGGTTCGATTGTTAACTGGACTTGAAAACGGCTCCGTTTTGTAGTCTTAACCAAATGAGTAGTTGAACCGCTTTGAACTGGAGAAATTCCGGACGACTTAAAATTTTTATAAAATGGAATATTACTTGTTTTGTTTTATTTCAGTCGAAAAAAAGATAGAAAGATATTACTTCAATATAGTTATATAAAATTATTGATTATATAAAATTTTACATTTATATATAATTATATATTTATAGATAAAAATTATTAATTATATTTAAAATCATCGGGTCCGACCGGACGACTTAACTGTTTAAATCAGTTAGATCTAATACGAAATCTCTTCCGGCTTGACGTCCGGCCCGAGTTTTACAACATTGGTTTATATTGATTTCGAGGTCATCACTTGATCTGACTAACAGCCATCTTATAAATAATGATAATAATATTAGACATGGAATTAAACCTATCAATCAATAATATATCATACAATACAAGCTATAACCAGTTTATATATGTAAAAATTCATATTTTTCAAACTGTTCAAACTTTGAAACTATTAGTTATTTATAATATGGTGAATCATTATGCAATTTTAATAATTAAGTTATACGTTATAAATAATAATATTTATATTTATAAATTTATTATTAAATTTATATAACTTAATTGTTAACTAATATATAATTTAATTAATGTTTGGATAAATTATTTTATAACTATATTAGTATTTTGACCGATATGGTAATAGAGATGATAATAATGAATATAAGCTTTACTTTCACTTTTTACCAGTTTTATCAGTATATCCAGTTCCTACATTGTTGTTGTTTGGAATCCAGGTCTACCCCTTCACTCACACATCATTGGATCATTGGATGAACGTGACATTTAAATAGTGGACGTGTAAATTTGAATAAACAAATTATTAGATTATCTAAGATTATTTTTTAAGTTGGTTCAATGACTTTTTTAAATAGTATTTTCAGTTTTTAAATTGTTTTTTTAAGTTACATATATTGTGAAATTGGTCTTATAAGTTGTTTTCCATTGATTTACAAATTTCAAATTCATTTCTTAATGGTACAATTTAAAAAAAAAATAGTAGAAGAATTTTATAGATCTTGAATTCAATAATACAAAAAAATTGTAATTTTAACCGAGAATTAGTAGGATTAAATAAAAAATTAGGAACTGAAAAATGTAATTTTAATTGAGAGTGTTGTTACAGGTTAGGGAGATTGAACACTCGATCATTTCATTTCATGATTTTAGTTAGAAGAAGAATCACAAACTAACATCGTTTTGAGTTAATTTAAAAAAACTAAAACCCAAAACGACATCGTTTCGAGTTTTAGTTTTTTTATTTTATAAATTTAAACCAAAAAACAACGTCATTTTGTAAAAGAATTTATGTTTAAAAAAATGACGTCGTTTTGATTCATAAAAATACACACATGGACCACTCATGTATCAAACACGCCCACATGGATGGAAGATGTTTGGAGCAGTTAATGACTCACATAGATCAAATCATTAATATTAATTGTCGGGTATCGACGAAATGACTAACATGTGTCCACATTGCAATTGTTGAGAACTAAATTGATAATTCAATTTATTATGAACTAACTTAGTAAGATTGAAAAATATGAGGGACTGAAATAGGTAATTACACCTATTTTTATGTCTATTTCTATGGATATCACTATGCCAGAAAACGTCTTTAAAGGCGGTTCTTTAACAACGCATCCTAGAATAATGCTGTTAAATTCAAGGCAGAGAAAAATAGACCGCACATCTTTAAGAAATTGCTGTTAATATTGATAGAAAGATATAACATCAACAACACAACCACGAATGTGTACTCTTTAACCGCGCTTGTCTTTGGTTGATGATATATCTTCTACAATTCATTCTTCAATATTCGCTGCTGATTTGTTATCTTATACAACGCTTGCTACAATATAAACTATTGTTACTCTAACGTTATCAAAACACATTCACTATAAAACTTGTAAAATAATAAAGAAATAGTAAAAAAATATTTTTTTTTTTGGAATTTCTGGTGCACATTTCTAATGTAGTGAGAAAATTAGGATAAAATGAATTTTTCTATCCCAAATGCATATATAATATGTATAGTTCTGATTAGTGGTTCAAAAGTTATGTAAAAAAATAGTGATACAACACCCTTAACAGTGCTTATTTATGCAAATGTTGTTGATATGACATATTTAACAGCGCTATTTACACTTTAACATCGCTTCTTTACACAAGCGGTATTGATATGACACTTTTACCAACACTTATTTACACAAGTGCTGGTGATATGACACCTTTAACAACACTTATTTGAACGAGCACTGTTAAAGATATTATATCACTATTTTTGACATAATTTTTGAAGCACTAATCAGAATTAGACATATTATATATGTATTTGGGTAGAAAACTTTATTCTATCCAAATTTTCTCACTACATTAGAAAGATGCACCCTGAAATAAAAAAAAAACATTTTTTTACTATTTCTTTTTTATTTTACAAGTTTTATAGTGAATGTATTTTGATAATGTTAGAGTAGCTGCAAAGTCACACATTTAACGGCGTAGTTTTAGAGGGCGCTGTTAAAAGCCATACATTTTTGTTTTAGTAGACGCAAATCTTTGCAAATTTAAAAACAAAACCTCACACACAATAATACACATATCATTCAGCTCTTACTCTTCTCTCAGTTTCTCTCTTCAAGCAAGTTATTAGCTTTGTTTTCTCTATTCGAACACAAGGTAAATCATTCTCTTTGATTCGCTATTTCTCCTTGCATTTAAATCTATGTTAACTGCTTATTTTATATTATAGGAAATTCAATGTTGAATCTACGTGAAATTGTTGTTGATTTATCAAACTTGCAATCTCTATAAGTATTTATTGTATTTGATTATTATTTTGTGATCCATATTTTCTTTGTAATTTTTTATTTCAGTCTTATTATTTTGAATCTGGCCGTATTTTTATGTCCTTTTATTTCTTCGGTTAAGGGAGAGAAGAAAATCATGGATTTGTCCTCTACATCTCCATCACATTCGTCATTTTCATTACTGCATATGGTTAATAGAGACAAGTTCACACAATGGTTCAATTTCATTCTTATTATATTGAAGCTTCTTATGTGTTTGAAAAAATGTATGAGAGAAATTTTGCCTTATTTAATATGAGTGTTGTTAAATTGGTACTGTTAAAGGTGACATATCAACAGCACTCGTGATGAGTGCAGTTAAAAGTCATGTACATATATAACAGCGTTTATTGGAGGTGATGTTGTTGTATGTATGACATACAACAGCGCATGTGTAAGCGCTGTTAAAGCATACCATATACTACTGCGCTCATATAGACAGCGCTCAAAAGCGTTGTTTTATCTCCCGAAATGTGCGCTGTTAATTTACATATCTGACGTAGTGCATGCATTATTGTATGCGTAGATGGTACTTATGTTTTTTAATTTGTTAGTCCAACATTGTATGTCTCACAAAAAATAAGAATTTAGATTGTGAAATAAATCAAAATTATTGATTTGGGATATTGCATGATTGGGCTATTACACTATTCTTAGCAAATTTCAATTATTCTTTGGACCTTCATTATAAATTTTACCAAATTATTAGTCAATTTTATCCTATTAAAATTTATCAAAATATTGATTTGGGATATTGCATGATTGGGCTATTACACTATTCTTAGCAAATTTCAATTATTCTTTGAACCTTCATTATAAATTTTACCAAATTATTAGTTAGTTTTATCCTATTAAAATTTATCAAAATATATTAATTATATCATACTAAAATATATACTATAATTATTAAAAATAATTAGTAATGATTTTTTCAAATTAATTAGTTAATTAAATAAATAAATATAAAATTATTAATAATGTTATCAATTATCTAAATGTTTAATTACTTCCAATGATGATTATATTTTAATAAATAAAAACATAATTAAATAATATATATCATTTTTGTTGGATAATAAAGACTCACAAACACCTAGAGGGGTGAATAACTGTAGCATATAATAATTCCTACTTTTCCTGTTAGTGAGGTAGACCGAAAAATATCCCACTATAATTGATTATGTTGTTTTTAATCGATTGACTCATAATTATGTTTAATCAATTAACATCACATATTTAATCGATTAACCAAAATATTGTTTTCTCGAAAAGCATATTTCTTACACAGAAAGAAACTACGATTTCAATCAACTACAGACACAATTCACTTAATGAATTTACGCCAAAATATTAACAGATTCACAACATGTAGTAAACTTTATAAGCAAATCAATTAAACAACGTAAATCGTAAATTGACTGAAATTAAAGAGATAAGGGATAGAAAAATCAAGACAATGATATTTTATTCTAGTTCGTTTGCGGATCCACTTGCAAACTACGTTTAGACCTCTCATTCTAATCTTGGAAGATTTTTCTTCACTATTAAAAATCAATGTTATACAAACACACTTCCAAAATAATACAAGACTCCCTTCTTGGTCCTAGAGTCCCTAAGATGGTTTGACATTCTACCTGCTTCTAATCAACACTAAACACGACTTCTAACAGTCTGACCCCAGTCATTTATCACTTCCAACCAAGATTCTTGTGTATGTAAAAATAACCACATAAACACAACTAGTATTTCCAAACACGCTTCTCTATCAAGGTGATACTAAACACACCTAGAGAACTTCAAGAAATCGTCTAAATGATTTTTCAAGTAGTGTGCACCTCAATGTGCAAATATACAGACAATAACGACACTAAAAACCAGCTCGAATGTCTCACAAAGACTCAAAAGGTATTATGTGGGATTAAACAAGGTTTTCCAAAATTGATATGAAAATTGATGCACAATGGATAATCCTTGAAACTATACTATCTCTATTTTATTTGAATCAAGAAAACTAAATTGTTGTACAAGAAATTTCGCTCAAGCAATTGAGTGTTTTTCCTAAAATTTCAGAATTGGTTGTTAGCTGTGAGAAAATGGGGAAAATCAACTTTTTATATTTAACTATTTTTTGTTAGCCTTTAATCAATTAATACGTGGCTTAATCGATTAACGATGCCAAGAAAAAAAGCTTTAGTTGTAACACCTCAAATTTCGTTTTCGGAATGATTAGAAAAATTAGAGTGTTGGAGTGTATATTGGACAATCCTCGTTTAAGCGAGAGAACCTCGCCCGAGTGAGAGACTCAGTGTTCTAGTATGAGTTTTCTGGTAACCTCGCTTAAGCGAGGAAGTGGTCGCTTGAGTGAGAGAGAAATCTGGACAAGCTGAGAAATTCTAGCTTGAGCTAGAATTCTCGCCCAGGCGAGAGAAGCCTAGGCAGACTGCCTGATTCTCGCTCGAGCGAGAGAATTCTCGAGTTGAAAATTTGAAAAGTCGCATAATTCTCGCCCAAGCAAGCCATTCTTGCCCGGGCAAGGCTACGCAGATATAAAAGTGAAAAAGGGGATCTAGAAATCCTAATCTTTATTTTCTTTCTTCCCCTTTCACTCCCAACGGCGGCTCCCCATGTGATTCGATTCTCCCCTCCACTAAACATTAAAAACTCATCAAAACCTTTTCCTCTTGCTTCTTAGTGGCACATTGGAGGGCTTTGGAGGTGAAAAAGGAACATTGGAGGTTGAAGGAGATGGAGGGAGATGTTGCTCTTTTGCGGAACAATGGAGCTTACGCAAACTAAGGTGAGGAGAAGACCATTGTGGTCTTAGAGTATTTCATTAGAGTCATCTTCTCCGATTTCCCTCAAGAATCGGAGAATGTTATTGAATAAAATCTCTCTTGGAAGTTTGTGGTCCATATGAGAGTTTTAACTTTCATGAAGAGGTATTAGCCATAAATATGGGAATAAATGTGTATGAAAACCCTTTTGTCAAACTAAGTGCGAAATACTCATTTATGACAATACACCGTCATGAAATATGGTTCTGTCGTTAATGGTGTGTATGAATGATAATATTGTGATAAAAGTAAAAGATTGTGTGATATGATGATGATTATGTTGTGGTTTGTTTGTAACACCCCAAATTTTAATCTTTAAAAATATAGTATCAGTCCTGGAAGCCTCGCTTGATCGAGAGATTCTCGCCTGAGCGAAAAAGGATCAGCTGGGAGGGTGAAATCCTGGACGAGGATTCTCGCATGGGCGAGAAATGGCAATTTTGGGCTGTTGACACAGTGTAATCGATTACACTCTGCTGGTAATCGATTACACTATGCTGGTAATCGATTACACTCTTCTAGTAATCGATTACACTCTTCTGGTAATCGATTACATCGTATTAAAAGCATCAGATATGTGCATCTAACACAGTGTAATCGATTACACATTTCTGGTAATCGATTACACATTGCTGGTAATCGATTACACATTTCTGGTAATCGATTACATCGTATTAAAAGCATCAGATATGTGCATCTGACACAGTGTAATCGATTACACACTCCTGGTAATCGATTACACACTCTTGGTAATCGATTACACACTCCTGGTAATCGATTACATCGTATTAAAAGCATCAGATATGCGTATTTTTCACGTTGTAATCGATTACACCATGTTGGTAATCGATTACAACCCGACGACACCTCTTTAAAACAGAAACCCAAACACATTTTTGGGTTAGAACTTCGAAGAGAAGAGAGAAATGAGAGCTTTTCAAGAGCAAGGAGCCTTAGGACTCATCTTGGAGCTTGAGAAGAGGTAAACCTCTTGTTACTAACTCTTTTTCTTACTCTCTAACTTGTTTTGGGTATGTTGGATTTATTTTCAAAACACGAGAAACCATGGAAACTCATCCTTTAGAGTTATGGTTCGTTTTATGTTATTTTTATCTTGTAAACTCTTGGTTTAGAGTTGTTATTTGATGAATGGAAAGTTTTATGGGTTATTCATGAAAAACCCCCAAAACCCCCCCAAAAACCCCCCAAAATGATAATACGAGTATAAAGAGAAAGAGATGAAATGTTAGATGTGGATAATGAGTAGTGCTTTGATGTTGTTATATGAGATGAACATGTATGCTTTGATATTTAGAAACTTGTATTGAAGTAGTTTTGGAAATATTGAAATATGAGATGTTATGCATGTTTTAGATGGTTGAATATTGATGATGAATATTTTGTATGATTAAATGATGCAAAGTAAGTTGTTTATGTGATATTTGGAATAAATGACTAACATTGTTGTTATTGGTGGAAATGAGGAAAGATCCTAAGGTTGGAGGAAATCGCGGAGGAGACTTTTAAAGTTACTCGGAACCGATCCCCAACGCTCACCAAGGTAAGGGATAAGTGGCTCTAATTCATACTCACTTATGTGAATGAGGTATGTGAAAGAGGTAACGTGTTGGTAAGTTTATGGTTGTTACTCTACCCGAGGAGGTAGTGGTTTATCATTGTGTCCTACCCGGAGTGGTAGTGAACTATTTATCGTGTCCTACCCGGAGTGGTAGTGAACTGTTTATTGTGTCCTACCCGGAGTGGTAGCGGACTGTTATGGTGTCCTACCCGTAGTGATAGTGGACTGTTATTGTTATCCTACCGGGAATGGTAGTGAAGTATTGTGTATGACTTGCCCTATGTGGTATTGTGTATGACTTGCCCTATGTGGTATTGCGTATGACTTGCCCTATGTGGTATTGTGTATGACTTGCCCTATGTGGTATTGCGTATGACTTGCCCTATGTGGTATTGTGTATGACTTGCCCTATGTGGTATTGTGTATGACTTGCCCTATGTGGTATTGTGTATGACTTGCCCTATGTGGTATTGTGTATGACTTGCCCTATGTGGTATTGCGTATGACTTGCCCTATGTGGTATTGCGTATGACTTGCCCTATGTGGTATTGTGTATGACTTGCCCTATGTGGTATTGTGTATGACTTGCCCTATGTGGTATTGCGTATGACTTGCCCTATGTGGTATTGCGTATGACTTGCCCTATGTGGTATTGCGTATGACTTGCCCTATGTGGTATTGTGTATGACTTGCCCTATGTGGTATTGCGTATGACTTGCCCTATGTGGTATTGCGTATGACTTGCCCTATGTGGTATTGCGTATGACTTGCCCTATGTGGTATTGTGTATGACTTGCCCTATGTGGTATTGTGTATGACTTGCCCTATGTGGTATTGTGTATGACTTGCCCTATGTGGTATTGTATATGACCTACCCGAAGTGGTAGTGGATCATTAAGGGAAATTGCCTACCCGAAGTGGTAGTGGATCATTAAGGGAAATTGCCTACCCGAAGTGGTAGTGGATCATTGAGAAATTACATACCCGAATATGCATGCTATAGGATATATAGTATGAGATATATATTCTATAGGGTGAATATGGATGATAAAGTGGAAGATGTGAACAATGAAAGTCATATGCATGTTATAGGATATATAGTATGGGATATATATTCTATAAGGTGAATATGAAGGATGAGAACTGAGAATGTCACAATGAAAGTCGTATGCATTCTATAGAGTATATTGTATGGGATATATATTCTATAGGGTGGATATGAATGATGAGAAGTATGAGGTTTCGAAGGAACGTAGTAGGCGTGCTATAGAATATATATTATGAGATATATATATACTATAGGACGAATAGGAATAACGTGGAAATGAAAGAAAGAATATATGAACGTTTACATTTATTTATTTGTGGTTATGATTTATATCAATGCTTAATTGTATTTGAAATGTGGATTATCTTTTGATGTTAGTTTTGAACTAATGACTTACTCCCTTTTGTTTTGTGTGTTGTTTATGATAATCCCATTGTAGGTAAATGAAGGATTTTGATGATGAAGCTCAATTAGGAAGCTTTTGTGTTTATTTACTCGATTGTCTTTATTGCTATTTGATATTGTAGTTGATTTGATAGTATTTTGGGATAAATGTAATCTGATTAAGATAATATGGTGACATGTAGTTATGGACGTTATAACTCTGGAAAACCCATAATTGGACGTATGTGATAAAGGCTATCTGAATGAATTATGTTTTTCCGCAACATAAATTTGTATGATAATATAATAGGGTAAAGAGTATTTTCAAAGAGAGATATTTGAGAGTTTTTAATGAAGGTGACGACTGTATGTAAGAAAGGATTAAAATAAATGAAAAATCTTCAAGGGTAGAATTTGGGTCGTTTCATTGTTTATTTATGATAGAATGACATGATCATGTTATATGAGGATGAATATGATGAGAATTGTTTAATTGCGATAAGGGAACATGATTATGTTGTATGACGATGATTATGTTGTGAGCTGTTTATTTGTGGTAGGGAAGGAGGTAGATATGACTATTAGGATATAGTAGTGGTTGTGGGTATTATGGTGAAATAGGGATGTGAGGGATGAACCTTGAAAGTATTAGTGATGTTATATGGTGGGTTACTTCCCTGAATTTGGGAAGTGGTAAACTAAGTGTTTGCGGATGCTTTGGAAGCATGTGGTCTTGGGATGACGCTCGATTCACCTATGTGGTATTAGGTGGTTGATGAGGCGTTAAGTAAGCATTATAAGAGGAAACTAGGATGTCTAAGGAAACTACGGGATGTAGTGAGAAGATAAAGTGATAAATACAATCGGTGATAACGAGTAGCGCGATAATAGTCGTGTGATAGCGTTGGTAATCGCAACGTGATGAGGATCGAGGGGGAATCCTTGGTTAGTGTAGTCTATTTTTATGTAGCACACTTTGGCTCAAGTTATGTAGCGATACTTTGGCTCAAGTTACGTAGCACACTTTGGCTCAAGTTATGTAGCACACTTTGGCTCAAGTTATGTAGCACACTTTGGCTCAAGTTATGTAGCACACTTTGGCTCAAGTTATGTAGCACACTTTGGCTCAAGTTATGTAGCGATACTTTGGCTCAAGTTATGTAGCACACTTTGTCTCAAGTTATATAACACACTTTGGCTCAAGTTATGTAGCACACTTTGGCTCAAGTTATGTAGCACACTTTGGCTCAAGTTATGTAGCACACTTTGACTCAAGTTATGTAGCACATTTTGACTCAAGTTATGTAGCGATACTTTGACTCAATTTATGTAGCACACTTTGGCTCAAGTTATGTAGCACACTTTGACTCAAGTTATATAGCACACTTTGGCTCAAGTTATGTAGCACACTTTGGCTCAAGTTATGTGGCGATACTTTGACTCAAGTTATGTAGCACACTTTGGCTCAAGTTATGTAGCACACTTTGGCTCAAGTTATGTAGCGATACTTTGGCTCAAGTTATGTAGCACACTTTGGCTCAAGTTATGTAGCACACTTTGGCTCAAGTTATATAACATAGTTGTATATGTATATATATGAAATATGATAAATGTCGGTAAAGGTAAATAAATGATTATATGTGTGGCATAGTATTGTTTGGAATTATTGTATTGCTTTGAAAGTATTGTATCGCCTACGGATACGGAGTTGTCGTTGAACATTGTGAGTGACTATGGTATTATGGTCTTGATGAAAATTGAATTGGATAAATCGTATAAGTAAGTTATAGTAAATACTAAGTGAAGACGTGAATATCCTACGGTATTTTGTATTGGTTGGGTGTATTGTTTGTATATGTTGATATGGTTGATTTTAGTTGTTGTATAGGTTGTAGCACTTTAATGTTATTACTCCATGTAATTCCATGCTGCGGTCGCCATAATTGATGTATATTAGTTCACTCCATCTATCTTTCTTTGTCTATGTGATGTATATTAGTTCAGGAGGTTGTTGTTGCGTCGTGGATGTCTGCTGACGGGAGTATAGACTGAAGTAGTTGTATATGTATTCCGAATTTGTATTTGTATGATGTATGTAATATGAGGAGTATGTTGAAGTAATTCTTTTGTATAAATGATCTCTTTCAAAAGATGTAATAAGAATTAGTATAAATACATTAACCAGTGATTTAATTGAAAAAGGGAATATTGTATGGATTATGGATTAAAATGGAATGTGAAGGCATGTTTTTGACAAAAAGATATTATTGATTATTTCCGCATTTTGAACTAGGAAATTTAACTAATATTTGAATTCACTAAGGTTTTCCAAATCGGTTAAGTAATATCTTTAAATAAGCAACAATTTCACTTTCATGAATAAAGTTTTAAATTTTTGAGTTATAAATTCGGGTTGTTACGTTAGCTACTGTCACTTCGAATAATCGATCAATCCTATACTTAATTGATTAACGATGCAAAAAAGTAAAAGCTGTAACTATTGTAACTCCTGATAATCGATTAGTCTCATACTTAACTGATTAACGAGTTTTCCTGATCACATAATCAATTAATACAAGTTATAATCGATTAACTGTGTTGAAAAAACTGTTTCTTGATGCATGATGAACCTTCTACATGATGTGTACATGCATAATCCATGATTTTGAAAGATGTAAGTGATAAACTAAGTTAACTAAAGTCTACTTGATTAATCATCTTAAGACTCTAGAGATATAAAAATTAACTAAAGTCTACTTGATTAATCTTGAGTCTTGGTCTTGTTGTTTGTTAAGATGACTTTGTCTTCAACTTGTATTTATCCTTGTCTTCATTAAAATAATATGATGATACACACTTGCAATATCAATTTTTAGTCACTTAATAAATTGGACCTATTTCTACATAGTTTTATCTAATAACTCTAATTTAATAATTTACTTTCATAACTACAAGCTCCTAGTTATATTCACAATTACAAACTTAAAACAACACTTGCTTCAAGTTTACAGTTGCACGTTATAAGTTCATAGCAACAACCTAGTTTTACCATTAAGACCCATAAACATCAGAGATGCCACCATATCCAGAAAATTTGAAGATATTTACTCAAAAGCAATTCATGATATATACTTTTGCTCTCGAAATTGATTATAAACCACATGCATTATAAACTTGTTAGGAAAGAAAATATCACATTTATTACCATATTTGTAATACATCTCAAGTTTTCGTCACTAGAGTATGTGGGTTATTGAAAATAAAGATAAGATTTGGAGATATATAATAACAATATGAACATATTTCACATGTTACATTTTGTTGTGAATGCTTAAAATATGTTATTATATTAGTCTCACACTGTCTAGTATTGGAATAGAGTAGAGTAACTAATGTTATATATTGGACTCGAGTCCTTTGTTATAATGTCCACTAGTTATAAGCACTAAATAGAAACACCTCATGGGCACTTGGCTCCATGAGTGTGCTAGAGCTTGTAATCCTTATTCTCTAATAATATCTTGATAGTTGCATAGTGCACACAGGGAATTAGGCACAATTGGTCGAAACCCATCAACAAACTCTCTTGCCTTATTCTCTTCTATTTATTCTATGCATTTTATTTGATTCCTTGTGGGAAACATTGTGCAATGATCACTTCCACTTCACCTACAATTGGTATAAGAGCTAATTGGTAGGTGACTCTTAACTGAGACGTCAGATTATGGCTAAAGAGGATGAAGGCGTGTTGGTTGGATAAGGTCTATCAAATGTACTATGGTAGGATAAAGTAGATGAGTTGAAGGAGAAGTAAACATAACATGAAAATCGTGGGGACCACAATTGTGTTGGATCTAGAATCCCAGAAGTCCATGAATTGGTTCAAGACCAAGGTGGAGATAGAGATAAAGGCATTGAGTCAGATACTGACAATATCTCTCTTGATGTTGAGAGAATGATCTCATTTGAGATGAGAAGTGTAATATCCTAATGGCACGTCTGCGACGTCGCAATGAAATATATTAATTGTTAACGGATCCACAAAAGTATAAAAGTTCTGACAAATGTTGATGTTGTGTGTAACACGGGCATTGACTTGGATGCAAGGTGTAACACATGCACTAGTAAAGATGCAAGGTGTGACATGAACATTAGCTTGGACGCAAAGGTGAGACACATGCACTGGTTGGAATTAATGCAATGTACATGTTGTGGGTATACTCCTTATGATGGACTATAATATTTCTTATGAACTATAATTTGAAATTCTAAGCATGCATCTTCACATTGTATTGATGAAGACAAGAGTAAGACAAGGACGATAGGCAAGCTTGAAGACATGAGCAACTTAAAAACAACAAAGCCAATGCTCAAGATCAATCAAGTTGACTTAGGTTAAGTTTTTATATTTCTAGAGTCTTAAGATGATTGATTAGGTAGAGTATGGGCTAGGTGAATCTTGAGTGAAAGTCTCACAAAGTCTAAAGTTGAACTAATCTAAAATGAGACTTGCGTATATTCATACATGATTGACATGCTCATGCATTTACATATGGTAAAATGATTTTAGTGCATTAAACTGAGCGTATCACTTATATCTTCAAAATCATGAATTGTGCATATACACATCATGTAGAAGGTTCATAATGCATCAAATAAAATGTTTTTCAACACAATTAATTAATTACAACTTGTGTTAATCAATTAAATAAACATGGGAACCTGTTAAATGATTAAGTATGAGATTAATCGATTAAATGAAGTTGCAGTACTTGAAATCTTAGTTTCTTGGGATCGTTAATTGATTAAGCTGTAGGTTAATCGATTAAATCCAAGAAAAAATAGTTTTATATAAAAGTTGTTTTTCCCATGTGTTCAAAGAGATACATAAGATTTCATATAGGCTTACATAAATCTCTAATCTTAATTTTCATATCTTTATTGTGAGAAAATTGATAAGGTTTCTTTGATTCAAAAGAGAGATAGAATAGTCTTCGAGAATTATCCTTTGTGCATAACTTTCATATCATTCTCGGATAACCTACCTAAATCGTACAAAAATACTTTTGAGTCTTTGTTAGATTTTTAGGCTAGTGTTAGGACTATTATTGTTCTATATTTGCACATTGAGGTGCAAAGTAACTTGAAGAATTTCGTAGACGATTTCATTGGAAAATCCTAGCTAAAATTAGGCTGTTCTCTTCACATATACAAGAGTCTTGGTTGGGAGTGATAAGTGGTTGGGGCCAGACCATTAGAAGTGGTTTTCCATTAGAAGCGGGTAGAAGGTCAAACCATCTTGGGGACTCTAGGGCCAAGTAGGGAGTCTTATATTGTTTTGGAAGTGTGTTTGTATAACATTGATTTTCAATAGTGAAGAAAAATCTCACAAGATCATAGGGGGAGACCTCGATGTAATTGATTGATTTCGTGGTTTCTTGTTTCGCATGTGTTCTATTTTCAAGAGTTTAAAGACTAAGGTTAATCGATTAAACATAGCTGGGGTTAATCGATTAAGAGCAAACATAATCGATCAAGCTGTTGATTTTTCAGAATATCTCATTAACCAGAAAAGTGGTAAATGAGGACTACTACACCTATTCACCCTCTTTAGGTTTCTTCACTCATGTGGTTATCCAACATAATTTTCGGAGTAGACAATGATGGTACCGACTGAGGCTTTTCATGGAAGCTCCATGGTTGAGCTAGTTGAGTATTGAAGAAGGCGGTTGCTGGTGAACTTTGGTGTATAGGTTCCATAATTTCGAAAAACTTCTTAGAAATAGGTGGCTATGCAGCATGTTCCATTAGATGACGGTATGAGAAGGTACAGTTGAAGTTTGGAGAGCTAGGCTATTGGTAACATCATCAAGGATACTCGGAAAAGCTTATGCTGAAGGGGAGGGTTGTTGAAAGTAAACATTTAACAACGCTCGCTCGAGGGAGAGTTGTTGAAAGTAGACATTTAATAGTGCTCGCTTGATGGAGCGTTGTTGAAAGTAGACATTTAACAGCGCTCGCTTGAGTAAGCGCTGCTAAATGTCTACTTTCAAAATTTAATAACGTTGGCTTAAGTGAGCGCTGTTAAATGTCAAATTTCAATCAGTTAATGGCGCTCGATTGAGTGACCGCTATTAAATGTGTACTTTCAACCATTTAATAGCGTTCGTGTAACACCCTAAAATTTAAGCCTTTAAAATTATAGTATCAATCCTGAGAATCTCGCTTGAGCGAGAGATTCTCGCTTGAGCGAGAGATTCTCGCTTGAGCGAGAGAGAGACTCACCTAGGAGGGTGAAATACTGGGCTATACTGGAGGATCCTCGCTTGAGCGAGATATTCTCGCCTGAGTGAGAAAGGTTCACTTGGGAGGGTGAAATCCTGGAATATACTGGAAGATTCTCGCCTGAGCGAGAGTTGTCTCGCCTGGGCGAGAAATATTATTTTGGGGCTGTTGGCACTGTGAGATTCTCGCTTGAGCGAGAGGGTCAGATTTGAGTTTTTAAAATGGGCGGGATTTTCTCGCTTGAGCGAGAATCCCTCGCTTAAGCTTGAACCCAACGAGACAACATTTAATGAGAAATCCCTAAACACAATCTAGGGTTTTAGAAAAGAAGAAGAAGGAGAGAATAGAGCTTTTCAAGGACAAAAAACTTGGATACTCATCTAAGAGCTTGAGAAGAGGTAAAACTCTAGATTCTAACTCTCTTCTTCTCTTTAAAAACCTATTTTGGGTATGTTGGATCTCTTCTAAAAAATGAAGGAAACCATGGAAACTCATCCTTTTGAGTGATGATTCATTTTATGTCATTCTTACCTTGTAAACTCTTGGTTTAGAGATGGTATCTCAAGAATGGAAAGGGTTGTGGGTTGATTCATGAAAACCCCAAAAAAAACCCTAAAAGTGAAAATGTGGTAAAAGGGGACAATGAGTAAAATGCTAGAGGTAGAAGATAAGTTTACCTCCAAATATTGGGATATGAGATGATTATGCATGTTTTAGATGGTTGAATACTTATGATGAATATTTTATATGATTAAATGATGCAATATAAGTTGTTTATGCGATATTTAGAATAAATGACTAACATTGTGTTATGTGATGGGATGATGAAAGATCCTAAGGTTGGAGGCGGTGTCGGTGGAACTTGAGATGTTGCCAAGAACCAAACCCAACACTCACCGAGGTAAGGATAAGTCTCTAATTGTGCATTTGGAATCGAAAAGGTGTATTTTCTGATTATGCAATGATTGAGTTGTAAAGTACGCATTTAGTATAAACATATATGGATGTGTTTATATTAAAGTAGGTGTAGATTTACGAAAATGAAAGTATGTTGTACTTCTGGTTATGTGATGATTGAGTTGTAAAATTCGTATTTAGTATAAACATATATGGGTGCATTTATACTAATGTGAGCGTGGATTTACCGGAAATGTTTTATGGTGAAATTAATGAAAAAGAAATATATTTTAGCCGACCATGAATGGTTAGCGACTCTGGCTTGAGTATATAAGCAAACCTCTGGCTTGTGTATATAAGCAAAACTCTGGCTTGAGTATATAAGCAAAACTCTGGCTTGAGTATATAAGCAAAACTCTGGCTTGAGTATATAAGCAAAACTCTGGCTTGAGTATATAAGCGCGTTTTATTTAAAATGAGAATCTGCTTTTAGCTAACCCCGAGGGGTGTAGCGACTTTGGCTCAAGTTATGTAGCAAAGTAAAATGAATTTCAAAAATGGTTTACTAACCCAATTTCTAATGTGGATTATCTTATGATGATGTTTATTTGAATTAACGACTTACTCCTTTGTATGTTTTTGTACTTGTCATCGATAATCCTATTGCAGATAAATAGGTGACATGAGGGTAGGGATGGCAAAAATACCCGCACCCGTGGGTACCCGTCAAAATACCCGCAACGGGTACCCGCAAAAATAGCTCATGGGTGGGAATGGGTATCATGATACCCGCCCCGCGGGTACCCGCGTACATATTTTAATTAAATATTTTTTAATTAGTTATTATTAATTTAACATTATATTTGTTTATTTTATTATTACTTCATAATAAAATTTAGTAATGAGACTATAATCATAAAATTATCATATTATTTAAGTAAAAAATATTTTTATAGATTAATTATTGTAAAATATATAAAATATAATTAGAATGAAAAACCCGTTGGGTACCCGCGGCTACCCGCTACCCGCACGGGTACCCGCAAATTGTGCGGGTACGGGCACGGGTATGCACTACCCGTGCCCGCCCGTGCCCGTTGCCATCCCTACATGAGGGGGACTCATTTTTGGGGAGTCTTAGGGAGCTTTACATTTCGGATTTATTCACTGGCACTATTTTATACAAGAGTGCATAGTTGATATTTTGAAATATGATGTAACTAACGATATAGATAAAATTGTAAACTTGAGACTGTAACTCTGGATATGTTTAGCTATGGGTATTTTGGAAACCCATAACTAGTTATATGCGGTGGTTACAAAGTTAATTAATGCGAATTATGTTTTTCTGTCGAACGAACTTGTATGTTAATAATGTGATAGACTGCGAAGAGGGAAATAAGAATTGAAGTAAAGACATTTAATTGGTAGTGTGAGATAGGAGAGATTGCATGTAATTGAACTAATTTGCGAAAAATTTTCAAGTATAGAATTTCAGTCCTTACAATATGGTATCAGAGCATAGTTAACCCTGCGACCTAGGGTATGGTCTTACATGCTTCTTTGAAAACTTTATGTGTTGAGATTGTCCACTTGTGCAAATTGTTAAGTGGTTATGTGCACGGTTATTATACAAATCCGATTACTAACCAGTGAGTGAGTACAGGTACCCATGGCTGGAAGAGGAAGAGGAAGAGGGGCAAGTTAGAATGTCCCGAATGATTTACTGGCACAAATGGTGACGACCTTGCAACAAGTCAATGAGAACTTGCACAATCTGAACCAGAACCCGACGCCAAGTCCGAGTTCACACCCACTAGTTCCACATGGGCCGACAGAATACCGAGGTCTGGACGAATTCTGCAGGAGAAAACCCAGTCAGTTCCAAGGCGGATTTGCTCCGGATGGGCCATTGAATGGGTCCAAGGATTGGAAAGAATCTTCAGGGCCATGAGCTGTTCTGATGCTTAGAGGGTGGCCTATGCCACCTACATGCTGATAAAGGAGGCAAAGAATTGGTGGGAAATGACCCGGAGACAAATGGAGATCGAAGGGCAAATCATCACGTGGGAAGCCTTCAAGAGTAAATTCCTCCAGAAGTACTTTCCGGCAAACCTGAAAAGGGAGAAGGAGAGGGAATTCTTGCAATTAGAGCAGGGGAACATGTCGGTGGGGGAATATTCGGCCAAATTTGAAGAGTTAATCCGGTACTGCCCTTATGTTGAACTAGAGTTGGACGGGAGGTCCAAATGTGTGAAGTTTGAGATGGGGTTGAGGCCCGAGCTCCGAGTGACATTTGGTCACGAAGAAATTTCTGATTTCCCTACACTAGTGAACAAGTGTAGGATGTATGAGAATAATGTGTGGAGGAGGGACGCTGCTGCTAGAAAAGATAACCCTCCAAAACACTATGGCCCTCATTGAAACTTCTCACATGGCAAAGGAAAAGGGAAGATGTTCCAAGAGGAACGGAAGCCTTACTCTCCTCCAACGGGTGGTCGAGGAAACACTTCACATGGGCTGAGGACTCATGGTAATGCCGGAGAGTCACGGTTGAACTCTCCAACCGTGTGCGACAAATGTGGCCGAACTCATATAGGTGACTCATGCCCTTGAACGATGCTTACCTGTTTCTAATGCAAGGAGGTTGGGCACACCAGGAGATATTGTCCTAAGTTGACAAGGGTGTAAATACTGTGAGAGCTGAGCGACCTCGATCTACCGGCAGAGTATTCACCATGAGTGGTGTGGAGATATCTGGTGTTGATGGCTTGATCAAAGGTAATTGCATGGTGGCAGGTATTCCTTTTTTAGCGTTGTTTGATTCGAGAGCGACACACTCCTTTGTGTCTAATGACTGCGTGGATAGACTGAAATTACAAACTGAGTCGTTGCCTTTCGACTTGGTCGTGTCCACCCCAACTGATGTGCATGTGGTGGTATCGACAGTTGTGTCTCGATGTCCAGTAGTGGTAAACGGTAGAACTTTTACCGTGGATTTGATCTGCTTACCACTAACCCAGTTAGATATAATTTTGGGGATGGACTGGTTGTCGACGAATCATGTGATGTTAAATTGTGCTGATAAGACCGTGGTATTCGGGAATCTTGATGAGGTTTCTGATGAGGTCAATGACACGAAGCCATTGTCGGCAAAGGAAGTCAGGACTTTTTGTAAAGAGGGAGGAGCCGTGTTTATGTTGTTGGCATCCCTAGAGGGTAGTGAAAGACCCAAAGTTGAGGATATTCCGGTAGTTCACGAGTTTCCTGAGGTATTTCCTGACGAAATTCTGGAATTACCTCCCGTAAGAGAAGTGGAATTCTCTATAGATTTGATACCGGGAACGGGACCCATCTCTATAGCTCCATATAGAATGGCACCATTAAAATTGGCGGAGTTGAAAAAGCAGGTTGAGGACTTGTTGGAAAAGAAGTTCATCCGTCCTAGCGTCTCGCCTTGGGGTGCTCCTGTTTTGTTGGTTAAGAAAAGGGATGGTAGTATGCGGTTGTGTACTGACTACCGGCAGTTGAATAAGGTCACTGTTAAGAACAAGTATCCGTTGCCTCGGATCGATGACTTGATGGATCAGTTGAGAGGAGCGTAGTGTTCTCAAAGATTGATCTTCGGTCTAGCTACCACCAACTTCGTGTGAAGTCGGAAGATATTCCTAAGACGGCGTTTAGAACCAGGTACAGACATTTTGAATATTTGGTCATGCCTTTTGGGGTAACGAATGCTCCAGCAATATTTACCGACTACATGAATCGGATTTTTCATCCGTATTTAGATACCTTCGTAGTGGTATTCATTGATGACATTTTGATTTACTCCAAAAGCCGAGAGGAACATTCTGAGCACCTGCGGATTGTGCTAGAACTTCTTAGAAAGAATCGGTTGTATGCAAAGCTGTCAAAATGCGATTTCTGGTTGGAGTCAGTAAATTTTCTTGGACATGTAATATCCAAGGAAGGAGTGGCAGTAGATCCTTCAAAGGTTGAAGCGATTATCGAATGGGCAGTACCCAAGTCAGTCACTGAGATCACGAGCTTTTTGGGTTTGGCTGGGTATTATCGGAAATTTATAGAGGGATTTTCGAAGTTGGCTCTACCTTTGACCAAGCTTACTAGGAAAGGGGAACCGTATGTGTGGACACATCGATGTGAAGAAAGTTTCCAAGAGTTAAAACGAAGGTTAACTACGGCGCCAGTTTTGGTCCTTCCTTGTACTGATCGGGACTTCAGTGTTTATTGTGATGCATCCAAGCAAGGCTTGGGTTGTGTGTTGATGCAAGAAGGGAAGGTTGTGGCCTATGCTTCTCGACAGTTGAGGACGCACGAGCAAAACTATCCTACCCATGATCTTGAGTTGGCTGCAGTGGTCTTTGCCTTAAAAATATGGAGACACCATCTTTATGGCGTGAGATTTGAAGTGTACAGCGATCACAAGAGTTTGAAGTACTTATTTGATCAAAAGGAATTGAACATGAGGCAGAGGAGATGGATGGAATTCCTTAAGGATTACGATTTTGGGTTGCAGTACCACCCGGGAAAGGCCAATGTAGTGGCGGATGCACTGAGTCGAAAGTCGTTGCACATGTTGGCTTTGATGGTGAGAGAAGGGAAAATGATTGAAGAGTTCAGAGATATGAACTTGGAGGTTCAGGAAAAGCCTCATAGTATGATTTTGAGAATGCTTAAAGTCACAAATGAGTTGTTTGAACAAATCCGGACAATGCAAGTTGAAGATAGGGAGCTAATGGATAAACGGGATCTGATGCTGAGTGGTAAGGATACCAATTTCACAACGGATCCTAGTGGAATGTTACGTTACAAAGGGAGGGTGTGTGTGCCTCGTAATGATCAATTACGGAGGGATATTTTAGAGGAGTCCCATAAGAGTAAAATGAGTTTTCACCCGGGAACCACGAAAATGTATCAAGATTTGAAAACACTGTTTTGGTGGTCTGGGTTGAAAAGAGATGTGGCCTTGTATGTCTCGAGTTGTTTGGTATGTCAGAAGGCCAAGATTGAGCATCAGCGACCAGCGGGAGAATTACGATCCCTAGAAATTCCCATTTGGAAGTGGGATAGTATCTCCATGGATTTTGTGTCTGGTTTTCCGAAGACTCAGAGAGGATATGATTCGATATAGGTGATCGTGGATCGGTTAACTAAATCTGCTCACTTTCTGCCTATGAACATGAGGTACTCTTTGGAGAGATTGGCAGAACTGTATATCCGGAAAATTGTTCGCTTGCAAGGAATACCGTCAAGCATTGTGTCGGATAGGGACCCCCGTTTTACTTCGAACTCTTGGACTAGTTTGCAAACCGCTTTGGGAACTAAGTTGAAGCTGAGTTCAGCTTATCATCCACAAACGGACGGTCAATCAGAAAGGACAATACAGTCATTGGAGGACCTTTTGAGGGCCTGTGTCTTAGAACAACCAGGGAGTTGGGATGGCATGTTGTTGTTGATCGAATTTACCTACAATAATAGCTTCCATTCGAGTATTGGGATGGCACCTTATGAGGCGTTGTATGGTAGGAAGTGCCGAACTCCAGTGAGTTGGTTCGAAACTAGGGAGAACTTGATATTGGGGCCCGAATTAGTTCAAGAGACGACAGATAAGATCAAGAAAATCCGGGAGAATATGAGAGTCGCCCAGAGTCGGCAAAAAAGCTACTACGATAAGAGGCGGAAACCTCTTGAATTTAAGGAGGGATATCATGTTTTCATGAGAGTAGTCCCGACTACCGGAATTGGTAGAGTGTTGATATCTCGTAAGTTGACTCCGCGATTTATTGGGCCTTATCAAATACTCAAGAGGATTGGGCCGATAGCATATCGTATTGCCTTACCACCGTTGTTGTCGAATCTCCACAATGTATTTCATGTGTCTCAGTTGAGAAAATATGTTGGAGATCCATCTCACGTGGTTGAGTCGGACCAGATAGAGTTGAAGGATAACCTGACTTTTGCGACGTTGCCTGTGAGAATCATGGATACCAATATCAAAAGGTTGAGGGGCAAGGATATTCCTTTGGTGAAAGTGTTGTGGAGCCAAGTGGACGAAGGAGACGCTACTTGGGAAGTTGAGCAAGAAATGAGGGAGGATTACCCTCATTTGTTTGAATCAAAGTATGTTTAATTTTCGGGGACGAAAATTCTTATAAGAGGGGGAGGATTGTAACACCCTAAATTTTAAGCCTTTAAAATTATAGTACCTGTCCTGAGACTCTCGCTTGAGCGAGAGAGAGACTCACCTAAGAGGGTGAAATACTGGGCTATGCTGGAGGATCCTCGCTTGAGCGAGAGATTCTCGCCTGAGCGAGAAAGGTTCACTTAGGAGGGTGAAATCCTGGAGTATACTGGAAGATTCTCGCCTGAGCGAGAGTTGTCTCGCATGGGCGAAAAATATCATTTTGGGGCTGTTGGCACTGTGAGATTCTCGCTTGAGCGAGAGGGTCAGATTTGAGTTTTTAAAATGGGCGGGATTTTCTCGCTTGAGCGAGAATCCCTCGCTTAAGCGAGAACCCGACGAGACAACATTTAATGAGAAACCCCTAAACACAATCTAGGATTTTAGAAAAGAAGAAGAAGGAGAGAATAGAGCTTTTCAAGGACAAAAAGCTTGGATACTCATCTAAGAGCTTGAGAAGAGGTAAAACTCTAGATTCTAACTCTCTTCTTCTCTTTAAAAACCTATTTGGGTATGTTGGATCTCTTCTCAAAAATGAAGGAAACCATGGAAACTCATCCTTTTGAGTGATGATTCATTTTATGTCATTCTTACCTTGTAAACTCTTGGTTTAGATATGGTATCTCAAGAACGGAAAGGGTTGTGGGTTGATTCATGAAAACCCCAAAAAAAACCCTAAAAGTGAAAATGTGGTAAAAGGGGAGAATGAGTAAAATGCTAGAGGTAGAAGATGAGTTTACCTCCAAATATTGGGATATGAGATGATTATGCATGTTTTAGATGGTTGAATACTTATGATGAATATTTTATATGATTAAATGATGCAATATAAGTTGTTTATGCGATATTTAGAATAAATGACTAACATTGTGTTATGTGGTGGGATGATGAAAGATCCTAAGGTTGGAGGCGGTGTCGGTGGAACTTGAGAAGTTGCCAAGAACCAAACCCAACACTCACTGAGGTAAGGATAAGTCTTTAATTGTGCATTTGGAATCGAAAAGGTGTATTTTCTGATTATGCAATGATTGAGTTGTAAAGTACGCATTTAGTATAAACATATATGAGTGTGTTTATATTAAAGTAGGCGTAGATTTACGAAAAGGAAAGTATGTTGTACTTCTGGTTATGTGATGATTGAGTTGTGAATCACGTATTTAATATAAACATATATGGGTGCATTTATACTAATGTGGACGTGGATTTACCGGAAATGTTTTATGGTGAAATTAATGAAAAAAAAATATATTTTAGCCGACCATGAATGATTAGCGACTCTGGCTTGAGTATATAAGCAAACCTCTGACTTGAGTATATAAGCAAAACTCTGGCTTGAGTATATAAGCAAAACTCTGGCTTGAGTATATAAGCAAAACTCTGGCTTGAATATATAAGCAAAACTCTGGCTTGAGTATATAAGCGCGTTTTATTTAAAATGAGAATCTGCTTTTAGCTAACCCCGAGGAGTGTAGCGACTTTGGCTCAAGTTATGTAGCAAAGTAAAATGAATTTCAAAAATGGTTTACTAACCCAATTTCTAATGTGGATTATCTTATGATGATGTTTATTTGAATTAACGACTTACTCCTTTGTATGTTTTTGTACTTGTCATCGATAATCCTATTGCAGATAAATAGGTGACATGAGGGGGACTCATTTTTGGGGAGTCTTAGGGAGCTTTACATTTTGGATTTATTCACTGGCACTATTTTATACAAGAGTGCATAGTTGATATTTTGAAATATGATGTAACTAACGATATAGATAAAATTGTAAACTTGAGATTGTAACTCTGGATATGTGTAGCTATGGGTATTTTGGAAACCCATAGCTAGTTATATGCGGTGGTTACAAAGTTAATTAATGCGAATTATGTTTTTCTGTCGAACGAACTTGTATGTTAATAATGTGATAGACTGCGAAGAAGGAAATAAGAATTGAAGTAAAGACATTTAATTGGTAGTGTGAGATAGGAGAGATTGCATGTAATTGAACTAATTTGCGAAAAAATTTCAAG
Organism: Lupinus albus; assembly: GCA_009771035.1. Taxonomy (NCBI): domain Eukaryota; kingdom Viridiplantae; phylum Streptophyta; class Magnoliopsida; order Fabales; family Fabaceae; genus Lupinus; species Lupinus albus. Next base: position 6,862,909 of record CM020021.1, on the reverse strand, counting down.
GGTAGAATTTCGGTCCTTACAGTTCGCTTGAGGAAGCACTATTGAAAGTAGACAAATGATGTGGTCCATTTAAGGACGAAAAGGTCAATTGCACCATTAGAATTAAAAGTAGAAAAATTGCTTAATTTACTCGGAAATGTGGACAATTATAACGTAAGTTGTGGGACCCTTTAAGGATAATGAATGGGTTGCACTGTTGAGAATGTTCTTAATGAGACCTCAGGTCCACACATATTAATTATTAGAGCATCCACATGGGATTTTTCTTAAATGGGTTCCACGATTTATTTTATAATGTTCATATTTCCCAATAAAGTAAGCAATTTTTCTCATTTTCACACCAATAGTGTAACTCGCCATTTGTCCTTTAAATGGGTCTTACCATTTGTCTACTTTCAACAGCGCTCATTCAAGCGAACATTGCTAAATGATTTAAAGTAGATATTTAACAACGCTCACTCAAGTGAGCGTTGTTAAATATCAACTTTTAGCACTCACACAAGCGTGCACTATTAAATGGTTGAAAATAGACATTTAACAACGTTCATTCAAACGAGCTCTATTAAATGTCTACTTTTTACTTTTAACAATGCTCACTCAAGCAAGAACCGTAAAAAGTCTACTTTTAACATTGTTGACTCAACGGAGTGGTATTACATGTCTACTTTATCTTAATCTGTAGAAAATAGAGTCGTTGCACTTTCTTTCCCTTTTCATTTTTGGTTAATACATTTTCCCTTCTTCGTTCTTTATTTTTATTTTATTTTAAGGGCTTTATAGAAATAAGAATCATGCTCTAATTAGAGAACAGTTCTCTATTTACTATCACTCCTAGTGGTACCAAAATTTATGGACTATCCATTTTTTGTTACAAATCACCACAGGTATGCTCTTATGTATGTTTTAGGTGCATGGTTGGATTATACTTGAGAATATCACTTAATGTAATCTTGCAGCTTGAGCATCTAAGAGAGATGAAGCACTACCTCTTAAGTCACCAGGTACCTAAACTGTGAAACTAGTTCCTATTACGCAACTTTTATTAAAGGTTGGCTCTAAATTATGAATTACTAGTTAGTTCACATAGATGCAAACTTTATTATATTTGTCTGAATAAATTTCTCCAAACCTTAGTTGGTTGTTTTAATAACTTTTTAAATTGTTTTTTTCAATGTATTTAAGGTTTTTTTTTTAAGGGAATGAATGTCAATCAGGCTGAAGACCACACTAGTAACATTCCTTGGTGAAAAATAAGAAAACATAAGCAACTATAGGGCAACAATGATGAGTCTGGATTCTCTCCAACACTAGAGAGGCCAATACCGTAGGGAGGTTATGTCATGTGTCAAAAAATAAATTAATTGTCTAGATTTTAAAATGATATTTAATTGAAAATTTAAAAAATTTAAAAAAGTAAAACAAACATTGAGATTGCAAGGAAGTCAATATGAAAGGTTGCAACATCGATATTCTGAGTTGGTTTCGATGAAGACAAAGACGCTAAGAAAAATCTTGAAGACATGACAAGTAAACAAACAACAAATAAAGACTCAAGATCATCTAAGGCTTAGGGAAATTATTTTATATTTTTAGAAGCCCTAAGATGCTTGCTTAGATTGATTCTAGGTAGATAAAACCCAAGGATGAGAATCTCACATGATCTTAAAAGTGTTTAACTATTTTTAAGTCATCATTCATCCATATTTGGTAGGTTGCATTAAAATGATAGGTTTTATTAAAATCATTCATTGCATTAACTTATATCATATAGGAGGGTTACTCGAAAACCAATAAACTATTTTATGCTTAAGTGTTAATTGATTAAATAGTTAAATAATCAATTAAGTAGTTGTGGAAGCTCAATAATCGATTAAACCTTCAATTAATCGATTAATGAGAGTTCCAATAGCTACCATCTTGAGTTTGTTGATGACATTAATCGATTAACGTTCTTATTAATCGATTAAATTCAATAGATGTTTGTTAATTTTATATCTCGTTAATCGATTATGCATTTAGTTAATCGATGATGCATTTAATTAATCGATTAAATGATGTTGAATTCAATTAACTATAAAATCTGTTTTTCTACAACTTTTCTCATAATCAACATTCCAAAATTTTCATAGATTACAAAGATTCTCTGAGCAAATTGTGCTATTATAGAAAAACTCTTTGAGAAAGTTTCTTGAGTTGATTTTAGGGAGAAAAGGTCTTAAAAGTTTGTACCATTGCATTAAGTGCACCAAAATCTTGTTTTACAAACCATTGCATTCTCACATATTTAGTATTTAGGTTGTGTGAGGAATTCAGACTTGGGTTTGTAGGATTCATCTCTGTGAGATAAACTATTGTTTAGGTTGCTTTGCATTCAAGATTTTGATTCTTTTGTAAGGAAAGATTGTATTCTCTAGTGTTAGAAAAGGTGTGAGAATATCGCTAGCTACAGTTAGTAGATATAGACTTCACTTATAAGTACCTCGACAACAAGTGTAAGAGTGAGTTGGAAGCCATTAGAAGTGGTGAGGAAAACCATTAGAAGCGGAGGGAAATTTTCAAGCTTAGCTTAGTGGCTCGAGTTTCAAGAGAGAAACACTTGTGTACTTGGAAGTTTATGTGTAAGACATTATTTCCATTTAGTGAATCAAATCTCCCGAGATCAGAAGGGAAAGCCTGAATGTAGTTTACACGTGGACAAACAAACAAACCAGGATAAAATATCAGACTCTCAATCTTCTTATCCTTATCTCTTTACGATTAAGTCATTTAGTATACTTTGTTTGATTAACGAAATTACTTTAAGTGTACTATGATTACTTGTTGTTTGTATATATCTTTGATAAGTATTTGTTAGCAATTTTGGGTATATTGAGTTTTGGATTTAGGTTTACGTGCAAATCAAGAAACAATTGTTTTTTTATTTTATGTTTTTCTTGGACACAATAATCGAGTACCACTGTCATTAATCAATTAACCACATCTATCAATAATCGATTACCACTCTATTTAATCCATTAAATATCTTACTATTTCCACTTTCATTGTGCATCGGAAAAAGCGATCATAGTTGTTCGCTTCACCTATTCACCCCCTCTAGGTGTTGATATAACATGTGTAACACCTCAATTTTCGTTTTCAGAATGATTAGAAAACTTAGAGTGTTGGAGTGTATATTGGACAATTCTCGTTTACGTGAGAGGACCTCACCCAAGTGAGAGGCTAGGTGTTCTAGTATGAGTTTTATATGAACCTCGCTTAACCGAGGAAGTGGTCGTTTGAGTGAGAGTGAAATCTGGTAAAGCTGCCAAATTCTAGCTTGAGCTAGAATTCTAGCCCAGGTCGGAGAAGTCTGAGCAGGCTGCCCGATTCTCGCTCGAGCGAGAGAATTCTCCCCCGGGCGAGAGCGTCAGAGTTGAAAAGTTGAAAAGCTGCAAAATTCTCGCTCGGGCGAGGCTGCGCATATATAAATACCAAAGAGGGGTTTCAGAAACCCTAATCTTCATTTTCTTTTCCCTCATTTCTCTCCCAACGGCGGCTCCACCCAAATGAACCATTCTCCCCTCCACTAACCCTCAAAACTCACCAAAACCTCTTCCTCATGCTTTTTAGTGGCACAATGGAGGGCTTTGGCGGTGGAAAAGGAACATTGGAGGTTGAAGGAGATGGAGGGAGATGTTGATTTTTGCAGATCAATGGAACTTACGCAAACTAAGGTGAGGGAGAAGACCATTGTGGTCTTAGAGTATTTCATTAGAGTCATCTTCTTCGATTTTCCTCAAGAATCGGAGAATTTTAACGAATAGAAACTCTCTTGGAAGTTTGTGGTCCATGTGAGAGTCTTTATTTTCCATGATGATGTATTAGCTATAAGTGGAAATATATGTGTAGGAAAACTGTTTTATTAGATGAAATGCAATATGCTCACTTATGGTAATACACCGTCATGAAAGATGGTTCTATCGTTAATATGTTATATGATGATGAATATGTATGAGTTGTTTATTTGTTATAAGTGGACATGAGTATGTTTGTGATAATGATTATGTTATGAGATGTTTGTTGGTGATAAATGGACATGATTATATTATATGATGATGAATAGGTTGTGACTTGGTTGTTTGTGATAAAAGGACATGACTATATTATGTGATGATGAATGTGTTGTCAGTTGGTTATTTGTAATAAAAGAACATGATTATGTTATATGACGATGATTATATTGTTAATGATGTTGTTGTAAGGAGAAACTTTTAACTTATATATGATGTTAGAACATGTGTGGATTTTCTGGTTGTATATGGATTATGAAACGATGAAAATAAAATTTATTTTTATCTCCCTTACGAGGTTGAGCAATGTATGAGTTACCTTCGTGGTAATGGCTATTCGTAGCAATGCATGAGTTACCTTCATCATAATGGCTATTCGTAGCAATGTATGAGTTACCTTTGTAGTATTGGCTATTCGTAGCAATTTATGAGTTACCTTCGTGGTAATGGCTATTCGTAGCAATGTATGAGTTACCTTCGTGGTAATGGCTATTCGTAGCAATGTATGAGTTACCTTCGTGGTAATGGCTATTCGTACCAATGTATGAGTTACCTTCGTGGTAATAGCTATTCGTAGCAATGTATGAGTAACCTTCGTGGTAATGACTATTTGTAGCAATGTATGAGTTACCTTCGTGGTAATGGCTATTCGTAGCAATACATGACTTGCCTAAGTGGTATTGGCTCCATTGAGCAATGAATGTCTTGCCCTATATGGTATTGGCTCTTCGAGCAATGAATGATTAGCCATTTGTGTGTAGTATTGTTTTGGTAATATTGTGTTGCTTGGGAAAGTATTTTAATGCTATATAAGTATGGTATGACTTCGAGTATTGCACTGTTGTTATTTACTAAAACAGTAACTATTTTGTGATGATCTTGATGAAGATTGAGTTGGACTAAATGGTATGTTGTACCGATTGATTTAATGATCTAGGTTAGACATGATGCCTATCGTAATTAGATATATGAACATTATGTGGTTTATTGTATTGATTGGTATATGTCTAATATGCTTGATTTTAGATGTTATGTAGGGTTTAATACTTTAATGTTATTACTCTATGTAATTCCACGTTACGGTCACCGTAGTTGGTTCTTACTTCCTTTTGTCTCTGCTTGTATGTGTTATGTATTGGAATCCATGTGGTAGCGGTAGCATATTGGATGCTTGTGGAGAAGGGTACATAATAGAGTAGTTATTTTATGTATTCGACATGGTAGTTGATTTACTTATGTAATATGAGAACTATGTTGAATTAATGCTTGAACTTCTCCGAATTGTGTAATGAGATGAGGTTAATGATTGTAATAGAAGTATTATTTGAGAAAAGATAATTTTATAGATTATGCATTTGAAAGGAAATGTAATAACCTGTTTTTAAAGTAGGATGTTATAGAGTATTTCCTTATTTTAAATTACGAATGAAATTAATATTTGTATGCACTCAGGTTTTACAAATTATTTAGGGAATGTCTTTCAAAAGGGATCACTCTACTTCCATGAATAAAGTTTTAAAATTTTTAGTGTATAAATTGGGTCCTTACAATATGGTATCAAAGCATAAGTCAACTCTGCAGCCTAGGGGTTGGCCTTATGTGCTTCTTTGTGAAATATGTGTGAGTTAACTACTTGATTTGTGAGTAGTTGTTTGTTAACTATGTGATAATTGTTGATGTGAAAGATTCTTTGTTGAAACTTTTGCTGAAAATTTCTAGTTGTGAACCTCTTGTTGAAATTGCTTGTGATGAGTTTCTGGTTGAGATTTCCTGTTCAATTTCTTGATGTGAAATTTACTTGTTGAGAGTTCCTTGTGGTGAATCTCTTGTTGATTTCTTGCAATGAACTTTCTTTTATCACTAACATTAAGATAATTGAAGAGAAACGGTTGAATTAGCTTTCTTTGAATATTTGCTAGTATGTCTCTATGGTTATGGTTGAACATGAATAGGGTAATGGTCGCCCATTGTGACATCTAATAGAGAATTGAGAATATTGTTTGCATCATGAGAGTATAAAACTTTGAAAGAACTATATCCTATGTCCTGAAAATTGGATTTTTATTCGATGGATGATTTTTGATAATGAAAGGAATGTTAGCTCTTGCTAGAGATAGAATAATCTATATCATGAAAAGTTGTATATATGTATGTTATAGGGGTGAGCGTGGGCCGGGTTGGGACGAGTTAAGGCTTGTCCTTACCCGGCCCTAAATATTGTCTGGGCCATTTTTCTGAACCCGGACCCGACCCTATGCCCGGAGTTAACCCGACCCTAAATATTCACAGGGTCAGCCTTTAAACCCGGACCCGATCCTAGACCCAGTTAAATATAACGTACACTGCTTGTAAATAAAGCCTTCTAAATATTATTTATTATTGTGAATATGTAATTTGATATATAAAATAATATATATGTATATATATTATTAAACATGTATATATGATGAAAAATTAGAGAATCAATGATATTTTCGACCAAAAAATATCATTACTCTGTATATATTTGAACAGAGACACATACAAACATCATGAATGAGTGACCCTGGGACGGGTCATGTTTGGTCCCTACCCGGCCCTAAATATTGATTGGGTCTAATTTTTGAACCCGAACCCGGCCCTAGACCCGATGAGACCTGACCCTTTTCAGGTCCGATCATGATCGGGCCATACCGGGTGAGCGGGTAGGGCTGGGTCCTGCTCACCCCTAGTATTCTATGTGGTTTCCTATGTGTCCTTAGTTGAAATATGTTGTTCGTTATCTTGTTATTCTTCAAGACCAAAACAAATATGCATGATGTAGTGATTAACCGGTTATTAGACCTTGTGGCTAAATCTGCATCTTTATTGCATGACATGTATCCATGCAATTTTCTTTTATAAAAGTTCTATGGCATGTAACTTGCATGGTTTTGCTGGAAATAAACATGTATACATTGATTAAATATTTGATATATGTTTTCTTGCAAAGATTCAAAGTGTAGAAATTTAAATTAAATGATGAGCTTGTGTGTAACATGTTCGGTATGACAATTGTGAAGTATCTCTTTGAGATTAATTGCTAATGTCTTGCAATTTGGCCCTTGATGCGTGAGTTTTAGAAACAATATATTAATTATCGCTGTAATCAATTGACGAGTAATTTAAAGGATTTATATGAACATGTGAATGAGTATGTTATAATGAATGTTGTTGATCATGAAGTATTGGTTTTGGAGATATTGTGCTAACAAAGGGAAAATGTAAAGAAAGGTGCCTTGTGTGTTTTGAAGAGATTAAGTCTGGTGTTCTTACTTTTATGGGTTGCTAAAGGTTAGACCTTCTTGTTTGCATTAGTTTGTATGATTATACTAAAAGGTAAAAACTCACGGTTCAAAGTAATGATTGAAGTGGGTGAAGTATTTAAATGTCGTTGTGATGAGTGTGTTTGCATAAAGGTGGAATTTTCTTATGTGTTTATACTTGAAGTGATTCTCTATACCTTTGGAAACTAAAAGCGAATCGGTATGAAAAGCAAAATGGGCATAATAAAGTTAAGGTGATAAATTTTCATTATGCCAGTGATTTTTCGTATGTATAAGTCTAAGCTTTGATGATGAATGTTGATGTTGTATTGCTTTAGTTTTAGCGAGTCATCGCTAAACAAATCTTGCTTTCACCCTATTCGTAGGCAATGGTAATGTAATTGTTAAGGTTCCATCTCAAAACCAATTGACTATGAGAGGAGTAGCCCAACAGGTATTTAAACCATTCCCGAGACAATGAGGTAGGTGATGTGAGATTTACTTTCTAACATGCCCCCTCCACATAAGCCTGCCGTTTCAGGCGAAGGGTAACCTTTGACCCATAACTAAAGGGCATCTTTTGGTCCATAACAACCGGAAAGAAGTTGGGCTCTAGCTCTGATATCATGTTAAGGTTTTATCTCAAAACCAATTGGCTATGAGAGGAGTATCCCAACAGGTATTTAAACCATTCCCGAGACAATGAGGTAGGCGATGTGAGATTTACTTTCTAACATGCCCCCTCCACAAAAGATGCCCTGTAGTTATGGGTCAAAGGTTACCCTTCGCCTGAACCGACAGGCTTATGTGGAGGGGCATGTTAGAAAGTAAATCTCACATCGCCTACCTCATGTCTCGGGAGTGGTTTAAATACCTGTTGGGGTACTCCTCTCATTGCCAATTGGTTTTGAGATGGAACCTTAACATGGTATCAGAGCTAGAGCCCAACTTCTTTCTAATTGTTATAGGCCAAAAGATGCCCTTTAGTTATGGGTCAAAGGTTACCCTTCGCCTAAACTGGCAGACTTATGTGGAGGGAGCATGTTATAAAGTAAATCTCACATCGCCTACCTCATTGTCTCGGGAATGGTTTAAATACTTGTTGGGCTACTCCTCTCATAGCCAATTGGTTTTGAGATGGAACCTTAACAGTAATTGGAAAAGTTATTTTTCATTCTTGTACATGAAACTTTTGGTCTATAATAATTAATCTTTGGAAGTTGAATATTCGTAATACCCGATATAGAGGTAATGTACACCAATTATCTTCTTAGATATTGCACCTTCAAAAATTTATTTCGGTAATTGATATGCATAATTGTGGTGTTATTGCATAGGTATGCTTCGGTAAATGGACTATGAGAACTCTACTATCATGAATAGAATGTAACTAAAGAACTAACTAACCTTTTTGGAAGCTTGATGTTAGAACATGTGTGGATTTTCAGGTTGTATATGGATTGTGAAACGATGAGAAGAAAATCTATTTTTAGCTCCCTTACGAGGTTGAGCAATGTATGAGTTACCATTATGGTAATGGCTATTTGTAGCAATGTATGAGTTACCTTCGTGGTAATGGCTATTCGTAGCAATGTATGAGTTACCTTCGTGGTAATGGCTATTCGTAGCAATGTATTAGTTACCTTCGTGGTAATAGCTATTCATAGCAATGTATGAGTTACCTTCGTGGTAATGACTATTCGTAGCAATTTATGAGTTACCTTCGTGGTAATGGCTATTTGTAGCAATGTATGAGTTACCTTCGTGGTAATGGATATTAGTAGCAATGTATGAGTTACCTTCGTGGTAATGGCTATTCATAGCAATGTATGAGTTATCTTCGTGGTAAAGGCTATTCGTAGCAATGTATGAGTTACCTTCGTGGTAATGGCTATTCGTAGCAATGTATGAGTTACCTTCGTGGTAATGGCTATTCGTAGCAATGCATTACTTGCCTAAGTGGTATTGGCTCTATTGAGCAATGAATGTCTTGCCCTATATAGTATTGGCTATTTGAGTAATGAATGTTTAGTCATTTATGTTGTAAGGACCCAAATTCTACCATTGAAATTTTTTCCTTATTTTATTCTTTTTACATGCATTTTCCTATACTTGCTACCACAATTTCCATATTCTTATTCCATATCACCGTATTCACATACGTTCCATTTAACATAAAATCATAATTCATATTAATGCAAGTCAGTAACTACCGCATACAACTAGCTATGGGGTTCCATGATACCCATAGCTACACATATCCTGAGTTACAATTATCCGAAAGTTATCATGTCTATAGATACAAAATACTTAAATCGTCAACTATGCACTCATGATACAAAAAAATGGTGCAAACAAAAGAATCCAAAATGTAAAGCTCCTAAAGCTTCCAAAAATATGCCTCCTCATTCTACCTGTTTATCTGCAATGAGATTATCAATGACAAAAGCACAAAACACACAAAGGAGTAAGTCATTAATTCAATAAACATCATTATAAGATAATCCACATTAAAAAAGGGTTAGTAAACCATTTTTAAATTCATTTTCTTTGCTACATAACTTGAGCCAAAGCTGCTACACCCCTCGAGGTTAGCTAAAAACATTTTCTCTCTTTTCTTTTTAAAATCGTGCTACATAACTTGAGCCAAAGTTTTCTACATAACTCAAGCCGAAGTATTGCTACATAAACTCGAGCCGAAGTATTGCTACATAAACTTGAGCCGAAGTGTTGCTACATAAACTCGAGCCGAAGTGTTGCTACATAAACTCGAGCCGAAGTCGCTAACCATTCATGGTCGGCTAAAAACATATTTTATTTTCATTGATTTCACCATCAATCATTTCCAGTAAATCCGCACAACCATTATTACAAACATACCCATATATGTTTATAATAAATACGCAACTCACAACTTAATCATTTGCACAACCAAAAAATACAAACATTTTTCATTTCTAATGCACAAATTAAAGACTTATCCTTACCTTGATGAGTGTTGGGTTTGGTTCTTGGCAACTTCGCAAGTTCCACCGACACCGCCGCCAACTTTAGGATTTTTCCTCATTCCCACCATATAAGACAATGTTAGTCTTTTATTCCAAATAACACATCAGTAACTCATTATGCATCTTTAACCATAGAAGAGATTTAATACATTTTCAATGTTTCTAAACTACTTTCATTATAAGTTTACAAACATCCAAAACATACATATTCATATCATTTTCAACATTAGAATGCATACTCATCTTCTAACTCTAGAATTTTACTCATTTTCCTCTTTAATCCCCTTTTCATTTTAGGGTTTTGGGGTTTTCATGAATCAACCCACAAATCCTTCCCATTCTTGAAATACCAACTCTAAACCAAGAGTTTACAAGAGAAAAACAACATAAAACAAACCATAACTCAAAAGGATGAGTTTCCGTGGTTTCTCAGATTTTGAGAAGAGATCCACCATACCCAAAATGAGTTTCAAGGAGAAGAGAGTTAGAATCTAGAATTTTACCTCTTCTCAAGAAGCTCTTAGATGATTCTCAAGACTCATTGCTCTTGAAAACCCTTTCTTTCTTCACTTCTCCTTAGGTTATCCCCCAAAAATGTGTTTGGGGTCCCTAATAAATGCAACAGCGTCGGGTTCTCGCTTAAGCGAGCCCATTCTTGCTTAAGCGAGCCCATTCTCGCTCAAGTGAGAAAATCCCGCCTATTTTAAAAACTCAGATCTGACCCTCTCGCTCAGGCGAGGAAACTCTCTCCCAAGCAAGGCAGCTCTTGCTCAAGCGAGGATCCTCTCGCTCAAGCGAGAATCTTACAGCATCGACAGGTCCAAAATGTCACTTTTCTCGCCCAGGCGAGACAACTCTCGCTCAGGCGACATAAATATCGCTCAAGCGAGGCAACTCTCGCTCAAGCGAGAATCCTTCAGTATAGCCCAGGATTTCACCCTCTCAGGTGAGCCTTTCTCGCCCAGGCGAGAATCCCTCGCTCAAGCGAGAATCTTAGGGCTGATACTATAATTTAATGACTTCAAAATCTAGGGTGTTACATATGTGCAGTATTGTTTTGGTAACATTGTGTTGCTTGGGAAAATATTTTAGTGCTATATGAGTATGGTATGACTTCGAGTATTGCATTGTTGTTATTTACTGAAAAGGAGACTATTGTGTGATGATCTTGATGAAGATTGAGTTGGACTAAATGGTATGTTGTACCGATTGATTTAATGATCTAGGTTAGACATGACGCCTATGCTAATTGGATATACGAACATTATGTGGTTTATTGTATTGATTGATATATGTCTAATATGCTTGATTTTAAATGTTATGTAGAGTGTAATACTTTAATATTATTACTCTATGTAATTCCACGCTACGGTCACCGTAGTTGATTCTTACTCCCTTTTGTCTCTGCTTGTATGTGTTATGTATTAGAATCCAGGTGGTAGCGGTAGCGTATTGGATGCTTGTGGAGAAGGGTACATAATATAGTAGTTATTTTATGTATTCGCCATGGAAGTTGATTTACTTATGTAATATGAGAACTATGTTGAATTAATGCTTTTGTAAAATTGAACTTCTCCGAATTGTGTAATGAGATGGGGTTAATGATTGTAAAAGAAGTATTATTTGAGAAAAGATAATTGTATAGATTATGCATTTGAAAGGAAATGTATTAACCTCTTTTTAAAGTAGAATGTTATACAGTATTTCCGCATTTTAAATTACGAATGAAATTAATATTTGTATGCACTCAGGTTTTACAAATCGTTGAGGGAATGTCTTTCAAAAGGGATCACTCTACTTCCATGAATAAATTTTTAAAAATTTTAGGGTATAAATTGGGTAGTTACAACATGTGGTACCTCAACAAGCATAGTAGTAGAAAAACTAGATGAAGGAAGAAAGAGAAAGCCTTTTCACCATTGCCTTCCTTCAGGGCATTGTTGTTGCACAGCCACATCATCCTCCCTTCGTAGCACCATTTCTTCTGCTGCAAGTCACTATCACCTCTTTATTCATTGTAATGACTTGATTCATTTACGAAGATTTCAATTTGTCAACCTTCATCACATTTGAAGCCAATTTTTTATTCAATCTCTAGTTCTTAATGTTTACCTTCCACAAATTTTAATTCTTAACACATATTGAACATCAAAAAATTCATTTTGTATTTGTCTAATTCGATGCACATAAACATGTTTTCTTATGTGCACCATGTTTTTAACAAAATACCTAAAAGTGTGAGTAATGTAATTGAGAAAATGACTACAAAATTTCTATTACATATGCTTCAAAGTTTTAGTTCTCAATATAGATTGAGCTTCAAAATTTTAGTTCTTGACATAGATTGAGCTTGATTAACTACACATGAACAAACACATTGTGCACATAGCAAATTTGTTCACGTGCAATTAATGAAGCTCAATCTATTTTAAGAACTAAAAATTTGAAGCTCAATCTACATTGAAAACTAAAATTTTGAAGTATATGCAATACAAGTTTTATAGTCCTCTTCTCAAACACATGACTCATACTTTTAGGCATTTTGTCAAACATGTTGGTGTAACGGAAGCGATCGCTGCGCAGCGTTAGTCACAAGCAATAAAATAAAGTGCATAAAATAAAAAACAAATAATTTGGTAACGAGGTTCGGCCAATTGTGCCTACGTCCTCGGGAGAATTGAGCGGCTACCAATTTATTATTAGAGAATAAGGATTACAAACCCTAGCACACCGATTGGCCCAAGTGTCCATGTGGTATTTCTATTTGGTGCTTATATCTGGTGCACATTACAACAAAGAACCTGAGTCCAATATATAACATTGATACTCTACTCTATTTTAATACTAGTCAATGTGAGACTTTATATGATAACATATTTCAAACATGCTCAACAAAACACATGGTCCATATAAGAAAACATGTTTATATGCATTGAATTAGATAAATCCAGAATGAATTTTTTGAAGTTCAATCTACATTAAAAACTAAAATTTATGGAGGGGAAACATAAAGAACTTCAGATTGAATAAAAATATCAACTTCAAATGTGATAAAAGTTGACAAATTGAAATCTGTGCCCAGCAATCAAGTCATTACATTGAATAAAGAGGAGGTGGTTAGTCGCCACAGAATAAGTGGTGGTGCGAAGGGGTGGTGATGTGGCTGTGTAACAACAATGCCTCGGAGGAAGACAATGGTGAAAATGCTTTCTCCTTGCTTTACTTCCGTAATTTTTTAAGGTTAAATTAAATATCATTTTAAAGTCTGGACCATTGATTTATTATTAGATACATGGTATAATTTTCCTCCGGTACTGGCTTTTCCAATACTGGAGAGGATCCACACTCAACAATGATTTATCATTAATCTTCTCGCTTGGGAAAGAAAAGTATATTTTTTTTAGATTTCTAATTTAACACTGTTTGGAAAGAAAAGGTTTGATTGGATTTGAATACGAGAAAAAAAAATATGTACTGATACTGTATGAATTTTATACATTGTCATTATATCATCCACCATTCATATTTAATCATCATTAACTCTTCAAAAAATTAATCCAAATGAATGATGGATAATATAGTGATTCTGTATAAATCTTTATAATGACAATGCATAAATATTAAACTATTTGAATATTAGTTTAAAAGAGAGGCTAGCCAATTAGGATCAAGACCATAAGGACCTTCCCCAATCTTAAAAAAATGAAATCAAAGTGATCTAGGAAAACAATGATTTTTGTTTTTAACATAAATAAAGACTCTACACACATTTATAGGGGTTTAATATGTATGAGACTACTTTACTGCTTTAATTCACACACATTAATTTTCTCTCAGATAATTAATTATTATTTTCAATCTAATCAATTACACAGAATGTAGAACCAATTATTCTTTCGATAACTTACTGATAATCGATTGTGGATCGATTAGTAGCACAAAACAGAAAATAAATTTAACCGGATGGGAAGAATAACTCAATAAAGAATGAAACTTTAAATCAAAGTAGTTATACATGATGATTTAAAAGAGAGTAGAGTGGTTAAAATGCAGGAAATCAAAACTAAATGAGCTAAGGGATAGAGAAAATAACACGCTTTTTTTATTTTAGTTCACGCAAATCCACTAGCCGTACATTCGTTCCCTCTTTATGATTTGTATATTTTCCACTATGCAAAATCAAATGTTCTATACAAGCACAATTTCATATTCAATCTTAACCTAACTTTGTTTGACCTCTAAAATATCCTCATACCCCATAACTTTTAGAGAAACAACCTACTTCACTCTTATTTCTCTCTTGATGTGAGAATATGCATTACTTCTCACATTTTCCTATATCTCACAATGAAAAGATGTTAAGAGTTTCACATTGAGTAGAATAGCAATCTCAATGTGGTACTTAAGCCATGAGAATCTCCCACCTAATAAACTAGTGTTTTAGGTTGAATTCTCCTCATTTAAGTTCTAACAATTGATGCTTTCATTGAGAGTTGTGTAACGGAAAGAGCTATCTATAGGCTGAATTAAGGTATATTACCGAATGTAAGACTAAGATAACAACTAAGAGGGGGGAGGGGTGAATTAGTTGACTTAAGATCGTAATCAATTTTTCTACAATTTGAGAGTTAGTGGCAGCGGAAAATGTAATGCAGAAAAATATCAAATAAAAGTTAAGGAGATAAGGGAAAGAAGAGTACACGAGGATTTTTATACTGGTTCACCTTCTTGTCCACCGAAGGCTACGTCCAGTACTCTTGAAGCACAAGAGATTTCTTCACTAGATATTAAGAGTAGTAATTACAAACTCTCACCCCGAGACTTCCTTGTACCTTACTCACTCTCCAATACCTATGTCACTCTCTTGGAAACAACCTTTCCAGGTGACTCTAACCCTTTTCTAATCACACCCTTGTGATAGAAAATATTTTACAAACTTGAATAAAAATAGTTAGCAATGGCAAGGATTGCTTTATACAAGATAAGATAAGAAAACTTTCTTGCAATCCAACAACTCTTTGTATACTCAGTATATAATGCTCATAAGGTTTGAAAGACTTTAAAATTCACACTTCACAACTTCAGAAAGTTAATTTGAAAGTGAAAAGCAAGTTGCAGAAAAAAGTGTTTCAAAAATTCAGATTTGCATAAGTGAGTTGTGAATTGGATGTGTGAAAGTTGTGTCAAAGTGTTGTATTGAATCTGAGATCCAATGCCTTTATATAGACTCTCCAATCAGCCATAACAACTTTAGGAAATGGTAGGATTCGTTTGGAATGGAGCCATTTCGTTTGGGATGAAAGTTGTTCAAATTGAATCTAAAAATCTAGAGCAACAAATCTCAGTAATCGATTACAGCATGTGGGTAATCGATTACCCAAGTGTTATGTTCAACTTAGAAACCAATTTTCATGTTAAGTAATCGGTTACTCTAGTTGTAACGACTCTCAGTAATTGAATACAATACTTAGGTAATCGATTACCTAAGCCTACTGTCCAACTGAATGACTAATTATCAATTGAGTAATTTGTTATACTGATAGCAGTAATCGATTTACTGTGTGTTAGTTTTTGTTAGTTAACTTATTTCTCACTCATGTAACATGTTACGTGGTTCCAGTAATCTGTTACTCAATCATAGTAACCTGTTACTCAGATCCAGTAACCTGTTACTCAATCATAGTAACCTGTTACTCAGATCCAGTAACCTGTTACTTAGTGTTTTGAAAATTGTTTTTATTAAAACTTATGAATCTTGTTTTTCATTCAAAATATTCCTTTTAGGCATTATCACTAATAGTATAACTTAAAGAGTGTAAGGATAGAAGTACCTATGACTTAGACTCTAAAATGTCTTGAAGCTTTATCTTCATTGTCTTCATAAGTATTCTTCCTTATTCTTCTTTTTGTGATGTTGGTGTCTTCATCAAAATCTTGCCAAGGTCAGGAGCAAGATCTTCTTCACAATCTCCCCCTTTTGATGATGACAAACCAATATCTTTTTAACAGTGTATTTTCTTGAGCATAGCATACTACTTGTGATAAGTTGCATGTCTTGAGTATGCTCCCCCTATTTTGTATGCTCTCACTTTATTTTTGATTATATGCTTTGATCTTGAGTATATGTGCCTGAAAATAGTTTTAAACAAAATACACTCTCCCAACTTCTCTCCCCCTTTTGACTTCATCAAAAAGAAGAAAATCTAGGGTTCCAAGACACTATATATATATATATATATATATATATGTATGTATGTATGTATGTATATATGCATAGAATTCAAGCATTGTAGAGCGTAAAGGGTTATGTCATAGAAATTAAAAGATGTTTTGGCATTATAGACAAACAACCAGAAAACATAGTACGATTACAAAAACCCAAAAATGAAAGATGAAATCCTAAACAACATATTCTATGATTCAGGTTCAAAACTGTCTTCATCAAGATCCATCATGTTGATCTTGTAGGAAAGACGTTGAAGCTCAATCTGAACTTGTTGGTTCTGACTTCTGAGCATCAATGGCATCCATCTGATTTGAGATGTAGTCTCGAAGCGAGAACAACTCGTCCATAATCATCTGATTTGTAGGTATCTGGGCAAATGAAGATGATTTTCTTTGAAAGGTAGAAGGTTCTGGTGCAGGCGGATTAACAAATGTATTGGAAGGGGGTCAACAGGTTTAGTCGGTCTATCACTTCTATGCTTATACACTATATTAGTTAGGTATCTAAAGAAACTCATTTTGTGGATCACATCCACATCAATTTTTCTATCGTGAGCATTGAGAGTGGTTTTAGATTCACCAACCGTTGAGACACCAAAATGCTCGAGTATTTTTGAGATGATAATTGCATAAGGCAATGGGCTGTTATTCTCTCGCACAAATCACATGTGTCGCATTACTATCAAAGCCCAATTGATTTCAAGATTATGCTTAAGAGCATACATCAATTGTAATTCCATGTCATTAATTTGAGAATGGTTTGAAAACTTAGGCATTATGACATAGCTAAGAAAGTAATGAAGCAGGCGATCTTCGAGATTGAGATTTCCTATAACAAGGATATCTCTATTTTTAACAGTTTCACCTAACGCCATTTGCTTACGCAAATCAATTTCCTATTTAGATAATGTACACATAGAGTAGTAGAATTTTTTTCTGTCATAATTATCCCAATCAAATGCAAGACCAAAGTCTTTTATGCTTCCATGATAGGGTATATTGCCGCAAATTGAACTAAAAGTTTTCATTTCTAAAATGATTCCTTTCTTTTCCTTTTACTGAGGATGTTAAACAATTTTTCCTCAAGTTCAAGTTACAATAAAATACTCTAACAAGCTCAGGATAATAGGCATTTGATTCCTCACATAATGCAAATAAATTTTGTTACCTTAACAGAGTAGGAAAATGAAAATCATCAAACTCAAAGTTACTTACATTGCAATATTTTGGAACAAAAAATGGTATGCCAAGGAAATGTTCGGTGAAAACCTTGCGTTGTTCATCATTAGCAAGAAGTCGTGCCAAGTCCAGGGGATTAGCCTCAGAACATGAAGTTCCTTGCTTCTTGTGAGGCACACTAGTACGTTGTTTCTTTGCTCTTGATGATGAAGCCATGGTTGAAGGTTTTGAAAAATTAGGTTTTTGGAAATTTTGATTTTGGGGTTTTTTTTATTGAGGCCACTAAACACAAAAGTAATCGGATAGAAGTGTTTAGAATTGAAAATGTAGTATGAAATGACTAAAAAATTAATTAAAATGGATGAAAATTAAATTTTTAGATAGAGGAGTGATTTTTCGAATTTGAGAGTGAGGAAGAAGATGAAGTGTTGGAAAAATGGAGGAGAAACCTTTAAATACTAGCCAGAGTAATCAATTATCTTAGGTGGAGTAATCAGTTACTCAACGTACAAAATCTCTAGATTTCAAACAGCAGTCTTTGGTAATCGATTACACATGTAAGTAATCGATTACTTGAGCTTCCTGCCACGTATAGTAATCGGTTACTCTCTAGATTAATCGATTTCTATCCTCAGAAAATTGAATTTTCAGGCCTATTGATGCCTGGTAATCGATTATTTACCCTAAGTAATCGATTACATAGATCAAATTTTGAAATTTAAAGCAAATCTAAGTAGTTTTAAGTACAAGTAGGCATAAGATAAACATAATGAAGCAAACATATAATCATGTATGAACAATTTAAGATAAGTAAGCTTCATCAAGTATGTCTAATTCTCGTCTAATTTTATAGAAAGATTCTTTAACCAAGGGTTTAGTGAATATATCTGCTAGTTGGTCATGAGTATCAACAAATTCTAACGCCACATCTTTTTTTTGGACATGGTCTCTCAGGAAGTGATGTCTTATATCAATGTGTTTGGTTCTAGAATGCATCATTGGATTCTTTGTGAGATTTATAGCACTAGTATTGTCACATTTTAGCGGAATGCAACCTAAGTCTAAGCCATAGTCTCGTAGTTGTTGTTTAAGCCACAACACTTGTGCACAACAGCTACCTGCCGCTATGTACTCTACTTCAGCACTACTTAAGGCAACACATGCTTGTTTCTTGCATGACCAAGAGACTAGTACATTTCCTAATATATGACAAGTACTACTCGTACTTTTTCTCTCAGTTTTGCATCCATCAAAATCTGAATCTGAATATCCTACCAAATCACATATACTTCCCTTCGGATACCAAAGTCCAACGTCAGTTGTGCCTTTTAGGAATTTCATGATTCTTTTGACAACAACTAGATGTGATTTTTTTGGTTTTGATTGATAACGTGCACATAAGCATACACTAAACATTATATCAGGTCTACTAGCAGTTAGATAAAGTAGGGAACCGATCATACCTCGATACTTTGATATGTCGATGCATTTTCTAGCTTCATTTGTATCAATGTATGTACTAGAACCCATAGGAGTGGCAATGGACTTGCAATCATCCATTTCAAATCTTTTTCAGCAATTCCTTGCAATATTTGGATTGACTTACAAATATACCATCCTTGAGTTGTTTGATTTGTAATCCAAGGAAGTAGTTTAACTTCCTCATCATTGACATTTCAAAATCCCATTGCATCATTTTGCCAAAATCACTACATAACATTTCATTAGTAGAACCAAAAATAATATCATCTACATATATTTGTACAAGAAGAGTATGGTGATTTATTTTCTTAATAAAGAGAGTAGTGTCGACCTTTCCTTTGGTAAAACTTTTTTCAAGTAGAAAATTTGTTAGATGATCATACCAAGCACGTGAAGCTTGCTTCAAACCGTAGAGGGTCTTCTTAAGTTTATATACATGGGAAGGATGTTTGTAGTCTTCAAACCCAAGAGGTTGTTCTACATATACCTCTTCTTGTATATATGTAACACCCTAAATTTAAGTCTTTAAAATTATAGTATCAGTCCTAGGATTCTCGCTTGAGCAAGGGATTCTCGCCTAGGCGAGAAAGGCTCACCTGGGAGGGTGAAATCCTGGGCTATACTGAAGGATTCTCGCCTGAGCGAGAGTCGGCTCGCTTGAGCGAGAGTGGTCTCGCCTGAGCGAGAGCTGGCTCCCATGGGCGAGAAAAGTTATGTTTTGGACCTGTCGAGGCTGTAAGATCCTCGCTTGAGCGAGAGATGTCTCGCATAGGCGAGAGTTTCCCTCGCCTGGGAGAGAGGGTCAGATTTGAGTTTTTTAAAATATGCGGGATTTTCTCGCTTGAGCGAGAATGGGCTCGCTTAAGCGAGAACCCGACGAGACAGCATTAAATGAGAAACCCCAAACACATTTTAGGGTTAGAAATTGAAGAGAGGTGAGAGAATAGAGCTTTCCCAAGGGCAAAGAGCTTGGATACTCATCTAAGAGCTTGAGAAGAGGTAAAACTCTTGATTCCAACTCTCTTCTTCCCTTTGAAACTCATTTTGGGTATGTTGGATCTCTTCTCAAAATGTGTAAAACCATGGAAACTCGCCCTTTCGAGTTATGGTTCGTTTTATGTTGTTTTTACCTTGTAAACTTTTGGTTTAGAGTTTGTATTTCAAGAATGGAAAGGGTTTGTGGGTTGATTCATGAAAACCCTAAAACCCTAAAGAGAAAATGTGGTTAAAGTGGAAAATGGGTAAAATGCTAGAGGTAGAAGATGAGTTTACTTTCTAATGTTGAAATATGAGATGAATATGTATGCTTTGGATGGTTGTAAACTTATGATGAAAGTAGTTTAGCAACATTGAAAATATGATGAATATCTTGTATGGTTAAATAATGCAATATAAGTTGTTTATGTGATATTTGGAATAAATGACTAACATTGTGTTATATGGTGGGAATGAGGAAAGATCCTAAAGTTGGAAGCGGTGTCGGTGGAACTTACGAAGTTCCCAAGAACCAAACCCAACACTCATTGAGGTAAGGATAAGTCTTTAACTTATGCACTGTGATGGAAAATGCGTGGATCTTCTGGTTATGGATAATGAAATGAATTGTGAATCACTTAATTATTATAAGCATATATGGGTATGTTTGTAATGATGATGGTGTGGATTTACTGTTTATGTATTGGTGGAGTGCCAATGGAAATAAAACTCGGAATAATGAAATGAATTGTGAATCACTTAATTATTATAAGCATATATGGGTATGTTTGTAATGATGATGGTGTGGATTTACTGTTTATGTATTGGTGGAGTGCCAATGGAAATAAAACTCGGAATAATGAAATGAATTGTGAATCACTTAATTGTTATGAGCATATATGAGTATGTTTGTAATGGTGATGGTGTGGATTCACTGTTTATGTATTGGTGGGGTGCCAATGAAAATAAAACTCGTTTTTAGCCGACCATGATTGGTTAGCGACTTTGGCTCAAGTAATGTAGCAAGCTTTGGCTCAAGCAATGTAGCAAGCTTTGGCTCAAGCAATGTAGCAAGCTTTGACTCAAGCAATGTAGCAAGCTTTGGCTCAAGCAATGTAGCAAACTTTATCTCAAGTTATGTAGCATGTTTTCAAAAGTATAAACAAAGGAAATGGTATTAATTATATTTAATTCTAAGTTTCTACTTAACTTTATTAAAATGTGGATTAACGTATATTGACATTATTTTACGTTAACGACTTACTCCTTTGTGTTTCTGTGTATAGTCAATGTTAATCCCATTGCAGGTAGGTGGAAGATGTAAGGGCGTTTTGATTAGGAGCTTAGAGGCTTTTAAATTTTTGGAATTCCTTATATTCATTCTTTTGTAATATGACTAATTGTATTTTGAACATGAATATTTGTAACTCTGGATATTCGTAGCTATGGGTATTTTGGAATCCCATAGCTAATTGTATGCGGTAGTTACCGGGATGCATGAATGAATTATGATTTTCTGCTATGCGAACATGTATGTTATTTTGAGATTATGAAATGGACATGAGTAGGGAAATGAGACTTGATTTGAGTTGTTGGTATTTTTATTTAAAAGTCGTAGGAAAATGTATGTAGGATGAATAAAATAAGGAAAAAATTTCAATGGTAGAATTTGGGTCCTTACAATATACCCATTAAGAAATGCACTTTTTACATCCATTTGATATAACTGCAAATTTAGAGAGCAAGCAAATGCAAGTAATAACCGAATAGCTTCAAGTCTAGCAACAGGAGCGAAGGTCTCATCAAAGTCTATACCTTATTCCTGATCGTATCCTTGTGCTACCAATCTAGCTTTATTTCTAATAATACTACCATTTTCATCTGATTTATTACGAAATTCCCAATGAGTTCCTATAACATGCCTATCATTTGGTCTAGGAACAAGTTCCCAAACTTCATTTCTCTCAAACTAGTTTAACTCTTCTTGCATTGCAATAATCCAGTGTTCATCCTCGATTGCATTATCAATCTGGAGGGTTCTATTTGAGAGACGAATGTCATGTTTAAACAGGCATCATTTAGCTTTAAGCGGGTGGTTACATCTTTGCTTATATCACCAATGATGTTGTTAATAGGATGGTCTCTATGAGTTTTCCATTCTTGTGGTAAATCAGAATGAATATGCTCTTCTTGAGTGGATAGAGTATCATTCATTTTCAAGTGCTCAGCATTGGTTTTTGTACTGGTAGAAGACTTTTCTATTGAAGGGGAACTAGGTAAGTCCTCTTCATCAAGAGTTAACCCATCCTTTATAGTAGGATTGGTTTCATCAAAAGATACAGAACAGATTATTCAATGGCTAGAGTTCTTTTATTAAAGATTATATAGGCTTTACTCGTAAGAGAGTAAGTAGCCTAGGAAGATTCCTTCATCAGCTTTTGCGTCAAACTTGCCTAAGTTGTCATTACCATTATTTAAAACAAAGCATTTACAACCAAATACATGCAAATGAGAAATGTTTGGTTTTCTACTTTTGAAGAATTCATAGGGGGTTTTCTTGAGAATTGGTCTTATAAGAACTTTGTTTGAAACATAACATGTTGTACTAACTGCATTAGCCCAAAAATATTTTGGGAGATTAATTTCATTCAACTAAGTACGAGCAAGTTCTTCTAATGACCGATTCTCTCTTTCTACAACACCATTTTGTTATGGTGTTCTAGGAGAAGAGAAGTTGTGATTGATACCAAGATCATCACAAAACTCTTTGAAAGAAGCATTTTGAAATTTTCCCTCATGATCACTTCTTATAGCAACGATTTTCAGAGATTTTTCATTTTGAACTCTTTTAGCATATTTGCTAAAGGCATTAAACGCCTCATTCTTATGAACTAAGAATAGAGTCCAAGTGTATCTTAAATAATCGTCGACTATAACAAGAGCATAGTAGTTACCGCCATAACTTATGGTTTGTGGGGGGGGCAAATAAGTTCATATGTAGTAATTGTAATGGTTTATCGGAAGAAACCATATGCTTAGATTTGAAAGACGTTTTTGTTTGTTTACCCTTTTGACAAGCACTACATAGTTTGTCTTTAACAAACTTCATTTTGGGTAAACCAACAACTAGATCTTTCTTTATCAGTTTAATTAGATGATCCATATGTATATGAGCAATTCTCCTATGCCAAAGGCATGCATCATTATTATTGTTAACAACGAAACATTTTATTGGAAAAGAAGAATCATCTAGATCAATCATATATATATTGTTTATTCTCTTACTAACTAGTTTAGAGTTATTAGAATCCTTACTTTCAATGATACACTTATCTGGGTAAAATGCCACATGGAATCCTGTGTCGCATAGTTGACTTATGCTTAATAAGTTGTGCTTGAGTCCCTCAACGTATAGTACTCCTTCTATAATTGTTGATGGTGGCTTGCCGATTCTACCAACTCCAAGTATTCTTCCTTTGTTGTTGTCACCATATGTGATGTATCCTTTGTCCCTTGGAGTAAGGACAGAGAATTTGTCTTTATTACCTTTTATATGTTTTGAGCAACCGTTGTCCAAGTACCATAGATTGTAAACGGCTCTCAAGTTTTTCTGCAAAACAGGTTAATGATATTAGGTATCCAATTTTCTTTGGGTCCTACATGGTTAGCACCTTTCTCTATCCATTTAAAATGACCTAAGGGTACACCATACTTTCTAATCATGCAAACATTTGGTGTATGCCCATGATTCTTACAATAAGAACATATGGGAAGATGTTTATGTATTCTAGATTTATTGTTATTACAGTTTGGTGCATGAACACTTTGCTTTTGAAAGACTATTTTTGTTGAGACATTTTTCTTCTTAGAAGTTTGGCTATTAGAATAGCCTAGACCTCTTCGATCTTTAACATGTCTCTATTTTTTGATTATTTTGTCTAACTTTTTGCTACTCTTGTTTGATTCATTAAGTTCAAAACTTATTGATGAAACTTTCTTTTCAAGAGTGATGCGGTTTTGACATGAAGAGGATGATGGTTTATTTTTTAATATTTCTAACTCAGTTTTTTGTTTTAAAAATAATTTTGTGAGTTTGACATATTCATCATGCAAGTCATTAAATGCTATTTGTAATTCAGAAGAAGAAAAAGATTTAGTTTCACTTATCTCTTCATCATCAAAATGATGAGATGCCATTCGTGAGAGATGAGTTTGTTCTTCATTTTTTGGTTCAAATGTAGAACAAGTATTGTTGAGCATTGACCTTTTAACTTCCTCCTTTCCTTCATGCATAGTTTCTAGAGTATCCCACATTTCTTTGGCCGATTTGAAGTTTAATACTCTAAAAAATTCATCATTGCCAAGTACTGAAGTGAGGATGTTTTTCGCCTTGAGATTGTATTGCACTTTCTTTTTGTCTTCATCATTCCATGAAGATTTTGGCTTTACTTCCCTCACACCATTGATAATCGTAAAAGGTTCATAGGGTCCTTCCTCAATCGCATTCCATATATCCATATCTTGAGATTCTATGAAGATTCTCATTCTGATTTTCCAGAAGTCATAGCATTATTCAACAAAGCTTGGATGACGATTGATGTTGGAACCTTCTCCTAGAAATGATCTTGCTGCAATCTTCGAAACAAGATCAATTTTGAGAATAAATTACTCAAAAAAAGCTCGGGTGCCAATTGTAAGACTAAGATAACAACTAAGAGGGGGGGTGAATTAGTTGACTTAAGATCGTGATCAATTTTTCTACAATTTGAGAGTTAGTGGCAGCGGAAAATGTAATGCAAAAAAATATCAAATAAAAGTTAAGGAGATAAGGGAAAGAAGAGTACACGAGGATTTTTATACTGGTTCACCTTCTTGTCCACCGAAGGCTACGTCCAGTACTCTTGCAGCACAAGAGATTTCTTCACTAGATATTAAGAGTAGTAATTACAAACTCTCACCCCGAGACTTCCTTGTACCTTACTCACTCTCCAATACCTATGTCACTCTCTTGGAAACAACCTTTCCAGGTGACTCTAACCCTTTTCTAATCACACCCTTGTGATAGAAAATATTTTACAAACTTGAATAAAAATAGTTAGCAATGGCAAGGATTGCTTTATACAAGATAAGATAAGAAAACTTTCTTGCAATCCAACAACTCTTTGTATACTCAGTATATAATGCTCATAAGGTTTGAAAGACTTTAAAATTCACACTTCACAACTTCAGAAAGTTAATTTGAAAGTGAAAAGCAAGTTGCAGAAAAAAGTGTTTCAAAAATTCAGATTTGCATAAGTGAGTTGTGAATTGGATGTGTGAAAGTTGTGTCAAAGTGTTGTATTGAATCTGAGATCCAATGCCTTTATATAGACTCTCCAATCAGCCATAACAACTTTAGGAAATGGTAGGATTCGTTTGGAATGGAGCCATTTCGTTTGGGATGAAAGTTGTTCAAATTGAATCTAAAAATCTAGAGCAACAAATCTCAGTAATCGATTACAGCATGTGGGTAATCGATTACCCAAGTGTTATGTTCAACTTAGAAACCAATTTTCATGTTAAGTAATCGGTTACTCTAGTTGTAACGACTCTCAGTAATTGAATACAATACTTAGGTAATCGATTACCTAAGCCTACTGTCCAACTGAATGACTAATTATCAATTGAGTAATTTGTTATACTGATAGCAGTAATCGATTTACTGTGTGTCAGTTTTTGTTAGTTAACTTATTTCTCACTCATGTAACCTGTTACGTGGTTCCAGTAATCTGTTACTCAATCATAGTAACCTGTTACTCAGATCCAGTAACCTGTTACTTAGTGTTTTGAAAATTGTTTTTATTAAAACTTATGAATCTTGTTTTTCATTCAAAATATTCCTTTTAGGCATTATCACTAATAGTATAACTTAAAGAGTGTAAGGATAGAAGTACCTATGACTTAGACTCTAAAATGTCTTGAAGCTTTATCTTCATTGTCTTCATAAGTATTCTTCCTTATTCTTCTTTTTGTGATGTTGGTGTCTTCATCAAAATCTTGCCAAGGTTAGGAGCAAGATCTTCTTCACAATCTCCCCCTTTTGCTGATGACAAACCAATATCTTTTTAACAGTGTATCTTTTTAACAGTGTATTTTCTTGAGCATAGCATACTACTTGTGATAACCAATCTCCCCCTTTTGATGATGACAAACCAATGTCTTGAGGATTTTTATACTGGTTCACTTTCTTGTCCACCGAAGGCTACATCCAGTGCTCTTGCAGCACAAGAGATTTCTTCACTAGATATTAAGAGTAGTAATTACAAATTCTCACCCCCGAGACTTCCTTGTACCTTACTCACTCTCCAATACCTATGTCACTCTCTTGGAAACAACCTTTCCACGTGAATCTAACCCTTTTCTAATCACACCCTTGTGATAGAAAATATTTTACAAACTTGAAGAAAAATAGTTAGCAATGGCAAGGATTGCTTTATACAAGATAAGATAAGAAAACTTTCTTGCAATCCAACAACTCTTTGTATACTCAGTATATAATGCTCATAAGGTTCGAAAGACTTTAAAATTCGCACTTCACAACTTCAGAAAGTTAATTTGAAAGTGAAAAGCAAGTTGCAAAAAAAGTGCAGAAAAAAGTGTTTCAAAAATTCAGATTTGCATAAGTGAGTTGTGAATTGGATGTGTGAAAGTTGTGTCAAAGTGTTGTATTGAATTTGAGTTCCAATGCCTTTATATAGACTTTCCAATCAGCCATAACACCTTTAGGAAATGGTAGGATTCGTTTGGAATGGAACCATTTGTTTGGGATGAAAGTTGTTCATATTGAATCTGAAAATCTGGTGTAACAACTCTCAGTAATCGATTACAGCATGTGGGTAATCGATTTCCCAAGTGTTATGTTCAACTTAGAAACCAATTTTCATGTTGAGTATTTGGTTACTCTAGTTCTAACGGCTCTCAGTAATCGATTACAATACTTAGGTAATCGATTACCTAAGCCTACTGTCCAACTGGTTGACTAATTATCAATTGAGTAATCGGTTACACTAATAGCAATAATCGATTACTCTGTATCAGTTTTTGTTAATTAACTTATTTCTCACTCATGTACCATGTTACGTGGTTCCAGTAATCTGTTACTCAATCATAGTAACCTGTTACTCAGTGTTTTGAAAATTGTTTTTATTAAAACTTATGAATCTTGTTTTTCTTTCAAAATATTCCTTTTGAGCATTATCACTAATAGTATAACTTAAAGAGTGTAACGATAGAAGTACCTATGACTTAGACTAAAATGTCTTGATTTATCTTCATTGTCTTCATAAGTATTCTTCCTTATTCTTATTTTTGTGATGTTGATGTCTTCATCAAAACCATGTCAATGTGAGGATCAAGATCTTCTTCACACCAAATACTGATAGGTGAATGAAACCGCCAAAAACAGAAAGGGCTACCATCGGGTCACTGTCGATAGTGTGAAAGCCACCATGGACGTTGACCCCTTAAAGGGGGTGACAAAGTTAGGAGTCCCATATTGAGTAGAATAACAACCTCAATGTGATACTTAAACCTTGAGGTTCTCCACCTAATAGACTAATTTTTGGGTTGAGCTCTCGTCATGTATTTAAGTCCTAACAAAAGATCTAAACTCTTTTTTGGTGACAAAATACACCTTCATGTGTATAAACTAAAAAACTTTGTAGAACATAAAATTCTTCAAAGAAACTCATAATGAATTTTCAATTATAGTCATATATAAATTAAACATGTCAAACACTTTACTTTTATTTTTCATAAGATATATGTAAGTATAGTCACTGCAATCATCAATAAAAGTGATAAAGTAATATTTTCCATTTCTTGTTAACATCCTATCTAGTTCACATATATTAGAACTTATTAAATTCAGAGGATCAGATTCTTGCACTATTGAATTATATGATTTTTTTGTTATTTTAGTTTGACTATAAAATTCACAATTTTTAAGATCATTTGGAAATAATTTTGAAATTAAACTACTCAATTTGGAAACGTTTGTTAATATTATGACAAAGTGTAGTATGTCATATATTAGAATTACAAAGATATAAACTCAACCAGAAATTTTATTCAGAATAATATCAAGATGTAATTTGGATATGCCATTAGACTGAACCCTTTCCCTATAAAAACTCTATTCCTAGTAAGAGTATACAAATTCACTCCTATGGTCTAGGTAAAACGAGTCTTATTAAAAAGAAAACAAAAAACTAAATTATTTCTCATCTCTAGAGTGAGCATAACATTTTTAAAAAACAAAGTCAGCTCAACATCACGAGTACCAGCAACACACTGCTGTGAGAATCATCGAACAACATTTTCTTCTCATTAACATTCATGAATGTTTTGAACATAACACGATCATATTGGTTTAGCATATTGGACCTCTTAGGTTTCAATTCTTGTTGCGGTTGGTCTTCTTGGTCTTATTCTCACTGCGTCTCTGATTCTTAAATTTATTTATTGTGAACATGCTTTAGAACCACACTTCAGAATTTCTTCTTAGTGTTCGTGTTCAAGACAGTCAACACTTCATCTCTCTAGTTTGGTCTAAGAGTCTCCTTCTCAATGGCTTGTAATAATTAATTATGATACTGAAAGATTTAATTACTTATTGAGTCACGACATATCGTTTTTTTCCGGATGTTTTGTAACACTACTCAAAAATGTACAAACAGATTATCAACCACATCCTCTTAGATAAAACAATCAAGTTCTCTTTTTTGTATTCTGATCGCACGTTGAGAACTGATCTCAAATCAATCACAATATAGTTACTGAGGCTAATTCTAGAAATATCCAATATAGTTATTTGTCTCAATTCTCGAATTTCATATCAAGTCCAAGCTCGACTCGAACACAAACTGAGGTGATAATGATGCACACACATTGTAAGGGTTTTACTTATATGTGTCTTCATCCACCGCAAAACTCACCACATATCTCAAAAGTACAATAAATGCTTATAAACAATCAAGTAAGTGTGAATTTGTTTTTTCAATGCTTCTATTTTTCCAACAAAAAATATGAGGTCAAGTGAGCATTGAGAAACAAAGCAAGCATAGTCGTTTGATACTTTTGGTTGAATCACTCAGCCTGAAATGCGGTGGGTGGTGTTCTCTTCTGCGTTCCACTACTTCACTCCCATTCCTGCTCCTTGAGACACTCGTACAAACGACATAGCAAAATGTCAATGAACACGACGCAAGAGCAAAACAATCATTGCTCGCAATAATGGTTTTAAATCTGAGTCCGTCACTATTAAGTACATTAAGGTTTTCAGATATCCGAAGTTTACCCTAACATCAAGATTTTGAAAGTCTCTACAATCATGGCAGCTATTTAAGACCACCTTGGTTACAACGCCGTTCAATGCTTCGCCCTGATCTCTGCCTCCGCCGTTCAATTCCTTAGGTACCTAAAATACTTGTTGATGATTCTCTTATTTTCATATTTTTGCACTTGCTTACGTTGGTATTGAAGGTGATGAGATTTTATACCGGTATTGCCTTTAATTGAAGTAATTTGAATACTTTAATGGTAACTATAAGCCAGTCCCCAAGTGATAGGGCCTATGCTGTTGCTGGCCACGTTTGTGTTTTAGATGTTCCTTCGAGGGCGTGATTGGGGTGTGTTCATTGTCAAAGTCCCACATTAGTCGCAATTTAAATCAAGAGCCATTTATAATACGTGTGATGCTGAGTAGAAGAACATGACTAGGATCTCAAACATTTGAATGAATAATATCAAAGAAAGACATATCTCAACTATTCACTCTATGGAAGGACACCCAAATATGCTTCCCAAGTTAACACTACTCACATTTAAAAGCAGTGTATCGAATTGTGGATCGGCATCACCTTATGCGTCCACAATATTGCGATTGTAGTGACCTCTGAAACCGAATCACACAATGATTGCTAGTGTGATGCCAGATTACAATGATGTGGCCACATTGGGATGCAATGCAATCGTATTAGACTACATCAAATTCAAAAACATTTTTTTAAAGACAAAATTTCATGCCTCAACAACCGTAATCCTCATCGTAATGACCGCAATCATAATAATCAAAATTGTGACTTGAATCGCTATTGCAACTGCAATTTAAAACATTGCTCCAAAGACTTCAACTATGAGATATGAGGGATCACCTGCTTCAACTTCTCTCTAGATGGCCCAAACGATGAACGAGATTAAAAGACTTAGTGATAGAACATATAATGGATGAAGAAAGTTGGACATAATAGAGACCATGTGATTCAGATTCGTCTCCAATTGTCAGAAATGTACTTCGGTCATGTTTAAGGAAGGAAGTGGAGTTAAAGATGATAGCGCAATTTAATGAGTAAGTTGGCCAATAGAAATTAAAATGAATTAGAAGAACAGCTGGGCACAAACAAAACTGAATTCAAGGATACGAGTGGCGTGATGCTTGTGTTATGAGTTACAAGAGTGTAATGTAGGATTCTATAAATAAAAAAAAGAGAAGTGTAGGTTGTATTGACACGCAAACACATGGATTGTCGTTTTATCCTTTTTCTTAAATGCTCAGCTGGAAAAGTTGTGTGCACTTTTTATTATGCATCACACTCCCATTCCCTTTCCCATTCCTTGCGGAACACAAAAGACACAGCAAAATGTTCAATTCAGAGGGTGAAAAGAAGCTGCAAGAGCATGAGCAAAATGGTCCGTCCCAACAGGAGTGGGAAACCATGGCTCGAGCATGGATCTGCTCCTTCCCAGAGGCAAAGGAAGTGACGATGCCTGAGGTCGAAGCCTGGATCAACTCCAACCTCGCTTCTCTTCCGGAGGGTCTCCGTTCAGTCCCTCGCCCTGTTATATGTGCCGGCCTCATTTCCGTTCAGAATCGCATTAGATTCCCCATTAATGAGGTATGCCACCAACTCCCTGAAAATGACAATCTTTGTGGATGATTCTGCCAATTTATAATGATGGTACTTATTTAGACATGCTTTCCTTGTTGTTTGCTGTGAATTAATGATAAGTTAAAATAGAGATTGGCTTTAATTGAAATAATTTGAAAACTTTTTTGGTAACGACTAGCCAATCCCTAAATCGCATGTTGCGGTTATAGACTCCTAGGGCCTGAAGGATGAAGTTGGGAGTTTTGAAAACATAGAATTGAGAAATTGAGTTTAAGGTTTCAGTTTTGCTGGGCACTGTGCATTTTGATTAGGAGAAGAAGGATAATGTATGGAGCCCTATGATTTTCTAAGGAACACTGATTTTTGTTCCCGCTATAATAGATGGAGAAAAAAGTAATGAAGGAATTTGGTTGTCTCTAGATTGCTCAGGACTGTGGTATAAGAGTTTCCCTAACCACTAGTTTGTGTATTGCTACAAAAATGTCTGTGTCCTTGTTCATGATGTTAGGAACTCAACATAGAGTGATGTGGGTGAAAATATGGAAATAAATGGACAAATTGAGGTCTGAGTGGAAAAAGACCCATGATGTTTTTAGATGGGTCATTCCAAAATTTTAGAGATTATAAAATGAAAAGGAAATAAATTGATGCAATTTTCAATATTCGTAAATATTCTTAGTTTGGATAATTAATTGGCGAAATTGGAATTTTAACAAAAAATTGGAAACCCAAAAGAAGTGCCAATTGCACACCAGCAGCACTCAACATTGAACCTCCGTGATGGCATTAGCCGTGAATACCATTGAAATGTATCAGAAAAATGACGAGTTGAAGCACATTCTCAACTATTGAAAAGCATTCCAAGATGCTCAGGTTCTATTAGATAACTGAGATATTCTAGTTCTACCACCAATCACTTGCCTCCCTTACCTGTAGAAGATCTTTTACAAGTTCCTCCTTAGTGCTGCTACAAGCAGTGTGACCCCTCCATTGGTTATCTCAAGGTCTCCACAGATGTTGTGAAAATGGTTCAACAATGACTATGGTGTTGCCACAGAGATCCATCTGGAGGAGAAGGTTCATGTTTATGAGTCAATCTTCGGGCACTTACTAACCAGCAGCAACTGCTACTACACTGTAAAGGTGACCACTGATTGAGGCAATCGGCCCAGCATGGAATTCACCAATATCTTCATGACCGAGATCATTATCAAGATATAGAGGAGATGAGAGGGTTAATGTTTAATGAAGGGATTTTCACATATTCCACCTTTTTGGTGGGTTTCAAATTATTATTTTTTATATAAAATTACTGTTCAGAAATTCCCTGAAAATTTTAATGTTCTTTAATTAAATATCCAAAACCATTTATTTTATCCCAAATCATTTTAAATCCTCTATAAAAATTCATTCCCTCTTTATCATCACATCATTTCAAGATCCAGGTGTTTTCTGTTTTTAAAACAAATAGAAAGAAAGGTGTTTTGTACATTGCTGTATGATTGGTTTATGAGAGAGAGAGAGAGATTGAGATTTGAACCGTTTTTTTATAGAGATTATTTATGATGGGACATTATGGCACCAATTGATCCATATAGCCGACTCACATAGTGGGAAAATATTTGGTTGTTTTTGTAAGACTGTCTTATCTTGTAAGCAACGATAATGTTTTTTAGGTACAGGGTGCTTATCTAATGCATTCTCCGATATTATATTTATAAAAGAAAGTAGGCTTTCCTGTTTTCTGGGTGACATACGTATATGATTGTGCTTCTTGCCAAGATTCCCTTTACATAAAATTGGACAATTTGTAATCTAAATATTTGAACCATTGGAAGTTATTAAACCTTACATTACTTAAATCTGTCGAATGTGCAGGAAAGGGGAGCAAATCAGCCTAATCTTCCACATGCTAGATTTCAACGCACTGATCAATGGATACCAGTTTATTCATGGCTTGAAGCTTTGGATAAGGATGAGATTGTTAAGTCCAACGAGATAGCTGACTGGTTAACAGAGAATCCTAAGGTCCAAGAACAATTATGCTCAAGGCATTCTCAACAGCATTTAATGCACTACATCAAAAAATGCCATTCAAAGATATTAAAAAGAAGGGAGAAGGCTAAGAGGAAGGTATGAAATCCTCTGTCTAAGTTTTTATATAATTTTTTTATGTTGGGAAAGGAAACAGGGAGGAGTGTGAATTTCAAGTTCAGTTGACACCATGAACATGGTGTACTTCTCATGCCTAAAACTGAAGTAGTTCAGTTGCTTTCTTTACCACCATGTCTATCACCATTAAAAAAGTTATTTTTACTAGTAGGGTGTAGTTCAATTGGTATCTCCCTTGATTTTTACTCCTTATTTGATCTTCCACATGCACATTTTCCATTCCATATTTAGGTCCAGAGGCATTTCTTGGGTTTGGAAGTGGCTAGATCTGCCTCTGGTATTTTCCTTAGCCAGAGACTGAGCTCGTATTGGTGACTCTATTCAGCACTTGAATCCTGATCTTACTTGAGATCTTTCACAAAGTAGCTAACTTAAGTTATTTAATTAGTTTCTAACAGAACAGTGATAGTCAGTGTTGACCACTGTCAGTTGATATTGAGTCCTGACTCAAGTGTAATTAGCAGCCGCATACAACCTTTCTATATAACTTGGATGAATGAGAATTTTGATTTTTCCTCTCCAAATTTGTTACATTTCTAAACATATCTTGTCTCATTTGTCTAGTCATCCAATGCAAAATCTTCATCTTTGTAACACTTAATCTTGTGCTCTTGTTGTCTTCTTAAGCCCGATTTGCATTACCATGAAGCATCACCGGTCTTACAGCTACGTAGTAAAAAATTCCTTTAAACTTCAAAGGCACCTTTCATTGGAATAAACACCCCAAAACACTTATCTATATCATCCACTATGCATGAATCTTATGGTTTGCATCTCCCCTTATTTCTCCACCACTTTCTATAATAGATCCATGATACCTGACTGTGTGGCTTGTGGTATAGTGATATCTCCAATTTTCACCATGGGACACCCCTCCCCCAAAAAAATAAAATTGAGATTTGACATTGATGGCAGTTATTAAATTATATATTGTGCAAAATTCACTCCTGCCCTATACACCTACTAGTGCTTTTATATGACATATTACATTAGCACATTTATACTTGGACAGGGTTTAGCAAAGCCTTGCAAGGACAGTTCATCTAAGGATAAAAAAGTTGTGGCGAAGAAACACCCAGCCCCACCTCCATGTATGATGCTTTATCCATTTTACTTTTAAGTTTTCTCTCTTACTATACCGAAGATTGTCTGTTTCACTCAGCTGAATTTTGTAAAATTCTTTTGAAGTAGCCTATATGTTGTAGCACATTGCTGGAAACTTGATTTCGAAATGCTTTGAAAATAATACATATGTAATTATAAGTTTTTCATGCATAATCAATCTAAATTTCCCCCCAATATATAGTGGTGGTTTGAGCTACTCCTTATCTATGGGGAGAATTTCTAAGATTTTTCAATCTCCTCCAGCCTTTAAGGCCTTCGATATATTTATTTTGTTAGGGAGGGAAATTGGAGCCTGCTGGAGTATACTTATTTTCTATGATCTTAGTTATATTCTATAACTTTTTATGAATACTGGTTCATTTTTGTTTGCATCTTGATTGAATTGTTTTATCCCACACCCACTTTGAAGTGGTCCTCTTTGGAAGAAAAATGTACACAGAAGTAGCATTGCTTTTACCAACTGTAATTTCAATTAGGGTACCCACAATTGCATGAATGTAATCTGATCAAATGATAAAATCTAGGTAATTCATATAAACTGCACTTCTAATTTCCTACCTGAAAAGAGTAACTCTTGATTTTGGAACTGTAATAATTGTTGAAGCAAGAAAACTACGATGTTGAAGCACTGATATTTGGAGAAGGCGCGTGAGAAAGTTCCTAAAAATATTGTGGAATGCTCTACAGAATAAAGGTATTTAAATTGCCTAAATTCCAACAATCAAGGATATAAATTATAGGATCAAGACCGATATGAGAACACAATATGAGGTCTCATAAGATTTCCCTATTACTATTACACCAATGGTCAACCTTGAGCCCCTAACTATTTACCTTGGACTTAGATGTGCTTACTAAGCATATCCAAGAATCAGTACCACAATACATGTTTATTTTGCAAATGATACTTGGAGACTCGAGAGAAGAATTAAATGAGACATTAGAAATGTTAAGACAAGCTTTAGAAGCACATGACTTTTGTATACATCGATGTAAAACGGAGTATATGGGAAGTGTGAGTTTAACATGAGGCGGACAATCATACAACACGAAGGAAAATTGAGGGCGATGTAAATCATAGGATTCAAGCGAGGTGGATAAAATGGCATAGCATTTTAGGTGTTATATGTGATAAAAAGGTGCTACTCATGCTTATGGAAATTTTTTACCGCACAACTATAAGACCCAAAATGTTATATTAGACCTTAGTGTCGGACGGTAAAATGTCAA
Organism: Lupinus albus; assembly: GCA_009771035.1. Lineage (NCBI taxonomy): Eukaryota > Viridiplantae > Streptophyta > Magnoliopsida > Fabales > Fabaceae > Lupinus > Lupinus albus. The sequence goes on along the minus strand of CM020021.1, from coordinate 6,827,252 downwards.
AATATAATAAAGTCAATGTAGCAAGTATGAGAATGTTGTGTTAGAAGAGTAGACACATTAAACAAGATAGGATTAGGTATGAATACATTAGGGAGAAAGTTGGTGCAGCTCCTATTGTAGAAAATATGGTAGAATCGCGCCTTGGGTGATTAGAACATATGTTTAGGAGATCGTTAGAAGCCCCAATAAGGAGAGTAGATCAAATAGAGGTTAATCCAATTTCTAGAGGTAGAGGGAGGCCAAGAAGAGCCATAGGCAAAACGATTAGGAAAGATTTATAGGTCGATATTTTGTCAATAGACATGATTTATGATAAAGTATTATGGTGCCCAGTGATTTAAATTGCGGTTGCGGCGTTGCGATGACCGCCGCAACCGCACCACACCGCAATTGCGGTGTGACTCCGAATCACAATGATACGGCCGCATTAGGCCGCAATGTAACCGCATCGGATCGCATTTGGGTCGCATTAGGCCACAACGCAACCGCATCAGACCGCATTGATTTCAAAAATATTTTTGTACTCATAAAATAATTCACACCTCAACAGCCGCAATCCGTTTCGCAACGGCTACAATAACCGCAATCGCGACTGCAACCGCAATTTAAAACATAGATGGTGCCCTTTGATCCGTCTATTTGACCCCACCTAATAGGATTAAGGCTTGATTGTTATTGGTTGTTGTAATCTTTTAATTCTATTGCAGTTTGGCTTATTCTTCAATATTTTCAACCTCTCCTACTTCTACAAAGGTCTGACCTTCCTAAAAAAAAAAAATGTTGTGTGCTTTTACTCACTGTTCTTTGTTCTGTTAATTTTGCAGCTAGCTCTTCAAACAAACTGCCCAAAGATAGTGATGTGTACTCGACCAAAGAAAATGAAGCTTATCCAAAATAACAGATTTAAGTAAAGTAGCAACTTTTCTGTGTGTTTTTCTGTACTCTGTTTATCACCTTTCAGTACTTTTAAGGTGATTTGATTTCAGTTTACTGGATTTGGAAAAGGGGTTTTCCCCAGTGTTCCCAAATGATGCAAAAAACAAAAACAATGAGACAGTCTTGAAACACTGACCGGGAACTTCCTGATTTGGGTCATAGTGAAATTTCTTTCCTTCTGATTACCATTCAATGAAGTAATGCTGCCTTTCTTAAATGTTTACCTTAGAAGGAAACACTTAAGAAAGTAATGCTGATCCTAGTTGTTTATCTATATAGAAAGTAATGGAGCTATATAACTATATCGTGTAATCATTATACTAGCTTTGAAAATTATGAACTTCAGTGTTTAATGAGTCAGGCTCCACTCCAGTAATGGAGAGGCCATTTACCTAAAAATATATAGAAAATTTAAAAGTCATGGACAATTTTATCCCTTCAATTTATATTATTATTACATTTTTACCCCTACACATACATTAGAGAACCTAACTAACATCTTCATTACTGGAGAGAAGTCAGACTCGTGTTTAATGGTTTACATTATTCTTAGTTGAACATTCTCATGAACTCCTTGTAAGGTAATGAGTAAATGAGGCTTGTTAGCTTCTAATCTAGTCAATGGCATGGGAAATAATTTCATAATAAATCTATATATATATATATATATATATAAATAAATAAATAAATGGTTAAAATTAAAAGTTAGTTACTCATGTCCATCATTGTCTCCTTCTCTTTTGATCATTGTGCAATCAGGTTATCTTTGTCCATATCTCTGATTCTAATTTAAGGGTGTGTGATCTTTGACAGGCTTTATACAGTTATCCCTAAGGAGGTAAAGAATTGTATCATTGCCAAAGTTGAGCTGAATGGTTCCCTCTTTTCTAATGGTTTGACGTTGGAAGTAAAGAGTACGTGAATTGCCTACTTTCTCATTGATATGAAACACGTATATATAGTTACATGAAGTGAATGAAACTATGTAACAGATTGCAAAGCTGTTCCTAAATTATAGGAGCTGGAGATAGATTGCAAAGTTGTTCCTAAATTATAGGAGCTGGAGATAAGGCTAAGCAACATATTATATACTGTTGCAACAGATAGAGAATATTGTGGGTTGATCCTTATCCTTTAGGAAGCATGCTTTGGATGGTATATACTTTGCTTCGTTTGCTTATTGTTGGTTTTCTCTTAATTCTTCATAACTCACTCCCTTGTAACTTGTTATAGTTTACCTGTAATCTCTCTTCTTACTCGAGGTGCTCGCACTATTCTACACATGTTAAGGATATTATTCACTTCCTTCGTGACTACCCTTACTCTAAGGAAGTTTGGTTTAGGTTGGGCCTTCTTCCCACTAGGAGTTTCTTAATTATGAACCTTAGGGAGTAGATCATTTCCTTTACGTGGGTTAAGGAAAATCAACAACTCTTTTATAGTCTTTGGAGGATTTGAAGGTGGAGGAATAATATGATTATGGATCCCGCTCTTGTTCAATTCATTACGTTATGCGCAATATTGTAAATGGTATTGGTGGTGGTGATTTTTCCTTGAACCAAGAGGAATTTGTTTCCCATGTCATTCCTCTGGATTTTATGAAAAATAATGTTGGTGGAAGTTGCATGCATGTGACTTCTAAGATTGATTGTAGTGGCTCATTCATAATCATGGTGGCAATTGGTTGTATGAGTTTAGAAATGTCGAACGAGCTAGTGATGTATTTCTAGCTGAGATTTTGGTGTTATGAGGGGTTTAAAATTGGCTAGGTAACATGGGTTTCTTAAGGTTATTTGTGAATCTGATAATTTATATGTTGTTGATTGTTTAACATATGGGGATTGATTGCTCTTCATACCCATGCAACACTAATTGAGGAAGCTCACCAGTGTTGTGATAATCGGACGGCCCGACTGGTTCGATTGCTGACCGGACTTGAAAACGACTATGTTTTGTAGTCTTAATCAAATGAGTAGTTGGACCGCTTTGAACCGAAGAAATTTTGGTTCGACCATGCTAAACCCGGTTAAACCAGAATAACCTGGAAAAAAACTGGACGGTTCACTTAAAATTTAAAAAAATAGAACATTATTATAATGTTTTGTTTTATTTCAGTCCAAAAAAGATAGAGAGATGTTACTTCAATATAGTTATATAAAATTATTAATTATATAAAATTTTGCATTTATATATAATTATATATTTATAGATAAAAATTATTAATTATATTTAAAATCATCCGGTCCGACTGGACGACTTAACTGTTTAAACTGATTAGACCTAATACGGAAGTTTTTTCGGCTTGGGTTTCACAACATTGAAGCTCACAACCGCTCCTTCTCCCTTGGGAGGTGTTTATTTGTCACGTTAGTCATTCTCTAAATTCCATTGTGGATGCACTTGCTAAGTTAGGAGTTAAGGAAGACTATCTAGAATTATCCTCCTCTGTGTATTACCCTTTTGTTAAGGGCTAGCTAGTTTTCTTCTTGTTCCTATGTTTCCCATGTACCCAAAAAAATCCCTAGATTAATATATACGTAAAAAAAATAGTATTGGGACAGATTGAAACTTATTCATCCAACTATAACCTATGTGATTAGTTCTGAAACCTAATTTGATTCCAAAGCAAAAAAAATCATCAAATATTTCCTATGGATTTCGTGGGACAAAATCGTCATTGCAATAAAAATGTTATTAATAATTGTCCCTATTGATTTATTTTGCGGGACAAATGATCCCTCAAATTTTCCACTATCCCAATTTAGTCTAATTTTTAAGAGATAAAATTGTCTATGAAAGAAACCTTTATGGATTATGAGTTAACATTTTTTTCGTGGATTAAATTATTTCATGGAGAAATCTTCAAGAACTATTTGGTGACTTTAGTTTGTTCATGGATCAAATCTAAGTTGGATGAAAATTTTGAAGGACTAAAGCAAGTTCATGTCAATAATAAATAACAAATAACTAGACATTCAAAAAATGCTTTAAGTTCAAAGAATAAAACATGGGCCTGTCTAACCAAAATAAACCCAACAAATGGACGAGCTTGGGAAGCTAGTATATGCTCAAATAGACTTAGAGTTGTTTTTATAGCCCAAACTCATATTTGTCACTTAAACTATTAAAAAAAGTCTTTCTTGAATTCGATTATGTTTTGATAAAATACCGACATCAATAAAGAAAACCTTGATTTTGTGTGTAAATATTTGTACAGATTGTGGAATGGAGAATACCCTGAAACCTGGTGATGTTATACAGTGCCGTGAGTGTGGTTACCGAATCCTTTACAAGAAGCGCACTCGTCGCAGTAAGCTTCACAGTTTAACTTAATTCAATGACCTAATTGTTTTTTATACTTTTTCTGTTTTTTCATTCGCATTCAATAACTCTACTATTGTTCTATGTTAATACTTCAACATCGTGTTATTTGTAATATATGTCTGTTACTAACACTGCATTAAGTGTATGAATATTGTGTGTGCCTAGTTATTAAATATTTGAATTAGAAGATTTTAAATAGTAGTTTTGGTAGCAGTTTTGGAAACTTATAAAACCCTGCACATCGGACTATTGAGGGCATTTGCGTTTGCGATATGGTTTCGGCAACTCCCTAACTTTGACATATCAGCTGTAGGCATCATGTACCCATATTTTAAACCTGGGTGAAGTGGGTGAAATAATTTAGTTGCCATAGTGTATAAGTAATGCTTGGATGCTGATTTTTTTATGAGAAAGTAAAACCCTTTGTTAAGTTGTTAATATAGATTTGTGTGGCTAGTTTTCACTCTCGTAGGGTTCCTCCTTTTTATTATGGTTGAACTTTAGTAATATCTTTAGAAAAGAGCATGAATTGAAAGCAAATCCCTGATTGTATTGTAGTTACTACTTACTAGTATCGGTATAGTATAAGACTATAGGTTTTATATCTTTATAGTTGGATTACTTGTAAAAGCTTGAGAGAATTGATTTGAGTTACTATTTGAACCGAAAGAGTCTTTGTCTGTGAAAAATTTCTAAAGATTCTTAAAAGTGAAAAATCATGAATATGTAGAAGATGGGAGAAGAGTACTATGCTCAGGCTCCTTTATGGTAAACCATAATTCACCTCTAACATAGCATATGTGTATAAGCCTCTTTAGAACAATAGTAGTTCTCTCAATGTGGAATAAGTAATGTGATCATTTTTTTCTTTTCATCGCCTCTGTTAATTTTAGTATTCACTATTCAAGTGTCCGTATAAAAATCACCAGCTGACAACTCCTTAGTTATTGACTGCTTGAAATTGTTGTTTTCTACAAGTCTCACCTAGGAGTCAACGCAAGCATGTTGACAATTTTTTCCTTTATTTATTTTAAATCATTTTCATACATTGGTTGTTTATCTGATAAGTCTGTGATTCTTGTGGAAACGCTAAGGGCTTACTAGGTTTTGATTTCAAAGTTGTATGTAGGGGTGTTCAAATGATCCAGTTCAAGTAAACAAATACATATTTAAACTGAGCCGAACTATTTAAAATCCAGATTTTATAAAAAAAAATCATATAGTGTAACTATTTTATAAAATTTGAAATTGGCCAGGTTCTTGGACCAAATATATGGATCATATAATTAAAATCCAGTTGGCTCAACTCAAGTCTCAAAAGGCTTAATTCGCCCTTCCAAACACTCAGCCACAGGAATGACACCTTTCCAAGCCCTTTATAGCAGAAACTCCACCTATTATCCCAGACTACGTTCTTGGACGAGTCATGAACCTCAAATGCATCAAATTTCTCCATCGCACCGATGGTGTGGCTTACGAACTAGACCTAAAAATAGCTTCATAGGTCCACCTCGTCTTTCATGTCTCTTGGTTTGGACCATTTTATGTTGAACAATCGGACACAGACATGACTGCGATGCCTACAACACCATCATCGGTGATAGCACCACCAGTTTTGGGGTATGAAACCATAAATGAAGGCTCTGGAATTTCAGAGAAAAAAGATATGATGGAGGAAAAGAACCACAGGGGATAGAGACCTTAGAGAGAGACAAGGTAATGACTTCACACAGGGAGTTCATTTCTATTATGTTCAACTCAAATCCCATGTTGAATTCAAATGAGACCTTGGGGACTCCAAATACATTTAACCAGACCCTAAATCCAGTTAAAAAGAATGGACTGATGAAGAAATCTACTCCATTAACTCCTCACCATCCAAAGAAGCATATCCCATCTCCACTGTTGGATCTGTACAACTTGGATTCTGTTACTAGTAAATAAATCCAATTTCAAAACTGGTTTTTTGTGAAAGCTGGATTTTAAACTTGGATTCCTAAACCAGTAAAAAATCCAGTTTCCAAATTGGGTTTTGTGAAAGTTGGATTTTAAAACTTGTTTAAAATCCAGTTGCCAAACCAATTCCATGAAAAAATCTGGTTTTGGGCATGAATTGGTTCATAACCTGTTTTATAACAAATTGGTTTTGAACCGATGATCTGTTTCATTCAGAAAACTAGTTTAGTTTGGTTTGGAAAAACAAACTACATAATATGGTGTAGTTTGGTGTGGATTTAACAAGTAACCAATCCATGAACACCCTTAATTGTATGCTTTCCATTCTCATGTCACTAGTTTTGCGTTCTAATTTTTTTTTTTAACTATTCTATAAACTGCTTCAGATACACACAAGATATAATATATAAAGGGCAATCTATTGTACAACACTCCTACATAGTGGTTTCTGAGGAGGGTAAACATTTGCAATCTTATCCCTGTAAGTAGTGAGATTGGTTCCAGGAATTGAGCCCATGACCTTCAGATTAGAAGGCAGAGCAACCTTGTTGTGTCGACAATTGAAAAGAGATGATAGTTCACCAATTTATTTTGGTTCACTATAGATATTGATTGGTTCATTTGGTTCAAGGCATCTTAGTTTTCTTCGGTTTAAGCATTTAGTCATGTCTTGTATAGAGTCAGGTAAACATCAGTGGTATATGTTTGGTAAATGTTGATAATCTTTTGTATTTTGGACTAAATGACTGGACCAAATTTGGAGTACAAATGAATCACTAGATATGTTAGTGATTCATTTTTTAAAATTCTTTCTCAACTTAATTGTCCCACTTGCAAATTCAATTTCTTTTGCACATTGTTTATTATATGTTTATTGTTGTGTGATTAAATATGTCTCCAAAGAGAATAATGTCCGTAAGGGTCTGATGTGAGTTGGATTTTGGAGGGGAAGTAGGAATGACAATGGAAAACAAACCTGTGGATACCCGCCCAACCTAACCCGAATTTAACGGGGAAACCTGATGTGATTGGGTTTAGGTTTTACCTGAGTTCAACTTTCGGGTTCGGGTTTGGTACAGTTGATACCTACCACGAACCCGTTTAATATATGTAAAATTACACATAAATACATATATAAAACCTATAGAACCTATATATAAATACATGTTTCGGGTGGGTTCCCATCGAGTTTGGGTTACCCGAAACTCGATGGGTTTGAGAATGGTATCATTGTTTTCAATCCCACTTAATTCGGGTTCGGGTTTTGGATTTCGGGTTCGGGTTGGGTAAGTACAAACCCAACCTTGATCCGCTCTGTTGTCATTCCTAAGGGGAAGGAAGGGAAAGGGAAGGTTTGAGAGCCATGAATTACACTTATGAGATGATTATGAAGTCTCCCCCTTCCCTTCCTTCCCTTTTGCAAGATTTTGAAGCCTTCTCTTTCGCTTCATTCCCCTTCAATTCCAAACTCGCAAGTAAGCAAAAACCAATAAACTAGCGAAGGAAATATAAGATTTTATGGATGATTCTAGCATAATGATGTGTTCAATGCAATGTTGTGAGGACTAGACCAGTCAGTTTGACCGGCCCGATCGCTGACCGGACTTGAAAACGACTCTGCTTTGCAGTTTTAACTGGATGAGGGGTTGAACCACTTTGAACCGGGGAAATTCTGGTTCGGTTGTATTATACTCGGTTAAACCGGAATAACCCAGAAAGTGAACCGGACAATTCACTTAAAATAAATAAAAAAATAAAACACTATTTTGTTTTACTTTGATCCAAAAAGGACGGAGATATATTATTTCAATATAATTATATAAACTTTTGCATTTATATATAATTATATATTTATAGATAACGGTTAATTATTATGAAATCACTCGGTCCGATCGGATAGTTTAACCGTTTTAATTATATATTTGATGTTCTGCTCAGATTTCATAACATTGGTTCAATATTCATCTTTTTATGCCTCGGTCACTAAAAAATGATAAATTTCTTTTCAAACAGCATGTTAAACTGTGACTTTCAATCCTTTTCCTTAAAGTGTTCATTTATTTTCTGCTACCCTTCTGAGCAATTTATATACAATGCTTTATACTTTTTATTGTTTTTATGCAGTTGTCCAGTATGAGGCACGCTGAAGAATGCTGCTGCGGTGTAGCGAACAGTTTGCCATAGCACCAATATTAATATGTACTAAAACTGTTGCTGCAACAATTGGCATGTAACAAATATTAATATGTACTGACTGAAACTGTTGCTGCATCTTCCACCTTCTGTTTGGTTATTGGATAATTACAAAGTCCATGTAAAGTCAAGAACTATTTTTAGCTCTGGGATGATCTGGTTAATTCCAGGGTGTGTTTGCATTTGGGAGATATTGGATAAAAAATTAAAGAAACATGAAAACCGTGTGAATTGCATGACCTTTACTTGTTTGGATTTTAGTTTGCATTACTTTTACTTGTGTGGTTAAAGAAATGACTGGTCTAAGCTGTCAAAAGGTTGGTGCATTTGCTCTGCTAAAAAGAATGAACTGACACCGGCACCAAAAAATCCAACTGATGGTACTAGAAATTACATAATGCTTGTAAATGAAGGCGTGGCCTTTAAAAATAATGTGTTGGATCAGAAACAGACACCACTTCCCAGGGAGAAAGAAAACCTAGTTGCAGAGAAAGCTTATGACAATTGTTTATGAGGATTGAAATGAAACCTAGTTGCAGGAAAAACGGCACACATGCTCCAATTAATTATCATATTAAAATTAGAGAATTAAATACTCAAATTTTCAAGGGAGTAGGAATGGCAATGAAAACCATACTCATGGTTCGGATTTTGGATATTAGGTTAGGGTTGAGTAACCACAAACTCAATCTGTCTCGTTGTCATTCCTAGTAGTGGGTCTCTTTTGTGTCACTGAAACCACTGCCATGCAATCCCATGTGGAATGTATGTTCCTCACTCCAACTATGGTCCTGAAAATGCAAAATTTTAAAGAAATCATTGGACCAATCCATATGCAGATCATTGAGAAGAAGAAAGGGCAGATTCATCAGGTCTCATCAACATTGAAGGGCAACATGGAAGGGTAGAAAATCAAAAAAAGGATCTATACTTGAGACATAACAAGAGTATCAAGTAGACATAGAATGAATCATTTCTATTTAAAATAGACCGGAATGCCAAGTCTCTTGGGGCCTCATTTTTTTCATCTTCCTTTAAGGAATAAGTTAAGTAATTTTAGAATTCTCTCATGGAATATATGAAGAGCTGGAAGCAAAAGAGCAAGTAGACACATGAATGATATATTATCACTAGATTTCGTCCTTCACTTATGTTCGTAATATGTCGTTTGACAATACCAATATTTTTGGCAAATGATGGGTTATCAACCTATTCAAATAATTGAAGCTAGTGATCATTCAGGTGCCTTTGGGCTCTTTGTAAGGTAAATAGTTATATAAACCAATATTATGAAACCCGAACCGGACGTCAAGCCGGAAGAGCTTCCATACTAGGTTCAACTGGTTTAAACAGTTAAGCCGTCTGGTCGGACCGAGTGATTTTAAATATAATTAATAATTTTTATCTATTAATATATGATTATATATAAATGTATAATTTTATATAACTATATTAAATTAACATCTCTATATTTTTTTTTGGACGAAATAAAACAAAACATTAGTGTAATGTTTCATTTTTTTTAAATTTTAAGTATACAGTCCGGGTTTTTTCCCAGGTTATTCCGGTTTAACCGGATTTAGCACGGTCGAACCGGAATTTCTCTGGTTCAAAGCGGTTCAACTACTCATTCGGTTAAGACTACAAAACGGAGTCGTTTTCAAGTCCGGTCAGTGATCGAACCGGTCGGACCGTCCAGTCCGATCTGGTTATCACAATAGTGATATAAACTATACATTCTCCACCATTTTGTCTTGTAATTTTTCTATAACAATTAATGTCTCCCAGAGTTTGAGAAATTGGATATACATAGGGCTTTATGCAAGTCCAACACCGTCTAGACTTCTCTTGATCTAGAACAATCTTTGCAACCTGAGGACATCCATCTCCTCACCTTGGGTCCTAGGAGGCGACTCAACTAGATTTTTCTCCCTTCATAAATGTGGAGATACAGTACTGGAGATACAATTACTTATTGTCCCGCCCTAATTTTTGGCAACACGACTTTTTTGGAGTCGTCATCATGTTTTTGTGGTTAAAACATAAAAAACTCTATTTTAATTCCAAATTGAAGTAAAATTGTCATTTAAAATAAATATTTGGGTTCAGAAGTCGGTTATGGATCAAAGAATATATCAACATCATCTTCGTTCATACTCCGATGATACTCGCATGAATTATTTTATCTCATTGTCTATCTTTATTAACCAATCATTCACCAAAACCAAAACTATGTTGATTATTTGATTTGATAAAGTATAGAGTTAATTACACTAATACCCTTGAGTTTTAGTGAATTACACAAATCACCCCTCATTTTTTTGTCTTTACATGAACCACTCATTCCTCTTACACAAATCACCCCTAATTTTATACATATATTACACTGATCACCCCTGATGAGATATAAGTATAATATTTTAAACAAAAAATATGTAGTAATTGTAATTAAGTTAAACAAAATATTATATATTATGTAGACAATTCCAAATAGTACAAAACTGAGTGTTTTACTATTATTTTTGTTTCATTACACAATATATTAACAATTCTAATCAGATGTTTATATATTCTTTGTACTATTTTGTAATGAACCAAATAATGAAGATGCAATGACTCGTATATTATTTCGATTTGTCTACACAGTATACAATATTTTGGTTAACTTAATTATATACATCACATGTTTTTTTTAAACTATTACACATATATCTTATCATAGGTGATCAGTATAATATATGTACAAAATTAGGGGTGGTCCATGTAAGAGGGAGGGGTGGTTCGTGTAAGGAAAAAAAATGGATGAGTGATTTGTGTAATTTCACTAAAACTCAGGGAGTGTTAGTGTAATTAACTCTAAAGTATATGAAGACTTTCTAAATGGCTAAAGATTATTACACCCAATCTAATAATATTGGATCCTTTTCAAGAACACTTTAAATTTAATATTACACTATGCTCTTGTTTTACATAAAGTATGAAAATGCATAATTTCTCTTAATTTTTTTTATGAAAAATGTGTGAAAGATTTGTAAGTGAAAATTGTTGCAAAAGTATTGTGTTGCTTTCAGAAACTTAGGATGATATATAATTATATATAGAGTTTACAAGGGTTCCAAGGTCCGCTCTAGGAGGTATGAAATGTTTGGAATCATACTGATTCATTTTAGTATGTACTGGTTAAATTTCAAATTTGAAAATACACTTCCGACAAAGAGTAATCGGCTATTGGCTTATGATAATTGGTTATTAAACCTTATTGTTCACTCAATAATCAATTGTTGGGTCCTTCTTTCCACAAAGGTACCATTTTACTTGAAATTTTAGTAAAATGTTACTTGATTTTCTAAAAAACTTCTTTTTAAAAGAAATTTTGTCAATGTTTTTTATTCCATTAAAACTTTGAAAAATAATTAAGGTAATAACTTCAACTAAAAAGCAATTAATCTTATGCATTAATATTGAGCTTTCCACCAACAAGGTGTTGGTCTAGTGGTGTAAGACTTCGTTAGATTTCTACGAAGACCAAAAGGTCAATGATTCGATTCCTAAGTGTGACACTTGTTGGGAGGAATAATCACGTACCCCGAAAGGGGTTAGTTTTTTTTCTTCCTAAAAGGGTGAGAGAATACCTTGATATTACCAATAAATATTCAACTTTCCAACCTATAAGGTCTTTAACTTTTTTCTTCTTTATTGATGTTGGTGTCTTCATCAAAACTTAACTAAGGCCGACGTGAATCTTTTAGATAAATACATCATGCATTCCAAAAAATTATATTTAAGATTATGTACGCAATTTAAGAAATTAATAAATGATATAAAACATGTATATGATTTGACTAAAATAATTCCATAAATGGAATGAAGAAATATGGGTGAAAAAAATGAGTACTAAATAAAATTATAATTAGAAAATAAAATATTAATTTATATTAATTCTTAATAAACTCATTTTTTTTTGGAATAACATCTAATATAAATATAAGAGACAGGAGGTGTATGATTTTTAAAAAAACAGCCAGTAATCACACATGACAAGATCAATAAGTTGTGTACGGTATTGCTTAGGGTAGTTGGGGTAAGACTTATTCTCGATCCTAAAAGTTGATCATATTATTTTTTTTGAATTTGAATCCGATCTTAGATTCAATCACCCAAAGGACTTCAAATGTCGATTGGGTCAGCTTTTAAATCCGACCCTAAATCCGGTTAAATATAATGCAGGTTCATTTTACATAAAATATTCTCAATAGTACTTTATTATTATGAATATGCAATTTGACACATATATATTGTTAATTATTTAATATATATATATATATAATTAAAATATTAGAGAAACAATGATGATTTGGGTCAAAGAGATATCATTACTTTATATACAATTGAATATGCACATACAAACACAACGAATGAATGACTCTATGACTGGCTGAGTCATGTGTGTTTATTACCCGATATTAAATGTTATCCGGGTCTAATTTGTAAACTTGATCCTAGACCATAAATCTAATGAAACTCAACCATATTCAATCCGATTATAATCAGATAAATAAAATGAGCCATTGGGTTCTCTCCGTTTCACTGTATGAAAATAAAAACATTTTTCAATCTGCTTGAAATGTCTTTTTTTTCTCTCTCGTTACTACTTTGGTCATTAACCAACGTCAAAACCTTTTATTTTTGCTCTCTCTTACCAAATCGGGGTTAGGGTTTTATAATTTACCATCTCCTTCTTATTCTCCAATTCAGAGCAAATATCACTGATCGATTTCCCCTATTCCCAAATTGAGTTTTGTTATAATGGAAGAAGACTCAGTAAACGGCAACTCAAGCAGTTCCAAAACGACACAAGAACTTGCAATTGAAGGACAAAAGTACCTTGAAGAAACCACGGAATACGCGTTTCAGATTCTTTCTTCTATGAACGACGAACTCTGCAATCCCGTTTTATGGTTCACTTCTCCATCACCTTCTAATACTACATCCCCTAACCCTAATGCTCCTTCTTCAATTGGGGATGCAAATTCCGATAACTCCAACCACCACGCCAAGAGCGGTGGTGGTGGAGGTGCTGGTGGCGCTCTTGAGGAGTCTCTGTTTCGGTATAAAAATGCTGTTGCTTCACTTAAGACTACTCTTGCTGCAATTCCCAACTCTCATAAGGTACCATTTTGAATTCAAGTTTTCAAACTTGGGTTAGTCGCATTCTTTTTTGTTTAATGGAAATTACTATGAAGCTAGAGCCTTTATAATGGTTTTATATGTTCCACCAAAGCTGTGTCAGACTTACAATTTTAAATTGTTATAGCTTCATGTCTGAATTACACTCTTGCCGCCGTGTGAATTATTTTGTGAATAAAAAAATATTTTTGAACCTGATGCGGTCTGATGCAGTTGCCTTGCGGCCAAATGTGGCCCAAATGTGGTCCGATGCAGTTGCATTGTGGCCCAATGCGAATATTGCGGCCGCATCACGTGATGTGGTCCTCATTTTGAAACACTGCGACAAACCCAATATATGTATGCGGTGTGCTGAATTTTGTAGGCGGTATGTAAGGTAAAATAAAATAGTGAACCATTTAACTATGCTTCCTCTTGTGTCATAGCATCAGTGTCCTATGTTGTACATATATGCTTCCTAGTTGAAATGAAGTCTTATCAATATTGACATTTCTAATATCATCTTTACATTTGCAAAGCTTTACTTCTTTAGATGATTGTCTAAGCGGATTCCTTTCACTACCCATCATTTTTTTTAAACTTTTATACTGTTATTCTTTATTAAATGTACCTTTGGTGAATAATCTTAAAATAGTTTAGTTGTTACTTGTTAGAGATGCAAAAGTAACCATTCAAAAGTAGGATAATGGTTTCATTACATTATATTTAGATAGACATGTTAAAAGTACATCACGTAAAGTTTTTTGGTGATCCTGTTTGTGCTGAAGTGCAGCAGACATTGCATCAGCACAAACAGGTTTACCCTGTGGTATTCCAAAATTTATCTTTTTTTTTTTAAATTCGACCATTGGTTTATTCTGTTTTATGTTAGTTGGGAAAATTCCAGCCCATTTCTTGTATCTACTTTTGTGACTGTAGCGATAGTATCTTATGTATGGGTTGACACATATTTAACTTGCTTCTTATATAGTTTTTGCCGAACATAACTATTTGCAAAACATTATTTGAAGCATCCCTGTCTATTGAAATGAGTACAAATATGTATACATACTGATACGTAGAATTATCATTTATAGCATGATCTCAAACAAGCTTAGGAATCCTGTGGATAAGTCCCCATTCTTTACACATATCGAACTCTTTGTTAAATTGTTACATATTCATAATATATCCCCCTTAGTACTATGCTATGCTGCATCAAAACCATCATCTAACATAATGTGCAAGTTTTCATCATGTAGCACCTCGCTCATGGTCTTGAAATATAAGAGATCCTTGATAGGTGCCATGGGACCTAGCCTGACATTAACACTTGTTCTATGAAGGAGCCAGCCCATTTCTTGTTTGAAATCCAAAGCTCGTGTGAGATAACACATTGTTGTGTGTTTTATTGTTTTGCTTAAATATTTATTGGAGTACATCTTATTGTGAGTTTTTCAACTATTCTTTCGTCTACTGGAGCTTTTATTTCTTAGTGAAACTAACTCAGTTAATATTATAGGCAAAAGCATTTGGTAGTGGCTCAGATGCTAGCCCTGCAGATGAAGCAGAAATTGAGAAGTTGGCAGAACGAGCCTCTTCTCTAAGAAAGGTAGGTGTAATAAGGTTTACAAATCCTGACGATTGTAATTTTCGCTTTAGTCACAGATTTTCGTGGATTGGGATTCAGGGAACATGTATTTTTCAATCATGTTTGTCAGCTACTATCAACTGAAACTAATAAAACTCTTATTATGGGTTTTAGACTTACTCTACTTGACTACTTCTGAGACAAATTAGTTTGGCAAAAGAAAATTGTTCTGGACTCAAGTTTTGAGAGCTTATCTAGTGTCGTCTTAAAATCATGCTTTTGTGCTGTGTTAAACTTTTAACTTCTGTTCATAAACACAGGAGGTTGCCAACAAGAACTTGTACCTGAAGATACTCATTGATCAACTGCGTGATCTTATTACTGATATATCAACATGGCAAAGTCCTTGTTCAACTTGAAGTCTGAGTTGAGTACTTAAATATGAAGCAGTGCCATATAGCAGAAACTTGAGTTGAGATCACAGCAAAGGGTAATAACGCTTCTTGTATTTTAACTGAGTTGATCCTAATATCCTCTCATTTTCTGTACTGAAACTATGATTGGAGAGGTGTGGAATTGTTTGAAAATATTTGTCCAATGTACTTGTACTTTGTAGAATTTTATTACCTTAGTTTTATAAAACAATGACCAGCCATTTTTTAATAACAATTTGATGGAATCCTTCATTTGATTGTTGTAAGAAATTGTATTAAAACAGTTTTCTTTTGGAGTTTCAAGAAGGGTGCCTGTTTTTGAACCTACCCCAGTTTTTGCAATTGTTATGTAGCTTTATCCTTTGCTTCATACGATTCCTGTCTATTTATTTGGCCTCGTGGAATATTTCTTGAAGCAGTTACATAGTTTAATGAGAAAAGTGTCTTCTTCCCGTTCCCGACGTTAGGGATGGCAATATGTACCTACCCGTGGATACCCGTCAATAATATCTGCAATAGGTTGGTGTTTTTGGACCTGCGTGTAATTGGGACCCGAGATTTTGAAACCTGCTGGTGGATAGGTCCGGGTAATGAGGTAACTAGGGATGACAATGGGTACCCGGATCTGTGGGTACCCGCAGATCATACCTGTAATAGGTCAGTGTTTTTGGACTGCGAGTAATTGGGACCCAAGATTTTGAAACCTGCTGCTAAATTGGTTCGGCTAATGAGGTACCCAAAATCGCGAGTACCTGTACCAGCTATTCCTTCATAAACATATATATAGCAACATAATTGTAATATCATGTTAATCAAATTGTAATGTTATATCGTTAATCTATAACTGTAATATCATCTTAATTCATAAATGTTGTTAAAGAGTGATGTTATGTTGTTAAGTGGTGATATTACATTTGTTTGTATAAAACGAGTCATGTTTAATAGTCAATTTAAATTGTGTTTAGATTATGTTTTATAATTTTTTAATACTTTTCTCTTTTTGATTGCCTAAATTTTTGATTGCCTAAATTACATAGGAATATGATTATAGGAAACAAAACAAATTGCATAAAGTTTTCGCATTTTTTTTTAATATTTTCTGAATTTATGGGTGTTCTTGGATCCGTTGGATACCAAAGGACCTATGGGTAATAGACCCAGCAGGTGTTCACATAGATATGGGTCGGGTCCGGGTCCATAAATGAAGTAGCTTGGCTAGTCCAAGTAGTGTACTACCCAGATCTATATAGACCTATTGTCATTAGTTATAACATTTAGGATAAAGATATTGTTCAAGGCTACCAATTGAAAGGGATAAAAGTATCACTCTAAGCTGAACAGGGACTAGACCCTGCCACCTGTGCTTCCCTCTCAATTACAAAGAGTGTCAATTACAGACTATAATGAGTAGAAAGTATCTATTGCTAATCATCTTTGCTGTTCTTTTTACCTATAGATTTCCAAATTTGGTCTAACAACATGCTTTTCAATGTTCTGTGGCAGGAATTCCAGTCATATGATCTCATGTCATTATTAGTGGAACTCTGAATTATCTGACCCTTCACAATTTTAGGGAACTCTCTTGTGGATTTATTATACAGCAAATAATCTGTTATATTTCCCCTCTATTTAGGAAGTGGAGTTTGTAATTAAGAAGTCTGTTCTGTGTGCTTTTACATGCATTTGCCTCCTTTTCAAGCAAGATTAACTTTTCCAATACAAGCGCCTTGCATGCTTTTATCACAAAAGTTCATTTTGATTACTGCTAAAATTTACAATTAACTACCACCAATTAAATACAATTAACATTTCTTAAAGGGCTTATAATTTTTTTCATATCCTATTTTCTTTTGGTATTCCCTTCATGTTAAAAAAAGATGTTTAAGAATATCTGACTCTTAGCTAGTGAGGGTAGATGCAATGTTATTAAAGTCGTACCGGTTATCAAATCGGTCAGAGTACTGATATAGTGGTTCAACCGGTGGTTCAGTAATTAAAACGCATGTCCGTTAAATCGGTCATACATGCTTATATTTATAATATGTAAATATATGATAATTTTTTTTAAATAAGTAGATATTCAAATTTATAATTCATATTCTTAATCTATTCCAAATTCACATAAACAAATAATCTTGTTTTTAACAAATCAAAGTCTAAAGTGCAAAACATATATCAATCCAAAAATATCATTTAACAAAAGTAAAATATAAATAAATGACACAAGTTTACAAATCAATTGAGATTCTGGGAAAGACTAACTTTATGAATAAATAAAATAAAGGTTATTACCTACTAGTTGTTCTAAAAAGATAAGTCAAGAAGCCACTTGTGAGATCTTAACCTATTGGAACTGAACTGTAACCAAGATAACAAACTGAAATTGATTACTATCTAATGCTTTAACTTAAATTTAACCCAATTGAGAAAATAATTTGGAGATGAAAATGATACCCCCACACATCTTTTTGAGACATAGGAGGTGCAGGGAGAAGAAATACTAGAAAAGGAAATTAAAAATGAATGGTATGTGATTTTTTTGGAGGAGAAAGGGATTTGTGAGGAAATGGATATGTTGTGAAGAAAGGGTTTTGTGCATTGTGTGTGGGGTTTGTGAAGAGGGGTATGGGGTTTGTGAAGAAGGGTATGCAATTTGTGAAGAAAGTTAGAAAATGGTACACTAATTTGGGGGTCAATTTAAAAAAAAAATACATGTATGAACCGGCCGGTTCAATCATATTTCGGCCGGTTCATCGGTTTTCACCGGTTTGCACCAATTTTGATGCTTGCCCGGTATAATAGCTGTACCATACCGGTTATGGGCTCGGTTCACCGGTTTATTGGTCGAACTGGCCGGTACAGTCCAGTTTTTACATCATTGGGTAGATGTATGTAGTTTTGCCAAGTTTAGAAACTATTCCCAAGATTTGTGTTCAAAGTCTTTTATATTTATATGTTAGATGTGTTTCAGTCCAATAACATTGTTGATGAGGATACCACATCCAGATCCAAGAGAATAACTCAATCACAAATCAAGTTTTAAAGAATATGGGTAAATTATGTTTTGAAGAAATTGAATCTTATTTATCTTATTTTCATTAAATTGGATTTTTGTTTAGAGCTTCATAGCCTCCTATTCAATACTATTTAAAGTATATAATACTGATTAAAAGATGAATAAAATTGTCTTCTTATTTAATATTTTATAGTCTTTTTAGAATCGTTACTTTCTTGAGTGTTAGAGTTAAACTCTAACATCTAACATTGATGCTTTCATTTATTAACTCATTCCTCCAAAGTATCAATGCATTTTACACCATTACCCTTTTATCCACCACGTGGCCAATATTATCACCATCATTCTCAATATACCTCCCAACCTCAACCATCTTATTTCACATATTCCTATTTTCATCAATCAACCTCACAATTAGAATCATATCCTTCACCCTCTCAAATCTATGAACAACACTCTCAACCATGAAGAGAGTATCTTACTCACAATGACAAGAAGTATTATTACAATAATGTCACCTATATAAACCACCACCATCTCATATCTCAACACTTTATTTTGAGCATTCTCCAATTGTAGATCTATTTATTGAGAAAAAAGACTTACTCATTAAATTAAAAGAAGATTTGGGGGAGAAATCTATACAAATTTCTAGCATTACAAATGGTGTTGTTGAACAAGACATTGAGGTTCCAACCTTCAAAGAGTGAAGTTTAGATGAACCAAGAAGAGTTCAGGGTTTACGTTACAATTGTGATGAAAAATAGATTGCAGGATATCGTTTTAAATCAAAATAGTTTTTACATTAAAAAATTGATGATCCTAAGGATACTTATGACAATATTGAAGCCTAATAGCATCATTGAGGATACAACATTCAGATCCAAGAGAATAAATCACTCACCAATCAAGTTTAAATATTATGGTTAAATTATGTTTTGAATAAATAGAATCTTATTTATCTTATTTTTATAAATTGAACTTATGTTTAGAGTTTTATAACCTCTTATTGAGCATTATTTAAAGTATGTTAATCCTGATTAAATGACATGAATAAGCGGGGAAACTCGATGTGATTGAGGCACAAATTCCAGTAAGAATGTTTCTGCCTCAATAGTGATGAAGGCCTTCACTTTAAAGAGTATGAATTAGCCAATAGTCATGAGGAAAACAGTTTAATCCAAGGTATAATCGCTAAAACACGAATGAAAATCATGTCCTATTTTATGTGTCCCAATAACGTCCTAATCCAATTAAAAAATGACACATAATTAAATAAAAAAATCATAAAAATATAGAATAACTTTTTATATTACTTGGTGCAATATAATTGATCTGTGATATGGGGACGAAAAGTTTTTAGGACATGTAATCATTGTTCCTAAAACATAACCTAATATAAAGCCTATAGTAGCCAATAGACGCATTCCAGCCGTGAAGTGGAATGATTAAATAAAGTAGTTAATATATATTTAGAGACTCATGTTGACAACCCTCAAGAATGGTCTAAAATGGATTTCATTAACATAATGGTGGTATAATACCCACTCATCACACCGCTATTCAAGCTACTCCATGTAAAATTGTATATAATCTAAAAGTGACTTGATTTATAGAAGCTTATAAAAAAGGGGAGGAAATGTTGAAATTATTGAAGTTTCATTTGCTTGGAGCTCAAAACAAAATGAACCAAAGGAAGATAAGCATAGGATAAACAAAGAACTGGGTTACTTTAACTACATTCATACAACCAATGATAAACTAGCTCTTTAAGTTTTTCTTTCTTTCTCATTTCCATTACTCAGTCAAGTAGAGTAGTGGCTTAAAAGTTGTATTTACTTTCCAACTCTAAGGTTGACAATGTATTTCAGGTTTCTCAATTAAAGAAATATACTATTTCTACAAGGGAATATTTTTCTTTGCCTATCATTATGCATGATTGTCTTTATAACATAGAACCGGTTTTATTCTCAAAAGGACTTTTGTGCATAAAGAAGGCAGAACGATGACCAAGGTCTTAGTCAAATATAAAAATAAACTTCGCTAAGATGCTACATGGGAGATCTACAATAACTTTAGGATATGTATGATAGAATCAAATATATTATTTATTTTCTAAGAAACGTCACACACTATAGCTACTAAAATTTAGTGAGCAATCAACATTAAATTTGAGTCAATGTTATCCATAACCAACTGAAATAACAGTTTGGAGACCTTTGAACATGTTATTATTCAATTCAGCTTCATTTAACAACAACCCTATCTACAAAGGATCACTAATTCAAAATTTGAAATCAATGTTTGGTAAATCTTATTATGGCAGCAAAATGCATGAGCTTCCAACCTAATTGAATGAGAGAGGATAAAAACATGCAACCTCACCCCTAAGAGTAAGGATGCTATTTTTCAGAATTTGAACTCACAACCTCCAAGTTAAAAGGCATTAACCTTACCCTGATGCCAAGGCTCATTCTCAACTATACCAAAATCTAATTAACATTTCTAAAAAGGGGAGGGTTGGAGTAAGTGGAAAAAACCTACTCCACATCTTGGAAAATCCAATGGTTTAGATGTACTCACCAATTCAAACCATTTGATTTTCCAAGAATGAATGATCATGATGTGCAGTATGTTTTGTCCACTTACTCTTGAAGTAAGTGTATCCCTTTCCTTTTAAGAAAACACAAAATCACAGCTTATTATTTAAATGATATGCAACAAACACAATCACCATATTAAAAAAATTATTTCTATAAGCTCAATCCTGATGAAGATCTAATGAACTCATATCAGGAAAAAAATGGACAAACACTTAATGTTATGCAGTTTATTCTTGTATACAATCTATGAGGCTACAAAATCAATAATTATAAGTATACAAGCAAGTTGGGTTAGCACATCCTCATTTTCAGAGTAAATAAGCAATGTAAAAAATGCTTTTACCTTCTTTTTGTATGAACAGGTTAGGTTTACATGATTTCAAAACATACAAATCAGCAAGCACACATTGTGCCAATCCAAAGTTCCAACTGACTTCAGCTCAGTCTCTACACTAATAAAACCTCATTCTTCAGTTCATCAAACTTGCTTCAAGTATGATAATAGGCCTAAGCCAGCAACAAATGTAGCTCCAGCTGCAACAGTACTATAGGCTGAGGCCCATGACTCTGAATTTGCATACTCTAAACTTTTTGAAATAGAACCTTTCCCATAACCATGTGTCCCTGCATAGTCTAAATGAAATCTTAATAAATCCCTACAGAAAACATTAATCCAAAGTCAAACTTTTTGAGGCAGAAAGATACCCAAAAATAACGGGAAAACAAACTTTAAGGGTCTATTTGCGAGTTAAGTTCTAGAAGAAATATAAAATAAAGACTTCAGGGCATGAAATACACTTGTGAAATGACTCTGAAGTCTTCCATTCCCTTTTTTTCCCTCCAAAACTCAACTCACAAACATACCTATGGGAGAAGGCTACCCTACCCCATTCTAAGACAGGTCATGAACACAGTTACGTAAGCCTCAACAATAAATCACTTTATGGGCTCAAACAAGCCATCAGGCAATGGTTTGTCAAGCCAACAATGGTTTGTCAAGCTCTTTGCCCTTCTAATTAAGCATGAATACTCCAAATCCAAATATGATCATTCTCTGTTCATCAAACACATCTCAAAACAATCATTTGCTATAATCATAGTCTATGTGAATGACATTATTCTAACTGGAAACATCATCACATAAATTAACACAATCAAAGCCCTTTTGAATGAATCTTTTCACATCAAGGACCTAGGTGATCTCAAATATTTCCTAGGATTAGAAATTGCAAGAAACAAAGCAGAGATCTCTATCAATGAGAGAAAATATGTCTCGGAAATCATCTCAGATGCAGGCCTGCTTGGCTACATGCCTTCCTCCACCCCTATGACCAATGGCACACTATTATACCAAGATCTTATTCCACCATACTCTGATCCTCAAGCATACATAAGACTCATTGGCATATTAATCTATCTAACAAACACTATGCCAGACATTACTTTTGTGGTTCATCAACTTGCTCAATTCATGGCAAATCCAACCACAACTCATGACAACACTGCCTTAAAGGTTCTTCAATATCTTAAAGGGACACATGCTCTTGGTCTGTTCTTCCCCAACAATTCTGTCATACACTTGGAAGCCTATAGTGACAGTGATTGGACTTCATGCCAAGATACAAGAAGATCTGTCACTGGCTATTGTGTCTACTTGGGTAAGTCACTCATCTCTTGGAATCAAAGAAACAAAGAACTATTTCCAGAAGCTCTTGTGAGGCAGAATACAAAGCCATGACTATCACCACTCGTGAGATCAAATGGCTCTTATACTTACTTCAAGATCTTCACTTATCACCTTCTAGTTCAACAACTATGCACTGTCATAATCAATTTGCTCTACATATTGCATCCAATCCAGTATTCCATGAACGAACCAAACATACGTAAGTTGATTGCCACACAGTGAGATAAAAGTGTACTAAAGGATCCTTGAAGCTACTTCATGTCCCTTCTCATTTACAACTTGTAGATTCCCTAATTAAACCTCTAGGTCCCCAAGATTATGCATTGAATCATCTCAAGTTGGATTTATACAATTTGTGTGCTCCAAATTGCCAAGCATAAGCCAGAAAGCAACTTTCTGATCGAGACAGAGAAGTCACATGGCTCGGTCAGCAGCACCAAGCATCATGCGCCACACTCGGTCACGAAGGCCAGCCAGCATGTGCCACACTCGGTCAATAGCGCCAAGCAATATGCGCCACACCCAGTCACGAAGGCCAACCAACATGTGTCACACTCGGTCAGCAACGCCAAATAACATGCGCCACACCTGGCCACGAAGGTCAGCCTAACCGGTCAGAGATCAGGCACATGAAGCGGTCACAAAGCCAAATCTGGCTCGGTCATGCCTCAAACTTGGAACGACCAACACAGTTACAAAGCCAAGGCTGGCTCAGTCAGAGATCAGGCCAGATGCATCAGTAGAAGCAGCATGGGCATACCCGGGATTTCTTGGGATACAAGCAAACCAACATATCAACATACCTGGGCATACATGATCAAATTCTCTAACCAATTAATCACCCAAACAGTTTTCCTTTATAAGAGTATTTTCATGGATTTTTTTAAAGTTTCTGATCTTCGGGTGAATGAATCTAAGTCAAGGGACATGGGACATAGAAACATAAGTAGGACTACGAAAGAGAGGTTGGTTACCATTACTTCGATTCAGTTTACTCATGACATTGTTAATTACCTTGGTTTTCCTATTTTTCATGGGTAACTAATAGAGATTTTGATTTTATTGTGGATAAAGTGAATGATAAAATTGTTTCTTGGAAGAACAAGATTGGCTGGTCGTGCACAATCAGTTCTATCTTAATTTTCAGTGTATTATGTGAAACACATTTAGATTCCATAGGGTGACCATGAACTAGAATATTGCTCTTCTTGGTGAGAGTTCTTCGACATCTAGTGAAGAAGAAAGAGAAGCCAAGGACTAATATTATGCATGGTAATATGTTGAAAATGACCAGTTCCCTTATATGCAAGGAAGAAAGGCTCTATTGTGTGGCAATCCATCCTGAAGCCTAGGGATTGTTTGAAAGTGGGGTTTGGATTCAAGCTTGGAAACAATATGTCTTATTTTTTGTTTGATAATTGGTTTGGGATAGACAAATGGCACAACTATTTGATGTTATCTAGATTCATGATGCTTCTTTGAGGGTGAAAATGTGTGTTGAAGGTGTGTGGAATTTGGGGTATTTGGGTTGAGAATAACATGTGGTGTATGGAAGGAAGCAAAATCCAAGACTCTCAAGGTAGAAAATAAGACTACAAAAAGTGCAACTCTAAAAGCTCTTAAGGTAGATGTGTCCACTAATTAATGAGACGAGTCAAACTTAGATGAGTCCGAAGAGGGAAACATTGAACTATCTCTTCTAGCAAGAAAGTCGAGGAAGCTTTGGAACAAAATAAAGTTCAAGAAACCCTTCAGATCCAACAACAACATGGAGAAAAACAAGGACAACAAATGATTACATCACTTGCTATGAGTGGCAGAAACCAAGACTAGTCAAGGCATATTGTCCAAACCTCATGAAGAAGCCCTCGAAGAAGATCTCCTACAAGAAAAATGGAATGATGAACCTTAGGAGGAAGATGGAAGAAAATTTCTTCTTGGTGGCAGGCTTTGACTGAGTTAAATGACGAGGTACATTCTGAACTCAGTAAACTAGCTAATGCTTAAGATGAGGTGTTAGAAGAATCAACTTGTTAACATAATATACTCATAAATCTGAAGAATGTTTCAATCTTGAAAAAGAGAACATCTTATATGAGATGAAGCCCAAGGATATTCTAACCTGTGTAGAAATAATCAGAATACAATAAACAATTGAGGAACTGATCTCAAATTTGTCTAAATTTGTAAATGGGAGAGAGAACTTGACTATAGTCTTTGGTAGTAATAAAAAGTTCTAGAAAAGCAGACATTGGCTATTATAGTGAAAGTAAACCCATTGAGCATACAAAGACTAAAATGTTAGATTTGTACATAAAATGTACTAAGATAAATATGATTGCAAGTTTTTATTTGTTTAACCTACCTTTTAACCATGTTTTGATAAACTTGTCTATAACTTATGTGAAAAAACTGGACATGTTATGTCTAACTATATTTAGAGAAAGAGAAAGTCTTCACAAACCTCTCCGATTAATAAGAATAGACTCAAGATGGTCTATATTACGAGAATTAGAACCCAAACAAGGTAGACTTAACTACGTCAGAAAACGTCTTTAAAAGCGGTTCTTCAATAGCGCATCCTAGAATAATGTTTTTAAATACGAGGCGAAAGAAAATAGACAGTGCATCTTTAAGCAATCGCTGTTAATATTGATAAGCGAATATATCATCAACAACGCAACCGCGAATGTGCGTAGTTGAATAAGCGTTGGCTTGAATTCGTTCTATTTAACAGCGCTACTTTCTTGTTGCGCTGTTAATTGGAATATATTTAACATCGTCTTTTTTGTTTACGCTATTGATGAGACATGTTCTACAACGCATTCTTCAATGTTCGCTGTTGATTTGTTATCTTATACAGCGCTTTCTAAAATATGCGCTGTTGATTAGATAAGATTTTAAAATTTTACAATTTCTAAACATCATTCTCTCATGTATTAAATTGTTTTCGTTCCCCATAATTCTTTTGCTTTGTGATATGGGTTTCGCACACCTGCCAAAGATTTCAATAAAGATATCATTTCCCATAATTCTTTGAGTCTATATATTTAGCCATGAAATCATTGTAGCTACATCATTGAAGGAAAATGAAGTTCATTAGAGATATTGATCTATCTTGTAAGAATACATCATGAAAGCTTAAATTGGAAATTTCAACTCTTTTTTGGATGGAAATATGTGGAGATCCTTCCATTTTGTTGATTTTCGTTGATCGTGAGGTGTTTTAGTTATTTATTTAATTTTTTTTCATTTGATCGATCATATTATATGTTTATGTAACATGGGATAAAACTGAGGCTGCTGTGAAGGAGAGTTGTATTCCACAACTGCCAGTTAAACTTAGAGAGGGTTTTTAACTATATTGTTGAAAACTTTGATGTTGTGCTCAATGATGGGGAATATCAATTCTATAACAATCCTTACAGGCTAATATTTCAAGATGAATCCATATTGAAGAGATGATTAATTCATTTTTTCTATTTGTAATCATCCTTACAAGTCAATATTCATTAAATCTTATGAATATGATTACAAGGAATTATACACAACTGTAGGGGTACTGACCTATACTATATTGTTTTTCTTAATTCTATTTTGGACAATGAAGAATAATATCTCAGATTGAATAATATATTGTTGATGCATGCATGTTAATTTTTTTCTGTTTAATTGTCTTTTTTATGTTATTTTCTATTTTGGACATTAATTACTGGACAATGAACATTAATTACTATATATATATATATATATGCACGTATTAATTCGTTTCACCAATCAGCATTGTCCAGCTCTCCAATCAAGTTAGATGTTAAAGAGTTGATTGTAACAATAAAATTGTATAGATTTTAGGGATTTATATGTATAGATTGTAAGTTGTAAAACGTTGCATATATAGATTTTAAGGATTTTAATGTATATAGATTATAACATACGGATTTCAATGTATATGTTAATGTTGTTCCATGTAACATACATAAAATGTTAATGTATATATTTAATTTTCAATATATACAACCTACAATTTCAATTAATATTTACAATTTCAGTTTTGTTTATAGTGTTTTTGGTGTATGTACTATTAACATTTAGCATTGTTTCAATTTATACATATTCTTATGTTTAAGTCTAAGAGTAGGCATGAAAGCAATTGACATGTGCAACTTGACGTGTTTTAAAAGTTAAAACATATGTTCAACAAGTGTATTGTTAAAGATGCGTTGTTGAAGATAGAAAAACATGAAGGATCAACAACGCATTAAAAAGATGTGTTGTTGAAGATAGAAAAACATGAATGATCAACAACACATTTAAAGGATCCACTTTTGAAGATGGAAAAACATGAATGATCAACATCGCAATTTTAAAGGTACGTTGTTGCAAATGTTACTCTTAATATAAAAAAATGAAAATTAATTATTGATATGAGTTAATATGTTTAAGTAATTTTTATTTCTAAGTTATTATATTTAAGTAATTTTGTTTTTCAAATTTTAACGAAAATGATTTAACCTTACTGATAATGAACAAAAAATGATAATAATTTTATGTTGGATTAATTAAAAAAAAAATGAATTTGAAATGTAAGTAAATATTATAATTTAAGTGAATATTATAATTTAAGTGATTGGATATGTGCATCAAGTCTAAGAGTAGTCATGCATGATGGCAATTTGTAGGTGTAATTGTTCATGTTACCTACTCAACAACGTTTGTTTAACAATTCGCTGTCAACTGATTCCTATTCAACAACGCAATGGTGAAGTATCATTATTTATGAGAAAATTTCAACAACGCATGTTAAAGGTGCACTGTTGATGAGGACATTTCAACAGTGAATTTTTAAGGTGTGTTGTTGTATATGGAAATTTCAACAGCGTGTAGCGCATCCTGAAACATGCATCGTTGATGTTACTTTTTAAAATATCAAAAGTTGATACTTAAACGTTTTCTTACGTACCTCTCAAACCTACAATATTCTTAAACATTCTGAAACCTCTCAAACCTCTCCAACACTCTCAAACCTTCAACAATGGCTTCCCAAAATGAAGAAAACGAACAGGGCACAATGGTTTCTCAAACACTAGTCGCACAGAAACGTACACCACGTGAAGTTACTTCCATGAAGAAGGTAATTCGTGCAAAAAAGCAAGAATGTCAAGTTTACGGATGAATGGAACACAATGGGTCAACCATTAAACAATAAAGGTGGAAACACCTTAGTAAGCTACATCGTGATATTGGTTAGGCATAATGTGTCCATAAAATTTGATTCTTGGTTTGATGATAGGCTGAAATCAATGAAAAATCTTATTTGGGAGGATATAATAGTAAATTTCCATGCAATGTAACAATATCTTTGTATTCTTTGTGTTTTGTTGTGTTTTCATGCAATGTGCATAATACAAACTATTTAGGCAACTTTTCTGTTTCCAAGCAATGTATATGCATGTTTTGTTGTGTTTTCAATCCTGGGATTGTCGCTTGAGCACTATCCTTTCGCTTAGGCGAGAAACCGATAGAAAGTTTGGTCTTCAATCATGGGATTGTAAAATAAATAAAATAAAATAAAAATGTTTTCCATGCAATGTGTAATAGTTGTAAGTTATTTTTCTTTTTAGACAACTTTTGATGTTGGTGAGGAACACAGGGATTACATCCTCAAAACTGCCGGCAAGGCTCTTCGACAATTTAGAACCGATGCTGAGAAATGTCTTAGAGATGCTAATGGGAATGTCAACCTCAAGCCTCCATCCAAATATGCAAATCTCATTGATGAGGTAGATTGGATGAAATTTGTCACTCTTCGCACACAAGACAAAAAATTCTTGATAATATAATATTTCTTTTTATTGACTTTATTCTTATGCTTTTGTGTATATATATCATTGTTGATGTTAATGTTGTTTGTTTTTGCAGAAAATAAGTGAAAAAACCGCAAGAGAGCATCTAACCCATTGTATCCATATTCTCGAATGGGATATAGAGGAGTTGAAGAAAAAATTGTAAGTATTGTTAATTCGTATGTAATTAAGTACATTATTAATTGGTTAAATTTTGTATTCATATCTAATTACATTATTATTGCTTATGTATTGGCAAGTCGAACAAAGCGAGACACCTTCGCTTTCGAGTGTCATAGACCTCGATGTTCTGTGGGTGGATGCTCGTAAAAACAAGCAAGGTGTTATCGATAATGAACAAGTTCAAGAAGTAGTAAACCGTGTTGTAAGTGCTTATCATTTAATTAAACTTGATTTCCATACTTTCTTTATCAATGTGTTTATTTAATATTATATATTTTCTTGATGTCTCATGTTACCTTAAAAGAAAGGGCAAGTTTGCGAACCGCAGATAGTTAAGTGGTACTTGAAAAGGCATTAGGACTGCGTCAGTACCCTGGCCGTATCCGGGGTGCTGGGTTTGAGGTTAGCAAACGTACAATAAAAACCCCTAAAAAGCGTGCAACATTAGCTGAGGTAGCTGACTTGTAGGACAAATACGATTACCTCTCACACCGATTCCTTGAAATGGAACGTTTGATGAGAAGTAAATTTCCTGAGGAGCCTCAAGCTTCTACCCTGAATGAAAGTTTCACGAATCCAGGACATTCCTAATCTAGAGGTAATTTAATAAACTAATTTTAAGCTATTTGTTTTAACTATTGTTTTCATTATTGCTAAACTAATTAATTATAAGTTTTAACTATCATATAGGGAATAATCAATAATTGCAAACTCTTTCTAGATATCCCATGTACCCATATTTTTATATATTTTAGAATAATTAATATATAAAAATAATTATTTCTTGAATTGTAACACCCCAAATTTATCCTCCTTGAAATTAGGTAACAGTCCTGAGGAATGGGGCATACTGCTAGATTCTCGCTTGAGCGAGAGGACCTCGCCCAAGCGAGAGGATCAGTGTTTTGAAATTGGAAATTCTGGGAGTCTCGCCCAAGCGAGGAATGGGTCACTTAAGCGAGAGGAAGCCAGTTGAGACTGTGAGATTCTCGCTTGAGCGAGAATCCCTCGCTTGAGCGAGAATCCCTCGCTTGAGCGAGATGGTCAGATCTGAGTTTTTAAAATAGGCGGGATTTTCTCGCTTGAGCGAGAACCCGACGAGACAACATTAAAATAGAAACCCCAAACACATTTTAGGGTTAGAACTTTAAAGAGAAGAGAGAAAAGAGAGCTTTTCAAGAGCAAGAGCCTTAGGAATCCATCTTAGAGCTTGAGAAGAGGTAAGCCTCTTGTTTCTAACTCTTCTTCTTCCTCTCTAACTTGTTTTGGATGTATGGATCTCTTCTAAAAAATATGAGAAACCATGGAAACTCTTCCGTTTGAGTTATGGTTCGTTTTATTTAGTTTCTCTCTTGTAAACTCGTGGTTTAGAGTTAATATTTAAAGAATGGAAAGGGTTTGTGGGTTGATTTATGAAAACCCCAAAAAGGAAAATGTGGTCATGAGAATGATTGTGTTATGAGTATGTGTTATAATGTTGAATACAAGGTGAATATGTATGTTTAGAATGGTTGGAAACTCATGATGAAAGTAGTTTAGAAACATTGAACATGTATAAAACTCCTGTGTGTTTGACAATGAAATATGAGTCGTGTATGTGTTATTTTGAATGAATAACTGACATTGTTGATATCGGTGGGAATGAGGAAAGATCCTAAGGTTGGAGGAGATCGTGGAGGAAACTGGTAAAGTTACTCACAAACCAAACCCCAACACTCACCGAGGTAAGGATAAGTCTTTAATTGTGCATTTGGAATAGAAAATGTGTGTATTTTCTGGTTATGCAATGATTGAGTTGTGATTACGCATTTAGTATAAACATATATGGGTGTGTTTATACTAAAGTAGGCGTAGATTTACGGAAGATGGAAAATGTGTGTATTTTCTGGTCATGCAATAATTATATTGTGAATCACGTATTTAGTATAAACATATATGAGTGTGTTTATACTAAAGATGGCGTGGATTTATGGGAAATGATTGATGGTGAATTCAATGAAAAGAAAATATATTTTTAGCCGACCATGAATGGTTAGCAACTCTGGCTTGAGTATATAAGCGAAACTCTGGCTTGAGTATATAAGCGAAACTCTGGATTGAGTATATAAGTGAAACTCTGGCTTGAGTATATAAGCGAAACTCTGGATTGAGTATATAAGTGAAACTCTGGCTTGAGTATATAAGCGAAACTCTGGCTTGAGTATATAAGCGAAACTCCGGCTCGAGTATATGTTGCATGTTTTCTTCTAAAAGAAATGAGAATCTGCTTTTAGCTAACCCTGAGGGTTGTAGCGACTTTGTCTCAAGTTATGCAGCAAAACAAAATGAATTTCAAAAATGGTTTACTAACCCTTTTATAATGTGGATTATATTATAATGATGTTTATTGAATTAACGACTTACTCCTTTGTGTGTTTTGTACTTTTGTCATATATAATCCCATTGCAGGTAAATAGATGAATGAAGTATGCTAGGTCGGGAGCTTTAGGAGCTTTAGACTTTGAATGCACTATTTATATTTTTGTATTCTAAATGACTACTTGCGGATTTAAATGATTGTAATCATGGCTAACCATTAGTTGGATATTTTTAACCATGCGTAATGTTATTTTGGAGGATCAGAATCTTTGAGGTCTTAGTACTCATATGGAATGATATGAATGAATTATGTTTTTCTGCAATATGAATTGTATGATAATATAATAGGTTAAAAGATTAGTTCAAGGAATGATTCATGAGGACTTCTAATTAAAATGATGAATGTATGTAAGGGAGAATTTTTAAATAAACGAAAAATTTTCAAGGGTAGAATTTCGGTCCTAATAATATGGTATCAGAGCATAGTTAATCCTACGGCCTAGGATATGGCCTTACATGCTTCTTTGTGATCTTTATGTGCTTGAACTGGTTGGTTAGCATTGACGGTTGTGTGTTTATGTGATGCTTGTCTGGTTATAAAATTAGTCCACAGACAAGTACGTGAGTGCAGGTACACATGGCTGAAAGAGGAAGAGGGAAGAGTCAGAATGTTCCCAATGATTTGTTGGCACAGCTGGTAGAGGTGCTGCAGGGCATGAATGAGAATTTACAGAATCTGAATCAGAGCGTGGCTCCAGGTCCAGACTCTCCGTTCCAAGGCGGATTCGCTCCGAATGCTGCTATTGAGTGGGTCCAAGGAATGAGGTGTACTAACATGAAGGCGAATGGAGTGGCGACCTCCAAAACCATTCCTCCCAAGGACTTCGGGCCTCAAAGAAACTTTGTGCACAGAAGAGGCAAGGATAAGATGTTTCGCGAAGAGCGAAAGCCTTATTTTCCACCTGTTGGTACTCGGGGTTACACTTCGCATGGACCGAGGACCCATGCAAATGCCGGAGGGTCACAGTTAAACTCTCCACCCTGGCTTGAGTATATAAGCAAAACTCTGGCTTGAGTATATAAGCGAAACTCTGGCTTGAGTATATAAGCAAAACTCTGGCTTGAGTATATAAGCAAATCTCTGGCTTGAGTATATAAGCAAAACTCTGGCTTGAGTATATAAGCTAAACTCTGGCTTGTGTATATAAGCAAAACTCTGGCTTGAGTATATAAGCAAAACTCTGGCTTGAGTATATAAGCACGTTTTGTTTTAAGAAAAATGAGAATATGCTTTTAGCTAACCCTAAGGGGTATAGTGACTTTGGCTCAAGTTATGCAGCAAAACAAAAATGAATTTCAAAGATGCTTTACTAACTCTTTTATTTATGTGGATTATCTTAAAATGATGTTTATTGAATTAATGACTTACTCCTTTGCGTGTTCTGTGTTTTGTCATTTATAATCTCATTGCAGATAAACAGGTGATATAAGGGAGACTCATTTTTGGGAGATTTAGGAGCGCTATATTTTAGATTCATTTATTTGCACTATTCTTGTACATGAGTGCATATTTGATAGTTCATACATTATGTAACTACGAACATATACTAACTTTCATGGCGTGTAACTCTAGATATGTATAGCTATGAGTATTTTGGAAACCTATAGCTAATTATATGCGGTTGTTACAAAGTTTAATTAATGCGAATTATGTATTTCTGTCGAATGATTTTGTATGTTATATTGAGGTAGATTGCGAGGGGGAAATGAGATTTGAAGTAAAGATATTAAACTGGTAATGTGAGTTAGGAGGAAATGCATGTAATTGAACTAAATCGAGAAAAAAATTTCAAGGGCATAATTTCGGTCCTTACAATATGGTATCAGAGCATAGTTAATCATGCGACCTAGGGTATGGCCTTGCATGCTTCTTTGTATCCTTATGTGTTGCAGTTGTTTGAATGAGGCTAAATGTTAAGTGTTGTGTGCACTATATTTATACAATTCGATTACTAACAATTGAGTGAGTACAGGACAGGTACTCATGGCTGGAAGAGGAAGAGGAAGAGGAGCAAGTCAGAATGTTCAGAATGATTCACTGGCGCAAATGGTTGCGGCGTTGCAGCAGGTCAATGAGAACTTGCACAATCTGAACCAGAACCCGGCGTCAAGTCCGAGTTCCCACCCACTAGTTCCACCTGGGCCGACGGAATACCGAGGACTGGACGAATTCTTCCGGAGACAACCCAGTCAATTCCAAGGAGGATTCGCTCTGGATGCGGCCATTGAATGGGTTCAAGGCTTGGAAAGAATATTCAGGGCCATGAGCTGTTCGGATGCTCAGAGAGTGGCCTATGCTACCTACATGCTGGTGAAGGAGGCAGAGAATTGGTGGGAGATGATCCGGAGACAAATGGAGATCGAGGGGCAAATCATTACGTGGGAAGCCTTCAAGAGTAAATTCCTCCAGAAGTACTTTCCTGCAGACCTGAAGAGGGAGAAGGAGAGGGAATTTCTGCAGCTAGAGCAGGGAAACATGACTGTGGGAGAATATTCGGCCAAATTTGAAGAGTTAATCCGGTACTGCCCCTATGCTGAACTAGAGTTGGACGGGAGGTCCAAGTGTGTGAAGTTTGAGATGGGGTTGAGGCCCGAGCTCCGAGTGACATTTGGTCACGAAGAAATTTCTGATTTTCCTACACTAGTAAACGGTAGAACTTTTACCGTTGATTTGATCTGCTTACCACTAACCCAGTTGGATCTAATTTTGGGGATGGACTGGTTGTCGACTAATCATGTGATGTTAAATTGTGCGGATAAGACCGTGGTATTCGGGAATCTTGATGAGGTTTCTGATGAAGGCAATGACATGAAGTCATTGTCGGCAAAAGAAGTCAAGATTTTTTGTAAAAAGGGAGGGGCCGTGTTTATGTTGTTGGCATCTCTGGAGGGTAGTGAAAAACCGAAAGTTGAGGACATTCCGATAGTTCGTGAATTTCCTGAAGTATTTCCTGGCGAAATTCCGGAATTACCTCAAGTAAGAGAAGTCGAATTCTCTATTGATTTGGTACCGGGAACGGGACCCATCTCTATCGCTCCTTATAAGATGGCACCGTTAGAATTAGCGGAGTTGAAAAAGAAGGTTGAGGACTTGTTGGCAAAGAATTTCATTCGTCCTAGCGTCTCACCTTGGGGTGCGCCTGTTTTGTTGGTTAAGAAAAAGGATGGTAGTATGCGGTTGTGTACCGACTACCGACAGTTGAATAAGGTCACTGTTAAGAACAAATATCCGTTGCCTCGGATCGATGACTTGATGGATCAGTTGAGAGGAGCGGTGGTGTTCTCAAAAATTGATCTTCGGTCGGGCTATCACCAACTTCGTGTGAAGTCGGAAGATATTCCTAAGACGACATTTAGGACCAGGTACGAACATTTTGAATATTTGGTCATGCCTTTTGGGGTAACGAATGCTCCAGCAATATTTACCGACTACATGAATCGGATTTTTCATCCGTATTTAGATACTTTCGTAGTGGTATTCATTGATGACATTTTGATTTACTCCAAAAGCCGAGAGGAACATGCTGAGCACCTGCGGATTGTGCTAGAACTTCTTAGCAAGAATCAGTTGTATGCGAAGCTGTCAAAATGCGACTTCTGGTTGGAGTCAGTAAATTTTCTTGGACATGTGATATCCAAGGAAGGAGTGGCGGTAGACCCTTCAAAGTTTGAAGCGGTTATGGGATGGGCAGTGCCCAAGTCAGTCATTGAGATCAGGAGCTTTCTGGGTTTGGCTGGGTATTATCGGAAATTCATAGAAGGGTTTTCGAAGTTGGCTCTACCTTTGACAAAACTCACTAGGAAAGGGGAACCATATGTGTGGACAGTTCGATGTGAAGAATGTTTCCAAGAGTTAAAACGCAGGTTGACTACGGCGCCAGTTTTGGTCCTTCCTTGTACTGATCGGGATTTCAACGTTTATTGCGATGCATCCAAGCAAGGTTTGGGTTGTGTGTTGATGCAAGAAGGGAAGGTTGTGGCATATGCTTCTCGACAGTTGAGGACGCACGAACAGAACTATCCTACCCACGATCTGGAGTTGGCCGTAGTGGTTTTTGCCTTAAAAATCTGGAGACACCATCTTTATGGCGTGAGATTTGAAGTGTACAGCGACCACAAGAGTTTGAAGTACCTATTTGATCAAAAGGAATTGAACATGAGGCAAAGGAGATGGATGGAATTCCTTAAGGATTACGATTTTGGGTTGCAGTACCACCCTGGAAAGGCCAATGTAGTGGCGGATGCACTGAGTCGAAAATCGTTGCACATGTCGGCTTTGATGGTTAGGGAAGAGAAACTGGTTGAAGAGTTCAGAGATATGAACTTGGAGGTTCAGGTAAGGCCTCATAGTATGAATTTGGGAATGCTTAAAGTCACGAATGAGTTATTTGAACAAATCCGGACAATGCAAAGTGAGGATAGTGAGTTGATGGATAAACGGGATCTGATGCTGTGTGGTAAAGATACCAATTTCACATCGGACCTTAGTGGAATGTTGCATTACAAATGGAGAGTGTGTGTACCTCGTAATGATAAATTACGGAGGGAGATTTTAGAGGAGTCCCATAAGAGTAAAATGAGTTTTCACCCGGGGACCACGAAAATGTATCAAGATTTGAAAACACTATTTTGGTGGTCTGGGTTGAAAAGGGATGTGGCTCTGTATGTCTCTAGTTGTTTGGTATGTCAGAAGGCCAAAATTGAACATCAGCGACCATCTGGAGAATTACAACCCCTAGAAATTCCCGTTTGGAAGTGGGATAGTATCTCCATGGATTTTGTATCTAGTTTTCCAAAGACTCAGAGAGGTTATGATTCGATATGGGTGATCGTGGATCGGTTAACTAAATCTGCTAACTTTCTGCCTTTGAACTTGAGATACTCGTTGGAGAGATTGGCAGAACTGTATATCCGAGAAATTGTTCGCTTGCATGGAATACCGTCAAGCATTGTGTCGGATAGGGATCCCCGTTTCACTTCAAACTTTTGGACTAGTTTGCAAACCGCTTTGGGAACTAAGTTGAAGCTGAGTTCAGCTTATCATCCACAAACGGACGGTCAATCAGAAAGGACAATACAGTTGTTGGAGGACCTTTTGAGAGCCTGTGTCTTAGAACAACCAGGGAGTTGGGATGACATGTTGCCGTTGATCGAATTTACCTACAACAATAGCTTCCATTCGAGTATTGGGATGACACCTTATGAGGCGTTGTATGGTAGGAAGTGCCGAACTCCAATGAGTTGGTTCGAAACTGGGGAGCACTTGATATTGGGGCCCGAATTGGTTCAGGAGACGACGGATAAGATCAAGAAAATCCGGGAGAATATGAGGGTCGCCCAGAGTCGGCGGAAAAGCTACTATGACAAGAGGCGAAAACCTCTTGAATTCAAGGAAGGGGATCATGTCTTCATGAGAGTAGTCCCGACTACCGGAATTGGTAGAGTGTTGAAATCTCGTAAGCTGACCCCGCGATTTATTGGGCCTTATCAAATACTGAAGAGGATTGGGCCAGTAGCGTATCGAGTTGCCTTACCACCGTTGTTGTCGAATCTCCACAATGTGTTTCATGTATCTAAGTTGAGAAAATATGTTGGAGATCCATCTCATGTGGTTGAGTCGGACTAGATAGAGTTGAAGGATAACCTGACTTTTGCGACGTTGCCTGTGAGAATCATGGATACCAGTATCAAATGGTTGAGAGGCAAAGGTATTCCTTTGGTAAAGGTGCTGTGGAGTCAAGTGGACGAAGGGGACGCTACTTGGGAAGTTGAGCAAGAGATGCGGGAGGATTACCCTCATTTGTTTGCATCGAGGTATGTTTAATTTTCGAGGACGAAAATTCTTATAAGAGGGGGAGGATTGTAACACCCCAAATTTTAAGTCTTGAAAATCATAGTATCAGCCCTCAGACTCTCGCTTGAGCGAGAGAGGTTCATCTGGGAGGGTGAAATCCTGGGCTATACTGGAGGATTCTCGCCTGAGCGAGAGTTGTCTCGCCTGGGCGGGAAATGTCATTTTGGGGCTGTTGCCACTGTGAGATTCTCGCTTGAGCGAGAATCCCTCGCTTGAGCGAGAAGGTCAGATTTGAGTTTTTAAAATGGGCGGGATTTTCTCGCTTGAGCGAGAATCCCTCGCTTAAGCGAGCACCCGATGAGACAGCATTTAATGAGAAACCCCTAAACACAATCTAGGGTTTAGAAACGAAGAAGAGTGAGAGAAGAGAGCTTTTCAAGGGCAAAAAGCTTGGATACTCATCTAAGAGCTTGAGAAGAGGTAAAACTCTAGATTCTAACTCTCTTTTTCTCTCTTAAACTCACTTTGGGTATATTGGATCTCTTCTCAAAAATGAAGAAAAACCATGGAAACTCATCCTTTTGAGTGGTGGTTCATTTTATGTCATTATTACCTTGTAAACTCTTGGTTTAGAGATAGTATCTAAAGAATGGAAAGGGTTGTGGGTCGATTCATGAAAACCCCAAAAACCCTAAAAGTGAAAACGTGGTAAAAGGAGAGAATGAGTAAAATGCTAGAGGTAGAAGATGAGTTTACCTCCAAATATTGGAATATGAGATGTTATGCATGTTTTAGATGGTTGAATATTTATGATGAATATTTTGTATAACTAAATGGTGCAATATAAGTTGTTTATGTGATATTTGGAATAAATGACTAACATTGTGTTATGTGGTGGGGTGAGGAAAGATCCTAAGGTTGGAGGCGGTGTCGGTGGAACTTGAGAAGTTGCCAAGAACCAAACCCAACACTCACTGAGGTAAGGATAAGTCTTTAATTGTACATTTGAACTCGAAAATGTGTATTCTCTGATTATGCAATGATTGAGTTGTAAAGTACGCATTTAGTATAAACATATATGGGTGTGTTTATATTAAAGTAGTAGGTTTACGAAAAAGAAAGTATGTGTACTTCTGGTTATGTGATTGATTGAATTGTGAATCACGTAATTAGTATAAACATATATGGGTGTGTTTATACTAATGTGGGCGTGGATTTACTGGAAACGTTTTATGGTGAAATTAATAAAAGGGAAATGTATTTTTAGCCGACCATGAATGGTTAGCAACTTTGGCTTGAGTATATAAGCAAAACTCTGGCTTGAGTATATAAGCAAAACTCTGGCTTGAGTATATAATCAAAACTCTGGCTTGAGTATATAATCAAAACTCTGGCTTGAGTATATAAGCGAAACTCTGGCTTGAGTATATAAGCGAAACTCTGGCTTGAGTATATAAGCGAAACTCTGGCTTGAGTATATAAGCGAAACTCTGGCTTGAGTATATAAGCGAAACTCTGGCTTGAGTATATAAGCAAAACTCTGGCTTGAGTATATAAGCAAAACTCTGGCTTGAGTATATAAGCAAAACTCTGGCTTGAGTATATAAGCA
This sequence comes from Lupinus albus, assembly GCA_009771035.1. Lineage (NCBI taxonomy): Eukaryota > Viridiplantae > Streptophyta > Magnoliopsida > Fabales > Fabaceae > Lupinus > Lupinus albus. The sequence goes on along the minus strand of CM020021.1, from coordinate 6,788,498 downwards.
CGTTTTGTTTTAAGAAAATGAAAATCTGCTTTTAGCTAACCCTAAGGGGTATAGTGACTTTGGCTCAAGTTATGCAGCAAAACAAAAATGAATTTCAAAGATGGTTTACTAACTCTTTTATTTATGTGGATTATCTTAAAATGATGTTTATTGAATTAATGACTTACTCCTTTGCGTGTTATGTGTTTTGTCATTGATAATCCCATTGCAGATAAACAGGTGATATGAGGGAGATTCATTTTTGGGAGATTTAGGAGCGCTATATTTTGGATTCATTTATTTGCAGTATTCTTGTACATGAGTGCATATTTGATAGTTCATACATTATGTAATTACGAACATATACTAACTTACATGGCGTGTAACTCTGGATATGTATAGCTATGGGTATTTTGGAAACCCATAGCTAATTATATGCGGTTGTTACAAAGTTTAATTAATGCGAATTATGTATTTATGTCGAATGATTTTGTATGTTATATTGAGGTAGATTGCGAAGGGGGAAATGAGATTTGAAGTAAAGATATTAAACTGGTAATGTGAGTTAGGAGGAAATGCATGTAATTGAACTAAATCGAGAAAAAAATTTCAAGGGCATAATTTCGGTCCTTACATCGGTGTTTATGTTTTAGTGTCCGGTTGTGGTAAATGGTGTAATATTTACCGTAGACTCAATCTGTTTGTCGTTTTACCAATTAGATTTAATTCCGGGAATGAACCGATTGTCAACAAATCATGTTATGATTGAAAAGTGCTGACAAGGCTGTGACGGTTGGGAATCGGTGTGAGATTTCTGATCAGGCCAGTGGTGTGGAGCCATTGACGGCTAAGGGAATAAGTGGTTGTTCTGTTGATGTCTCCGAAGGATATTTAAGAACTTGTTAACATTCCGAAAGAATAACACTGGAGAGGACTATGTATTTTGTCTTGGAGGATGAATTTTCTTCTATAAATGACGTTTGATAAAAAAATAGTATGTTAGTCCTGTGTAACAGTGGAACGAACTATAACATGAAAAGTCGTATGTCATGCTGTGTGGTTTACTACATGCTCCTATTTGAGATATGTTGTTGATTATCTTGTCATTCCTCAAGATTAAAAACAAATATGCATGAAGTACAGATTAGCCGATTATGAGACTCGACGAATAAATATCGACATCTTTATGATGAGACTTGTAATCGTTCAAAATGTTAATTGGTAGAAGTCTGCTAACATGTGCTTGGCTGTTTTACCAGGGAATGAACATGTATGTCTTGACCTATTCCTGCATATGAATTTGCTTGCAATGCATGAAGGTTTAGAAAGTAAAGTGAAGTGAGGGGATTGTGTGTAACATGTTTTGTATGACAAATGGTGAAATATCTCGTTGAGATTAATTGTTAATATCTGGTTAATTGTTCCGTGATATGTTAATTGTTACGGAAAAGACTTAATTAGTAATGTAATGATTCACGTGGACATGTAGATGGATATGTTGTATGGAAGGTACTGAACATGAAATGTTGGTTTTAAAAAAAATATATATATATATATATATTGTGTTAAAGAGGAAATTAAAAAAAAGATACCTAGTGTGTTTTGAAACGACTAAATCTAGTATCTTTATTTTTATGAGTTGCTAAAAGTTAGACTTTCTTGTTTGTATTAGTTCGTATGATTATACTAAGGTAAAACTCATGATTCCAAGTAATGAATGAAGTGGGTGAAATACCTAAATGTCATTGTGAATAGTGTGTTTGCATAAAAGTGGAAATTCCTTATATGTTTAAACTTGAAGTGACTCTATAAACCTTTGGAAGTTAACAACAAACCAGTATGAAAAATAAAATGGGCATAATAAAGTTAAGGTAACAAACTTTCGTTATGTCAGTAATTTCTTATGTGCATAAATCTGAACCTTGATGATAAACATGGATGTAGTAATGCTTAAGTTTTAGCGGGTAAAGGGATAAACAAAATTTTGTTCTATGCTGTTGTGGAAGGTAGTATTGGGGATAGAGGAGTCATCTTGATTGTTGTATATGCAACTTTTGGTATATGGTGGTTGACCTTTTGGTAGTGGAATAATTGCAACACGCGATGTAGTGATATTGTACCCCAATTATCTGCTTGATAATGTACTTACAAAACTTATTTTTGTTTCATGGGTGTTAGTGAATACTATGCATGATTGAAGTGTTATAGCATAGGTAAGTTTTGTTAAATGGACTGTGAGAACTCTAATGCCCCGAATGGAATGTAACTCAAGAAATGGCTAGCCTTTGAAAGTCTTAATCTGAAAATTTCGGTCTCATATGAGAGAAATGGATTTTTGGAGCTATTTTGAAATAATTGTAAAAACCTTGTTTCGCTAGATAATTGCAACGAAACTCATATCAGAATTATTTTGACGTCATTTTGGGGTGAATCGATGGTTTTATGGGTTCAATTGAGACTAGGAATCGGTAATTCCTTTCTACGGTAAGATTTGATGGCTGGAATATCTGAGGTAATTGGATAATTACTAGATAGTTTGATTGTGTACAATGGAAGAGACGCTAAGATTCTTATTGTATAGATGTTTTGTTGAATGAGTGAAATGAAATTATGCTAGTTTCTTGAGTAGAGGTGAAACTAGCTAGTGTATGATGGATGTTAAACGAGGCATTGGGGTGGATGAGGGATAAGGAGTTCCCCATTCACTTAATTTCGGGAGTGTTATCGGGATTCTTAACGTATGTGAGGATTGTTAGCTGGATAAGTCCTAGAGACCTATGGTTCTTGACGAATACAGGGAAAATCTTTAGTCTGGTTACGGTTTAGTTCTCCTGGTGTTCGAGGTTGAGATCTTAATATTTGGACATTGATGAGTTGGTTCATGAATTGGTTTTGTGATATCACGGTTTAGTGGTGTATGCCCTTAGTGGCCGTTTAAGTAATCTTAATGGATTGGAGGATCGAGTATGATTTTGGTGGAATATTTCTTATGCCTAAAGTCTAGGCGATGACATTATTTCCGAGATTGGCCTAGTAAAATTTTCGGGGACGAAAATTCCTATAAGAGGGGGAGGATTGTAACACCCCAAATTTATCCTCCTTGAAATTAGGTAACAATCCTGAGGAATGGGGCATACTGCTAGATTCTCGCTTGAACGAGAGGACCTCGCCCAAGCGAGAGGATCAGTGTTTTGAAATTGGAAATTATGGGAGTCTCGCCCAAGCGAGGAATGGGTCGCTTGAGCGAGAGGAAGCCTGTTGAGACTGTGAGATTCTCGCTTGAGTGAGAATCCCTCGCTTGAGCGAGAATCCCTCGCTTGAGCGAGAGGGTCGGATCTGAGCTTTTAAAATAGGCGGGATTTTCTCGCTTGAGCGAGAAAGGACTCGCTTGAGCGAGAACCCGACGAGACAACATTAAAATAAAAATCCCAAACACATTTTAGGGTTAGAACTTTGAAGAGAAGAGAGAGAAGAGAGCTTCTCAAGAGCAAGAGCCTTAGGAATCCATCTTAGAGCTTGAGAAGAGGTAAACCTCTTGTTTCTAACTCTTCTTCTTCCTCTCTAACTTGTTTTGGATGTATGGATCTCTTCTCAAAAATATGAGAAACCATGGAAACTCTTCCGTTTGAGTTATGGTTCGTTTTATTTAGTTTCTCTCTTGTAAACTCGTGGTTTAGAGTTAATATTCAAAGAATGGAAAGGGTTTGTGGGTTGATTTATGAAAACCCCAAAACCCCCAAAAAGGAAAATATGGTCATGAGAATGATTGTGTTATGAGTATGTATTATAATGTTGAATACAAGGTGAATATGTATGTTTAGAATGGTTGGAAACTCATGATGAAAGTAGTTTAGAAACATTGAACATGTATAAAACTCCTGTGTGTTTGACAATGAAATATGAGTTGTGTATGTGTTATTTTGAATGAATAACTGACATTGTTGTTATTGGTGGGAATGAGGAAAGATCCTAAGGTTGGAGGAGATCGTGGAGGAAACTGGTAAAGTTACTCACAAACCAAACCCCAACACTCACCGGGTAAGGATAAGTCTTTAATTGTGCATTTGGAATAGAAAATGTGTGTATTTTCTGGTTATGCAATGATTGAGTTGTGAATTACACATTTAGTATAAACATATATGGGTACGTTTATACTAAAGTAGGCGTAGATTTACGGAAGATGGAAAATGTGTGTATTTTCTAGTTATGCAATAATTATATTGTGAATCACATATTTAGTATAAACATATATGGGTGTGTTTATACTAAAGATGGCGTGGATTTACGGGAAATGATTGATGGTGAATTCGATGAAAAGAAAATATATTTTTAGCCGACCATGAATGGTTAGCGACTCTGGCTTGAGTATATAAGCGAAACTCTGGCTTGAGTATATAAGCGAAACTCTGGCTTGAGTATATAAGCGAAACTCTGGCTTGAGTATATAAGCGAAACTCTGGCTTGAGTATATAAGCGAAACTCTGGCTTGAATATATAAGCGAAACTCCGGCTCGAGTATATGTAGCATGTTTTCTTCTAAAAGAAATGAGAATCTGCTTTTAGCTAACCCTGATGGGTGTAGCGACTTTGGCTCAAGTTATGCAGCAAAACAAAATGAATTTCAAAAATTGTTTACTAATCCTTTTATAATGTGGATTATATTATAATGATGTTTATTGAATTAACGACTTACTCCTTTGTGTGTTTTGTACTTTTGTCATTGATAATCTCATTGCAGGTAAATAGATGAATGAAGTATGCTAGGTCGGGAGCTTTAGGAGCTTTAGACTTTGGATTCACTATTTATGTTTTTGTATTCTAAATGACTACTTGCGGATTTAAATGATTGTAATCATGGCTAACAATTAGTTGGATATTTGTAACCATGCGTAATGTTATTTTGGAGGATTAGAACCTTTGAGGTCTTAGTACTCATAGAGAATGATATGAATGAATTATGTTTTTCTGCAATATGAATTGTATGATAATATAATAGGTTAAAAGATTAGTTCAAGGAATGATTCATGAAGACTTCTAAGTAAAATGATGAATGTATGTAAGGGAGAATTTTTAAATAAACGAAAAATTTTCAAGGGTAGAATTTCGGTCCTTACATGAATAATATGATATCTATATGATGATTTTATGATTATAGTCTCATCATTAAATTTTAGTATGAAATAATAATAAAATAGACACATATAATGTTAAAATAATAATTAAGTATAAAATATATACGAGTGTACCCGCGAGCAGATATCATATACTCGTTTCTACCCATAAGTTATTTTTGAGGTTACCCATTACCGGTATTTTGTCGAGAACCCTCGGGTATGTTTGTCACCCAAATATATATATATATATATATATATATATATATATATATATATATATATATGGAATGTATCTAGTGAGAATGATAAAATTATATGATAGTGAGAGGATTCATTTTTAGCCTTTGGATTAAAATGAATGGTTTGGATTTAATACATTTTCTAAAACTCATGTGACTTTCTTAGCCATCAATTATAGGGAAATCCAATGTTTAGATCTACCCACTAATTCAAACCATTGGATTTCCCTAGAATTGATGGCAAAGTTGTGGAGTAAGTTTTTTAAACTTACTCTTGGAGTAAGTGGATCCCCTCCCTATATATATCAATACATATATATTAAAAGATAGTTATTGGTCACATGACCGTCATGTGCATGTATCTTTTAATGTTGACAATTCAAATAAGATTCAATGGTCTATATTAAATGTTCTCATTTGTCACAAAAACACATTGTTCTCATGTGAACCACTACTCCCTATATATATCATTCTTCAAATATTTTCTACACTCTTCTATCTTGGTCCATTTATTTTCGTCTGAAACCTTTAATGGAAATTAACATATAATGAGAAGTTGGAAGACCAAGAATCTCCCTTAAAAAGAATACAGTAAATTACACTGACACCCCATGAGTTTTAATGAAATTACACAAATCACTCCTCCATTTTTTACCCCTACAAAAAACCCCTAATTTATAAACATATATTATACTGATCACCGCTGCATAATAAATAAGTTTGATTTTTTAACTAAAAAATGATGATAAGTGTAATTAAGTTGAACAAAATACGGTATATTGTAGAAACAAGTCCAATAATATATGAGTCAATACATTTTCATTATTTTTTGTTCGTTATAATATAGTATTAGAGTGATTTGAATAATATCTCCTTAGAATTATTGATGTATTATGTAATGAACCAAAATTAATAAAAATATATTCACTCGTATACTCCTCCAGTCCAGTTGCATGTGTATCAGCTCATTCTAAAACAGGCATAACATAAAAATTTGCACTTTAAGGAATATTAGCATGTGTTTATTTTCCAGAAAAAAAAAACATATGTGCAACCTTTTGAAAGTCTTAAGAGAGACAAATTACTTTGGGTTACCGTAGCTGCCCTACCAATTCTAATTTTTGATGCTTATGGTCTGTTTTTTAAAGAAAAAGAAGATAAATAAAAAACTTTTTAATAATCTCACATATGTGACTCTAAAGTCCAAAAAACTTTAGAATAATCTCATATATGTTCTTGACTCTAAAGTCTTCTTTGTATTTGCCTTCAAATATCAACTCCCGAACATATCATAATAAACCTTGTTAGAGAATGTTTAGCTTCATTTTGGTAATTGGCAAAGTTGATATAAAAGCGTGGCCACACATATATAAATGATGATTTACACAAGGTGAGAAGATGATGTAATGTTTAGATGTGTTTATGATCATTATTATAAGTAGCCAAATTAAAGTGATATACTTCAAGTAAGGTTCATGACTATAGACATAATTATCATGAAAATTATTGTGTAGACACTTAAAGTCTTATTTCTATTTTATGATGGACAAAATCGGAAATAACAAAATCAAGTGACATCACCCTTCATGGAAGGGTATGCACTTCTTATAAATAGGGGTTATGGTCCCTAATTGAAGACCACAACAATACACAACAAAACATCTCTATTCTCTCATCCCATTGGAAGAAGAACTAAAGACTAAGGGTGGTCTACAATTGGAAGACCAACAAACCTACATGTTCTACTATGAACTTGCATTTGCATACAAGGATAAAGGAGGGCATTAGGATACACGAATACGAAGTTGATGGATACATGACAAAGAATGGTATAAGGTTCATTCACCATATTCTCAATGAATATATTAAGGTACGCTTCTGCTCAAGTTCTAGTTTTATATATTTACTTTTGATGATTTGACATTTAAGATCTTGGCTATATATGATGATAGTAATGTTCATCATCTTTAGTTATATCTATGTTTAAGTATTTATAAAGTCTCTCCCACATGATAAAGTCTATATCATAAAGATTTTTCCTACAAGTGGTATCAGAACTACTTTCATGTCATTTCATTGAGAAATAAATTTTAATGCTACGTGTATTCATTTTGAGAGTAAGGTGTAAATGGTTTTATTTTTATCACCATGATTTACAACTTGTTTTGATATATAAATATTAAAATATATCTACAAGAATATAATTACATGATCTATATAAAGTTTGCAGGGTGTAGTATCACCAAACAAAAGGCCATACATGTTGAAGTTGATATATTTAAATAATGCTTATGATTATATGAGAATTGTTCATTTTGTATTATGGTTCGGTTAAATAATTCTTCATGTTGTTAAAGTTTGGAATACTTGATGAAGGCCCTAGTTTTTTATTCTTTTGATGGCACATGGCCACAGTTCCGTATACCAAATTTAAACTTAGCAAAACGAAAGAATCATTCCTTTTGGTGAAGTGATTGAATTGTTATACTCTTTCATTTGTGTTTTACATTTCGATTGTTACTGCCTTATATGTAATGATAATTTTTTTGTTGCTAAGTCAAAATCATTAGGCAAGTTTAATGGTAAATTTTACTTAGATTACTACAATGTTAAACTGAATATTAGTGACACTAGGCTAAGTGTCACAGCCTTATGCATCAATTTTGTTTCTGCTGTATTTAGATTTAGTTTCATTTCATTTTTTTTACATACAGTGTCTTACTAATTTTGAGTGTTTCAGTGTTTGTGTTTCTCACTGCTTCTATTAAGTGTCATAATGTTTCACTGTTTTCAGTTTCAATGTTTCTATTAAGTGTCATAATGTTTCATTGTTTTCAGTTTCAATGTTTCTATTAAGTGTCATAATGTTTCACTGTTTTTACGTAGTGTCATGTGACTTGTTTCATACTTGAACAGTGTTTAATATTAGTGACACTTAGTCACACAGCCCCTTCAAGATTCATCAACCCACTCTTATATATTTTCTCTTAAAATTAAAATTCCTTAATCAGTGCACTTAAGAAAAGATTAGGTGGTGTATGAGCATGCTTTGCATTCACACTTTGTGGGACAATTGGTCATTGGTTGCACTTGTTGGAATGTTGCTGTTAAAACTGCTTATGAGTTTTCGTTTCAACACTAATTTATTGCATTTTTTAATTTTAATTTTGAAACCCATGCAGTAAATATTAGTAATATTTGTTGTCAAATGCTTCATTGTGCGGTACATTGATTGATATGCTTACCAATTCAGTTTATGTTTAAATGTTCAAATAGATGGCAAAATGATGCAACATTTAGTTGTTAGTTGCATTTTTCAAGTCTTAAAACATGGTTTAAGGATTGTGTTTGAAATTGTTATATTGCACCATTATGTGGAAGGTTGTGTTAATGTTGTTTAAATAATTAACATTTACTTTAGATTAAGGGTTGAATCTAAATTCAAATAATTGGTTATATTTGGATTCTAATTTTGTTTAATGATTCAATTAAAACAAGAAGTTACCAAAGTGACATCTCTTGTTGTAGATTGTTCATGATAAATGTTGAATGTTAGTATGTGTATATCCATGCGAATATTGATTGGCCCAAAGGAAAATTAATATTTGGCCGGACTATATGCATATATGTGATGATAAACATGTGATAATTATAAAGTTATATATGTAAAGGATAAATTAGTCCAAAGAAGGATTTATTATTTGACATACATTATTGATCAATGTTTGACCATTACAAAATACTACTATTAATTGACAATTGATATAGAATATCAAGTCAATTGTATGTTTGCAGTTTTTATGTGAATAGTGATCGACCCAAAGGAAGATTATTATTTGACCAGAATTACAAACATACTTGTGTAATAAATATGTGATAATCATATGGTTTTCTTTGTGAACAATAAGTCGGTCCAAAGAAAGGCTTATTGTTTGACATGAATGATTATTAATATTTAATTACTACATTGAGTGTACCACTTACAAGTTAATATTTTTGTCCAAAGACTGAATATTAATATTGTGCTAGGTAACTTTTGGTGTGCTCCACCACTATTTGAATCTAAGGATTAAAGTTGATTGTGAGTTTAATTGTAATAATGATTACAATTTGTTTTGTTCGTTGTTCCATTGATTTATCTCCTACCTAAATTGCACGAACTTTAAGAATTAAGGAGAGAACATTATGTTAATTCTCGAATGCATGGATCTAGACCTTGCGCTCTAGAAATGAAAAAATCATTAATTTTAAGGAAGTTCCATTAAGGATAAATGGAACTATGAGGAATGAGGATGTTCAAATAGCATACATGAGTCTTATATTCATTGGGTATACAATTCCAGGAACATTCGTAGGTGCATTGTTTTAGGAACGATATAGTAAATTCTTTGTGTTGACTATGCAAGTCTAACATACATATAAAGTTGTGTACATCAGAATATTGTGTACTTTGTTAGAATGCATATATTTAAGTAAATCAATGAGAAATAATTGGAAGGCAACCAATTAGTTATAAAGTACTTACAAGAGACAAAGAAATTGTGTTCTCACATACATAAAGTGATCAAGTTAGAGATCATTAGGTATTGCTATCTAGTCTTTTTAGATGTCAATACAATTGAAAATCCATGCAAGACTATATCTGCCTATTAGGTGGATGATGAGTTATTTCAGAAAGTGTTAAGCAAACACTTAGAGTTTCATATATTATGTTAGTGATTTTCATAACTTATTATTAGACATCTAATTATGCGATATGACTATACAATTGTCACATAAGTGCTGATTTGGATATATTGAAAGACCATTAATCTTATATTGTGACAAAAGGTTAGCATGATATATCACATTTAAAGAAACATTTTAGAGTGGTCAAATGTCTCTAGAGCATGTTGACACAAACTCCATGATTGCAGATTTGCTCACTAAATGTTTATCATCTAAGGTCTTTCATAAGTGCATTGCTCATATGAGTATTATAATATTTGAGGATATTTCGGTTGTGGGAGTTTGTATTTGGATGTTCTCTGTATATAGACATGTCTATTAATATAATATATACCCTGCAAAATAAGGTTTATGGTTCAGTTTCACTCTGAAAATTATTTATGGGATCTCACTAAAGTAAGAGAGGACCAGTTGAAAATCGACATATATAGATCACATTCATGTGATTTTCATGCTACACATTTCACGATTGATTTATGTCATTTAGTTGTGTCAATATTAGTTATCATTGATTGACTTAGTTATGATTGATATAACGAAAGCTACTTTGGTTCTATATATTGATATAATTAATGGACGGGATAAGGATATGTCTAAGGTTTATAATGACGTATATTTGAGCTCATAAAGTCTAACACAATTTTTAAAATTACGTTTGTGACCAGTGGGAGATTTTAAGAAATTTTGGGTCACACATGTAATGTTTAGATGTGTTTAGGGTCATTATTATAAGTAGCCAAATTAAAGTGATCTACTTCAAGTAAGGTTCATGACTATAGACATAATTATCATGGAAATTATTGTGTAGATACCTAAAGTCTTATTTCTATTTTATGATGGGAAAAATCGGAAATAAGAAAATCAAGTGACATCACCCTTCATGGAAGGGTATGCACTTCTTATAAATAGGAGTTATGGTCCCCAATTGAAGACCACAACAACACACAACAAAACATCTCTATTCTCTTCATCCCATTGGAAGAGGAACTAAAGACTAAGGGTGGTCTACAATTGGAAGACCAACAAACCTACATGTTCTACTATGAACTTGCATTTGCATACAAGGATAAAGGAGGGCATTAGGATACACAAATACAAAGTTGATGGATACATGACAAAGAATGGTATAAGGTTCATTTACCATATTCTCAATGAATACATTAAGGTACGCTTCCGCTCAAGTTCTAGTTTTATATATTTATTTTTGATGATTTGACATGAAAGATCTTGGGTATATATGATGATAGTAATGTTCATCATCTTTAGTTATATGTATGTTTAAGTATATATAAAGTTTCTCCCACATGATAAAGTTTATATCATAAATATTTTTCCTACAGATGATACAAGAAGGGGCTTGCACAATATAAGGAGCCAAATACATAAATAAAACATTAAAAAAAAAGAAGTTGATTTAAAGACCAAATAAATCCTCACTCAAAACCACATCAACTACTCAGCACCGTCCTTCTCTTGATCCTCCTGTCACCGCTTCATCATGGTACAAAATCATAATTTCTATTAGATTAGTAGGACACCCGTGCATGCGCACGAGTGGTAGTATTTTTCGAATGATTTATTTAAAAAAAAGAGGTAAATATTAAATTAGAAACATGAAAATTATTAAGTCATTTGAAGTTATTTTTATGTATCATTTGTAAATTAGAGATATTGACAAATATGATATTGTAGATAATTTCATATCATTCAAAAAAGTTAGTATAAACAAAATTGTATGTAGTTATTGTTGACATTTTAGATTTTTATGGTAACTAGTAGGTTACCCGTGCATACGCACGGGTCTTAATGAGTATTGCACAAATTTAATTAAAGAATAATACTACAATTTGTAAACATTAAAAATTACTTCTCAGAGTATTAATACATAACTAAATGGACCATAACTAATAATTTATACCTTACAATTTTAACTTTATTAAATGAAGTAACAAACATTATATAGTATTTGGTGAACTAAACATTTATTAATGATTACCATAAAAGAAATCAACTTTATGTACATTTTTGATTCATAACAGTTGTTGGGGAATCACATAGTGTAAAACCTATTGTATGAAATAATAAAATGGTTAAAAATAAAATTTAAATAACATAATTAAAGATAAGTTGATGAATACATGTTAAAGATTTTGAAAAACTTCTTTATAAACACATTTGTTGTTGACTTTAGTGGGTTACCATCCTTAACAATTGATTATGACTGAATATTCGTCTAGGTAAATATAACCTCAAACTTTATAATGATTGTCCTTGAGATTTATTGATTGTCATAACATAAATATAAATGCACAGAATTGTCTTTCGATAAGTTTGAAAGACGGTAGAGATTGGGATGAAGACTTGACATTAGAGGACTATATATGATATTTTCAATATTTTTTCCTAACATGATCTTTACTTCAAGTACATGATTTGCAATTTTAGTGACAATCAATCTTGTATTATTAATAATCCTTGGTATTGGTCTAAATTTCTTAATAACATTATTGGAGTTAAAACTTTCAACTTGATCTTATGATTGGGAAGACCAAAGGTTGTAAGTGAGTTTAAAAATTCAGAAGTTAGTATGTTGAATGTTTCACCTTCGTTAGCTTCAGACATATCATGCAATACATATTTGATATTTGATGAACTGTCTACACTAAAATTGCAACATTTAAAAATAGAAGTTTAAAGAATCACCAAGTTGTGAGGTATTTTTAAATATTTAGGTTTGTGAAGAATATCTTGCTCCTGACCTTAGCACGGTTTTGATGAAGACACCAATATCACAAAAAGAAGAAAGGAAGAAGACCTACAAAGACTATCGAAGATAAGGCTTCAAAGAAATAGAGTCTAAGTCTTAGGTACTTCTATCCATACAACTCATTTATTTACTTAGTTAATAATGCTCAAAATTGTTTTCAAGAAAATCAGAAAAATCTAAGTGTGAATAAAAATAATTTTAAAAAGCAACATGTAACGGGTTACCATACTTGAGTAACAAGTTACATGAGTGAGAAAAGAGTTTTCAAACCTCTAACAGCTATGAGTAATCCATTACAAACTTTGGAGTAATAGATTACCATTTTTAGAAAACAGGGTAATCAATTACTCAAAGTAGTGTAATCGATTACACTAAGGAAAATTCACAAAGCTGTCAAACAGTGTTATTGAGTAATCGATTACTCAAATCTAGTAATCGATTACACTGTGTGAATTTTGAAAAAGCTATTAACAGGATTTCTGGGTAATCAATTACCCACTTACAGTAATCGATTACTGAGAGCTATTGCATCAGTTTTCAGATTTCAAGTGAAGAGGTTTCACTTCAAACTGATTGCTTTTCATTCCAAACGAAACCTACTCATACCTAAGGGTATTATATTGGCTTTATATAGGCTTCCAATCAACCATAATATAGGATTTATATAGGCTTCCAATCAACCATAATACCCTTTTGTCTCACCTTCTAAAGGTACGCCGAAATGCAAGGTTGATATTGAGGTTGTCCACAAAAATCCTGTCACTCATCGAACCTATAAGCATCGCACCGACCGCCAACCTGCTCCTACCGATGAACCAGAACCTACTGCACCAAACCAGCCCGAGTCTCATGCTCCATCTTCTTCATCTGCTGCAATGCCCACTAATCAGATGATTATGGATGAATTGGTTTCTCTTCGAGGATACATCACCACAAGGATGAATGCTTTCGATACCTAGAGCCAACAAATCCATTATGAACTTCATCGTCTTTCATCAAGGCTGAGCAACATGGATGTTGATGAAGATAGTTCTGAACCTGATTCTTAGATTTTTGTCTAGGTTTCTGTTATGTAATGATTGTGGCTGTGCATTTTCCATGTGGATTTAAACATTGTTTGAGTTATTTCTTTTTATTTTCTGCTGTTTTGGATTTCATGTATGAACATCTTTATTGTCGTTTTTATGCAATGCTTTTGATTTATGTTTCATACATGGTGTTATTTTATTATGTTTATATTATTTGAACTTTCATAAACAATGAAATACTGTATGATATGCTCTACAAATGTCTATTGTGCTAGACTCTTCGCTTTTCTTCTTTTTGATGAAGTCAAAAGGGGGAGAAAAGTTGGGAGACATGTATTTTCTGTAATATTCTTTCAGGCACATAACTCCAAAAGAAAGGGAGAGTATACATATAGGGGGAGCATACTCAAGACAAGTCAAGATATATCATCAAGTATGCTGCTATCAGAAAACTACACTTTCAAGAAGACATTGGTTTGTCATCATCAAAAAGGGGGAGATTGTGAAGAAGATCTTGCTCCTGACCTTGACACGGTTTTGATGAAAACACCAATATCACAAAAAGAAGAAAGGAAGAACACCTACAAAGACTATCGAAGACAAGGCTTCAAAGAAATAAAGTCTAAGTCTTAGGTACTTCAATCCTTACAACTCATTTATTTACTTAGTTAATAATGCTCAAAATTGTTTTCAAGAAAATCAGAAAAATCTAAGTGTGAATAAAAATAATTTTCAAAAACCACATGTAACGGGTTACCATACTTGAGTAACAAGTTACATGAGTGAGAAAAAAGTTTTCAAACCTCTAACAGCTATGAGTAATCCATTATTGACTTTGGAGTAATAGATTACCATTTTTAGAAAACAGGGTAATCGATTACTCAAAGTAGTGTAATCGATTACACTAAGGCAAATTCACAACGCTGTCAAACAATGTCATTGAGTAATCGATTACACTGTGTGGAATTTCAAAAAGTTGTTAAGAGGATTGTTGGGTAATCGCTTACCCACTTATAGTAATCGATTACTGAGAGGTGTTGTATCAGTTTTCAGATTTCAAGTGAAGAGGTTTCACTCCAAACTGATTGCTTTTCATTCCAAATGAAACCTACTCATACCTAGAGGTATTATGGTTGATTGGAAGCCTATATAAAGGAATGGAAACACTCTCACAACATATACAACTCAGATTACAAACTCTTATTTGAAACTCTCAAAAAGCTCTCACACTTTCTGATTTTTCTTACACTTTCAAGCAACCTACTCTCAAACTTTCAAAGTTATTTTGAAGTTGCTTCTAAGTGTATTTCATACTTTCAAAAAGAGCATTATCATCTTAAGTATAAGAGTTTTTGTTGGATTGCAAGTTCTAGAAATTGTCATATACACTTGTAAGGCAATCCAAGCCAAATTGTACATTCTTCACTTTTGCAAAGTTCACTTTCTTTCACAAGGGTGTGAAGAGAAAGGGGTTGAGTGACTTGTTATAGTGTTTATCAAGAGTGTTACTTTGAATAGGGTTTTCCAAGGGATTAGATATAAGTGAGTGTGTAAGGTACAAGGAGATATCGGGGTGAGATAATTGTAATTGCAACTCATTATATTTAATAAAGGAATCTCTTGCGAGTCAAGAGTACTGTACGTAGCCTTCGGTGGACAAGAAGGTGAACTAGTATAAAACACCTGTTTACTCTCTTCTCCCTTATCTTTATTTTATTTATACCTTCCAAAGTCAATATTTTTCTACAAGACATTGAATTTAAGCAAATGCCTTCAAGAACTAAAGCAAATGCCTTCGGATCATCTTCACCTTGCTATATACAAAAATAAACTATAATACACTGAAGAAGTTAAACATACCAAAGTTGAACCTACAAAGTTTAACATACCAAACGACAATCTTCCAAAGGTGGTTGTAGTCTCTAATATGTGATTTTTATGACATATTAGAGAATTATAACATAATTTTAGTAAGATGTAAAGTTCAAAAAGTGATTTTATAACATACAAAAAAACATGTGTATACAACTACATTTGTCTCATTTCCAAGACATTGAACTTAAGCAAATGCCTTCAAGAACTAAAGATTTTCTAAAATTACCTCAAATACTCCAAGAACTAAAGCAAATGCCTTCAGATCATCTTCAACTTGCTATATACAAAAATAAACTATAATAAACTGAATAAGTTAAACATACCAAAGTTGAACCTACAAAGTTTAACATACCAAACGACAATCTTCCAAAGGTGGTTGTTGTAAGGACCCAATTTCTACCCTTGAAATTTTTTCCTTATTTTAATATAATTTCATACATTTAACTATAATTTATATTTACCGACTGAATGTACTTATTTAAAAAGTCTCACTTCCCTCATCACCCTCAATCTATACTCCAAAAGTGACGTACAAGATCATATGACAGAAAAACATAATTCGTATTAATGAAACTTAGTAACTATTGCATACAATTAGCTATGGGTTTCCAAAATGCCCATAGCTACATATATCCCGAGTTACTAGTTTTCCATGGACAACACCATGTGCAAAATCATATTCATCGTTACAAATAGTTAGTTCAAGTACAATCAATTAGGTTACAAAAGAATGAGCAAAGAGACGTCAAAATAAAGGTCTCTATTCTCCTAATCAAAACGCCCACACTCCTTCCACCTACCTGCAATGGGATTAACATTGACCATACACAAAAACACAAAGGAGTAGGTCATTAGCTCAATACACATCAATGTAAGTTAATCCACATCTAATAAGGTTAAATAACGATCTAAATCAATTACACTTAAAACCATTTTCATCGACAGTACTTTTGAAAAACTATGCTACATAACTTGAGCTAAAGTCGCTAACCAATTATGGTCGGCTAAAACGAGTTTTATTTCCATTGGTACTCCACCAATACATAAACGGTAAATGCACCCGACATCATTACAAACATACTCATATATGCTTATAACTACAAAGTGATTTACAATTCATTGCTTTATTCCGAGTTTTATTTCCATTGGCACTCCACCAATACATAAACAGTAAATGCACCTGACATCATTACAAACATATCCATATATGCTTATAACTACAAAGTGATTTACGATTAATTTCATTATTCCGAGTTTTATTTCCATTGGCACTCCACAAATACATAAACAGTAAATGCACCCAACATCGTTACAAACATATCCATATATGCTTATAACTACAAAGTGATTTACGATTCATTACATTATTCCGAGTTTTATTTCCATTGGCACTCCACCAATACATAAACAGTAAATGCACCCGACATCATTACAAACATATCCATATATGCTTATAACTACAAAGTGATTTACGATGATTTCATCATTCCGAGTTTTATTTCCATTGGCACTCCACCAATACATAAACAGTAAATGCACACATTTTCTATTACAATGCATAAGTTAAAGACTTATCCTTACCTCGGTGAGTGTTGGGTTTGGTTTTTGGCGACTTCGTAAGTTCCACCGACACCGCCTGTAACACCCTAAATTTGAGTCTTTAAAATTATAGTATCAGTCCTGGGATCCTCGCTTGAGCGAGAGATTCTCGCCTGGGCGAGATAGGCTCACCTGGGATGGTGAAATCCTGGACTATACTGGAGGATTCTCGCCTGAGCGAGAGTTGTCTCGCCTGGGCGAGAAATGGCATTTTGGGACTGTTGAGACTGTAAGATTCTCGCTTGAGCGAGAATCCCTCGCTTGAGCGAGATGATCAGATCTGAGTTTTTAAAATGGGCGGAATTTTCTCGCTTGAGCGAGAATGAGCTCGCTTAAGCGAGAACCCGACGAGTTGCATTAAATGAGAAACCCCCAAACACATTTTAGGGTTAAGAAAAGAAGAGAGGTGAGATAAGAGAGCTTTTCCAAGGGCAAGAAGCTTTGATACTCATCCAAGAGCTTGAGAAGAGGTAAAACTCTTGATTCTAACTCTCTTCTTCTCTTTGGAACTCTTTTTGGGTATGTTGGATCTCTTCTCAAAAATGAGAGAAACCATGGAAACTCACCCTTTTGAGTTATGGTTCATTTTATGTTATTTTATCTTGTAAACTCTTGGTATAGAGTTAGTATTTCAAGAAAGGAGAGGGTTTGTGGGTTGATTCATAAAAACCCCAAAACCCTAAGGAGAAAATGTGGTTAAAATGGAAAATGGGTAAAATGCTAGAGGTAGAAGATGAGTTTACTTTCTAATATTTAAAATATGATGGATATCTTGTATGGTTAAATGATGCATTATAAGTTGTTTATATGATATTTGGAATAAATGACTAACATTGTGTTATATGGTGGGATGAGGAAAGATCCTAAAGTTGGAGGCGGTGTTGGTGGAACTTGAAGAGTTGGCCAGATTCCAAACCCAACACTCACCGAGGTAAGGATAAGTCTTTAACTTATGCGCTGTGACAGAAAATGTGTGGATTTTCTGATGGGGATAATGAACTGTATCGTAAATCACTTAGTTGTTATAAGCATATATGGGTATGTTTGTAACAACGAGGAGTGGATTTATCGATTGGTGGAGTGCCAATGGAAATAATACTCGGAATAATGCAATGAAGCGTAAATCACTTAGTTGTTATAAGCATATATGGGTATGTTTGTAACAACGAGGAGTGGATTTACCGTTTATGTATTGGTGGAGTGCCAATGGAAATAAAACTCGGAGTAATGAAATGAATCGTAAATCACTTTGTAGTTATAAGCATACATGGATATGTTTGTAATGATGTCGGGTGCATTTACTGTTTTTGTATTGGTGGAGTGCCAATGGAAATAAAACTCGGAAAATGTATTGGTGGAGTGCCAATGGAAATAAAACTCGTTTTTAGCCGACCATGATGGGTTAGCGACTTTGGCTCAAGTGATGTAGCAAGCTTTGGCTCAAGCGATGTAGCAAACTTTGGCTCAAGTAATGTAGCAAGCTTTGGCTCAAGCAATGTAGCAAACTTTGGCTCAAGTTATGTAGCATGATTTTCAAAAGTATGAACAATAAAGAAAATGGTTTTGAGTATAGTTGATTTTAATACCGTATTTAATCTTATTAAATGTGGATTAACTGATATTGATAGTTATTGAGTTAACGGCTTACTCCTTTGTGTTTCTTGGTGTATTGTTAATGTTAATCCCATTGCAGGTAGGTGGAAGGAGTATGGGTGTTTATTAGGAGTTTAGAGACTTTTATTTTGATGTCTCTTATTCATTTTTTGTAACTTCATCGGTTGTACATGAACTAACTAATTGTAACTATGAACATGTTTGTGTACATGGAATTAACCATGGAAACTAGTAACTCGGGATATATGTAGCTATGGGTGTTTTGGAAACCCATAGCTAATTGTATGCGGTAGTTACTAAGTTACATTAATACGAATTATGTTTTTCTATTCCCTGATGGTATGTCACATATTGGTATATAGATTTGGGCGTGATGAGGGAAGTGAGATCTTTTAAATGAGTCCGTTCAACCGGTAAACATAATTTATAATTAAATGCATGAAATTGGAATAAAATGAGGAAAAATTTTCAAGGGTAGAATTCGGGTCCTTACAATATGGTGTTAGAGCATAGTTAATCCTGCGACCTAGGGTATGGTCTTACATGCTTCTTTGAAAACTTTATGTCTTGAGATTGTTTGAATTGTGCTAATTGTTAAGTGGTTATGTGCACTGTTATTATACAAATTCGATTACTGACAAGTGAGTGAGTACAGGTACCCTTGGCAGGAAGAGGAAGGGGAAGAGGGACAAGTCAGAATGTCCCGAATGATTTATTGGCGCAAATGGCGGCGGCATTGCAGCAAGTCAATGAGAAATTGCACAATCTGAACCAGAATCCGGCGCCAAGTCCGAGTTCACACCCACTAGTTCCACCTGGGACAGCAGAATACCGAGGGCTGGATGAGTTCTGCAGGAGGAATCCCAGTCATTTCCATGGGGAATTTGCTCCTGAAGCTGCCATCGAGTGGATCCAAGGGGTGGAACGGATCTTCAGAGCCATGAACTGTACGGAGACTCAAAAGTTGGCTTATGCCACCTACATGTTAGTGACAAAGGCCGAGAATTGGTGGGAGTTCACTCGACGCCAAATGGAGGCAGAGGGACGACTGATTTCCTAGGATACATTTAAGGTGAAATTCCTCCATAAATATTTTCCTGCTGATTTGAGGAGGCATAAAGAGTTGGAGTTTCTAAGATTGGAGCAGGGTGACCTATCGGTGGGAGCATATGCCGCCAAATTTGAAGAATTGGCCCGATTTTGCCCTTACTCGGAGTTGGAGGTGGACGAAAGGTCTAAGTGCTCGAAATTTGAATCGAGTTTGAAGCCCAAACTGAAGACGATGCTTAGGCATCAAGAGATCTCCGACTTTGCTATCCTGGTCAACAAGTGCAGAATGGTTGAGGATGACATGAAGGCAGATGAAGTGATGGCGCCAAAACCACTTCCTCCCAAACACTCTGGACCTCAAAGGAATTTCTCGCATGAGAAAGGGAAGGGCAAAGTGTTTTTCAAGAGGAACGAAAACCTTACTCTCGTCCGACGGGTAGTCGAGGTTACTCTTCGCATGGGCCGAGGACTCATGCCAATGTCGGGGGATCACGATTGAACTCTCCTCTTATGTGCAGTAAATGTGGCCGAACTCATGTTGGTGACTCGTGCCTCGGAATGGTACTAACCTGTTTTCATTGCAAGGAGGTTGGGCATATCCGAAGGCACTGTCCTAAGCTACCGCAGAGTGTGAATGCGGTGAGGGTTGAACGTCCTCGATCCACTGGCAGAGTGTTCACCATGAGTTGTGTAGAGGTATCGGGTGCATATGGCCTGATAAAAGGTAATTGCATGGTGGCAGGTATTTCCCTTTTAGTGTTGTTTGATTCGGGAGCGACACACTCCTTTGTATCTATTGAATGCGTGGATAGACTGAAAATGCAAACTGAGTCGTTGCCTTTCGACTTGGTCATATCCACCCCAACTAATGTACCTGTGGTGGTGTCGACAGTTGTGTCTCGATGTTTGGTGGTGGTGAATGGTAGGACTTTTACAGTGGATTTAATCTACTTACCACTATCCCAGTTAGATATTATTCTGGGGATGGACTGGTTGTCGGCAAATCGTGTGGTGCTTAATTGTGCTGATAAGACTGTGATATTCAGGAATCTAGATGAGATTTCTGATGAGGTTATTAACATGAAGCCGTTATCGGCAAAGGAATTCAGGACTTCCTGTAAGGAGGGAGGGGCCGTGTTTATGTTGTTGGCATCCCTGGAGGGTATTGAGAAACCCAAGATTGAGGACATTCCGATAGTTCGTGAGTTTCCTGAGGTATTTCCTGGTGATATTCCAGAATTGCCTCCAGTGAGAGAAGTTGAATTCTCTATCGATTCGGTGCCTGAAACGGGACTCATCTCTATAGCTCCTTATAGGATGGCACCGTTAGAATTGGTTGAGTTGAAAAAGCAGGTTGAGGGCTTATTGGCAAAGAAATTTATTCGTCCTAGTGTCTCGCCGTGGGGTGCCCCTATTTTGTTGGTTAAGAAGAAAGATGGTATTATGCGGTTGTGTACTGACTACAGGCAATTGAACAAGGTTACTATCACGAATAAGTATCCATTGCCTATAATTGATGACTTAATTGATCAGTTGAGAGGAGCGGTGTTGTTTTCAAAGATTGACCTTCGGTCGGGTTACCACCAACTTTGGGTGAAGTCAGAGGATATTCCTAAAACTGCTTTTAGGACAAGGTATGTGCATTTTGATTATTTGGTCATGCCTTTTTGTGTAACTAATGCCCCAACAATATTTGCTGACTACATGAATCGGATTTTCCATCCGTATTTGGATTCATTCGTAGTGGTATTTATTGATGACATTTTAGTTTACTCCAAAAGCCGAGAGGAACATGCTGAACACCTGCGAATTGTTCTAGAACTCTTGAGTAAGAACCAATTGTATGCTAAATTGTCTAAATGTGATTTCTAGTTGGAATCGGTTAACTTTCTCGGACATGTGATATCCAAGGAAGGGGTAGCTGTCGATCCTTCAAAGGTTGAAGCAGTTATGGAATGGGCATTGCCCAAGTCGGTTACTGAAATCCGGAGTTTTCTGGGTTTGGCTGGCTATTATCAGAAATTCATTGAAGGATTTTCGAAATTGGCACTACCATTGACTAAGCTCACACGGAAAGGAGAACCGTATGTGTGGACACTTCGATGTGAAGAAAGTTTTCAAGAGTTGAAACGAAGGTTGACTACGGCGCCATTTTTGGTTCTTCCTTGTACTGATCGGGACTTCAGTGTTTATTGTGATGCATCTAAGCAAGGTTCGGGTTGTGTGTTGATGCAAGAAGGGAAGGTTGTTGCCTATGTTTCTCGACAGTTGAGGACGCACGAGCAAAACTACCCTACCCATGACTTGGAATTAGCTGCAGTGGTCTTTGCCTTAAAAATCTGGAGACACCACCTTTATGGCGTGAAATTTGTGGTATAAAGCGACCACAAGAGTTTGAAGTACCTATTTGATCAAAAGTAATTGAATATGAGACAGAGACGGTGGATGGAATTCCTTAAGGATTATGATTTTGGGCTGCAGTACCATCCGGGAAAGGCCAATGTGGTGGCCGATGCTCTGAGTCGGAAATCTTTACATATGTCGGCGTTGATGGTTCGAGAAGGGAAACTAATTGAAGAGTTCAGGGATATGAACTTGGAAGTTCAGATAAAGCCTCAAAGTATGATTCTAGGGATGCTCAAGGTCACAAATGAACTGTTCGATCAAATCCGGGTAATGCAAGTAGATGATATTGAACTAATGGCTAAACGGGATTTGATGCTAAGTGGTAAGGAAACTGATTTCGCATCGGACCCTAGTGGACTGTTGCGTTACAAGGGGAGAGTGTGTGTACCTCGTGATGAGGAATTACGGAAGAGTATTTTGGAGGAGTCCTATAAGAGTAAGATGAGTTTTCACCTAGGGACAACGAAAATGTACCAAGACTTGAAGAATTTATTTTGGTGGTCTGGGTTGAAGAGAGATGTGGCTTCGTATGTCTTGAGTTGTTTGGTATGTCAGAAAGCCATGATTGAGCATCAGCGACCAGCGGGAGAGTTACAATCCCTAGAAATTCCCGTTTGGAAGTGGGACAGTATCTCCATGGATTTTGTGTCTAGTTTTCCGAAAACTCAGAAAGGGTACGACTCGATATGGGTAATAGTGGATCGGTTGACTAAGTCTGCTCATTTCTTGCTGATGAACGTGAAGTACTCCCTAGAACAATTGGCGAACTGTATATCCGGGAAATTGTTCAGTTGCATGGGATACCGTCGAGTATTGTGTCGGATAGGGATCCCCATTTCACTTCAAACTTTTGGACTAGTTTGCAATCCGCTTTGGGAACTAAGTTAAAGTTGAGTTCAAGTTATCATCCACAAATGGACGGTCAATCGGATAGGACAATACAGTCATTGGAGGATCTCTTAAGGGCTTGTGTCTTGGAACAACCGGGGAGTTGGGATGACATGTTGCCTCTAATTGAGTTTACCTACAACAATAGTTTACATTCGAGTATTAGAATGGCACCTTATGAGGCGTTGTATGGTAGGAAGTGTCGAACTCCAGTGAGTTGGTTTGAAACTGGGGAGAACTTGATTTTGGGACCCGAGCTGGTCCAAGAGACGACGGAGAAGATCAAGAAAATTTGGGAGAATATGAGGATCGCCCAGAGTCGGCAGAAAAGCTATTACGATAAGAGGCGAAAACCTCTTGAGTTTAACGAGGGAGATCATGTTTTCATGAGAGTAGTCCCGACTACCGGAATAGGTAGAGTGTTAAACTCTCGTAAGCTGACTCCGCGATTTATCGGGCCGTATCAAATACTGAAGAGGATTGGGCCGACAGCGTATCGTATTGCTTTACCTCCGTTGTTGTCGAATCTCCGCAATGTGTTTCATGTGTCTCAGTTGAGGAAATATGTTGGGGATCCATCTCATGTGGTTGAGTCGGACCAGATAGAGTTGAAGGATAACCTGACTTTTGCGACGTTGCCTGTGAGAATCATGGATACTAGTGTCAAACGATTGAGAGGCAAAGAGATTCCTTTGGTGAAAGTGTTGTGGAGCCAAGTAGACGAAGGGGATGCTACTTGGGAGGTAGAATGTGATATGAGGGAGGATTACCCTCATTTGTTCGAATCGAGGTATGTTTAATTTTCGGGGACGAAAATTTTTATAAGAGGGGGAAGATTGTAACACCCTAAATTTGAGTCTTTAAAATTATAGTATCAGTCCTGGCATCCTCGCTTGAGCGAGAGATTCTCGCCTAGGCGAGAAAGGCTCACCTGGGAGGGTGAAATCATGGACTATACTGGAGGATTCTCACCTGAGCGAGACAACAAATGGGCGAGATTTTCTCGCTTGAGCGAGAATGAGCTCGCTTAAGCGAGAACCCGACGAGTTGCATTAAATGAGAAACCCCCAAACACATTTTAGGGTTAAGAAAAGAAGAGAGGTGAGAGAAGAGATTTTTTCCAAGGGCAAGAAGCTTTGATACTCATACAAGAGCTTGAGAAGAGGTAAAACTCTTGATTCTAACTATCTTATTCTCTTTGGAACTCTTTTTGGGTATGTTGGATCTCTTCTAAAAAATGAGAGAAACCATGGAACTCACCCTTTTGAGTTATGATTCATTTTATGTTATTTTATCTTGTAAACTCTTGGTATAGAGTTAGTATTTCAAGAAAGGAGAAGGTTTGTGGGTTGAGTCATGAAAACCCCAAAACCCTAAGGAGAAAATGTGGTTAAAATGGAAAATGGGTAAAATGCTAGAGGTAGAAATGAGTTTACTTTCTAATATTGAAAATATGATGGATATCTTGTATGGTTAAATGATGCAATATAAGTTGTTTATATGATATTTGGAATAAATGACTAACATTATGTTATATGGTGGGATGAGGAAAGATCCTAAAGATGGAGGCGGTGTCGGTGGAACTTGAGGAGTTGCCCAGAACCCAAACCCAACACTCACCGAGGTAAGGATACGTCTTTAACTTATGCGTTGTGACAGAAAATGTGTAGATTTTCTGATGGGGATAATGAACTGTATCGTAAATCACTTAGTTGTTATAAGCATATATGGGTATGTTTGTAATAACGAGGAGAGAATTTACCGTTTATGTATTGGTGGAGTGCCAATGGAAATAATACTCGGAATAATGCAATAAAGCGTAAATCACTTAGTTGTTATAAGCATATATGGGTATGTTTGTAACAACGAGGAGTGGATTTACCGTTTATATATTGGTGGAGTGCCAATGGAAATAAAACTTGGAGTAATGAAATGAATCGTAAATCACTTTGTAGTTATAAGCATACATGGATATGTTTGTAATGATGTCGGATGCATTTACTGTTTTTGTATTGGTGGACTGCCAATGGAAATAAAACTCGGAAAATGTATTGGTGGAGTGCCAATGGAAATAAAACTCGTTTTTAGCCGACCATGATGGGTTAGCGACTTTGGCTCAAGTGATGTAGCAAGCTTTGGCTCAAGCGATGTAGCAAACTTTGGCTCAAGTAATGTAGAAAACTTTGGCTCAAGCAATGTAGCAAACTTTGGCTCAAGTTATGTAGCATGGTTTTCAAAAGTATGAACGATAAAGAAAATGGTTTTGAGTATAGTTGATTTTAATACCGTATTTAATCTTATTAAATGTAGATTAACTGACATTGATATTTATTGAGTTAATGACTTATTCCTTTGTGTTTCTTGGTGTATTGTCAATGTTAATCTCATTGCAGGTAGGTGGAAGGAGTGTGGGTATTTTTGATTAGGAGCTTAGAGACTTTTATTTTGATGTCTCTTATTCATTTTTTGTAACTTCATCGGTTGTACATGAACTAACTAATTGTAACTATGAACATGTTTGTGTACATGGAATTAACCATGGAAACTAGTAACTCGGGATATATGTAGCTATGGGTGTTTTAGAAACCCATAGCTAATTGTATGCGGTAGTTACTAAGTTACATTAATACGAATTATGTTTTTCTATTCCTTGATGGTATGACACATTTTGGTATATAGATTTGGGCGTGATGAGGGAAGTGAGATCTTTTAAATGAGTTCGTTCAACCGGTAAACTTAATTTATAATTAAATGCATGAAATTGGATTAAAATGAGGAAAAATTTTCAATGGTAGAATTTGGGTCCTTACACCGCCTCCAACTTTAAGATCTTTCCTCATCCCACCATATAACACAATGTTAGTCATTTATCCAAATATCATATAAACAACTTATATTGCATTATTTAACCATACACGATATTAAACACATTTTCAATGTTTTTAAACTACTTTCATCATAAGTTTACAACATCTAAAACATACATATTCATCTCATATTTCAACATTAGAAAGCTTATTCATCTTCTTCCACTAGCACTTTACCCATTTTCTTCTTTAACCACATTCTCACTTTAGGGTTTTGGGGTTTTCATGAATCAACCCACAAACCCTCTCCATTCTTGAAATACTAACTCTATAACAAAAGTTTATAAGATAAAATAACATAAAACGAACCATAACTCAGAGGGTGAGTTTTCATGGTTTCTCTCATTTTGAGAAGAGATCCCACATACCCAAAAAGAGTTCAAAAGAGAAGAATAGAGTTAGAATCAAGAGTTTTTACCTCTTCTCAAGCTCTTGGATGAGTATTGAAGCTTCTTGCACTTGGAAAACTCGTCGGGTTTTCGCTTCAGCGAGCTCATTCTCGCTCAAGCGAGAAAATCCCGCCCATTTTAAAAACTCAGATCTGACCCTATCGCCCAGGCGAGGGAACTCTCGCCCATACGAGAATCTTACAGCCTCGACAGGTCCAAATTTTCATTTTTCTCACTTAAGCGAGCTAACTCTCGTTCAAGCGAGAATCCATCTGTATAGCCCAGGATTACACCCTCCCAGGTGAACCTCTCTCGCCCAGGCGAAAATCCCTCGCTCAAGCGAGAATCTCAGGACTGATACTATAATTTTAAAGACTCACATTTAGGGTGTTACAGTTGTAGTCTCTTATATGTGATTTTTATGACATATTAGAGAGTTATAACATAATTTTAGTAAGATGTAAAGTTCAAAAAGTGATTTTATAACATACAAAAAAACATTTGTATACAACTACATTTGTCTCATTTCCAAGACATTGAACTTAAGCAAATGCCTTCAAAAACTAAAAGGTTTTCAAAAATTACCTCAAATACTCCAAGATCAAAAGCAAATGCCTTCAGATCATCTTCACCTTGCTATATACAAAAAAAAAACTATAATACACTGAAGAAGTTAAACATACCAAAGTTGAACCTACAAAGTTTAACATACCAAACTGCAATTTTCCAAAGGTGGTTGTAGTCTCTAATATGTGATTTTTATGACATATTAGAGACTTATAACATAATTTTAGTAAGATGTAAAGTTCAAATAGTGATTTTATAACATACAAAACAAAACATGTGTATACAACTACATTTTTCTCATTTCCAAGACATTGAACTGAAGCAAATGCCTTCAAGAACTAAAGCTTTTCAAAATTACCTCAAATACTCCAAGAACTAAAGCAAATGTCTTCGGATCATCTTCACCTTGCTATTTACAAAAATAAACTATAATGCACTGAAGAGGTTAAACATACCAAAGTTGAACCTACAAAGTTTAACATACCAAACGAAAATCTTCCAAAGGTGGTTGTAGTCTCTAATATGTGATTTTTATGACATATTAGAGAGTTATAACATAATTTTAGTAAGATGTAAAGTTCAAAAAGTAATTTTATAACATACAAAAAAAACATTTGTATACAACTACATTTGTTTCATTTCCAAGACATTGAACTGAAGCAAATGCCTTCAAAAACTAAAAGGTTTCCAAAAATTACCTCAAATACTCCAAGAACAAAAGCAAATGCCTTCAGATCATCTTCACCTTGCTATATACAGAGAACTATAATACACTGAAGAAGTTAAACATACCAAAGTTGAACCTACAAAGTTTAACATACCAAATTGCAATTTTCCAAAGGTGGTTTTAGTCTCTAATATGTGATTTTTATGACATATTAGAGACTTATAACATAATTTTAGTAAGATGTAAAGTTCAAAAAGTGATTTTATAACATACAAAACAAAACATGTGTATACAACTACATTTTTCTCATTTCCAAGACATTGAACTTAATTAAATGCCTTCAAGAACTAAAGCTTTTCAAAATTACCTCAAAAACTCCAAGAACTAAAGCAAATGTCTTCAGATCATCTTCACCTTGCTATATACAAAAATAAACTATAATACAGTGAAGAAGTTAAACATACCAAAGTTGAACATACCAAACAACAGTCTTCCAAAGGTGGTTGTAGACTAAAATATGTGATTTTTATGACATATTAGAGACTTATAAGATAATTTTAGTAAGATGTAAAGTTCAAAAAGTGATTTTATAACATACAAAAAAAACATGTGTATACAACTACATTTGTCTCATTTCCAAGACATTGAAGTTAAGCAAACGCCTTCAAGAACTAAAGCTTTTCAAAAATTACCTCAAATACTCCAAGAACTAAAGCAAATGGCTTCAGATCATCTTCACCTTGCTATATACAAAAATAAACTATAATACAGTGAAGAAGTTAAACATACCAAAGTTGAACATACCAAACAACAGTCTTCCAAAGGTGGTTGTAGACTAAAATATGTGATTTTTATTACATATTAGAGACTTATAACATAATTTTAGTAAGATCTAAAGTTCAAAAAGTGATTTTATAACATACAAAAAAAACATGTGTATACAACTACATTTGTCTCATTTCCAAGACATTGAACTTAAGCAAATGCCTTCAAGAACTAAAAGGTTTTCAAAAATTACCTCAAATACTCCAAGAACTAAATAAAATGCCTTGAGATAATCTTCATCTTGCTATATACAAAAATAAACTATAATATACTACAGAAGTTAAACATATCAAAGTTGAACATACCAAACAACAGTCTTCCAAAGGTGGTTGTAGACTCTAATATGTGATTTTTATGACATATTAGAGATTTATAACATAATTTTAGTAAGATCTGAAGTTCAAAAAGTAATTTTATAACATAAAAAAAACAATCAAAACAATGGAGCCACAGAAACCATATGAATGAAAAGTCTTTCTCGAAAAAACATCCACGGTGCACCATCAAACAAAACAAAAGAAGTGTATCCCAAAAGGTAAAAGCATACTTATAAAAAAATAAAGTATGTGTGAAAGTTGTGATTTTTATGACATTAGTGAGTAATAACAAATTTTAGAAAGATCTACAATTCAAAAAGTAATTTTTATAACATTAAAACAAATCAATACAATGGAACCACATTTACCATATGCATGCAAAGTATTTCTCAGAAAAAAAGGTACACGGTACACCATCAAACAAAGTATGTGTGAAATATGTGATTTTTATAACATATAAAGAAAAATATAAGGAAAAGTGAGGAAAATGTTTACCTTCAAGAAGATGACCTACAAAATGATGAATACATTGAACAAAAATGATAAATACAAAATGGTGAATATAAACAAAAACAATAAAAACGTTTACCTTGGAGAAGAGGAAATATGAGAAGATGAAAGTGTAAGGACCCGATTTTCGTAATCCAAAAATTCTTTTTAAAACCCTATTCATGAAAGTGAATTGATTACTTTTAAAAGACATTATTCGAACGATTTTGGAAAACCTGATTGAATATATATAAGTTCAATTCCTCTTTCAGGTGGCGTTCACTTCATTAAAAACATGTCATTGCACTTCCTTTCAATTACCCAATTTAGATACAATTATCCATTCTCAATAATACTTCCATTTTTACATCATCTAATATCCTAACTATACATTTAGGAGAAAGTCACTCATACATGAATCCCATTTAACATACTCTTCATATTACATGCATTATTCAATTACAACATTGAGAATATAAAGTAACTACTCAAACATGTACTCTCCTCCGCAAGCATCCGATGCGCTACCGCCACAACCTGAACTCAAATACATAACACATACAAGGAAACACAGAGGAGGTAAGAACCAACTACGGCGACCGTAGCGTGGATTTACATGGAGTAATAACATTAAAGTATTAAAACCACACACATCTAGCATCAATCATGATAAACATATACCAATCAACACATATTATCCATATTCACCCTATAGTACACGTATATCCCATAATATATATGTTATATAGTGTGCATATTTATTCATCTCATATTATCCATATCCACCCTATAGTACACATACATCCCATAATATATATGTTCTATAGTGTGCATATTTTACTCATCTCATATTATCCATATTCACCCTATAGTACACATACATCCCATAATATATATGTTCTATAGTGTGCATATTTTACTCATCCAAACATACTCATTTCTCATCATTCATATTCACCCTATAAGATATATATCCCATAATATATATCCTATGACATGCATATGATTTTCATTCTGAATATACACTTTTCACATCATTCACATTCCGTAGTAATTTACCCTTGATCTCTTTCAACGATTCTGCACCGTACAAATAATCCTCTACCACATCGGGTAGCGCTAGCTAATCCCTCATACCACATCGGGCAGGTCTAGTTCATTCTCCATACCACATCGGGCAGGTCTAGTTAATTCTCCATACCACATCGGGTAGGTCTAGTTCATTCTCCATACCACATCAGGTAGGTCTAGTTCATTCTCCATACCACATCGGGTAGGTCTAGTTAATTCTCCATACCACATCGGGCAGGTCTAGTTATTTCTCCATACCACATCGGGCAGGTCTAGTTATTTCTCCATACCACATCGGGCAGGTCTAGTTATTTCTCCATACCACATCGGGCAGATCTAGTTATTTCTCCATACCACATCGGGCATGTCTAGTTATTCCTCCATACCACATCGGGCAGGTCTAGTTTCCACATTATACTCACATCCATGTCATACACAATCAACACAAGGCATCTCATTATTTTATCACCATAAAATAACACACAGCACCTTCATTGTCACAAACATACCCTTATCCATTTTAACACCTTAACAGGTCATCACACATTCATTGTTACAAACACACCCTTATCCATTTTGACACCTTAACAGGTCACCACACATTCATTGTTACAAACACACCCATACATGTTTATACCAATCAACCACTCACAACATACTCATTTATGTTTATGACCATAAATAACTCACACGCCATCATTATCACACAACGTAACCATTATCATAAACAAACCACGCATAACATATCCTTCATCAAATACACATTAACGTTAGAACCATCTTTAATGACGGTGTATTACCATAAATGAGCATATAGCGTTTTACTTAAATAAACGGTTTTCCCCACACATATATCTCCACTTTTATGGCTAATACATCCTCATGTAAAATAAAGACTCTCACGTGGACTACAAACTCCCAAGAGAGTTTCTATCCGTTAATATGCTCCGATTCTTGAGGGAAATCGGAGATGATGGCTCTAATGAAATACTCTAAGACCATAATGGTCTTCTCCCTCACCTTAGGTTGCGTAAGCTCCATGAATCCGCAAAGGGCTCCATCTTCCTCCATCTCCTTCAACCTCCATTGTTGTTTTTTCCTCTCCAAAGCTCTCCAATGTTCCATTAAGAAGCAAGAGGAAGAAGTTTTGATGTGTTTTTGAGGTTTAGGGGAGGAAAGAGTTAGAATCTATGGGGAGCCGCCGTTGGGAGTGAAAGGGGAGAAAAGAAAATGAAGATTAGGGTTTGTGAAACCCTCTCTTTTCTTTTATAGCTGGACACTCTCGCTCGGACGAGAATATCTCGCTTGGGCGAGAAACCTACGATATTTTAATTTTCCAAACACGGGCTCTCTCGCTCAAGCGAAAATCTCACAGCCTGCCCAGGCTTTCTCTCGCTCAAGTGACCCATTCCTCGCTTGGGCGAGACTCCCATAATTTCCAAATTCAAAACACTGATCCTCTCGCTCAAGCGATAATCTGGCAGTATGCCCCATTCTTCAGGACTGTTATCTATTTTCAAGGAGAATAAATTTGTGGTGTTACAAAAAGAGAGGTTGAGAGTGAATCGGTGCAAAGAGAAGATGAAAGAAGAGGAAGAAATAGAGGTGAGAGTGAAATGGTGAAGAGAGAAAATGAAAATGAAGAAGAAAGAGAGGATGAGAGTGAAGCGGTGGAAAGAGGATGGAAGATGAAAATAGAGAGTGAGTGAGAGAAAAATGAAAAAGAAGAGAGAGTGGTAAATTACTTAATTAAACCCAAGCTTTTAAGGAAAATGTAATAAATAAGACAGGGTTTCTAGTAATCTTCATCCTACAACAATAAATGTGAACAGTAATTGCAATGATTCAAAATTATTAAAAGTACAAAAATAACTCCAACTGAATAAAAGGAAGAAATTTAAAGGCAGGGTCTTTTAGTCTACGTATTTATAGATTTTGGGTTTTTTTAATTGAAAAAATAATCAAAAGACAACTCTTCCCTTCAAAAAGGACAGTTGTCAAACTTAGGAGAAACCTAATTTAGGCTTTTCATCAGCCCATTCAAATAATATAGATATAAAGATTTCAATATTTTTTTATTAAAAAGTGAAGAAAATATTATTACAGTCTTTATTAAAAAGTAAAGAAAATATTATTAACCTTAAAATTATAACCAACACAATTTTTAAATTTTAATATGTGTGTGCTTTTAAATTACTCATACCAATTCAAAAAGCGATCATTTACAATTTTTAGGTAATGAATTATTTGATATAATTACACCTAAAAATAGAATAGTAATATTATGAAAATGGTTAATTCAAATATTAATACAATTTCAACAAATTTTATTTGTGATTCCGTAATTTTAGGCAATGCCTAATATAAATTTCTACTCATTTATTGTTTAATTATAAAATAAGTAATAAGAAATATGTATAACTCATAATAAATATGTATTCCTTAATTTAAAATAAAAATAAAAAATATATGTTGTAAAGACCCAAATTCTACCCTGGAATTGTTTTTCTTATTTTAACTCATGCAAACATTCAATTTGTTTATGTTTCATGATTATTAACTGAATATACATTACATTGTTTACCTTGATTATTTCCGGACTATTTAACATGCGGTATCCATACATACATTCCTAATGCAGAAAAACATAATTCATATTAATGTAACCTAGCAACTACCGCATACAATTAGCTATGGGTTTCCAAAACGCCCATAGCTACTTATATCCCGAGTTACTAGTCTCAATGATCAATATCATGTACAAAAAAAATAGTGTTCATAGTTACAATTAGTTACTTCTAGTACAACCAATGAGGTTACAAAAGAATGGATAAAGAGACATCAAAATAAAGGTCTCTAATCTCCTAGTCAAAATCACTTTTTTTCCGTCCACCTACCTGCAATGGGATTAACATTGACCATACACAAACAACACAAAGGAGTAAGTCGTTAACTCAATAAACATCAATGTAAGTTAATCCTCATTTTAATAAGGTTAAATAACGAGTTAAATCAAATATAATCAAAACCATTTTCATCATTGATACTTTTGAAAAACCTTACTGCATAGCTTGAGTAAACATCGCTAACCATTATGGTTAGTTAGAACGAGTTTTATTTCCATTGGCACTCCACCAATACATAAACATTAAATGCACCCGACATCATTACAAACATATCCGCATATGCTTATAACTACAAAGTGATTTACAATTCATTATTTTATTTCGAGTTTTATTTCCATTGGCACTCCACCAATACATAAACCATAAAATGACTCCTCGTCATTATCAACATACCCATATATGCTCATAATGACTAAGTGATTCACATTTCATTTCATTATCCACATCAGAAAATCCACGCATTTTCTAACACCATGCATAAGTTAAAGACTTATCCTTACCTTGGTGAGTGTTGGGTTTGGTTTTTGGCGACTTCACAAGTTCCACCGGCACCGCCTCCAACTTTAGGATCTTTCCTCATTCCCACCATATAACACAATGTTAGTCATTTATTACAAATAACACATAAATAACTCATTTTGCATCTTTAACCACATAAGAGACTTAACGCATTTTCAATGTTTCTAAACTACTTTCATTATAAGTTTACAAACATCTAAAACATACATATTCGTCTCATATTTCAACATTAGAATGCATACTCATCTTCCACCTCTAACATTTTATCCATTTTCCTCTTTAACCCCATTTTCTCTTTAGGGTTTTGGGGTTTCCATGAACCCACCCATAAACCCTTTCCATTCTTGAAATACCAACTCTAAACCAAGAGTTTACAAGAGAAAAACAACATAAAACGAACCATAACTCAAAAGGGTGAGTTCCCATGGTTCCTCATATTTTGAGAAGAGATCCACAATACCAAAAATGGGTTTTCAAGAGAAGAAGAGAGTTAGAATAGAGAGTTTTACCTCTTCTCAAGCTCTGGAACAAGAATCAAAGCTCATAGACCTTGGGAATGCTCTCTTCTCTCACCTCTCTTCAATTCTTAACCTAAAATGTATTTGGGGTTTCTCTCATTTAATGCTCTCGTCAAGTTCTCGCTTAAGCGAGCTTATTCTCGCTCAAGCGAGAAAATCCCGCCCGTTTTAAAAACTCAGATCTGAACCTCTCGCTCAAGCGAGAATCTCACAGTCTCAACAACCCCAAAATGCCATTTCTCGCACAGGCGAGACAATTCTCGCTCAGGCGAGAATCCTCCAGTATAGCCTAGGATTTCACCCTCCCAGGTGAGCCTTCCTCGCCCAGGCGAGAATCTCCCGCTCAAGCGAGAATCCTAGGACTGATACTATAATTTTAAAGACTTAAATTTAGGGTGTTACATATGTATAACTCATAATAATTATATCATCCATAATATTGCAGTATGAAATAGTAACAATGAGAAGAAAAAATATTCAAAATTTTCTATTTGAAAAGTAAATTCAATTTTTTTATTAAAAATTAAAGAAAATATATTTTTTATTTTCACATTTTATATAGGATGACACACTTAAGTATGTAGTTATTTACATTTTGTAACCGGTGAATTTAGACTTTAAAGTATTTTTAAAGTTCAATTAAGTATGTAGTTAATTTTTTTATTAAAATGTAAAGAAAATATTATTACAATTTTTATTAATAAATAAATAAAATATTATTAACCTTGAAATTATAACCAACATAATTTATAAATTTTAATATATGTGTGTGATTTTAAATTTTCATATCAATTCAAAAAGTGATGAGTTGCAATTTTTAGGTAATGAATGATTTGATATGATTACACCTAAAATTAGAATAGTAATATTAGGAAAATGGTTTATTAAAATATTAATACAATTTCAATAAATTTTATTTATCATTCCTTAATTTTAGGCAATGCGTAATATAAATTTATACTAATTTATTGTTTAATTATAAAATAAGTACTAAGAAATATGTATAACTCATAACAAATATGTATTCCTTAATTTTAAAAAGAATAAGAGATATGTATAACTCATAATAATTATGTATTCCATAATATTGCAATATGAAAATAGTAACAATGAGAAGAAGAAAAAAAAACTATTCAAAATTTTCTATTTGAATAGTAATTTCAATTTTTATATTAAAAAATAAAGAAAATATTTTTTTTTTATTTTCAGATTTTGTATAAGATGACACAATTAAGTATGTAGTTATTCACATTTTTTAACTAGTCAATTTAGACATTAAAGTATTTTCAAAGCTCAATTAAATATGTAGTTATTGTTGCCAATTTAGATTTTTATGGTAATTTCAATTTTTTATTAAAAAGTAAAGAAAATATTATTAATTTTTTTATTAAAAATTAAATAAATTATTATTAAGCTTGAAATTATAACCAACACAATTTATAAATTTTAATATATGTGTGTGATTTTAAATTTCCCCTACCAATTCTAAAAGTGGTCAGTTGCAATTTTTAAGTAATGAATGATTTGATAATATTATACCTAAAATTAGAAAAATAATATTAGGAAAATGGTTAATTCAAATATTAATACAATTTCAATAAATTTTATTTATGATTCCTTAATTTTAGGCAATGCATAATATAAATTTCTATTAATTTAGTGCTTAATTATAAAATAAGCAATAAGAAATATGTATAACTCATAATAAATATGTATTCTTTAATTTTAAAAAGAATAAGAGATATGTATAACTCATACTAATTTTGTAGTCCATAATATTGCTGTATGAAAATAGTAACAATGAGAAGAAGAAAAATTCAAAAAAATTCTATTTGAATAGTAATTTCAATTTTTTATTAAAAAATAAAGAAAATATTTTTTTTATTTTCACATTGTGCACTTATTGTAACATTACAATTCCAACGGTTTAATAATATAATTTCATAATATTAGAATTTAAAACATAGAACTATAACCTTGAAATTATAACCAACACAATTTATAAATTTTAATATTTGTGTGTGATTTTAAATTTCCCCTACCAATTATAAAAGTGATCATTTGCAATTTTTAGGTAATGAATGATTTGATATAATTACACCTAAAATTAGAATAGTACTATTAGGAAAATGGTTAATTCAAATATTAATACAATTTCAATAAATTTTATTTATCATTCCTTAATTTTAGACAATGCCTATTGTAAATTTCTACTCATTTATTGTTTAATTATAAAATAAGTAATAAGAAATATGTATAACTCATAATAAATATGTATTCCTTAATTTTAAAAAGAATAAGAGATACGTACAACTTATAATAATTATACATTTCATAATATTGCAGTATGAAAATAATAACAATAAGAAAAATAAAATATTCAAGATTTTCTATTTGATTAGTAATTTTAATTTTTTATTAAAAAGTAAAGAAAATATATTTTTTAATTTTCATATTGTGTATTTATCGTAACATTACAATTCCAACAGTGTAATAATAAAATTACATAATATGATAATTTAAAAAATAGAACCATAACGTTAAAATTATAACCAACACAATTTATAAATTTTAATATATGTGTGTGATTTTAAATTTCATCTACCAATTCTAAAAATGATCAGTTGCAATTTTTAGGTAAAGAATGATTTGATATGATTACACCAAAATTAGAATAGTAATATTAGGAAAATGGTTAATTCAAATATTAATACTACTTTAATAAACAATAGAGAAATAGGTAAGAAATTCATCATTTTTTAGCAAACATATCTCTCAATCCAAAAACCTTTAACACACCTTCTTCCTCTCAAAAAACAGAAAAAAAATTCAATATAACATAAAGATGAAATA
Source organism: Lupinus albus (assembly GCA_009771035.1). Classification (NCBI taxonomy): domain Eukaryota; kingdom Viridiplantae; phylum Streptophyta; class Magnoliopsida; order Fabales; family Fabaceae; genus Lupinus; species Lupinus albus. The sequence goes on along the minus strand of CM020021.1, from coordinate 6,751,223 downwards.
AAAAAAGATAAAGATGAAAATTTTATAATAAACGTGAAAAAGAAGCGATTTTGAACATAAAGATGAAATAAAAAAGATAAAGATGAAAACTTTCTAAAATGGTTAATTCAAATATTAATACAATTTCGATAAATTTTATTTGTAATTCCTTAATTTTAGGTAATGCCTAATATAAATTTGTATTCATTTATAGTTAATTATAAAATAAGAAATATGTATAACTCATAATAAATATTTATTCCTTAACTTTAAAAAGAATAAGATATTTGTATAACTCATAATAATTATGTAGTTCATAATATTGCAGTATGAAAATAGTAACAATGAGGAGGGAAAAAAACTATTCAAAATTTTCTATTTGAATAGTAATTTCAATTTTTTATTAAAAAATAAAGAAAATATTTTTTTTATTTTCACATTTTGTATAAGATGACACAATTAAATAAGTAGTTATTCACATTTTGTAACTGGTCAATTTAGACTTTAAAGTATTTTCAAAGCTCAATTAAGTATGTAGTTATTGTTGACATTTTAGATTTTTATGGTAATTTCAATTTTTTATTAAATGTGTGATGAGTTGTGAATGTGTTAAAATGTATATGAGTATGTTGTAAGTGGTTGATTGTTATAAACATGTACGGGTGTTATAACAATGAATGTGTGATGAGTTGTGAATGTGTTAAAATGGATAAAGGTATGTTTGTGACAATGAAGGTGTTGCATGTTATTTATGGTGATAAAATAATGAGATGCCTTGTGTTGATTGTGTATGACATGGATGTGAGTGTGGAAACTCGACCTGCCAGATGTGGTATGGGGATTACTCGACCTGCCCGATGTGGTATGGGGAATTAGCTCGACCTGCCCGATGTGGTATGGGGATTACTCGACCTGCCCGATGTGGTATGGGGATTACTTGTACGGTGCAGAATTGTTGAAGGGATCAAAGGTAAATTACTACGAAATGTGAAGGATGTGGAAAGTGTATACTCGGAATGAAAATCATATGCATGCCATAAGATATATATTATGAGATATATATCCTATAGGGTGAATATGAATGATGAGAAATGAGTATATTTGGACGAATAAAATATGCACACTATAGCACATATATAGTATAGGATGTATGTGTACTATAGGGTGAATATGGATAATATGTGATAAATAAATATAAACACTATAGAACACATATAGTATGGGATGTATGTGTACTATAGGGTAAATATGGATAATATGTGTTGATCGATATATGCTTATCATGACTGATGTTAGACGTGTGTGATTTTAATACTTTAATGTTATTACTCCATGTAAATCCACGCTATGGTCGCCGTAGTTGGTTCTTACTTCCTCTATCTTTCCTTGTATGTATTGTATATTTGAGTTCAAGTTGTGGAGGTATGTAATTGATATGTTATATGATAAATATTTGTAATATGAAGAACATGTTAAAGTGAATTCATGTATAAATAACTTTCTTGTAAGTCTATAATGAAGTGGATCTAATGTTTGTATTCAAGGTACTTTTGAGAAAGTGTAATTGTATAAAGGATGTATTTGAATGGAAGTGTAATGGCATGCTTTTGAAATGAAAGATGTTTGGAATATTTCCGCCTTGTAAATTTATAAACGTATTCACTCAAGTTTCCAAATTGTTCGAGTAATGTCTTTCAAAAGTAATCACTTCACTTTCACGAATAAGGATTTTAAAAGAAAATTTTCGAGTTATGAAAATCGGGTCCTTACAATATGGTATTAGAGCATATGTCAACTATGCGGCCTAGGGTATGACCTTACATGCTTCTTTGTGAAATTTGTGTGAGTTAACTACTTGACTTATCTGCATTGTTGTTGACTATGTGGTAACTACTGATGTGAGGAATGATTGTTGAATTCCTTGCGTTTAGTGTTTGGTTGTGAATTTATCGTTGGATGTCTTGTTGTGAGTTATTGATGAAGTGTTTGTTGAAAACTCCTTGTTGTAAAACTTTGGTTGAATTTATTGTGTGAGACCCTTGTTGGGGATTCTCTGGTGACTCTTTCTAAAGGTTTTTGGTTGTGAGCATCTTGTTGAAATGGTTTATGGAGAGTTTGTGATTGTTATTTTCTGGTTGGATTTCTTGGTGTGGAATTTACTTGTTGAGAGTTCCTGGTGGTGGATCATTTGTTTGAATTCTGGTCAACCTTTTGATGTGAACTCCTTTTTATCACTAAGACTAAGATAATTGAAAATGAATGATTGAGTTGTGAATTACGCATTTAGTATAAACATATATGGGTGTGTTTATACTAAAGTGAGCGTAGATTTACGGAAATGGAAAATGTGTGTATTTTCTGGTTATGCAAGGATGGAGTTGTGAATCACGCATTTAGTATAAACATATATGGGTGTGTTTATACTAAAGTGAGCGTAGATTTACGAGAAAACGATTTATGGTAAAATCAATGGAAATAAAACTCGGAACAATGAAATGAATCGTAAATCACTTTATAGTTATAAGCATATATGGATATGTTTATAATGATGTCGGGTGCATTTACTGTTTATGTATTGGTGGAGTGCCAATGGAAATAAAACTCGGAACAATGAAATGAATCGTAAATCACTTTGTAGTTATAAGCATATATGGATATGTTTATAATGATGTCGGGTGCATTTACTGTTTATGTATTGGTGGAGTGCCGATGGAAATAAAACTCGGAACAAAGAAATGAATCGTAAATCACTTTGTAGTTATAAGCATATATGGATATGTTTATAATGATGTCGGGTGCATTTACTGTTTATGTATTGGTGGAGTGCCAATGGAAATAAAACTCGGGAAATGTATTGGTGGAGTGCCAATGGAAATAAAACTCGGGAAATGTATTGGTGGAGTGCCAATGGAAATAAAACTCAGGAAATGTATTTGATGGGGTGCCAACGGAAATAAAACTCGTTTTTGGCCGACCATGATTGGTTAGCAACTTTGGCTCAAGTAATGTAGCAAGCTTTGGCTCAAGCAATGTAGCAAATTTTGGCTCAAGTAATGTAGCAAACTTTGGCTCAAGTAATGTAGCAAGTTGTGGCTCAAGCAATGTAGCAAACTTTGGCTCAAGTAATGTAGCAAGCTGTAACTCAAGCAATGTAGCAAACTTTGGCTCAAGTAATGTAGCAAGCTTTGGCTCAAGCAATGTAGCAAACTTTGGCTCAAGTAATGTAGCAAGCTTTGGCTCAAGCAATGTAGCAAACTTTGGCTCAAGTGATGTAGCAAACTTTAGCTCAAGTTATGTAGCATGTTTTCAAAAGTATAAACAAAAGAAATGGTGAAATCAAAGGAAGGAAAATATTTTTTTTGCCGACCATGAATGGTTAGCAACTCTGGCTTGAGTATATAAGTGAAACCCTGGCTTGGGTATATAAGCGAAACTCCGGCTCGAGTATATGTAGCAAGTTTTCAAAAGAAAAAGGGAACCTGTTTTAGCTAACCTTAAGTGGTGTAGTGACTTTGGCTCAAGTTATTCAGCAAAGAAAATGAATTTCAAAATGGTTTAATAACCTTGTTTCATTGTGGAATTGCCTACCCGGAGTGGTGGTGGATCATTGTGAAATTGCCTACCCGGAGTGGTAGTGGACCATTGTTGAATTGCCTACCCGGAGTGGTAGTGGATTATCGTTATATTGCCTACCCGAAGAAGTAGTGGATTATCTTTTGTGCATGAAACTTTTGGTTTGTGATGATTGACCGTTTGTAATTGAATATTTGCAATGCACGATATAGTGGTAATGAACTCAAATTAACTGCTTTGATATTGTGCTTTCAAAACTTGTTTCTATTTCATGTGCGTCAGTAATTGTTATACGTGATTGCAGTGTTATGGTGTAAGCATGTTTATGTGAGTGTACTGTTGGGACTCTCATGTCCTGGATGAAATGTAACTCCAGAACTAACTAAATTTTGAAAATTTGTGATTTGGACTTTCGGTGTCGCATGAGAAAAAGGGTTTTGAATTAGGTTGAAATGATTATGTAAATCTTGCTTTCACGAAATGATTGCCATGAATCGTATATCTAATCTATTTTTGAAAATCATTTTAGGTGAAGTGTAGCATGTGGCTAAACATTAATTTAGAATCATGTTGGAGAATCCAAAATTTTAGCAACTATATCTTTGATAATTATGATGTTGTTAGAAGCTTTGGGATGTAATTATGACCAGGTGTTCATAGACATGATGTAAACTTGGGTGCGAGATGTATGCATTCCATGGTAGTTTGACTATTCATATACACTTATGTTATTGGACTGAATGTATGTAAATTTTCCATGATCATTGGTAACCAAGCATGTGATTTGAGTGGGCCTATGGTCTTGTACACCTAGTGGAGGCTATGAATTGGCGAATATTCTTCTACCACACCCGTTTGTGGTAGAAATGTTTGATTGGATTGGATAGTTACTTGGTGATTTTAATTGGTGCTCTGAAAAACTCCAGAAATCTTGATTGTCTAAATGCTACTCGTTGAATGAATACTTTATTTATGTGTTGTAGCGAGTACGAGTTTGAAATCCTATTGAGAAATTTTTAGTTAATCGTGGCTATTTTTCATGTGTGAAATGAAATGACGCTGTTTCCATCGAGTGGATGTCGATCTAGATATTGCATGTTGGATGCGATGTAGTGCATCTTGGTAAATGATGGGTATATATCCCACTTCGAAGTGGTTTCGAAAGTGTTGTTGCGATTCGGACCGTATAGGTTAATCGTTTTAAACGATCGTTGTAGTGATGGATCAGGGAGATCTATTGTGATGGAGGAATACCGGATAATATTCATTTCGGTTGTGATAATTTCCTCTTAGTTGACCTGATGTTTGGATTGGGTGTTTGGGCTCAAAAAGGGTAGCCCATGATTTGGCTATGTGGTATCACTATTACGTGGTATATGCCTAAAGTGTAGGCAATGATAGTATCTTCCCGAGAGTAACCTAACAAAATTTCGGGGACGAAATTTCTTGTCAGGGGGGGAGGATTGTAACACCTCAAATTTCGTTTTCGGAGTGATTGAAAAACTTAGGGTGTTGAGGTGTATGCTTGACCATTCTCTCTTGGACGAGAGGGTCTCGCCTAAGCGAGGGACTCAATGTTTTAAGTTTGAGAAGAATGGGAACCTCGCCCAAGCGAAGAAGTGGTCGTTTGAGCGAAAGTGAAATCTGGAAAAGCTGTCAAATTCTAGCTCGAGCTGGAATTTTCGCCCAGGCTAGAGAGGGGCCTTAGCATACTTCCCGATTCTCGCCCGAGCGAGAAATCCGCGCCCGGGCGAGAGCATTCCAGTATGAAACTTGAAAAACTCGAGAAATTCTCGCCCAAGCGAGCCATTCTCGCCCGGGCGAGAGCGTCAGAGCTATAAAAGTGAAAAAGGGATCTATAAACCCTAATCTTCATTTTCTTTCTCCCCCTTTCTCTCTCAACGGTGGCTCCACCAAATGGACCATTTTCCTCTCCACTAAGCCTCAAAATTCATCAAAACCTTCCTCTTTCTTCATGGTGACACATTTGGAAAAGCTTGGATGTGAAAAAGCAACAATGGAAGTTGGAGGAGATGAAGGGAGATGTGGCTCTTTTGCGGAGCAACGGAGCTTAAGCAATCTAAGGTGAGGGAGAAGACCATTTTGGTCTTAGAGTATTTCAATAGAGTCATCATCTCCAATTTCCCTCAGGAATCGGAGCATATTAACGGATAGAAACTCTCTTGGGAGTTTGTGGTCCATATGAGAGTCTTTATTTTACATGAGAATGTATTAGCCATAAAAGTGGAGATATATGTGTGGGGGAAAACCGTCTATTTAAGTAAATCACTATATGCTCATTTATGGTAATACACCGTCATTAAAGATGGTTCTAACGTTAATGTGTATATGATGAAGAATATGTTATGTGTAGTTTGTTTATGATAATGGTTATGTTGTGTGATAATGATGGTGTAGGAGATATTTATGGTCATAAGCATAAATGAATATGTTGTAAGTGGTTGATTGTTATAAACATGTATGGGTGTGTTGTAACAATGAATGTGTGATGAGTTGTGAATGTGTTAAAATGGATATGAGTATGTTGTAAGTGGTTGATTGTTATAAACATGTATGGGTGTGTTATAACAATGAATTTGTGATGAGTTGTGAATGTGTTAAAATGGATAAAGGTATGTTTGTGACAATGAAGGTGTTGTATGTTATTTATGGTGATAAAATAATGAAATGTCTTGTGTTGATTGTGTATGACATGGATGTGAGTGTAATGTGGAAACTCGACCTGTCAGATGTGGTATGGGGATTACTCGACCTGCCCGATGTGGTATGGGGATTATTTGTATGGTGCAGAATTGTTGAACGAGATCAAGGGTAAATTACTACGGAATGTGAAGGATGTGAAAAGTGTATACTCGGAATGAAAATCATATGCATGCCATAGGATATATATTATGAGATATATATCCTATAGGGTGAATATGAATGATGAGAAATGAGTATATTTGGACGAATAAAATATGCACACTATAGCACATATATAGTATGGGATGTATTGTGTACTATAGAGTGAATATGGATAATATGTGATAAATAAATATGCACACTATAGAACACATATAGTATGGGATGTATGTGTACTATAGGGTGAATATGGATAATATGTGTTGATCAATATATGTTTATCATGATTGATGTTAGATGTGTGTGGTTTTAATACTTTAATGTTATTACTCCATGTAAATTCACGATACGGTCGACGTAGTTGGTTCTTACTCCCTCTGTCTTTCCTTGTATGTGTTGTATATTTGGGTTTAGGTTGTGGAGGTAGCGCATTGGACGCTTGCGGAGAAGAGTACATGATAGAGTAGTGGATAATATGTAATTGATATGTTATATGATAAATATTTGTAATATGAAGAACATGTTAAAGTGAATTCATCTATAAACAATTTTCTTGTAAGTCTATAATGAAGTGGATCTAATGTTTGTATTCAAGGTACTTTTGAGAAAGTGTAATTATATAAAGGATGTATTTGAACGGAAGTGTAATGGCATGCTTTTGAAATGAAAGGTGTTTGGAATATTTCCGCCTTGTAAATTTATAAACGTATTCACTCAAGTTTCCAAACTGTTCGAGTAATGTCTTTCAAAAGTAATCACTTCACTTTCACGAATAAGGATTTTAAAAGAAAGTTTTCGAGTTATGAATATCGGGTCCTTACATGTATAACTCATAATAATTATGTAGTCCATAATATTACAGTAAGAAAATAGTAACAATGAGAAGAGAGAAAAAAATATTCAAAATTTTATATTTGAATAGTAATTTCAATTCTTTTATTAAAAAGTAAAGAAAATATTTTTTTTTTATTTTCACTTTTTGTATAAGATGACACAATTAAGTATGTAGTTATTCACATTTTGTAAACTGTCAATTTAGACTTTAAAGTATTTTCAAAGCTTAATTAAGTATGTAGTTATTGTTGACATTTTAGATTTTTATGGTAAATTCAATTTGTTTATAAAAAAGTAAAGAAAATATTATTACAGTTTTTATTAAAAAGTAAAGAAAATATTATTAACCTTGAAATTATAACCAACACAATTTATAAATTTTTAATATATGTGTGATTTTAAATTTCCCCTACCAATTCTAAAAGTGATTAGTTGCAATTTGTAGGTAATGAATGAGTTGATATGATTACACCTAAAATTTGAATAGTAATATTAGGAAAATGATTTATTCAAATATTAATACAATTTTAATAAATTTTATTTGTGATTCCTTAATTGTAGGCAATGCCTAATATAAATTTTTACTCATTTATTGTTTAATTATAAAATAAGTAAGAAGAAATATGTATAATTCATAATAAATATGTATTCCTTAATTTTAAAAAGAATAAGAGATATGGATAACTCATAATAATTATGTAGTCCATAATATTGCAGTGTGAAAATTATTTGTAAATTATGTAGTCCATAATATTTGAATAGTAATTTTTTTATTAAAAAGTAAAGATTTTAATATATGTGTGATTTTAAATTTCCCCTTCCAATTCTAAAAGTGACCAGTTGCAATTTTTAAGTAATGAATGATTTGATATGATTACACCTAAAATTAGAATAGTAATATTAGGAAAATAGTTAATTCAAATATTAATACAATTTCAATAAACAATAGAGAAATATGTAAGAAATCCATCATTTTTTAGCAAACATGTCTCTCAATCCGAAACATTCTTTAACACACCTTCTTCCTCTCAAAAACAGAAAAAGATTCAACATAACATAAAGATGAAATAAAAAATATAAAGATGAAAACTTTATAATAAATGTGAAAAGTAAATGATTTGGAACAAAAAGAAAACGAAATGATTTCGAACAAAAAGAAATTTAAATGATTTGGAACAAAAAGAAAAAAATGTAAAAAATAAATTGTTCCATCGTCATCCTGGGATAGTTACATTTGTTTGTAACCATTCAGAAGTGATGAGAGTGAGGGTGGTAGTAAGCATACATAGTGAGAGTGGGGGTGGTAGTAAGCATACATAGTGAGAGTGAGGGTGAGACATGAGAAATTGGTTACAAAGTGAAGAAAGATGTGAGAGTGAACATACAAAGTGAAGAGAGATGGGAAAGTGAGATTGTAGAATATAGAGACTTTTAAGTGAGATTTTAAAATACAAATTGTGAATATTTTTAATTGTTATAATAAATACAAAAATGTTCAATTACAGAATTGACCTTGAAAAATTCATGTGTCACAAATATGATAATTTATTTTAGTAATTGATGAGTCATTTCTATTCTTATATAGATACAAATATCTTAAATCTAAAACCTCGCCTTAGCAATCAATTTAACTACCAAATGAAAATAATAAACCAAAGAAGTATCAGTTTAGTAGTGTAAGGCCCGACTAAATTCAGATAGGCCAAAAACTCAAATGTAAACAAAAAATGTGACAAAAAATGTAATCAGTTCGTTAATCATAGAGAAAAATGAAAATAATATGTAGTTATTTAGGTCAAGTAGATATAATTTTTTAAATCTTAAACTTTTTCATTGCAATTTGATAAAACGAAAAGAATAAGTATTATTAGTCTTCTTGGTTTTGCCCACATTGAGAGACTTCTTCTCTGGTTGGTGAAGGATTTGTTGATGTTCTCTCTCAGTTGCACGTTTTCGAATGTATTCTCTCACAAACCTCTCATACAAGTAAGAAGCCCCTTTGAACTGTGGCAGCACCAGCCATGCCACCATCAATAGCTTCACATCGTACCAAAATGGTATCCTAAAGAATTTCAATTTAAATCAATAAACACAATTATATTAAGACTTTAATTTAATCTTATTCTGTATTTATCTTTATAGTTATCAAATTTTCGTGTGTATCAATTTATCTTTGAACCAAAATAGTCCTTTAAAGGGGTTATAACAAAGCTTAAAACTACTAATTTGACTCATATTAAATAGATTTGGGATTTTTTTTTTGTGTTTTTCAATTTTCATGAATCAAATTAGTACATATTATAATATTCCCATGTTCAAAATTTGTAAAATTGAAATGTAGTAAAAATAAGGAAAATGTGCATTTAAGGTTGTCTAATATAATGAAATATGAGATATTTCCATGGTTTTAAAATTAATCCATATAAAAATCTATTGTGCAAAATAATAACGTTTATCGATAAACATATTTGCAACTTAAACATTTCAATTTTTATAAACCAAACCATAACTTGAGACAGTATCTTTTAGAGAAAAAATATAAGATACAATAAATATTCTCAATCATTAATTTTTCAAAAATAAAATTAATGTATAGTATATAATATACTGACTATATAAAATCGTACCTAGAAATTACACTCTATCTTTTATTCTCTTATTCAATCAATCAAGAAGATACAATAAATTGTGTCATAGGTGTGTTTATTCATGAATTTATATATCAAATTTTAAAACTCATACTTAATTGATCTAAGCCACTTTTACTTGAACCAATTAAGATATGTCACATATTTTTTAATAGTGAAAATGTTAAATTGAAGGAGAATGTAAATTATCTAATTAAATCCTTATAGTATCACCTAATAGAGGAAGAATGAGAGTAAAATATGATATTTGTTATGATTAAGTTGAAACTTACCACTCTAAAATGAGTTGGAGAACCATTTCCCCAAGGGTGAGAAATGAATATATGATCCAATAAGCAAGCCATTGCTCATCATCTATCGTAGATGGACTTTCAATTGCTACCACCGATGCATACCTTAAATAATCCAAGAGGGGAACAAAAATTAAGAAATTAATATGTAAAATATTTACATATATTGCATTATCTACCATGATATGTATTAAATAAATGTTACTGATACAAATATATCTATGCACTGTCGATTTAAAGATTTATGTATATATATCATTCATCGTTCATTTGTTTTACTTTCTTGAAGAATCAATGAATTAAAAATGAATGATAGATAGTAGACGACTGTGTATAAAATTCTTATAGTATTAGTGTATATTTTTTTTCTCTACTCAAAAATCAATATGTGGGGTTGAGAATTATATATTTTTATACTTACAAAGGGTATAACAACGTCAAAACCGGCCTGCAATAAATTGTAGGAAGAAGGTAAATAGTAATTGAATATATAGACACTAAAAGATTCAATATATTGAAGGAATCAGAAACAAAATATAATAACACAACAAATCTTGAACCCATAAGAAGTTGTGAAATGCATACCCAGCAATGGAATGAAGTAGGGTGATTAAGATCCACAATTTGCCCATATGTCTATATGTTAGTTTCTTTATGTTCTGCCTCTATTAGTTGGGAATTCAGAAGAATGAAAACTTTGAAGTGAAGAAAAGAGATGGATCTTAAATAAAAGTGTAAAATGACGTTGAGATTGGGGCAATTGGCCACAACTTTCTATGTGAAAGCTAAGTAGGAAAATGTTTTGGAGGTGAGAAATAATGCCATGATATGTGGAAGAGTAGATTAGTTAATATATTAATATTTGGAGAAATTGTGGAACATACCTCTTCTCTCCCAAAAAAATTTATATATATGTTTCTAATTAATTAAATTTCACTACCATATAATTTAAAAATATTATTTTATGTTTTAAAAAAAAAATTCCATATAGATAAAACTTTTTAATTGGGCAAGACAAGAAAGACATGTGAAGAAGATCTTGCTCCTGACATTGGCACGGTTTTGATGAAGACACCAATATCACAAAAAGAAGAAAGGAAGAAGACCGACAAAGACTATCGAAGATAAAACTTCAAGATTTAGAGTCTAAGTCTTTAGGTACTTCTATCCTTACAACTCCTTTATTTACTTAGTTAATAATGCTCAAAATTGTTTTCAAGAAAATCAGGAAAAACTAAGTGTGAATAAAAATGATTTTCAAAAACAACATGTAACAGGTTACCATACTTGAGTAACAAGTTACATGAGTGAGAAAAGAGTTTTCAAACCTCTAACAGCTATGAGTAATCCATTACAAACTTTGGAGTAACAAATTACCATTTTTAGAAAACAGGGTAATCTATTACTCAAAGTAGTGTAATCGATTACACTAAGGCAAATTCACCAAGCTATCAAACAATGTTGTTGAGTAATCGATTACTTAAATCCAATAATCGATTACACTGTGTAAATTCTCAAAAAACTGTTAACAGGATTGTTGGGTAATTGATTACCCATTTGCAGTAATCGATTACTGAGAGCTGTTATATCAGTTTTTCAAATTTCAAGTGAAAGGGTTTCACTTCAAACTGATTGCTTTTCATTCCAAACGAAACCTACTCATGCCTAAGGGTATTGTGGTTGATTGGAAGCCTATATAAAGGCATTGAAACACTCTCACAACATACAACAACATATACAACTCAGATTTCAAACTCTCTTTCAAAAAGCTCTCACACTTTCTGATTTTACTTACACTTTTCAAGCAACCTAATCTTAAACTTTCAAAATTATTTTGAAGTTGCTTCTAAGTGTTTTTCATATTGTTAAAGAGCATTATTATCTCAAGTATACGAGTTGTTATTGGATTGCAAGTTCTAGAAATTGTCATATACACTTGTAAGGCAATCCAAGCCAAATTGTACATTCTTCACTTTTTCAAAGTTTACTTTCTTTCACAAGGGTGTGAAGAGAAAGGGTGAGTGACTTGGTATAGTGTTTACCAAATGTGTAACTTGGTATAGTGTTTACCAAGGGTGTTACTTGGAATAGATTTTTCCAAGGGGATTAGATATAAGTGAGTGTGTAAGGTACAAGGAGATCTCGGGGTGAGATATTTGTAATTGCAACTCATTATATTTAATAAAGGAATCTCTTGCGAGTCAAAAGTACTGGACGTAGCCTTCGGTAGACAAGAAGGTGAACCAGTATAAACACATGCGTACTCTCTTTCCCTTCTCTTTGTTATTTAATTATCCTTCCTAAGTCAATATTTTTCTGCATATTATATCCGCTGCATGTTAACTTTGATATTGCAGAAAAATTGGCCATACTTATTGCAACAACTAATTCACCCCCCTCTTAGTTGCAATCTCAGTCTTACAATTGGCACCAGAGCTATTTTTGAGAAAGTTACTCTCAAAATCTGATCCTACTTCAATATGGCCTCAAGATCATTCCTAGGAGAAGGATCCAACATAAACAGAATGAGAATTTTCATAGAGTCGCAAGACTTGGATATCTGGAATGTTATCGAGGAAGGACCATACGTGCCATTTACCATTGTCAACAACATTAGAGAGACAAAGCCAATATCTTCATGGAATGATGAAGATAAGAAGAAGGTGCAATATGATTTGAAAGCAAAGAACATCCTCACATCGACACTTGGAATAGATGAGTTCTTTAGAGTGTCCAACTGCAAATCCGCTAATGAAATGTCGGACACTTTGGAGACAACTCACGAAGGAACCGAAGAGGTAAAGAGATCGAGGCTCAACACTTTATCCCAGGAATATGAAATGTTTCGTATGAGACCTGGAGAGAAGATCTTGGATCTTCAAAAGAGATTCACTCATCTCACCAACCATCTTATTGCACTTGGCAAAGTGCTGTCAAATAGTGACTTGAACTTAAAAGTTCTAAGGTCACTAACAAGGACATGGCAACCAAAGGTAATAGCTATTTCCGAAAAGAAAAGTCTTTCGAAAATGTCACTGGCTGCTTTGTTTGGTAAGTTGCAGGAACACGAACTCGAATTGAGTCAACTTTATCAACATGAAGAACTAGAGAAGAAGAATAAGAACATTTCTCTCAAGGCAAAAGCTGAGAAATATGATTCATCGGAGGATGAAGACAACAAGGAAGAGACTGACGACATGAGCCTCTTCATCAAAAAGTTCAGCAAGTTCCTAAGAAGGAACAAAGGCGGAAGAACCGGGCAAATAAATAAGTTCTCCAAAAGCAATGAGGCCTCCACTTCAAACCAGAATTTTACATGCTTTGAGTGTGGCAAACCTGGCCACATGAAGATGGACTGTCCAAACATCAAGAAGAGTTCTTTCAAAGGAAAGAATGAATTAAAGAATGGACTAAGAGCCTACATCGCTTGGGAAGACAATGACACAAGTTCAGCCTCTGAACTAGAAAGCGAAGAGCAGACACATCTCTATCTCATGGCGTCTCATCATTCAGACGATGAAGAGGTAAATGATCTATCCATTTTTCTTCTTCCGAATTACAAACTGCATTTAATGATCTATATGATGAATACATAAAATTGTCTAAAATGTTTCTAAAACAAAAATCAGAACTAGATTCTCTTAGAAACATACCTTCATCATCCTCATGTTTAAATTGCATTACTCTTGGCAACAAAGTTTTACATTAAGTTTTGAACTCAATAAAATGAAAAAGAGTAGAAAGAGCATGAGTAAGATCATTAATGATCAAAGACACTCTACGGACCGAAGAGGTCTTGGCTATGGAAAAAGCCCTGCTCTTAAGAAACAAAGTAAGTCTATCATAACAGACTTTCAGAAAACATGTATCTATGCATCTACACATAGCAAACATAAATCTAGGATACATATGCATCAACCTATTTGCTCTTATTGTAAAAATCATGGGCACACACCAAATACTTGTTATATTAGAAAGGATCTAACCATGTAGGACCCAAAACAAGTTGGGTACCTAATATAACTTAACCTGTTTTGTAGGTTAATTTGAGCGCCGCCCGCAATTTATGGTACTTGGATAGCGGTTGCTCAAAACATATGACGGGCGATAAAAGTAAGTTCTCTGTCCTTACTCCAAGGGACAATGACTATGTCACATATGGTGACAACAACAAAGGAAGAATTCTTGGAGTCGGTAGAATCGGCAAGCCACCTTCAACAACCATAGAAGGAGTGCTATATGTGGAAGCACTTAAGCACAATCTTCTAAGCATAAGTCAACTTTGCGACAAGGGCTTCCATGTATCATTCTACCCAGATAAGTGCATCATTAAAAGTAAGGAATTTATAATCTCTAAACTTGTTGGTAAGAGAATTAACAACATTTACATGATAGATATAGATTCATCTCTTCCTATAACATGTTTAGTTGTAAATGACATTCATGATGCATGGCTTTGGCATAGGAGAATTGCTCACATACATATGGACCATTTGAATAAGCTAATCAAGAAATATTTGGTTGTTGGTTTACCCAAGATGAAGTTTGTTAAAGACAAACTATGTGGTGCATGTCAAATGGGTAAACAAACAAAAACCTCTTTCAAGCCAAAGCATATGGTTTCTTCGGATAGACCATTGCAGTTACTACACATGGACTTATTTGGTTCTTCAAGGACAAAGAGTCTTGGTGGTAACTATTATGCTCTTGTTATAGTAGATGATTTTTCACGCTACACTTGGACTCTATTCTTAGTACATAAGAATGAGGCATTCAAAGCTTTTAGCACTTATGCTAAAAGAGTCCAAAACGAAAAGTCACTTAAAATCGCTGCTATAAGAAGTGATCATGTGGGAGAGTTTCAAAATGCTTCTTTTGAGGAATTTTGTGATAATCTTGGGATTAATCACAACTTTTCTGCTCCTAGAACACCACAACAAAATGGTGTTGTAAAGAGAAAGAATCGGTCTTTGGAAGAACTCGCTAGAACAATGTTGAACGAAACTAACCTCCCAAAGTACTTTTGGGCTGATGCGGTAAGCACTGCTTGTTATGTTTCAAATAGAGTTCTAATAAGACCTATTCTAAAGAAAAACCCCTATGAACTCTTCAAATGAAGAAAACCAAACATTTCACACTTGCATTTATTCGGCTGTAAATGTTTCATTTTGAATAATGGCAAATAAAATTTAAGCAAGTTTGATGCAAAGGCGGATGAATGAATCTTCCTAGGCTATTCTCTCACGAGTAAAGCTTATAGAGTCTTTAACAAAAGAACTCTAGCCATGGAAGAATCTTTCTATGTCTCCTTTGATGAAACTAATCCTCTAATCAAGGAAATGTTGACCATTGATGAAGAAGATTTTCCTAACTCTACTTTTAATGAAAATGCTATTATTGAAACTACACCTAATATAGAGCATGTGGAAGTGGATGATAATTCTTCCATACAAGAAGAGCATATTCACTCTGATTTACCCAAAGAGTGGAGAACTCATCGAGATCATCCTATAGACAACATTATTAGCGATATTAACAAAGGTGTTACCACTCGCTTAATGCTAGAAAATGCTTGTCTAAACATGGCTTTTGTTTCTCAAATAGAACCATCTAAGATTGATGAAGCAATCGAGGATGAACACTGGATTCTTGCTATGCAAGAAGAACTTAACTAGTTTGAGAGAAACAAAGTTTGGGAACTTATTCCTATACCTAAGAATAGACATGTAATAGGAATTCGCTGGGTATTTCGCAATAAATCAGATGAAAATGGTATAATCATTAGAAACAAGGCGAGACTAGTAGCCTAAGGATACAACCAAGAGGAAGGTATAGACTTTGATGAAACTTTCGCTCCGGTTGCTAGACTTGAAGCAATTAGACTACTACTCGCATATGCATGCTCCTTGAACTTTCAGCTTTACCAAATGGACGTAAAGAGTGTGTTCCTTAACGGTTACATACAAGAAAAAGTATTTGTAGAAGAACCTCCTGGTTTTGAGGACTACAAACATTCCTCTCATGTATACAAGTTAAAGAAAGCCCTCTATGGCTTAAAGCAAGCTCCACGTGCTTGGTATGACCGTCTAACCAACTTTCTAACAGAAAAAGGTTTTATAAAAGGCAAGGTCGATACTACACTATTTATTAAGAAGATAAATCATCATACTTTACTTGTTCAAATTTATGTTGATGATATTATTTTCGGTTCTACTAATGAAAGTTTGTGTAGTGAATTTGGCAATATGATGCAAGGAGAATTTGAGATGTCTATGATGGGAAAGTTAAATTACTTTCTTGTACTCCAAATTAAGCAACTTAGTGATGGAATCTTTGTAAGTCAGTCCAAGTATTGCAAAGACTTGTTGAAAAGATTTGAGATGGATGACTGAAAGCCGATTGCTACTCCTATGGGATCAAGTACATACATCGATGTTGATGACGCTGGAAAATGTATTGAAATATCTAAGTATCGAGGTATGATCAGATCTCTTTTATAACTTACTGCCAGTAGACCTGATATTATGTTTAGTGTATATCTATGTGCGCGATATCAATCTAAACCCAAAGAGTCACATCTAGTTATCGTTAAGAGAATCATGAAGTATCTCAAAGGCACAACCGATGTTGGACTGTGGTATCCCAAGGGAAGCGTATGCGAATTGGTTGGCTTCTCGGATTCAGACTTTGCGGGATGCAAGTCCGAGAGAAAAAGTACAAGTGGTACTTGCCACATTCTAGGGAATGCTTTAGTTTCTTGGTCCCGTAAGAAACAAGCTTCTGTTGCCTTAAGCACCGCTGAAGCGGAATATATTGTTGCCGGTAGTTGTTGTGCACAAGTGTTGTGGCTCAAACAACAATTACGGGATTATGGCTTAAACTTAGGTTGCACACCCTTGAAATGTGACAATACTAGTGCTATTAATCTCACCAAAAATCCGATTATGCACTCAAGAACCAAACACATTGATATAAGGCATCATTTCCTTAGGGACCATGTCCAAAAGAAGGATGTGTTCATAGAGTTCATTGATACTCATAACCAACTAGCGGACATATTTACTAAACCGTTAGCAAAAGAACCTTTTTATAAGATTAGACTAGAATTAGGCATTCTCAATGAAGCTTACTTGTCCTAACATGTTTAAATGTTTATATGAATGCTTCATTGTTTATATCCAATGCCTACTTGATCTTAAATTGTGCGTTTTATGCTTTAATTTTCAAGTTTTTAGAGCCAAAAATCAATTTTAGCATCAGTCGGAAAATAGTATGTTACAATAAACTATTACTGTAATGGTGTAATCGATTACAGAGAGACACTGTTTGGAAAATTTTGAATTTTTGAAAGTGAGTAATCGATTACTCACTCAGTGTAATCGATTACTCTGTGAAGTTATATATATGAACTGCTGCATTTTTCAGAAATTCTCCATTCTTTCTCTCTCGTGTAACTCGTGTTCACCCTCTCTAAACCCTCTCAATCTCTAAAAACCTTATTTCTACTCCGTTTTGATTGATTTTTGTTGCAAATCACATCACATTTTCAATTCTAAACACTTCTACACCTTCTATTTTGTGATTTGTGGCCTAAATCAAAAAACCTCAAATTTCCAAAAACCCTAAACCTTCAAACACCAACAATGGCTTCATCTTCAAAGAGACCACATTCTTCAAAGTCTAAGCAAGGAGAATGAACTTCCAAGTCCAACCCGTTGAACTTGACGAGGCTTCTTGCTAATGACGCTCAAAGGAAGGTCTTTGAGGAAAACTTCCATGGACGCGCCATCTTCACTCCTAAGTACGGTAACATTGGGAACTTTGAGTTTGAAGATTTTCTTTTTCCTTATCTTTTGTCGCAACAAAAACATTTTGACTTTTGTTGCGAAGCGAACGATATCTACCCTGAGCTTGTTCGCGTATTTTACTGCAACATGAACTTTAGGAAAAATCTTATGACTTCTCATGTTAAGGGAAAGGACATTGTTTTGGATATGAAAACCTTTAGTTCTATTTGCTGTGATATACCGATGATAGGCGACATTACTGGGCTCGGCCTGGTATGTGATTGGGATGATTACGATCGCAAAAAATTATATCTTTCTATTTGTAGAATTTCTAAGGAGGAAATAGAAAGGCGAAAGCAACAAAGCCTTGGCGAGACTGTTAAGAATAGGGATATCCTCTCTATTGGAGCATACACTCTAGCTTGAGTATAGAAGCATACACTCTGGCTTGAGTATAGAAGCGTACACTCTGGCTTGAGTATAGAAGCGTACACTCTAGCTTGAGTATAGAAGCATACACTCTGGCTTGAGTATAAAAGCATAAACTCTGGCTTGAGTATAAAAGCATACACTCTGGCTTGAGTATAGAAGCATAAACTCTGGCTTGAGTATAGAAGCATAAACTCTGGCTTGAGTATAGAAGCGTATTTGTTTTAAAAGAAAGGAGAATCTGCTTTTAGCTAACCCTAAGGGGTGTAGCGACTTTGGCTCAAGTTATGCAGCAAGACAAAATGAATTTCGAAATGGTTTACTAACTCCTTTTTCTAATGTGGATTATCTTATAATGACGTTTATTGAATTAATGACTTACTCCTTTGTGTGTTTTGTACTTTTGTCATTGATAATCCCATTGCAGGTAAATAGACGAATGAAGTATGCCAGGTCGGGAGCTTTAGGAGCTTTAGACTTTGGATTCACTATTTATGTTTTTCGTATTCTAAATGACTACTTGCGGATTTAAATGATTATAATCATGGCTAACCATTATTTGGATATTTGTAACCATGCGTAATGTTATTTTGGAGGATCAGAACCTTTGAGGTCTTAGTACTCATAGGGAATGATATGAATGAATTATGTTTTTCTGCAAGATTAATTGTATGATAATATATTAGGTTATAAGATTAGTTCCAGGAATGATTCATGAGAACTTCTAGGTAAAATGATTATGTATGTGGTTATTGATTCATGGATTGAGTGTGAGGATGGGAAATAAGATTTTGAAGTAAGGATATTAAAATGGTAAATGGAATTGAATTAAAATGAGAAAAAATTTCAAGGGTAGAATTTGAGTACTTACATGAATAAAAATAATTTTCAAAAACAACATGTAACGGGTTACCATACTTGAGTAACAAGTTACATGAGTGAGAAAAGAGTTTTCAAACCTCTAACAGCTATGAGTAATCCATTACAGACTTTAGAGTAACAGATTACCATTTTTAGAAAACAGGGTAATCGATTACTCAAAGTAGTGTAATCGATTACACTAAGGAAAATTCACCAAGCTGTCAAACAGTGTTGTTGAGTAATCAATTACTCAAATCCAGTAATCGATTACACTGTGTGAATTTTCAAAAAGCTGTTAACAGGAATGTTGAGTAATCGATTACCCATTTGCAGTAATCGATTACTGAGAGTTGTTACATCAGTTTTTCAGATTTCAAGTGAAAGGGTTTCACTTCAAACTGATTGGAAGCCTAAGGGTATTGTGGTTGATTGGAAGCCTATATAAAGGCATTGAAACACTCTCACAATATACAACAACATATACAACTCAGATTTCAAACTCTCTTTCAAAAAGCTCTCACACTTTCTGATTTTACTTAAACTTTTCAAGCAACCTACTCTTAAACTTTCAAAGTTATTTTGAAGTTGCTTCTAAGTGTTTTTCATATTGTTAAAGAGCATTATTATCTCAAGTATACGAGTTGTTATTGGATTGCAAGTTCTAGAAATTGTCATATACACTTGTAAGGCAATCCAAGCCAAACTGTACATTCTTCACTTTTGCAAAGTTTACTTTCTTTCACAAGGGTGTGAAGAGAAAGAGTGAGTGACTTGGTATAATGATTACCAAGGGTGTAACTTGGTATAGTGTTTATCAAGGGTGTTACTTGGAATAGAGTTTTCCATGGGGATTAGATATAAGTGAGTGTGTAAGGTACAAGGAGATCTCGGGGTGAGATATTTGTAATTGCAACTCATTATATTTAATAAAGGAATCTCTTGCGAGTCAAGAGTACTGGAAGTAGCCTTCGGTGGACAAGAAGGTGAACCAGTATAAAACACCTATGTACTCTCTTTGTAAGGACCGAAATTCTACCCTTGAAATTTTTTCTTATTTTAATTCAATTCCGTGCGTTTACTCATAAATTACATTACCAATTTAATAACCTTATTTCCAAAATCTCACTTCCCTCATCACACTGAATCCATGAACCAATAATGACATACATAATCATTTGACAGAAAAACATAATTCATATTAATGCAGCTTAGTAACTACCGCATACAACTAGCTATGAGTTTCCAAAATACTCATAGCTACACATATCTAGAGTTACAACACCATGTTAGCTAATATATTTATCCATAGTTACATAATGTTTTAAACTAGCAAATATGCACTCATGTACAAAATAGTGCAAATAAATGAATCCAAAATATAAAGCTCTCTAAGCTCCCCAAATATGAGTCCCCTCTCATGTCACCTGTTTATCTGCAATGGGATTATCAATGACAAAAGCACAAACACACAAAGGAGTAAGTCGTTAATTCAATAAACATCATTATAGAATAATCCACATTAGATAAGTGTTAGTAAACCATTTTTGAAATTCATTTTGCTTTGCTACATAACTTGAGCCAAAGTCGCTACACCCCTTAGGGTTAGCTAAAAGCAGATTCTCATTTCTCTTAAAAGAAAACGCGCTCATATACTCGAGCCAGACTTTTCGCTTATATACTCAAGCCAGAGTTTTCGCTTATATACTCAAGCCAGAGTGTACGGTTCTATACTCAAGCCAGAGTTTACGCTTCTATACTCAAGCCAGAGTCGCTAACCATTCATGGTCGGCTAAAACATATTTTCTTTTCATCGATTTCACCATTTCTCATTTCCCGTAAATCTACGCCCACTTTAGTATAAACACACCCATATATGTTTATACTAAATGCGTAATTCACAACTCAATCATTGCATAACCAGAAAATACACACAATTTTCCATTCCAAATGCACAAATAAAGACTTATCCTTACCTCGGTGAGTGTTGGGTTTGGTTCTTGGCAACTTCTCAAGTTCCACCGACACCGCCTCCAACTTTAGGATCTTTCCTCATTCCCACCATACAACAAAATGTTAGTCATTTATTCCAATATCACATAAATAACTCATATTACATCATTTAACCATACAAGATATTTATCATATTTTCAATGTTTATAAACTACTTTCATCATAAGTTTACAAACATCTAAAACATACATATCCATCTTGTAACACCCCAAATTTTAATCTTTAAAATTATAGTATCAGTCCTGGAAGCCTCGCTTGATCGAGAGATTCTCGCCTGAGCGAGAAAGGATCACCTGGGAGGGTGAAATCCTGGACTATACTGGAGGATTCTCGCCTGAGCGAGAGTTGTCTTGCCTAGGCGAGAAATGGCAATTTTGGGCTGTTGACACAGTGTAATCGATTACACACTCCTGGTAATCGATTACATGCTGATAAACTAATCAGACTTGTGCATCTGACACAGTGTAATCGATTACACAGTCATGGTAATCGATTACATGATGATTAAAAGCATCAGATATGTACATCTGACACAATGTAATCGATTACACCATGTTGGTAATCGATTACACCATGTTGGTAATCGATTACATAGCGACGATGCCTCTGTAATTTACACAGTGTAATCGATTACACACTTCTGGTAATCGATTACATCGTATTAATGTAATCGATTACACACTTCTGGTAATCGATTACATCGTATTAATGTAATCGATTACACACTTCTGGTAATCGATTACATCGTATTAATGTAATTGATTACACCATGTTGGTAATCGATTACATAGCGACGATGCCTCTATAATTTACACAGTGTAATCGATTACACTATACTTGTAATCGATTACACTTATCGCAGTGTCTATAAAATAGAAACCCAAAACACATTTTAGGGTTAGAACTTCGAAGAGAATAGAGAGATGAGAGCTTTTCAAGAGCAAGGAGCCTTAGGACTCATCTTGGAGCTTGAGAAGAGGTAAACCTCTTGTTACTAACTCTTCTTCTTCCTCTCTAACTTGTTTTGGGTATGTTGGATTTATTTTCAAAACATGAGAAACCATGGAAACTCATTCTTTAGAGTTATGGTTCGTTTTATCTTGTTTTTATCTTGTAAACTCTTGGTTTAGATATAGTATCTCAAGAAATGAAAGGGTTGTGGCTTGATTCATGAAAACCCCAAAAACCCTAAAAGTGAAAATGTGGTAAAAGGAGAGAATGAGTAAAATGCTAGAGGTAGAAGATGAGTTTACCCCCAAATATTGAAATATGAGATGTTATGCATGTTTTAGATGGTTGAATATGGATGATGAATATTTTGTATGATTAAATGATGCAATATAAGTTGTTTATGTGATATTTGGAATAAATGACTAACATTGTGTTATGTGGTGGGATGAGGAAAGATCCTAAGGTTGGAGGTGGTGTCGGTAGAACTCGAGAAGTTGCCAAGAACCGAACCCCAATACTCACCAAGGTAAGGATAAGTCTTTAATTGTGCATTTGGAATAGAAAATGTAAGTATTTTCTGGTTATGCAATGATTGAGTTGTGAATTACGCATTTAGTATAAACATATATGGGTGTGTTTATACTAAAGTAGGCATAGATTTACGGAAGATGGAAAACGTGTGTATTTCTGATCATGCAATAATTATATTGTGAATCACGCGTTTAGTATAAACATATATGGGTGTGTTTATACTAAAGATGGCGTGGATTTACAGGAAATGATTGATAGTGAAATCAATGAAAAGGAAACGTATTTTTAGCCGACCATAAATGGTTAGCGACTTTGGCTCAAGTTATGTAGCAAAACTTTGGCTCAAGTAATGTAGCAATGCTTTGGCTCAAGCTATGTAGCAATACTTTGGCTCAAGTTATGTAGCAATACTTTGGCTCAAGTTATGTAGCAACACTTTGGCTCAAGTTATGAAGCAATACTTTGGCTCAAGTTATGTAGCAATGCTTTGGCTCAAGCTATGTAGCAACACTTTGCCTCAAGTTATGAAGCAACACTTTGGCTCAAGTTATGTAGCAACACTTTGGCTCAAGTTATGAAGCAATACTTTGGCTCAAGTTATGTAGCAATGCTTTGGCTCAAGCTATGTAGCAACACTTTGGCTCAAGTTATGAAGCAATACTTTGGCTCAAGTTATGTAGCAATGCTTTGGCTCAAGCTATGTAGCAACACTTTGGCTCAAGTTATGAAGCAATACTTTGGCTCAAGTTATGTAGCAATGCTTTGGCTCAAGCTATGTAGCAACACTTTGGCTCAATTTATGTAGCAACACTTTGGCTCAAGTTATGAAGCAATACTTTGGCTCAAGTTATGTAGCAATGCTTTGGCTCAAGCTATGTAGCAACGCTTTGGCTCAAGTTATGTAGCAACACTTTGGCTCAAGTTATGAAGCAATACTTTGGCTCAAGTTATGTAGCAATGCTTTGGCTCAAGCTATGTAGCAACGCTTTGGCTCAAGTTATGTAGCAACACTTTGGCTCAAGTTATGTAGCAATGCTTTGGCTCAAGCTATGTAGCAACACTTTGGCTCAAGTTATGAATGAATACTTTGGCTCAAGTTATGTAGTAATGCTTTGGCTCAAGCTATGTAGCAACACTTTGGCTCAAGTTATGAAGCAATACTTTGGCTCAAGTTATGTAGCAATGCTTTGGCTCAAGCTATGTAGCAATACTTTGGCTCAAGTTATGTAGCAAAACTTTGGCTCAAGTTATGTAGCAATATTTTGGCTCAAGTTATATAGCAACGCTTTGGCTCAAGCTATGTAGCAAAACTTTGGCTCAAGTAATGTACCACAAAATGAATTTATAAAACAAATGGTTTACTAACCCCTTTTTCTAATGTGGATTATCTTATAATGACGTTTATTGAATTAATGACTTACTCCTTTGTGTGTTTTGTACTTTTGTCATTGATAATCCCATTGCAGGTAAATAGACGAATGAAGTATGTCAGGTCGGGAGCTTTAGGAGCATTAGACTTTGGATTCACTATTTATGTTTTTCGTATTCTAAATGATTACTTGAGGATTTAAATGATTGTAATCATGACTAACCATTATTTGGATATTTGTAACCATGCGTAATGTTATTTTGTAGGATCAGAACCTTTGAGGTCTTAGTACTCATAGGGAATGATATGAATGAATTATGTTTTTCTGCAAAATTAATTGTATGATAATATAATAGGTTATAAGATTAGTTCCAGGAATGATTCATGAGAACTTCTAGGTAAAATGATTATGTATGTGGTTATTGGTTCATGGATTGAGTGTGAGGAGGGGAAATAAGATTTTGAAGTAAGGATATTAAAATGGTAATGTGAGTTATGAGTGATTGACTGGAATTGAATTAAAATGAGAAAAAATTTCAAGAGTAAAAATCGGGTCGTTACACATCTCATATTTCAATATTAGAATGCTTAGTCATCTTCTACCTCTAGCATTTTACTCATTTTCCTCTTTAACCCCATTTTCACTTTAGGGTTTTGGGGTTTTCATGAATCAACCCCCAAACCTTTCCATTCTTGAAAGACTAACTCTAAACTGAGAGTTTACAAGATAGAAACAACATAAAACGAACCATAACTCAAAAGGATGAGTTTTCATGGTTTTTCACATTTGGAGAAGAGATCCTTTACACTCCACGATGAGTTTGAAAGATAGAAAGAGAGTTAGAATCAAGAGATTTACCTCTTCTCAAGCTTCTAAATGACTCACAAGCCTTCTTGCTCTTGAAAATGCTTCATTCTCTCACTCCTCTCTAGGTTAACCCCCATAAATGTGTTTGGGGTCCCCTATTTAATGTAACAGCGTCGGGTCCTCTCTTAAGCGAGCCCTTTCTCGCTCAAGCGAGAAAATCCCGCCTATTTTAAAAACTCGGATCTGACCCTCTCGCTCAAGCGAGGGATTCTCGCTCAAGCGATAATCTCACAGTCTCAACAGTCCCAAAATGTCATTTCTCGCCCAGGCGATACAACTCTCGCTCAGGCGAGAATCCTCCAGTATAGCCCAGGATTTCACCCTTCCAGTTGAGCCTTTCTCGCTCAAGCGAGCCAACTCTCGCTCAAGCGAGAATCCTCCAGGACTTATACTATAATTTTAAATACTTAAAGTTAGGGTGTTACACTCTTTCCCTTTTCTTTGTTATTTACTTATCCTTCCTAAGTCAATATTTTTCTGCATATTATTTCCGCTGCACGTTAACTTTGATATTGCAGAAAAATTGGTCATACTTATTGCAACAACTAATTCACCCCCCCCCCCCCCCCATCTTAGTTGCAATCTCAGTCTTACACGATAACTAATGATCTTTTGTTGGAAATTGTGATGTAATGGACAAATTTTAAATCAAGTGACGAAGAATGGAAGATGTAATTAATATTAATCACACGGGTGAGACTACTCTCTATTAATAGAGAAGATTGACTTTTTCCTTTGTATTATAAGGTTAAAAGTGTAATTTCATTTTAAATAAAAATGATATAAATATCATTGTGTTACTTTTCCTTTGATGGAATATGGGTAACATTTGCTCAAGAATATAATAACAAGAGAAGAATGCAATGAAATACGGACAATATTTGCCTCAAGAAGAATTGAGAGAAATAGAGAATATGAAGATTATAAAAGAGAATGATAAAGAAATAGAGCAAGAAATTGAATAAAGATTCTTTGATTTTGGATTAAAACCTGATTGTTGAACTCAAAAGTTTAAGCATCTAAGAAATAGTTCTCCTTGAAAGTAGAAGGTGAACAAGGAGAAGAAAATGTAACCAATGTTTTAAATTGCGATTGTGGTCGTGATTATGGTAACGGTTGCGGTTACAACGATTGCGGTCAATGTGGTCGTTGCGGTGTGAATTTTTTTGTGATTTAAAACATATTTTTAAATTCAATATGGTTTGATGCGGTCTGTGACCACCTGATGCGGTTCCGTTGTGGTCCACTATGATGAAGAGTCACACCACAATTGCAATATTATAATCACATTAGATGATATGATCTGCAATCTAAATCAATAATTGTAACTCTAAATAAATCGTGAACAAAAGTGTTTAGTTGTAATGACTTGCCACTGAGCTTGAAGGTGATCAGGAAGAACCTTAAGAAAAAATGCTCTTGTTTCCTCCTTCACCGAAGCAAATTTCTTGAACGAGAGACAAAAGTAAACGCTATGGAAGACATAATTATTAGTCTCATATAATAATAGAAATCAAATAATAAGAAAATGATTGTGCATTTCATTCATGGAATAATATTGAATGATTTGTTAGTGATTATACAATAAAGACCTTATATAAAAGGAATGAAAACTAAAAACCTAAGAATCAAAATTAATTAATCAACCTATTCTAACTATAAAAGGTGAGTGAGTTTAAACTAATTAATAGATTAATATAATATTAAGTCAAAATACTTAAAATATATTTCAACAACTTCCAAACTTTTTCATTCTATTTATTATTATTTAGAATCCAACTCACACATCATAAATAAATGTACTATTAGAATCTTAACATTTTATGTTAAATCCAAAGCTAGAAAAGGATAGTTTTGATTTTTGAAGACCCGCGTATCAATTAAATCCAAAAAGTAAAATAACATTTGAGTGTCAACCTCAACTTGACATGTGTAACCTACAGGTTGGTGTTACAAAAATGTGTCCTCGTGTCTTCTTCGTTGAGAAAAGAACCATTTGCCTTCGGTAACTTTATTCTTAAATTAAACAAACTAAATGGATTGAAATAATTCTTATCTGGACGGTGCTAGACTGAAAATGACACGTTTAAGACAGAATCTGATACTTCCTCCTCTCTTCCCACGTGGCCCCTATTCTTTCCTTACATGGCCTGTGTGATTAATATTAATCTCATCAATTTTAATTTAAATTTTGTCCATTACATTACAATTTCCAACAAAATATTAGTTATCGTTCTTCTCTTGTCCAATTAAAAAGTTTTTTATATATGGAAATAAATTTTTTAAAACATAAAATAATATTTTTAGATTATATGATAGTGAAATTTAATTAATTAGAACAGATATGTAAAAAAAAAATTGGGACAGAAGAGGTAGGTATGTTCCAAACATTAATATATAACTAATCTACCTTCCACGTATCATGGCATTATTTCTCACCTCCAAAACATTTTCCCACTTCGCTTTCACATAGAAAGTTGTGGCCAATTTCCCCAATCTCAATGTCATTTTAGTCTTTTATTTAAGATCCATCTCTTTTCTTCACTTCAAAGTTTTCATTCTTCTGAATTCCCAACCACAAGAGAAAGAACATAAAGAAACTAACATATAGAAATATGGGCAAATTGTGGATCTTAATCACCCAGCTTCATTCCATTGCTGGGTATGCATTTCACAACTTCTTATGGGTTCAAGATTTGTTTCATCATATTTGTGTTATTATATTTCGTTTCTGATTACTTCAATATATTGAATCTTTTAGTGTCTATATCTTCAATTACTAATTACTTTCTTCTTACAATTTATTGCAGGCCGGTTTTGACGTTGTTATACCCTTTGTAAGTATAAAAGTATATAATTCTCAACCCCACATATTGATTTTTTAGTAGAGAAAAAAAATAATAAGAATTTTATATATTGTCGTCTATTATCTATCATTCATTTCTAATTCATTGATTCTTCAATAAAGTAATACAAATGAATCGAAAATGACCTACTGATCATATATATATATATATAAATATATTTAAATCGACAGTGCATAAATATGTTAATAACATTTATTTTTATGTATATATTTTATCCAATAATTTCTTCATTTTTGTTCTCCTCTTGGATTATTTAAGGTATGCATCAGTGGTAGCAATTGAAAGTCCATCTAAGATAGATGATGAGCAATGGCTTTCTTATTGGATCATATATTCATTTCTCACTCTTGCGGAAATGGTTCTCCAACCCATTTTAAAGTGGTAAGTTTGAACTTAATCATCTATTCAATCCACTTACTTATTTGAATTAGTGAATAAATTTAAATCATTAAATTTCTTAAAATTGATAGCTAAGATATGAGGATCCCCTCTCATAACAAATATCATATATTTTACTCTCATTCTTCATATATTAGGCGATCCTATAAGGATTTAATTATATAATTTACATTCTCCTTCAATTTAACATTTTCACTATTATAAATATGTGACCTATTTTAATTGGTTCAAGTAAAAGTGGCTTAGATCAATTAAGTATGACTTTTAAATTTTGATCTATAAATTCATGTATAAACAAACCGATGACAAGTTTTATTGTATCTATTGATATTAATATTTTTTGATTGGATAAGAAGATAAAAGATAGAGTGTAATATATATGTATTATTTATATATAGTCAGTATATCATTTTTTTTGAAGAGACAATGATAATTAAAAATAAAATATAAATGATATAATGATAGTTTATAAAAGTCTTACACTTTCATTTAATACATTTTTTCTCTAAAAGATATTGTCTGAAGTTATCGTTTGGTTATACAAATTGAAATGTTTAAGTTGCAAATGAGTTTATCGATAAACGTTTATTTTGCACAATAGATTTTTATATGGATTAATTTCAAATCCATGGAAATATCTCCAAATTTCATTATATTAGACAACCTTAAATGCAAATTTTCCTTATTTTTACTCCATTTCCAATCCTACCAATTTTGAACATGGGAGTATTATAATGAGATTGGTAATTGCAAAAATTAAATACATGTACATATCTATTAGATAGTGAAGACCTATTTTGGTCCTTAAATTTTTTTTATATGTACTAATTTGATCTATGAAAATTGAAAAACTTAACAGGATTCCAAATTTATCTAATATAAGTTAAATTAGTGCTTTTAAGTTTTCTTATAACCCCTTTGAAGGACTATTTTAGTTCATAGTCATGATTTTTAGTATTACATTGAATTCTTCCTTTTTAAAAGATAAATTGATACACACAAAAATTTGACAAGGATTAAGATTACTCAATAAGATTAAATTAAAGTCTTAATATAATTGTTTATTGATAAAAATTGAAATTCTTTAGGATACCAATTTGGTATGATGTGAAGCTATTGATGGTGGCATGGCTGGTGCTGCCACAGTTCAAAGGGGCTTCTTACTTGTATGAAAGGTTTGTGAGAGAATACATTCGAAAACATGCAAGTGATAAAGAACATCAACAACTCCTTCACCAACCAGAAAAGAAGTCTCTTAATGTGGGCAAAACCAAGAAGAAGTTTGTCGAATTTATCTTACCCAATAAAGTGAGTTAACTATAATAATACTTATTCTTTTCGTTTTATCAAAGAACAAAACTTAGGTATAATCCCTTAGGTACAAATTGTGTTTGTAACCTATTAAAATGTGACACGTATTTACTCAGCACCTAAACTTTGAAGAGAGATTCTTAATTACAAAAAAAGAGAAAGACTTAATGATATAAATAAACATATGTCACCTTTTAATATGCTACAAACACTATTTGTACATTTATCAAATTCCATTTAAAGGATTTAAGATTTAACAAATTATAAAACGTGATATATCCCTTGACCTAAATAATTGATTATTATTTTCAATTTTATTTTTGTATAATTTACTATATGGTTATGGAAATGATCACAAATTTCTTTTTGCAAAACTTAAACATTCGAGTTTTTGGCCTATTTGAATTTAGTCGAGTTTCACGCTACTAAACCGACACTTTGTTGATTTATTATTTTCATTTGATACAATTTAAATTGATTGCTAAGGTCTGGTTTTAGATTTGACGTATTCTGATACAAATTGTGATTTTGTACCATGATGGCGCGGGAACAGGAGGATCAAGAGACGTATTGAATTTGAAGGACGGTGCTGAGTAGTTGATGGGGTTGAGTGAGGATTTATTTGGCCTTTAAATCAACTTCTCTTTTATTTTATGTTTTATGTATGTATTGTAGGGGAAAAATTTAATATAGAGTTTGGTGGGAGAATTTATACATTAAATATATAATATTAAAGATGATGAATAATACTATTATTGTATATAATCAAGATTTTCACGTTAAATCATTAAGAATGATATATAAACTAGAACTTAGCGGAAACGTACCTCAATATATTCATATAGCATGCAAGTGTAAAATTAAGCAACCACGATAATGCTTATTTTTCTTTAAAACGTACCGATTTAGTTAGTGCCCACAAAATTTAAGCAACCACGATAATTAAAACGTACCGATTTAGTTAGTGCCCACAAAATTTAAGCAACCACGATAATGCTTATTTTTCTTTAAAGTGTAAAATTTTATACTATGTCTGTTTTAGAATTAGCTGATAAGCATGCAAGTGGTATCTAGCTAATAAGGATCACCCATGTCAGAAAATTCACGTCTCAATGTCCCAAACTAATCAAGTTGCACCAACTATGTAAAATAATCTATATTTTATTTTTTTAATTTTCTTTTCAATTAGGTGTCAACGTTTAATTGATTTGAGACACACTTGGGACACTAAATATGAGACAGATGATCTCCATTCATCTCTAGGCAATAACCAAAATATAAAGAAAGAGTGTTTTTAAAAGTATGTTTGTGTTTGGTCGTTTCAGAATTAGGAATTTATACATTTGTGAATTGTATTTGGACTCCACTTTAGTTGTTTGTGCCTTTGGGTTGAAGAACTAAGTGCATGTTTATTCTGAATCTTATATTATGTGGAGATATTCTTTTTAAGGGAGATTCTTGATCTTCTAACTTCTCATTAGATGTTAACTAGCAAGGTATTCGTGCATATGCATGGGGTAATATTTTTTGCTGTATAATTAATAGCACATATTACATATGTATTCATATGGTTAAGAACATACATGTTATTTATACATTCGCATGTTTAAAAATACATATATTACATGCGCATTCGTATTGGTAAGAACAAACATGTGACCCGTACATTTTAATGGTTAAAAACACAAATGTTACTTGTACATTCACATTGCTAAGAAGGGTATTAATAACTAAAAATAACTTAATAAATTCAAAAAAAAGAATTAACCAATTGACGAAAAAATACATATATATTCTATAATAGAAAAAAAAGGATAGATTCAAATAGAATAAAGATAGAGATAGGATATAAGCGGGTAGCGGGAATCGAACCCGCATCGTTAGCTTGGAAGGCTAGGGGTTATAGTCGACGTTGATTACATGCAATGTTACCTATACATATGTTACTCGTACATTCGCATTACTCGTACAAATATGTGTATTTTAAACCATATATTCAAATGATTAAAAATACAAATGTTACATGTGCATTCATATTGTTAAGAACAAACATGTGACTCGTACATTCTAATGTTTAAAAACATATATGCTACTCGTACATTCGCAGTGCTAAGAAAACACATGTT
Source organism: Lupinus albus (assembly GCA_009771035.1). Classification (NCBI taxonomy): domain Eukaryota; kingdom Viridiplantae; phylum Streptophyta; class Magnoliopsida; order Fabales; family Fabaceae; genus Lupinus; species Lupinus albus. The sequence goes on along the minus strand of CM020021.1, from coordinate 6,719,528 downwards.
ACCCATACATTCGCATAGTTAAAACACACATGTTCCCCGATAGTCACATTGTTAAGAACACTTATGTTACCTGTATTATCAATTCAAGAATAATTTTATAAAGTGGTTATATTTTCATCAATAAAACTATAGAATTCAAATTATTATTATCATTATTATTACATCATATTAAATAATATATTGGGTAACGAATAATGAGTAGGTATATATTTTATCATATGTATGAGGTTGTACAAAGTGATGTGTCTTTATTGTGGGTATCATTTTTATTATTATTATATGTTATTAAATAATATAATAAGTAATGAATGGGTAGGGTGTACTTTTATCTTGTGTGAGATGTTGTACATTAAGAATGTGAGGTGTTTTGGGAGGGGAAAATTTTGTTGAGATTGTGACACTTGTCATGAGATGACATGAGAGAACCTTCTTTTCTTATATAGTATATAGATTTCCATTAAAGGGTTTGTTTTCTGTCGCATTTTCACACGGAAATAAATGGACCATGATAGAAGAGTGTAGAAAAGATTTGAAGAATGATACATATAGCGAGTGATTCACGTCCACATAGAAGAATGTCTTATTGTGAGAAATAAGAACATTTAATATGAACCATTGATTTTATTTGAATGATCAAGATTAAAATATGCATGCACATAATTGTCATATAACCAATAACTAACTTTTAATATATATATTTGGGGTGACAAAAATACCTCAGGGTACGTGACAAAATACCCCAGGGTATGTGACAAAATACCCGCAAAAATAGCTTATGTGTGGAAACGGGTATCATGATACCAGCTCATGTGTATCCGTGTATATATTTTAATTAAATATTTTATATTTAATTATTATTATTTTAACATTATATGTGACTATTTTACTAATATTTCTTAATAAAATTTAGTGATAAGACTATAATCATAAAATCATCATATATATGGGTGAGCAAGACCCGGACCTACCCACTCACTCAGTATGGCCTGATCACGATCGAGTTTAAAAAGGTTCAGGTCTCATCGAGTCTAGGGTCGGGTTCGGGTTTAAAAATTAGACCCAGACACTATTTAGGGTCGGGTAGGGACCAATCATGACCCGTCCCGACCCATCCTATGGTCACTCACTCATGATGTTTGTATGTATCTCTGTTCAAATATATACAGAGTAATGATACTTTTTTGGTCGAAAATATCATTGATTCTTCAATTTTTCATCATATATACATGTTTAATAATAGATATACATATATATTATTTTATATGTCGAATTATATATTCACAATAATAAATAATATTTAGAAGACTTTATGTAAAATGAGTATACATTATATTTAATTAGGTCTAGAGTTAGGTCCGGGTTCAAAAAAATGGCCCGAACAACATTTAGGGCCAGGTAAGGACAAACCTTAACCTGTCCCAACCCGACCCATGTTCACCCCTAATCATATACATATCATATTATTCAAGTAATAATTATTTTTATATATTAATTATTGTAAGATATATAAAAATATAATTAAAATTAAAAACTAGTTGAGTACACTAGATACCCAGTACTCGCATGAGTACCTACAAATAGTGCAAGTATAGGTACGGATATGCACTACTCGTATCCACCCGGCTCTGTTTTAGTCACTCCCTATATATAAGCCCTTTTAACCCATTTTCATATTGTTTGGAATTGAATATATAGTTTACATGCTATAAAAATGTTAAGTATAGTAATTTATTGTTCAATATATCTGATTAGGATAATTGATTAATCTTATTTTTAAAAATTGTGCATTCAAATAATTGAGTCACTTGTAATTAGTTTTGTAGGTGGAGTGTATAATTGAGGTATAATCATTCAAATAAATTTATCATGTTTAGAATCTAATATGTAATATCGTCATGAAATCAAATGTTTGTCACGTACATTCTTATTTTTAGTAATAATTTCAAAAATTAGTAGGTATCATTATAGTGTAACATAACATGGAATTATATGTAAACCTTATAGTGAATTGTATAATGTTAAAATTACAATATATTTTGGGGAAATATAAGAAGTAAATGTCAAATGCAAAGAAAATTTTATAGTAAATATACAATATGTACAGGATTTGTAATTAAATTACAAAAAAGTAGTCGAGAAGATAAATAAGAAAATTGTTGATAAAAAAAAGATAAATAACAAAACAATAATCTTGAATCAATGATGTTGGTTCTGAAAATAATGATGATACTATTTTAACACTATATTGTATGAAGAAATAACTGAGTCTTGAACCCTTGAAAAAAGATTTCTTGCAATACAAGAAACTATGATATCAATCACTAATATATTCAATTCACTTAATGAATTTGTGCCTAATCATCAACAGAACAAAGAACACGCGATAAACTAAGAAAGTAAAGCAAGTCAATTAGGTAAATAGTAAATTGTCTGAAATTAAAGAAATAAAGGATAGAGAAAAATGGATATGGTGATCTTTTATCCTGGTTCATTTGCGCATCCACTTGCAAACTACATCTAGGCATCCCCTTCTGACATTGAGAGATTTTTCTTCACTATTTGAAAATCAAATGTTCTACAAACACACATCCAAATCGATACAAGACTCCATTCTTAGCCCTAGAGTCCCCAAAATGGTTTGACCTTCTACCAGAGTCTAGTGGATACTCAACACCTTCTAAATGTTTGGCCCAACCATTTATCACTCCCAACCAGGACTCTTGTATACGTGAAGAAAACAATCTAAATGCAACTAGGATTTCCCAACGCAATTCTCAACCAAGGTGCTACTAAACACACCTAGAGAATTTCACTAATATCGCCTATAAGATTCTTCAAGTTACATGCTACTTAATGTGAGAATTTACAAACAATAACAACCCTAATAGTAGCTCAAATATCTCACAAAGACTCAAAAAGTATTTCGTGTGATTAAGCTAGGTTTTCAAGATGGATGTGAAGTTGATGTACAATGGATAATCTCTCAAAACTATCATATGTCTATAATCTTTTAAATCAAGAGAACTAAAATGCTCAGCAAGAAATTTCGTTCAAGAACTTTGAAAATGATAGCACTATGTGAGTATCCAATTTTTTCCGACCCAAAATACATTCATAAGTAAATAAACAACAATATCAAAGTATTTCTCCACCAATTACACAAATTTAAAAAAATTGTTTTTGTTACAACTTTGGTCATATGCTAGAATTAAGAATATTAATTAATTGTATAACATTTGGTAATAAATTACATTCTAATTATAGCATATAACAAGCTAGTTGTGCAGCATTTGGCCCTAAAAAGGGCATGATACATTCATTCCCTTAAAAGGAAATCAAATCCCCCCTTAACTTCTTCAAGTGTCTTAATGGCAAGATCCTCCCAAATTATGCACATCCACCATCTCTTATAGCTCAAACAGAAGCAACACTCAATTCCCGAAAGGGAAAGGAAATCAATCAACACTAAATAAATGCATTTAATACAGTGAGTCAGCAATCACCAATCAACATAATTCCAGAAGAGAGCACTAAGGATATGTAGATTGAGGATCATGGTAAATTCAGCACAATTAGGCAGCATTAATGAGCAGCATTAAGGTGATAATCAACAATAATAGGCAGTAGTTAGCATATCATAAAAGGATGATCTCGATAAGGCAATTAGAGTAAAATCAAAAGGAATATCATAGCATAAAGGGACATTAAATCATGATTGGAAATTAAAAAGAATTACAAATATGAAGGGGAGCTCCAAGCATTATAAAAATGAGAGGGGAATTCAGAAAGAATGGGGAGACATTAGCAGCAGCGCACCATAGTAAATGTTGAGAAGAAAAATCTTATTATAGAGGCATACCAAAACAGAAAGAGACAAACAAGAAAAACAAATCAATACTCAAGAGGCAAAGAGTGGAAAACCTCACACTCAGGACCTAATGATAGACTTTAAGAATAAACATAAGAGAAGAGAGGAATCGTGGATATCGAGTGATGAGTACAAATGAAGAAGATCTATACCTTTAACCACCGTTCACTTTGCATCTCAAACCGAAATCACCCGGTAACCGCCACTGTAAAGGGGGCTCGTCGTCTTCCCTCACCCTCGCGAACCAGAGTTGTTACGCTCTTGGTTGCAAGCTAATGAAACAGGACAGCGGCTATGAGGATTCACTAGCGCTGCGCCTCCTATACCATCCCGGTTCTGACCATAAACGACCCTCTTAGTGTGCCAACGCCACTTCACCTTCGCATGAGTCGGCCCCGGCGAAGATTGAAGCTGCCGAGGGAGAGATTGAGGGAAGAATGAGAGAGTTAGGGATTTGATTCCCATCTCCATTCTCTCTGTTACAAAACGTGGGTGTGTTATCCTATTCACCCTTTGTTTTATTTTTTATTTCTATTTCATTTATTTATTCATTAATAGTTGCTATATAGTTTGTACATTCATTATACTTTTAATCATTTTATTTTTTTGTTCCATGTTAAAAGTTATACCATCATGCTAATATAAAATCCACTAAATTCATTCTATTTCTCTTAATATGTTTGAGTTTATTAAAAGTGGGTGACTAAACTGAATCATTTACAATATAACAAAATCAAAAATATTTTTTGATCTTTTAATAACAAGTCCTTTATAATAATAAAAAAAATATCTTTCAACTATATATTTATTATTTTAAAACCTCTTTAAGGTTTGATGCAGTGCGGACATTAGTTTCTGCTGCTTCATTTGTCTTAAAGAAGATGGAATTTCAACTATATTTCAAATATGTCCTAATTATTTTAAAACCTCTTTAAATTTAGATATGGTGCGTACATTAACTTATGTTGCTTCATCTATCTTAAAAATGATTGAATTTAAATTATATTTCAAAAATATCTAAATTATTTTAAAACCTCTTTAAGTTTTGACGCGGTGTGGACATTAGCTTCTGATGCTTCATCTTTTCTTAAAGTGGATAAAATCCCTTTTTTTAATCAAATAAAGCAATACCAACCAATTTTCAAATTAGAACTAAGTTGTCTTGATTCCCTAAAGCATTTAGGGATACGTAGGAGCAAGATTAACTCTTGTCAGACACAAAAATAAAAAATAAAACATTTTGGGTTAATCATTAAATGTTTAAATAAATTATTAAGGGTATAAAAGTTCATGTCATTAACGAGGGTATCGTTTTAATACGGGCGGACGGGGTGCTAATACCTTCCCCAATCCATAATCGACTCTTGAATCCACAACTCTAATTAAAAAGACCATTTTTATCCAATTTGGGCTCAAATTGAGTTTTTCATGTTTTAACTGCAAAAAACATGGTGTCAACTCCGAAAGAGGTCGCATAGCCGAAAATTGGGGCGTGACAGCTGGCGACTCTGCTAGGGAAACTCCTAAGAGAGTCATGCCTAGAGCCGTTAATTACATAGACTTAAATACCCATTTTTTTTACTTGTTTGTCTTATTAGAGTAATAAATTGTTGTTTGCTTTACTTTTTATAATTTGTTTTATCATCTTTGAACTTGTTATTTAACTGACTTTGCAGGTTTTGGGGTGAAATATTTTTCTTTAAAATTGGTACGCTTCCCACACACTCATGTTACACTTGAGTTGACACACACATATGCCCTATACCTGAGTGTTAGAGATTAAGATTGAGATAGAAGGGACAGTCGTTTTGCTGGTGTTAGACTTTGTCTCATGGCATTAGCATGATGAACCACCCAAATTATTCATAATATTGTGAGTTAGGCACTTGAGGGGCTCGACTCCTCTTGTTTCTAAACTGCAATATTAGGAGTCATTTCTTTTAAGATTGGAAGCAATTTAGTAGCCTAGAAGTCTAAAGCCTTTATCGAGTACACTTTAATCATACCTAATACATCACCATAGGGTTTAGTCGTTCGAATATCCAACCCCTTATAAATATACCTTGAGTAGGACACTGGAAGCAAATCATATCCATCCCATTTTGCATTCATGTACGTTATAAATTGGGACTTACCATCCCCACGCCACATGTCTAGCTAATCATCGCAACTCACCCGTGAAAGGGCCTCAAGCCCTAGGGTAATTTCATTTTCCCTCATTTACTAAATAAATAAATAATAAAAATATATTCTCTGGGGTTATGCTATTTAATCCCCTGTCATAATCACTACATGTCATACATTATAGCACACATCACTGCATATTCATGCATTCACATACCATTTTATAATATAACCATGTTATGTTACATTTAACAAGCAGGTTCCTTTCATAAAGAGGATTTTGGTATAATAAGACATGGAGACTAGTTCTGAGGTTGTGGGTTATAGCAGCACCCTCTTGGTCAAGAATAAAGTAAAGTTTGAAGTGAAAGTCTTTGATGTAAATTGTCTGGTAGAGCTCATCCCCAAGATCCCTCAGGACGTAAAAGACCAATTTGCAAAAGATTATGGTAGACTGATAGACCTCCTCCTCATTACTATCGATGCCACTGCTCAACATGTTATGGGAGCCATGGAAAAATACTGGAACCCATCCCAGACAGTGGCTGAAGGTATACTTGGTCAATGGTACATAGGATATCATTAAGGATCTCATAGAGGAACTAATAGGTGTGCGTCCGGCTGCATCTAATATCATCAAGCAAGGGCCTTACAGAGGGTTGAAGTGGAGTTTCCTCAAAAAACATATTGACCAAGTGGTAGGAAAAGGAGATTGGGATCTATTTAAGTCAACATTTGCATTGGCGATTTATGACAAGATTCTCTTTCCTTTTGTCAATGATATTGTGGACCAGTGCGCTATTGATGTCATTAACAAGTTCAAAAAGTTTGGAGCAAATTTAGTTCCTGTCATACTAGCTGACACTCATCTGGCACTCCAGAGAAGCATAGAAAATGGCATCCCCAAAATCATATGTTGTGCACAACTGTTGTACGTATGGATGATCATTAGGTTCAAGCACCATCAGTAACCAGATTGGAGTCGATATTCACTTCGCCAATTCAGAAAAACAAATATCCCACCTATGCAGCTATCTAATTGGGAAGTACTATTCAACGAATTTACCCCGAGGAATTTTGGGACCAAATGCAACATGTGTGACAAGTATGAGGAGGTGATGTACTCATGTAAGGGCTATCCCAATATGATTCTCATGGGACCTCGAGGTTGCATTATTTTCACCACTGCTTTAGTACTTGGACAAATGAAATGAGGAATGATGTCAGTCCTCCAAATACAGCTACAAGGATTTGTGGTCTGGTACAAGAACAAAGAAACTACTAAAGAGACCTTAGACGCGATGAGGAATGCCCTGAGGAGCAACCGTGTTGTTGGGAAAAGTGAGTTGGGAGAACATCAAGTCTTTTATACCGACGAGTACAAGTTGTGGCGTAATAAAAAAAGGAAAGGGAAGACAATCCCACCAGTCTCTCCACCACAGGAGCTTAACAAAGTCATCGTCAATATAAGATAAGAACATGTCAGCCTCAAAAGGGACTATGTTCAGATGTGCTCCACATCTGAAAAGTATTACCTGCTCCGATGCATGAAAGAGAAGGATGCACATTTAGCTGACTACAACGAGAAGTTGAAAGCCTAACGTCATGCCACACGCATTGCCCAAGCTAAAGCAGAAACTCTAGAGCAGGAAATAAAGAAGTTACAGAAAAACGAAAAGCAAGCCTGCACCAGTGTGAATGATTACCACATAACATTGGACGAAGGACAGAAAAGAGAAGATCATCTTAGAGCTAGTCTGGAAAACACATAGAATACATGGTATGATGCGCTGATAGAGTCGAGTCAATTATCAAAGCAACTTTGGAAGCTCCAGACTGCACATGACGAACTGATAGCAAGTTAGGAGAACTTGTCAGATAATTCGAATAAGGTACTTGAAGAATGTCGAAGGGAGAAAGACAAATGGGAAGGTAGATGTAGACAGATAATCGATGGCCTAGGGTATTTTTATGTTGATTGGATCAGGATGTTCCTCAATGCTAGCCAAGAAATGTCGACGTATCCAGAAACCGAGCTTCTTCCAGCAATGAAGGCATTCTTTGATACTTGCAAAGGAGTAGCAAAACAACTTAAAAATGGAGGGATGAGGCAACAAGAGAGTTCTAAATGTAATAGATAAATAAAAAGAAAAAAAAAGTAAAGAATAGGGAATATGTAGATCCATATTTGAAGTATGAATAAAATTTATCTTTTCTACTACTCTTTCTGGTTATATATGCCAAAGCAAAGTTGGATCTCTTATCCAATTACAAAAATATTTCAAGGAGTCGAAGCATCCTATATTTAGATGCAACTTTGGTCACAAGAATTCATGGTTGTCATCAACTACACGAGGCCTTGTTGGGTACGCTCACAAGTCACCAAGTGCAGGTCAAGAGTCTTAATGCTAACAATCCACAACAAGGGAACAAGCCTAGATGCAATCACGGTCAGAAACTCAATGTTTCGTCTAAGATTTGACATCAACGCATGAAGAAACTAGTGGGGTATGCCTCACGGTCATCACATGTGGGTCAAAATGTCTTACTATACCAACCCTCTCAACAAAAAGGAATTTAGTTTTAGCTTCATGCATTTTTTTAATTTTTTAAAAGAAATCATCTTAAAATAAAAACAAAATAAAAAGTTACCAAACATCCATACAACACCAGACTACAGTCGAAAATAATGTCAGATTTCGATTCGAGTAGTCAGGAGAGCAGGTTAGAGCTTGCTGATCTCAAGGCACAAATGAAGGAAATGATGAAGATGATTCAAGGCTTGCAAAAATCGTGGAACCTGGATGAAAATACCTTTACCCCAATCCTCACACAACTAGGTAGCCAACACCCACTTCCTGAGTCTGCACCAAAGGTGGATCTGAATACAACTACAGAGACCGGGAAACATAAAGAGGCTGATATGAAGTGGCCTACTTATGGTATGTCATCCAATTACAACCCTCTGTATGAGGATGGTCGTGGAGAAACCCCCCGTCAGGAACATGCAACTGTGTCCATGCAGGACGAGGATCCTACACATGGGCTTCCACCAAAGAACAAGACAACACACTTCAGCCATACTCAGGCACCTCCCAAGGACTCTACTCCTAACTCGTATCATTCCCAAGGTCACGAAGAGATGGTAATGATAAAGGAAAGGTTGAAAGCAATTGAAGGGGCACACTTCCTAGATATGAAGAATGCATTTGAAATGTGTTTAGTCCCGAATGTGATACTTCCACTCAAGTTTAAAGCGCCAGAATTTGAGAAGTACAACGGGACTACTTGTCCCAAGAGTCACTTACACATGTACTTGAGGAAAATGTTTGCATACCATGGTAATAACAAGCTCCTAATACACTGCTTTCAGGACAACTTGGTACGGGTGGCAATGAAATGGTACATTCATCTTGAAAAGACACATATAAGAACATTTGCGGACCTGTCAAATGCATTTATGAGATAATATAAGTATAATGAAGACGTAACACTGGATAGAGGGGGTTAGCATCTCAAGTCATTCCTCGTCAGAACCCAAACACATAACCCCAAAATCAAAACACCAATGCAAACACTAGCACCTACACACCACCAAACCCAAACACCATCCAATACCCATCCCAATACAACAACACTCACCATCTAAGGAAAAACCCTTTCCCTCAAAACCCTAATGAAAAGAAAACTCCACAATTCAATCCCATCTCGATCACCTATGCAGAATTCTTTGATTACCTTATGGCAAGGGGATTTATAATCTCGATATTAGGAAGGGTTCCAAAATCACCAGGACCATGGTTTAACCCAAATGTTATATGTGCCTATCACTTCGGGGTCATCGGTCACTCTATAGAACACTGTCGTGCCGTTAAGTACAACGTTCAACACCTTGTGGCCACAAAACAACTAACATTCGAAGACGCCCCACCAGATGTGCACAGAAACCCACTGCCAAATCACGACAATCAAGGTATCAATGCTATGGAAGGGGCACAAGGAGGGTCATACATATGGAAAGTTCCTGAAATAAAAACTTTTATGAAAGTTATCTTCCAAGAGATGTGTAGGCACGGGATGGTAGAAAAGTTGAGGAAAGATGAAGATCCCAACAGTTGCGAGTGGCACGGTTCGGTAGGCCATACACTGGAAGATTGTCTAGAATTCAAACTCTTACTACAAAAGATGATGGACATGTGGTTAATTACTGTGGAGAGGGGTCCTTCATGCTAGAGTGTAAATGCTATTACACAAGGCGAGGGAGACACGATCAAGACACGGAGGCCATCAATGACCCGCTTCATAACCGTGATGAATGTTCCCCACAATGCACCATCAAACTCGCCTCGATGGGTGTCAGTAATGAAATCGGTAACAAAAGGAAGGTCCCAATCGTTTCCTTATAAGTCAAATAAAGTAGTACCATGGGTCTACGGTGGAAACGATACCGAGACAATGGGACAACCCCCTAAGGTTACCAATGTGGCTAGAGTTAGCAGAATTACCAAGAGTGGACATGTTTATGGTCTCCTAGATGTAGAGAAAGTCCCAACCAATACTAGTAAAGGGAAGACAAAGGTGAACATCCTCATAGATGAAGAAGTAGAGCAGACTTGGCAGAGCCAAACATGCCTGATGACAAAGGTGGGGTATCCAATGAGGAAGCCTATCAATTCTTGCAATTCATAAGACAGAGTGAGGATAAGGTGGTGGACTAACTAAGCCGCATCCCGACTTGAATATCTATACTATCATTACTAATGAGTTTCGAGGCCCACATAAATGTGCTTCCAAATGTGCTAAACCAGGCACATGTTAGCCATGAAATAACCACAGACATGCTTAGTGTTTTTATCAACAACATTGTGGCCAACAATTATATATCCTTCAGCGATCAAGAAATACCAGCTGGAGGGACAAGTTACACTAGTTCGCTTCACATTTCAGTAATGTACATGGACTACTTAGTTGGTAAGGTCCAAATTGACAATGACTCCTCATTGAATGTCATGTCAAAATGGAGGTAAAAGTGGGTACCCTGATGGAGAAGGAGAAATATGAGAAGATAGTCCAACTGCTACATGAGTTCAAAAAAAAATTTCCTGATCATATAGTGCAATGCCTGGATTGGATAGTGAGATAGTGGAACATAAGCTACCATTAAAGCCAAATTTTCTCCCAGTCAAGCAAAAGTTACGAAGAATCAAACCAGAGATCGCCTTAAAAGTGAAATAAGAGGTCGAGAAATGGTTAGAGGCCAAATTCATAATAGTCTCCACATACCCTATATGGGTAGCTAATATCGTGGCAGTTCCGCAGAAAGGGGGCAAACTCAGGATTTGTGTTGACTATCGGGATTTGAACAAAGCTATCTCGAAGGATGACTTTCCAATACCCCACATAGATGTCTTGATCAACAGTACGGTAGACCATGCCTTTTTCGCCTTCATGGATGGGTACGTCGATTACCATCAAATCAAGATGACCCTTAAGGATGTGGATAAACCAACTTTCATCACCCCATGGGGGACATTTTGCTATTAGGTCATGTCTTTTGGGCTGAAAAATGCCATGGCCACGTACCACAGAGCCATGACGACTCTTTTCCATGACATGATGCACAAGGAAATAGAGGTTTACGTAGATGATATCATATGCAAATCTAATTCAGAAGAGGAACATGTGGTTAATTTACGAAGGCTTTTCGAACGACTAAGGAAGTATAGTCTCAAATTAAATGCCGCAAAGGGTAGCTTCGAAGTCAAGTTAGACTGAGTTCTCGGATTCATCGTTAGTCAAAAGGGGATTGAAGTCGACCCATAGAAAGTGAAGGCAATTATGGAGATGCCAGCACCTCGAACAGAGAAAGAAGTCTGGCGTGTCCTATGGCGGTTGAATTTCATATCCAGATTCATCTCGCAACTAACAGCCACTTGTGAACCCATCTTCAAGCTGTTAAGAAAGAATCAACCAGTAAAGTTGAATGATAATTGCTAAGAGGCATTCGAGAGCATAAAGCAATATCTGACAAGACCTCCAATATTGATGCCACCAACATTTGGTCGACCTCTACTAATGTATCTGACCGTGTTAGATAATTCCATGAGGTTTATTTTGGCACAACACGATGAATTAGGAAAGAATGAGCGTGTCGTATACTATTTAAGCAAGAAGTTCACTAATTGTGAGACAAGATACTCATTGTTAGAACATACCTTTTGCGCACTAGTTTGGGCATTTCGATGCTTAAGGCAATACATGGCAAGCCATACAACCTGATTGATTTCCAAGATGGACCCCATCAAGTACATCTTTGAGAAACCTATATTAATCGGGAGGATTGCTAGGTGGCAGGTCCTACTATCAGAATATGACATAGTATATGTGACTCAGAAGGCAATCAAAGGCAGCGTTCTCGCAGATTACCTTGCAAATCAACCCATTGAGAGGCATAGATCGATGCACCAAGAGTTCATAGACGAAGACATTATGAATCTATCATCAGGGGAGCCAAGAAAAGAAGAAGTATGGACACTAGTTTTTGATGGGGCATCCAATGCGCTAGGACACGGGGTAGGAGTCGTACTAGTATCCCTAGAAAACAAATTCATTCATATCACAGCCAGACTATTCTTTGATTGCACCAACAACATAACTAAGTATGAGGCATGTGCCTTGGGTATACAAGCGGCTTTGGAAAGGAAAATTAGTTTCTTGGAGTTATTTTGAGATTCTTCCCTATTAATCCATAAACTAAAATGAGAGTGGGAGACTCGCGATAGCAAGCTGGTGCCCTACAAAGAATACATACAAAAAATGAATGAACAATTTGAGTAAGTCGACTTCTACCATATTCCGCGGAATGATAATAGATTGGTTGATGCATTATCCACGCTATCTTCAATGGTTCACTTCAGCGGGAATGATCAACCTCCTTTAAAGATAGAAATTATAGATCGTCCAGATTATTGTTGTATTATCGAGGAAAATATAGATGGAAGACCCTGGTACCACGACATCAAAAAATACATCCACAAAGGGGAATACCCTCAATATGCCTCTGAAACTGACAAAAGAACTTTGAGGAGGCTATCCATGAGTTTTCTAGTGGACGAGGATATCTTATACAAAAGGAATCACAACATGGTATTTCTCAGATGCGTGGAAGAGAAAGAAGCAGAAACGATCCTTAAGGATGTTCATGAGGGCTCATTCGGAACTCATGCCAATGGGCACGCAATGGCCCGAAATATTTTAAGAGCATGGTACTATTGGCTGACAATGGAAACGAACTGTTGTGCTTATGTGAACAAGTGTCATAAATGTCAGATATATGCGGACAACATCAATTCTCCTCAAAATCCCCTCAATGTCCTATCATCGTCCTGACCTTTCTCCATGTAGGGGATGGATGTGATCGGGTCAATCGAACCAAAAGCCTAAAATTACATCGCTTCATTCTTGTAGCAATCGACTACTTCACTTCAGTCCGCACATCAACCGGGGCAACACCATATTCACTTGTGTGTGGGATGGAGGTTATTCTTCTTCTCAAAGTGGAGATTCTCTCACCCAAAATTATGGCAGAGTTAGGATTAGAAGAGTCGGAGTGAGTCCAAGCCCATTATGATCAACTAAACATGGTAGATGAAAAAAGGTTAGCGGTCATACGCCATGGCCAGCTATATCAAAGAAGACTCATAAAGGCTTTTGCCAAGAAAGTTTGTCCACGCCATTTCCAAGAAGGGGACATGGTGCTTAAAAAGATACTCCCAATTCAGGGAGATCATAGGGGGAAGTGGACCCCAAACTATGATGGCACATTCGTGGTAAAAAAGGCATTCTTAGGGCGCGCTGATACTAACCACCATGGATGGAAACGACCTGCCTCTGTATGTAAATTCTGATGCTATAAAAAAGTACTATGCTTTAGAGACATTTCCACACAAAAAAAGAAACAAAAAGAAGAGAGCAATAATGCATTGATCACGCACATTATCTTATACCCTCCTGTTTTAAGGAGAATGTTGTAACAAAAAACCGTATGATATAGAATCTTCGACAGATATTTCCAAGGACACAAGGTTTCTTTGTTATACACCAAACATTATCGAAGATATCCCTAGTCACCCCCTTTGAGCCAGAAAATGATGGAAGAAGTTTGATTGAGAAAAGAAAAAAAACCATACCAATTATTTAACCTGGGGAAAGGGTAGTTTTCGAACTTAACATTTTGGAAGTTGTGTAATCAAGAGACATAACAAAAAAACCCGCTAAGAAAAAAGTTTTAGGCAAAAGTTAGGCAAGAAAGGTAAACACCAAATAAGTAAAATATGCAATTCTCTTGGCACAACTCAAGCAATCCAATAAAAAGTTGGAAATAGGAAAAATTGAAAAAATGGAAATGGATGGTGGAAAACACATTTCGAGCCTTATACTCATTTCATTCAAAACCAAGTTTAACCAGACCCCATTACAAGCCAAAAAGTCCTTGTGGAGGATTGATATGTCTAAGAATTATGTCGGGATAAAAGAAAACTGACTCCCAAAGAAAATTTTAACATAATATTGACATGTCGTGATCAATACAAAAATGATCTTCTTAAAGAAAATAATGATAAATGAAATAATGAGATCCGTTAGGCTGAAAACCCAAAAAGGCGGGCTAAGCAAAAGTTAGGAACAAAATCAGAAAGGGTCTCATTTAGCACAAGACAAGCAAGCTGACACTAGAGCAATTTTTTTTGGAAAGACACACAAGGTGGAAGAAACGAGATAGTGATGGAATGAGTGGAGGTTAAAGAACAAATTTACTCTTTGGGATCTATAAGCTATGGCTAAGTCATACACAATATGCTGGGGCAAATTTTGGGATGGTTGTGAGCCGTATGAGGGCCAACTAACATAAGTTGTTGTTTAAAAACCATTATGCATCACTTTGTCCCAAAAGTCAAAAAGGAAAAGAAACCTTGTGTTCGTCATGACCGATATATGAAATAAAATATGTTTTTGTATAATTTGGGCTCGTACTATCTTGTGAAATTCAAATATATCAATCGAATAAAACACCTGAAGACGAATGCTTCATCGCAAATAAGTAAATAAAAGTGCATGACTATCCTCCAAGTGGAAAGGAAACATTATCAAAGCACTCAATCCTACCAACAACAAGCCCAAGAAAACCAAATCATCTCAACCGGTCAGGTGTTGAGGATGCGGCGAGGCAATGACGATTAAAACAAAGTGCCTTTACACATAAGTTTAAAAACACTCAAAATTAACATTTGTAATACTGCACACATGAGCATTTAGACAACGACAACCTTAAACCAAATTTTTTACACTAAACATCAAAAACATCATTACACATACTCATATTAGTCAACGCATAGTCGAATTCATACAATACAAGCACCAACATGAACCTCATGTACAACATATCCCACCAGAAAGGAATTAAAACTTCGAGAATCTAGTGCTTGACGACCTCGAATATATTCTTTCCAGGCCTCGTACCTGATGCTTTTAGAAAAGGTTTTTTTAAGGGATTGTTGTACCTCCTACACCGTTTCATTAGCAGGAAGGTTTTTGTGCTTTATCCAAATTAGCACTAATTTATTTACTAGTTGTTTATCGCGACAACACGCAAACCCCGGTTTGTATACTGTCACATAAGCAACAAGTAAAGAGGGGCAACATGTGAGAACCCAATTTTGTCTGACCCAAAACACCCTCCAAAAAAATTAATTAATTAATAGTAAAGGAACTTTGCAAATTCAAATTGCAATTTATGATGTTTGGAAACAATGTTTTAATATACTGGATTTCTGTCATGATTCCAACCATGTCTTGTTGCAATTTTTGCTATATGCTAGAAGTAAGGACATCATTTGATGGTACAATACATGATGGTATATAAAAATTATAAGATTGAGGACTCCGTTCTTGATGACCTCAATCTGTGCCTTCGAGTACTCTGTGCTTGACGACCTCAGAGTCATTATTTCAGGCCCAATGTCTGGCTATTTTATAAAATCCATAATTTTGAGGGCTTCGTGCTTGACGACCTCACAATTATAAGATTGAGGACCCCGTGTTTGACGACCTCAATCCACGCCTTCGAGGATCACGTACTTGACGACCTCAAAGAGATTCTTTTCGGGCCCAGTGTTTGACTATTTTATAAAATCCATAATTTTGAGGGGCTCGTGCTTGACGACCTCAAAAATATAAAATTGAGGACCTCGTGCTTGACGACCTAAATCCATGCCTTCGAGGATCTCGTGATTGACGACCTCAAAGACATTCTTTCCAGGCCCAATGCCTGGCTATTTTATAAAATCCATACTTTTGAGGGGCTCGTGCTTGATGACCCCAAAATTATAAGATTGAGGACCCCGTGCTTGACGACCTCAATCCATGCCTTCGAGGATCTCTTGCATGACGACCTCAAAGACATTCTTTCTAAGCCCAGTGCCTGACTACTTTATAAAATCCATAATTTTGAGGGGCTCGTGCTTGACGACCTCAAAATTGTAGGATTGAGGAACTCGTGCTTGACGACCTCAATTTATGTCTTCAAGGATCTCGTGCTTGACGACCTCAAATACATTCTTTCCAGACCCAATGTCTGGCTATTTTATAAAATCCATAATTTTGAGGGGGTCGTGCTTGACGACCTCAAAATTATAAGATTGAGGACCCCATGCTTGACGACCTCAATCTGTACCTTCGAGGACCTCGTGCTTAATGACCTCAAAGTCATTATTTTTATGCCTAGTGTCTGGCTATTTTATAAAATCCATAATTTTGAGGGGGTCGTGCTTGATGACCTCAAAATTATAAGATTAAGGTCCCCATGCTTGATGACCTCAAAATTATAAGATTAAGGTCCCCATGCTTAACGACCTCAATCTAGGAATTCGAGGACCCCGTGCTATACGACCTTGAAGTCATTATTTCTAGGCCCATTGTCTAATTATTTTATAAAATCCATAATTTTGAGGGGGTCGTGCTTGACGACCTCAAAATTATAAGATTTGGACTTCGTGCTTGACGACCTCAATCTGTACCTTCGAGGACCCCGTGCTTGACATCCTAGAAGTCATAATTTCCAGGCCCAATGCTTGGTTGTTTTATAAAATCCGTAATTTTAAGGGCCACGTGCTTGGCAACCTCAAAATTATAAGATTGACGACCCCGTGCTTGACGACCTCAATCTGGGCCTTCGAGGACCCCGTGCTTGACGACCTCGAAGTTATTATTTACAGGCCCAGTGCTTGTCTATTTTGTAAAGTCCATAATTTTGAGGGGTTCGTGCTTGACGACCTCAAAATTATAAGATTGAGGACCCCATGCTTGACGACCTCAATCTGTACCTTCGAGGACCCCGTGCTTAATGACCTCGAAGTCATTCTTTCCCGACCCCGTGCTTGACATTTTTTATTTCTTTGAAAGCCCCATGTTGAACAGCCTCAATCCGAAAATTTGTTGTAGCTCATCCCGCTTCATCAACATAAAGGGTTTTTGCGGCTCGCCAAAATTAGCACTCACTTCTTTACTAATTGTTTATCGCGACAACACCCAAACTTCGGTTTGTGTGCTATCACATAAACAACAAGTAAAGAGAGGCAATTGTGAGTACCCAATTTTGTCCGGCCCAAAATACCTTCCTAAGTAAATAAACAACAATATCAAAGTATTTCTGCACCAATTATACAAATTTAAAAAATTATTTTTGTTACAACTTTGGTCATATGCTAGAGTTAAGAATATTAATTAATTGTATAACATTTGGTAATAAATTACATTCTAATTATAGCATACAACAAGCTAGTTGTGCAACATTTGGCCCTAAAAAAGGCATGATACATTTATTCCCTTAAAAGGAAATCAAATCCCCCATTAACTTCTTCAAGTGTCTTAATGGGAAGATCCTCCCAAATTATGCACATCCACCATCTCTTATAGCTCAAACAGAAGCAACACTCAATTCCCGAAAGGGAAAGGAAATCAAATCAGCATCAAGATAATAAAGGCAATCAAACATGATTCCAAAAAATCAGCACTAAATAAATGCATTTAATACAGTGCGTCAGCAATCACCAATCAACATAATTCCAAAAAAGGGCACTAAGGATATGTAGATTGAGGATCATGAAAAATTCAGCACAATTAGGCAGCAATAAAGAGCAGCATTAAGGTGATAATCAACAATAATAGACAGTAATTAGCATATCATAAAAGGATGATCTCAATAAGGCAATTAGAGTAAAATCAGAAGGAAAATCATAGCTTAAAGGGGCATTAATACTCAAGAGACAAAGAGTGGAAAACACACGAACAGGACCTAATGAGAGACTTTAAGAATAGACGTAAGAGAAGAGGGGACTCATGGATATCGGGTGATGAGTAAAAATGAAGAAGATGTATACCTTTAACCACCGTTCCCTTTGCATATCAAACCGAAATCGCCTGGTAACCACCACTGTAAAAGGGGATTTGTCATCTTCTCTCACCCCCACGAACCAAAGTCGTTACGCTCTTGGTTGCAAGCTAACGAAACAGTACGGTGGCTATCAGGATTCACCGTCGCTGCGCCTCCTTGACCATCCCGGTTCTGGCCATAAACGACCCTCTTAGTGCGCCAATGCCACTGCTCCTTCGCATGAGTTGGCACCGACGAAGATTTAAGCTTCCAAGAGAGAGATTGAGGGGAAAATGAGAGAGTTAGGGATTTGATTCCCCTCTCCCTTCTCTTGTTAGAGATCGTGGGTGTGTTACCCCATTCACGCTTTGTTTTATTTTTTATTTCTATTTCATTTATGTTTGTTTTATTTTTTATTTCTATTTCATTTATGTTTGATTTATTTATTTATTCATTAATAGTTATTATATAGTTTGTACATTCATTATACTTTTAATCATTTTATTTTATTGTTCCATGTTAAAAGTTATACCATCATGCTAATATAAAATTCACTAAATTCATTCTATTTCTCTTAATATGTTTGAGTTTATAAAAAATGGGTAACTAAACTAAGTCATTTACACTATAACCAAATCAAAAATAATTTTGATCTTTTAATAACAACTCCTTTATAATAATAAAAAATATCTTTCAACTATACCTTTATTATTTTAAAACCTCTTTAAGGTTTGATGCATTGCGGACATTAGTTTCTACTGCTTAATTTGTCTTAGAGATGATGGAATTTCAACTATATTTCAAATGTGTCCTAATTATTTTAGAATCTCTTTAAATTTAGATGTGGTGCGGACATTAGCTTCTGTTGGTTCATCTATCTTAAAAATGATTGAATTTTAATTATATTTCAAAAATATCTTAATTATTTTAAAACTTCTTTAAGTTTTGACGTGGTGCGGACATTAGCTTGTGTTGCTTCACCTTTTCTTAAAGTGGATAAAATTCCTTTTTTTAATCAAATAAACCAATACCAACCAATTTTCAAATTAGAACTACGTAGTCTTGATTCCCTAAAGCATTTAAGGATATGTCTGAGCAAAATGAACTCTTGTCAGACACAAAAATAAAAAATAAAACATTTTGGTTTAATCATTAAATGTTTAAATAAATTATTAAGGGTATAAAAGTTCATGTCATTAACGAGGGCACATTTTAATACGGGCGGACGAGGTGCTAATACCTTCCTCAATCTGTAATCGACTCCCGAATCCCTAATACCTTCCTCAATCCGTAATCGACTCCCGAATCCATAACTCTAATTAAAAAAACCATTTTTATCCAATTTGGGTTCAAATTGAGTTTTTCATGTTTTAACCGCAAAAAACATGGTGCGACTCCGAAAGATGTCGCGTAGCCGAAAATCGGGGCGTGACACACTAATTTCATAATTGATTGTTAATATTGTTAGTTATGAACAAATGGGGAAAACAACTTTTTATACTTAACTGTTTTCTATTAGCCTTTAATTGATTAATATATGGCTTAATCGATTAACAACACCCAACATAATTGTTTTTAGCAAGTGTACCTTCAGATAATCAACTAATTTTCATACTTAATCGATTACCGATGCCTAGAAATTAAAAGTTTTAGCTACTGTAACTTCTATTAATCGATTAATCACATACTTAATCGATTAATGGTTCCCCTGATCACACAATCAATTAATACAACTTATAATTGATTAGCTGAGCTAAAAATGTTTTCTTGATGCATAATGAACTTTCTATATGATGAGTATATGCATAAATCATGATTTAGAAATGTGTGAGTGATAATTTTGTTTAATGCACCAAAACATGTTATTTATGTCTAAATGCATCAGCATGTCAATCATTTATGAATGTATGCAAGTCTCATTTTAGGTTGATTCAATTTTAGACTTTGTGAGACTTCTAGTGTAAGTTCACCTAGTCTAGACTCTACCCAATCAATCATCGTAAGACTTTTATGTTAGGTATCAGTGGTTACAATACACCTAGAAGGGGGGGGTTGAATAGGTGTAGCGGTTAGAATATCCGCTTTTCGAAAAACAACACTTAATGCTGAAATACACCTTAATTAATCGATTAACGAAACAGGGTAATCGATTAACACATTCAACACAGTCCACTTAATCGATTAACAGAACTAATGTAATCGATTAACACACTACACTTAATCGATTAAACCGTGACAGTAAGCTAATGCAGATACAATTTCTTGCGCGACAATTAATTGATAACGAATCGAGTATACAGAGCTTACAGAATTATCAGAGTGTAATCAGTATAGTACAGAAACAGATTATCAATTAAATCTACTATACAAATTAATCGATCAAATGCAATAAAGAGAGAAAGGGATAGAAAAAATCCTGCAACACGAATTTTATCCTGGTTCGTTTGCTTGTCCACCGCAAACTACATCCAGGCCTCCCGGCTGATTTGGGAGATTTTTCTTCACTATAATTGAATCAATGTTTATTACATATACACTATCCAATTACAACACTTAGACACTTACAAGATAATAAAGATCCTATTCTATGGTTTGACTCCCTTCCTACCGACAAAGAAAACCTTTCTTTCGGCGTAGCCCCAGCCAAGAACCTCTGTTCTTTGCTTATCCCTAAGTCTAACACTCAGTGAAGATACCCTCAATCTCTTGGCGATACGACACCTTGAGATTCCCAAAATTACAACACTTTTTCAATCAAAACAAAATAGAGTAAACTTAAGCTATAACAAGACTTATATCTAACAAGATAAGACTTTACTCTAATCACCTAATACAAGCTCATGCAGTATGAAAATGTATTAGTTTGAAAAACAGAATGCATAGTATGTAAACATCTAATCAAGAATCATCAATAAAATGCAAGAACATGTGATATGAAAAGATGAGAAATGTATCATGTAATGCACTCAATCCTAAAGCATAGAATTCTCTCTTTTCTAAACTCACAAATGCATTTACAACTAGATGCAACAATTAACACGAAAAAAATGCTCTAACTCTCTAAAAATTTAACATGCAACTTATGAGATCAATTCTGAAAAACGCAGTTTATAAAGAATTGATTTTATAACCCAGTTAATCGATTAACGACAGCTTTAATCGATTAAACTGTACAAAATTGTTAGATTAATCGATTAACCTTTGTTGTAATCGATTACACTGTGCAAACAGTTAGATTAATCGATTAACCTATGCTGTAATCGATTAACAGCATTTTTTTATGTGTAAAAGCTCAAATATGTTATGCACTTTTAATTCATACATGTATAACACTTAGTTTATGCCTAGAATGCACATGTACATGTATTTATATGATGCATGAACATATTATGAATGACATATCTCAAGATAAAAAAGATTTAAAAGATTTATGCAAATGAGATATGTATTAGGTGACTTAAGCCTTAGACTCAACCTAAACTAATCTAGTCTAAGCTAAGTACCAATCAGAAGACTTAAGCACGTTGATTTGTTGATGATCTTCAAGCTCTTATTAGCACAAGTTGTCCTCATCAAAACCATGACACATAAAGAGAGCTTTCCAAAGTGTTCCTCTTGACATGCACACTTTCAATCTCCCCCTTTTTGATGATGACAAACTCCAAATCAAATATATCAACTGTGATGAAATAGCTTGAAGATTGTGTTGGCGTGGTTGATATGATGCGCAAATTTCGGAAGCTGTTATTACGATCAACCTGCACAATCAGAAAACAACAAAACAACCTTTCTCCCCCTTTTGACATTATCAAAAAGATAACTCAGGTCAAAAATGAGGCAGAGATATGAGTAATGCATAAAACAAAGTCAATGAGTTAATTTGGGATTTAACAATTAACCTGTCTTATTTTTAAAGAAAATTAAACAAATGCACTAGTTTATACAAAAAAAATAGCCAAACAGGTAAAGTGAACGACATACAAGATTTACCATATCAAAGTAGAAAATCTCATACGATCAAGAACCATACACGGAAACAGAGTAGGCTATTCGACATAATTATAAAAAGTAGCATAAAGAGTAACAAAGTTTAGCAGCCATATAAACCAGGAAATGTCAATTAAGAACATGAAAGAGGCACACAAAAGAGAGACTAGAATCCATAACAACAGCTAAATCCAAAAAGTGCCATAAAGAAGAAATAAACCTAATGGTAAGATATCCTAGGTCTAAAGTCTTCTAGACTAAGGTTGAGGTGGAGGATGAGGATCGTCAGTGTGACCAGCAGGAATGACAATGTTCTGATCTCCCCTGATAAGCATAGATAACTTCTGAAATTCTGAACAAAACAAGGCATTCTGAGCTTCAGTAGTAGATTGAATCAGATTCCTCAACTCCCGAAATTGGTTGTCTGAGTACGCAGTTTGTCGCTCCTCATACTGTTCCATACCAGCAAAGTATGAGTCTTTCAATCCTTGGAAATGAAGATCCATACAGTTGTTAAGCCGTTGCTCCATAGCTTCCAACTGATCTAAGCCAAAAGCAGAGTTCTGAGGTGCTGATCCAGAAGGCTCCCCCTGAGTTGTAGCGTGCTGATTACATCTGTCATCCTGATTATCATCATCAGATAAGTCCAGACCAATAGTGGTGTAGTCCTCTTGGTATTGTCAAGTAGTACCGTACTTGTATATACCCATTTTATGAATGAGGCTTTCACCAACCAGATGATCCTTATCAGTGTATTCAACGATGATGGTATCGGAAACATCAATGGGCAGATAATCAACAATGCGTGAGATGAAGATACTGTAGGGAAGCAGCTTCGACTGAGACAAAGACACACTGTTCATAATTTTCAAGATCTCCTCAGGCCAGTTAATCATTACATTATTCTTTACTGCATACATGAAACGTAAATCATTCACAGTAGGCTGTGTGTGATTTGTGTTCCTCTGCACTAAAATGTAAGCAATAATGTAATGCAACAGTCTGTTCTCAACAGATAATGACCCAGCTTTGGTCAGTTGACCCTGAATGTATAAGTGAGGGCCTCTTAGAAATGACTTATAAACCTCAATAGGATCAAAGTTTTCCTTAACCCAGGAACAATCTCCTATACTATAACCAGAAGATGATAAACCACCGACATTCATAAAAATATCATCATTAAGTTCAAACAGATTGCCAGAAATCATAGACCAGTACTTTCCATCCTTATATCTAAAATTAGCATAAAATTCCCTAACTAGAGCAGGGTAAACTTGTCCCTTTAATTCCATAAACTGAATGGTTCCCTGAGCTTCCATATCATGCGGGAAACTAAAGTTTTGTTCCGCCAACCAGGTTAAATCAACATACCGTATGTATGTGGGTTTGCGACCTTGAAATTTCGTCATACGGGTTTCTTGCAAGATGAGTGAATAGTAGGGGTCACCGTGGTCCCGGGTAGAAGGTGAACTGACCTCCCGTCTTCGTACACGAGTGGCTGAGGTCTTGACCCTTTTAGTGCGACCTTGCTCCATTATTTGGCAGAACCCGAAATAATAGTGAATAATCAGAGAAGGGTGTAGGCAAACCTAACCTAGGTTATGCTTGGTGGAACCTTGGAAATGGGGTATAATGAGGATGAAGAAGTATGATTCCTTGATGGTTTGAGAGGGTTAGGATGAGGTGTTTCTACTTTAGTGCACTTGGATTAGTTTTGTTACTGATTTAGAAACTCAAAGTATAAACGAGAATGTGAAAATGCCAAGGAAAGTGTGAAACCGAGTTACTGTCTGCCTTTAAAAAGTTGGTTTTAATCGATTAACGGGCAGGTTTAATCGATTAAACCAGTGTAAAATTTCGAATTTTCAAAGAACTGATGCCCAGGTAATCGATTAATAGAAAGTGTAATCGATTACTCATAGTAACATTTCGAATTTTCAAACAACTGATGCCCAGGTAATCGATTAAAAGCAAGTGTAATCGATTACACATAGTGAAAAAATGGATTTTCAGGCAGTAGAATGGTTTCAACTTTTTAAGGCTTTTGCATGCATTGTGCCAAATTTATCGAGACATTCAGAATCACAGAAAGAATTAATCAAGAGACATATTTTTGCATTGTAACATATATCATTTAAGCTAAATATACATAGACATACAAAGGCTAGACGATAATGTAAACAACTAAACAATTTCAATCGAGATATTGTTCATCAAGAATTCCAAGTTCTCTCCTTAGAACAAAGAAAGTATCCCTGGGAAGGGGCTTGGTGAAAATATCGGCTAATTGTTTAGAAGTTTCAACAAATTCAAGAACGCAATCACCTTTTTGTACATGATCACGCAGAAAATGATGTCTAATTTCTATATGCTTAGTTCTAGAATGCAAAACGGGATTCTTGGAAAGGTTTATGGCACTTGTATTATCGCATTTAATAGGGATATTTTCAAGTTTAAGACCATAGTCCTTGAGTTGCTGCTTCATCCAAAGGATTTGAGCGCAACACACACCAGCGGCAATGTATTCCGCTTCGGCGGTGGACAAAGCAACATAGGCTTGCTTTTTGCTGTGCCATGCTACTAATGAACTGCCCAACTAGTGACAGGTACCACTAGTGCTTTTCCGATCCAATTTACATCCGGCGAAATCGGAATCGGAATAACCTACCAAGGATAGTGAGGCATCCCGAGGATACCATAATCCCATGTTAGTTGTTCCTTTTAAGTATCTCATGATTCTTTTAACAGTTTTAAGATGTGATTCTCTAGGTGATGATTGAAATCTCGCACACATGCATACGCTAAACATGATATCAGGTCGACTTGCAGTTAAGTAAAGTAAAGACCTAATAATTCCTCGATACTTTGTTACCTCTATTGCTTTTCCTTTTTCGTCCTTATCTAGGTAGCAAACAGATGCCATAGGAGTGGAAGCTTCCTTACAATTGTTCATCTCAAATTTCTTGAGCAGCTCTTTGCAATATTTTGCCTGATGGATGAAAATCCCACTTTCTAGTTGCTTTATCTGAAGTCCTAGAAAGAATGTGAGTTCTCCCATCATAGACATTTCGAACTCCCCCTGCATCATCTCAAAAAAATCTTTAATCAAGATATCATTAGTAGATCCAAAAATTATGTCATCCACATAGATTTGTACAAGTAATACAGAGTTTTCTGATTTACGAATAAAAAGCGTTGTGTCAACCAAGCCTCTTTCGAACCCTTTTTCTAAAAGAAAGGTACTAAGTCTATCATACCAAGCTCTAGGAGCTTGTTTGAGACCATAGAGTGCCTTTTTAAGTTTATAAACATGGTTCGGATATAGCCATTCAGGAAGGCGCTTTTTACGTCCATTTGAAATAGTTTGAAGTTCATAATCAATGCAAAGGAAAGTAGCATCCTGATGGCCTCTGATCTGGCTACAGGGGCATAGGTTTCGTCATAATCGATACCTTCCTCCTGGTTGTAGCCTTTGGCCACCAAGCGTGCCTTATTTCGAATGATTAAGCCTGATTCATCAAGCTTATTTCTGAAGACCCATCGAGTACCAATCACAGGATGATCTTTAGGTTTAGGGACCAAGTCCCAAACATTATTACGTTCGAACTAGTTTAACTCTTCTTGCATAGCTATACCCCAGTGCACATCCCCAATGGCCTCATCAATGGTCTTAGGCTCAATTTGAGATACAAAAGCTACAAAGTTACAAAAGTTTCGTAAGGAACTACGGGTTACCACTCCCGTAGATATGTCACCTATTACTTTGTCGATCGGGTGAGCTTTCTTGGTTTTCCACACAACTGGCATATCTGAATGCTCCTGAGATTTGTTTTGACATTCTTCATTGGTTGCTTCTTCATTATCCATGTTCTTTGAGTATGCTTCTTCCAAAGCACCTGCAACATCATCAGATACGACCTTTCTCTTCTCTTTTGGAGAAGATTCATCAAATTGTACATGGATAGACTCTTCAACTTGCATTGAATATTTATTAAAAATTCTGAACGCTTTGCTATGAATCGAGTATCCCAAAAATATTCCCTCGTCGGCTTTTGAATCAAATTTTCCTAAAGCCCGCTTTCCATTATTTAATATAAAACATTTGCAACCGAAAGCGTGAAGATGGGATATGTTTGGTTTAAGGCCTTTTAATAGTTCATAAGGAGTTTTATTCAAATTAGGCCTTAAAAGTACTCGATTTATAACATAACACGCAGTATGAACTGCATCTGCCCAGAAATATTTGGGGGTATTACTTTCATTGAGCATGGTTCTCGCTAATTCTTCTAGCACACGATTTTTCCTCTCAACAACTCCATTTTGTTGTGTAGTGCGAGGAGCAGAGAACTGATGCATGATGCTATGCTTATCACAGAATTTGTCGAACTGAAAGTTCTCAAATTCTCCCCCGTGATCACTTCGTATATATTCTATTTTCAGGTTGAGTTGGTTTTGAATTTGCTTGGCAAGATTTTTAAAAGACTTGAAGGCGTCGCTTTTAGCAGATAAAAATAATGTCCATGTAAATCGAGAGAAATCATCAACAATAACTAGAGCATAGTAGCTACCACCAAAACTCATGATCTGTGATGGTCCAAACAAGTCCATATGGAGTAACTCCAAAGGTCTTGAAGTAGATATCACATTTTTGTTTTTGAAAGAGTTTTTGGTTTGTTTTCACTTTTGACAAATGTCACAAATCTCTTTAGTTTTAAAATTTAGTTTTGGTAGCCCCTCAACTACTTCGTTTGATGACAATTTATCTAGATGTTTTATATGGATGTGTGCAACGCGTCTGTGCCAGAGCCAAATGTCATCTTCTTTAGAAATAAAACATTTTGAAAATAATGTGGTGACATCATCCAAGTTAACCATGTAAATATTATTTATACGATGACCAACAAATTTAACATTATTAGATAAAATGTCACGAATGATGCAACAGTCAGAATCGAAAGATACACGATTACCTTTGTCACAGAGTTGGCTTATACTCAGAAGATTATGTTCTAGTCCTTCAACATACAGAACATTTTCAATTTGAGTATGAGATGAGTTACCAACTGTTCCAGTGCCAAGTATCTTTCCCTTGTTGTTGTCTCCGTACATGACGTATCCTTTTCCTTTAAGTGATAGATCCAGGAAATTTGATCTGTCACCTGTCATATGTCTCAAACATCCACAATCTAAATACCATTTTTGTCCTTGTGTTCGAAGACATACCTGCAAAACAGATCACCTGCTTTTCTCAGGTACCCAAATTATGTTGGGTCCTTTTCTGTTAGTGATTAGGGAATTATCTCCCTTCTTTATCCATACATAAACTCCGCTAGGTATACCATATTTTCTAATGTAACAAGAGTAAGAAGTATGACCATACGTATTACAATAAAAACATGTAGGTGAATGCTTATGATTTTTATTCTTAGTATGAGCTACAGGTTTTCTATATGGTCTCTTGTTCTTAGCAGAGCGAGTATAACCTAGACCAGTACGATCACCAACGTTTCTTGTTTGACTGAGCAGAGTGTCTAATTGATGTTTACTGTTTGCGAGACGTTCGAGTTTTTCTTTTAGTTTAAGATTGTCTTCTTGCAAAATCTCGCAAGTCTCACATACAGGCTTTTGACATAAATTATTAGCAGAGCAGTTACATGTGTTACAAGAATAGATGAGATCTAAAGTTTCATTTTCTAATTTTAATTCATCTAATTCTTTTTGTAATTGGCTTAATTTCTTTTCATTTCTAAGGATTTCCCTTTTCTTATCAATGTTTATTCTTGCCAATTTATTTAGTTCCTCATGTAACTCAACATAAGCATTATATAAAACATCATAAGAGGGTAAGTCATCCGAAGTGGATGAGGTGTCAGAATATACCTCATTATTATCCTCGTGTGAGTCTGAGTTGCCATCGTTGTCAGATCTGACCATCAGACACAGTTTCGCTGACTCCTCCTCACTAGAAGTGCTTGATGTTGTTTCCTCCTCAGGTACATCCCATACAATATAAG
Organism: Lupinus albus; assembly: GCA_009771035.1. Lineage (NCBI taxonomy): Eukaryota > Viridiplantae > Streptophyta > Magnoliopsida > Fabales > Fabaceae > Lupinus > Lupinus albus. Next base: position 6,691,108 of record CM020021.1, on the reverse strand, counting down.
CTTTCTTGGATTTGAATTCCCTGGGAGTGCTCTTCTCTGAATCAACCTTTTTCAAATAGGTAGGACATTGAAATCTCATATGTCCGGCTTTTCCACACTCATGGCAAGTGAAGCGATCTTTGTTGTTCTTGCCTTTGTTGGTTGACTCTTTTGCTTCATTCTTTTGAAACTTTTTGAATCCACCTTTTCTTTTGATGAATTTACTAAATTTTCGAACAAGGAGATTCATAGTTTCATCATCTAGATCGGAGTCAGATTCATCATCATCTTTTTCTTCTTTTGATTTGGAGGTCGTGGCCTTCAATGTGATGTTTTTCTTCTTCCGGTCTGAATCTTTGTGCATAGTCAAGCGCCCCAATTCCATTTCGTGCTCTTGAAGCTTTCCAAATAGTGTAGCTAGAGGCATAGAATCCAAGTCTTTGGATTCAACAATTGCAGTTACCTTTGGTTGCCATTTCCTGTCAAGACAACGCAAAACTTTATTAGTTAGTTCACCTCTGGCAAATGATTTATCTAGAGCAACTAAATGATTAACAATATGAGTAAATCGCTTTTGCATATCACAGATTGATTCACTAGGTAACATGCGAAATAACTCATATTCGTGGGTCAGCGCATTTAATCTAGCGCGCTTGACTTCGCTAGTGCCTTCGTGAGTCACTTGTAAAGTGTCCCACATTTCTTTTGCGTTTTGGCACTGCGAGACTCTAAAGAACTCATCATAGGATAGGGCCGATGTGATAATATTTTTGGCGCGTAGGTTATGCTGCACCTTTTTGCGCTCATCATCGGTCCATAGACTTTTAGGCTTGTCTTTAGGTTCATCGTCCACAAGATGCTGTGGAACGAAAGGGTCGTTGACTACGGATTCCCAAATATCCGAGTCTATGGCTTCAATAAAAATTTGCATGCGGACTTTCCAATAGGCATACCCTTCACCACTGAATATAGGTGGTCGATTAATGGATGAACCATCACCACCAAATGGGTTTGACGAACCCATTCCTTTTTCCCTAAGGATCACGAATACGCGGTTGAGCTAGCACTTCGCACTAGCTCTGATACCACTTGTTAGGTATCAGTGGTTACAATACACCTAGAAGGGGGGGGGGGGGGGGTTGAATAGGTGTAGCGGTTAGAATATCCGCTTTTCGAAAAACAACACTTAATGCTGAAATACACCTTAATTAATCGATTAACGAAACAGGGTAATTGATTAACACATTCAACACAGTCCACTTAATCGATTAACAGAACTAATGTAATCGATTAACACACTACACTTAATCGATTAAACCGTGACAGTAAGCTAATGCAGATACAATTTCTTGCGCGACAATTAATTGATAACGAATCGAGTATACATAGCTTACAGAATTATCAGAGTGTAATCAGTATAGTACAGAAACAGATTATCAATTAAATCTACTATACAAATTAATCGATCAAATGCAATAAAGAGAGAAAGGGATAGAAAAAATCCTGCAACACGAATTTTATCCTGGTTCGTTTGCTTGTCCACCGCAAACTACATCCAGGCCTCCCGGCTGATTTGGGAGATTTTTCTTCACTATAATTGAATCAATGTTTATTACATATACACTATCCAATTACAACACTTAGACACTTACAAGATAATAAAGATCCTATTCTATGGTTTGACTCCCTTCCTACCGACAAAGAAAACCTTTCTTTCGGCGTAGCCCCAGCCAAGAACCTCTGTTCTTTGCTTATCCCTAAGTCTAACACTCAGTGAAGATACCCTCAATCTCTTGGCGATACGACACCTTGAGATTCCCAAAATTACAACACTTTTTCAATCAAAACAAAATAGAGTAAACTTAAGCTATAACAAGACTTATATCTAACAAGATAAGACTTTACTCTAATCACCTAATACAAGCTCATGCAGTATGAAAATGTATTAGTTTGAAAAACAGAATGCATAGTATGTAAACATCTAATCAAGAATCATCAATAAAATGCAAGAACATGTGATATGAAAAGATGAGAAATGTATCATGTAATGCACTCAATCCTAAAGCATAGAATTCTCTTTTCTAAACTCACAAATGCATTTACAACTAGATGCAACAATTAACACGAAAAAAATGCTCTAACTCTCTAAAAATTTAACATGCAACTTATGAGATCAATTCTGAAAAACGCAGTTTATAAAGAATTGATTTTATAACCCAGTTAATCGATTAACGACAGCTTTAATCGATTAAACTGTACAAAATTGTTAGATTAATCGATTAACCTATGTTGTAATCGATTAACAGCATTTTTTTATGTGTAAAAGCTCAAATATGTTATGCACTTTTAATTCATACATGTATAACACTTAGTTTATGCCTAGAATGCACATGTACATGTATTTATATGATGCATGAACATATTATGAATGACATATCTCAAGATAAAAAAGATTTAAAAGATTTATGCAAATGAGATATGTATTAGGTGACTTAAGCCTTAGACTCAACCTAAACTAATCTAGTCTAAGCTAAGTACCAATCAGAAGACTTAAGCACGTTGATTTGTTGATGATCTTCAAGCTCTTATTAGCACAAGTTGTCCTCATCAAAACCATGACACATAAAGAGAGCTTTCCAAAGTGTTCCTCTTGACATGCACACTTTCATTCTAGACAATATATAAAACAAATAACCTAAGTCTATTTGATTGAGCTTGAGCCTTGGCCTTGTTGTTTGTTGAGTTGGTTTTCTCTTCAAGCTTTCCTTTGTCCTTGTCTTCATCAAAATCATATTATGATGCACACTTACATTCTCACTATATACTAACAACCGCTAATGCCACCTCCTAACAATTATCTAACTAACATAACTACTAATAACTGACTCATACATGCACTCTATGTACACAATATCCCTCCCTTAAAATTCTCCATGTCCTCAAGGAAAAACATAAACTTCAAAGAAAGGAAATTTCAACGTGTAAAGTAGTTCCCAAGTGGCTTCCTCTTCACATTCACCATCCCATTGGACTAACACTTCAGTGAGGTGTAAATTGAGGTGGCCCACAACTGGTTTCCTCCCTATCCCAACTTCAGTGGTACTATCCCGTTAAGCTTATTTGTTGGACATTTATATAAGATGTAAAGTGAGGTTGATACTGCTTTACCCCATAGCTTTTGTGGTATGTCTTTATCTTCGGTCAAGCTTCTAGCCATGTTCATGATAGTCTTGTTCCTTCTTTCTGCAATAGCATTATGTTGTGGAGTGTATGGAGTAGTGACTTCATGTCTAATCCAATTCTTTTAACAATAGGACTCAAATTCATTTGAGGTAAACTCCTATACTCCATTTGTTCTAAGAATCTTCAATTGTTTCCCACTTTCCTTTTCTACAACAACTTTGAAATTTAGAAAGGATTCAAAAGCATCACTCTTTGCTTTTATCACATCCAACCAAAATATTGAGCTGAATTCATCCACAAAGATTATGAGACACATATTTCCATCTAGTGAAGGTATTTCAAAGGAGACACACACATCAGAATGCACAACCTCTAATACTGATCTGGACGACTTGACCTCATATTCACCTCTGATTTGAATGAGATTCTAGATTGCTTTCCAATCAAGCAAATTTTGCAAGCCCTTTAATCCTAGTTGATGTAGGCTTTTAAAGTTCAAGTGGTCATACCTTGTATGCCATAGCCAGCTTTCATCACTAGTCTCCATAGTAGCCAAGCATTGAACTTCATCAGCTTTGATGTTCACTTGGAATGTCATGTTCCTTGTCAATTTACTAATGAGAAGGAGTCTCTTGTCAGCGCCAAACAATTCAAGTTGACCATTCCTCATTACAACAGTGAAGCCTTTCTCTATTAATTGGCCTATGCTTAGCAGATTGCACTTTATTTCAGATACAAACGACACATTTGAGATTGTAGCCTTTGAGCCATTTTGCCTCATTATAAAAACATCTTCAGCTCCTTCCACTTTCAATGAACTAATATCTGCTAATTTTACTCTGCTCTTCTTGGATGGATCAAAATCTACCAACCACTCTTTATGTCTTGTCATGTGATTTGAGCATCCTGGGTCAAGATACCATGATTCAATGTTTGACCTTTCAGCAAAGGTTGTAACCATTAGATTCAATGGTTCTTACTCTGGTTCTTCTTGTACAACATATTCTTCTTTTTCTAGATTCTTCACTTGCTTTCCTCTATTAGTAGGACACTCATAGGAATAATGTCCTAGTTTATGCCAATTGAAGCATTCTACCCATCTTTTGTCATACCTTTTCTGGCTCTTAATCATTCTTAACCCTTCTATTTTATCACAAGATTCAGGTCAATCATGATCTGATTTGTTTTTATCAGAATTTTGAGCCCGTTTCTTGTGAAAGCCAGCTTCTCCTCTCCACTTCTTATCCTTTTTTTATCTCTATCATTGAAATGGCTTGCTTTCAAAGCTTGTACAATGTTCTTGAAATGATTTTTATCAAGTAATATCATCTCATGAGATTCCAAGGAGCTTTGAAGCTCTTAAATCTTCATCCTAGTGATATACTTTGATTCTTCAAATGCAACTACTATGTAGTCGAATTTCTGATGCAAGGATCTCATGATTTTCTCATTTATCATGAGATTTGTGATGGATTCTCCATAACCTTTCATCTTATTGGATATGGTGAGCTCTCTGGTGAAGTATTCACTAATTCTATCAATTTCTTCCATCTTTAACAATTCATATTGCCTCATAAGAGTATGAAGTTTCACCATTTTGACCTTGTCTCCACTAGCATGGCTTCTAATAAAGATTCCCCAAGCTTCTTTAGCAGTGGTGACATTTTGATTTTTTTTTAAATGAACATCATCAGCACATTGATGAATAAAGAATAAAGTCTTGTTGTCTTTCTACTTGGCTTCTCTGTGTGTTGATCTTTGTATTTTTGGGTCTTTAGATCTTATTGTAGGAATGATATTGTTAACAAAATCACTAACCTTTTGGAATCAAAACAACACCTTCATTTGAGTGCTCCGACGATCCCAATTCTTTTATGTTAGAATAGGGAGATCCATTAATGGGAGATTGTTGCCATTTCCAACCATCTTCAAAGCCTCAACAGATCAATACACTCCTTCAATCGTTCTCAGCTTTTTGATCCCACCAATTGCAAGCCCTAAGAATCTCAATCACCCAAGCAATTCACACATCGTCAATATCGGGATTACACCTTCTCTTTAGCAAAGTACTCTTAAAACACAATATTTAATTGGAATGCTACACACCCACATGTCCTTGATTAAACGAGCTCTGGATACCAAGTTTGTTGGAACTTTGCAGAAATAAAATAGAGTAACAGAAGAAGGAAGAAGGAAAAGTGTATGAATGAATTATTTCAAATTTTCTTATTAGCAAAGAAGTATGCATACATGCCTTTATAGAAAGTCTTTGTTAACTACTAACTACTTTCAACAAACTAACTACAATCTAATCTCTTAAATACTTGGATTACACATCAAAATCAACAAAGATAACACAGTCTATTTATCTTGGTTCGATTGTCAACCACTACAATCTATATCTAGTCTTTCCCTTCTGGTCTTGGAAGATTTGCTTTACTAAGAAGAAATCAAATGTTTATACAAACACTTCTTCCACCAAGAATTCCCTTGGACCTAGCTAACCAAGTATACCCAAAGAGACATCTTCTTGGACTTGACCTCAACCTAGAAATTTCTTCCTAAATTTCTCTTTTCTTCCAAGGTGATGCTTCATATCCCAAACAGACAAATTTACAAATTGATCGGTAAAATGTGTACAAAGTTCTTTACACTAAAATTCGGAATCAATAACCTTTTGATGAATCTCACAATGTCAGAGATGAATATGAATGATTATGAGACACAAAAGAAAATCTTTCAAAACTATGGATGCTTGAAAACTAAAGCTCCTTCAAAGATTCACAAGACTCTCCATTTTCACATAAAAGTTTGAATCACTCTTTTTAAAAACTCTCTTGAAAAATCGTGTATTCTTGTGTATTAATCTTGCATTAAAATCATACATTTTCCTATGGGAAATGATGGTAAAATGCTAATCATTTTAAAATTGTTTTATGTTGAGGTTAATCGATCATGCAACTACTTAATCGATTAAACTTTCTTTACAATGTCCAAGATTCAAAAACAAAAATTGACTTATTCGATTAACCATGTCCTTAATCAATTAATAGTTTTATGAAAAGACTTGGTTAATTTTCCATGAACCTCTAACATGAGTGATTGATGCATTATGCATGATTTTAAAAATGATATAAGTACAACTTAGTTTAATGTATCAAAATCATGTATGTATACTAAATGCACCTAATTCATGTTATGAATGAAAATCTCATATGCATTATGTTCATACTCTCATATGTGAGATTTATCATTAGGTTTACTCAACTTAGTTGATCCTTATGAAGATTGAACTTGTGTCTTCATGTTGTTGTAGTTGATTTGTCCTTATCAATAGTATTTATCAATTTCTAGGCTTTGTCTTCATCAAAATCATGTCTTTGCATACTTGCATTCAAAATCCTCCCCTTTTTGGTGATGATAAACCAATCCTGCATATCTTTCATCTTTCTTGAATGACAATCAACTTGTTTTGAAATTTGAATTGAGCTTAAAAATTAGCTTCCCCTCACTTTGCGCATTTGATATTTTTGTATTGGCAAAAACTTGTATTGCATCAAATCTACAAAACATGGACAACAACCTTTCTCACTCTTTTGGCATGACAAAAAAATAATGTTAAAAAATGAGCCAAAAGTAAAGAGATAATTCAATCATTTTCTAATCTTAATAGATTATATATGGCTTTAATTGATTAAGCAAGATACATATTTACTGACTTACAATTTTTGTTGTTGTTAATTGATTATACTTATATTTAATCGATTAAATGATGAAAATTTCACCAACTCAATGCAAATTTCTTGATTTTCATCGGGATTACATATAAGATTCAACATATATTCAACACTTACATCAATTGTATTGAAGAAACAGTGAGAAACGGAATAATAGAAATGTGATCAACACAAATATTTCATAAAGCCCATTCATTTCATACATTAAATAAACACCAAGGGGAAAACAAAATTTTGAAATACATATAGTGATCAAATGCAAATCAAACAACAATGATAAAACAAGACACACACCCTAGGACTAAACCAACTAGGACTACTTATTATCATCCGAACTAAACTAGGTACTAGGAGGTGGTTGAGACAATCCAACTAATGTTCTAAACAAGAATCGAAGGGTTTCAAAATTAGCATTGTTTTTCGATTCTGGTCTTCGAAGCTCAGCCATGAGCCTATTTTCCATTGCTTGCATTCTATTATCAATGCGTTCATTAAGGCGTTGTTCCATAGCATCCAAATGAGCCAAACCAAAATATGGTTCTTGAGGCATAGTAGGAGCCTCATCAGGTTGTGGTGTTTGGTTTTACTTAGGTGGAATTGCATCATCTTCCTCATTAGAAATTTCAATCGTAGTCTGATAGTCGTCCTGATACATTCACATTCCACCATATTTGTAAATATTCATCTTGTAGATCAAACTACCATTTATGAGGTGCTCCCTGGAATTTACAGTAATTACCTCCTCATTGCTTGTGCCAATCCCAGCATGCTCAATGACACGAGAAATAAATATCTCATAGGTTAACAATCTTGATGAAGATGAAGCGATGTCACACATTACTTTAAGAATCTCTGTAGGCCAATTTACCTAGATCACTTCCTTAACAATATACATAAGCTTCAAGTACTAAAAACATATAAATCCGTTCATATTCAAACTTAAGAGTTTAAACCATATTTTATATTATTCATATCCAAATTTAAGAGCTGGATTTCAATCTATCCAATCGATTCATGAATCATTTTGAATTTTTTTAATTGAAACTAAAAACATTTTGAAGAAAAACAATATTCTAAAAACTACTATTTGGATAAAGTATTTTTAAAACAATTTTTTAAGAAAAACACTTTTAAAATTTATTTATTTTAGAAAAAAAACTATTAAATATCTTTTTTGCAATATTCCCCATGTTATGATTTTCAAAAGGCATAATGTAGAACCTGTCGAATACTTGTTCATTTATTCCAACATGTTAATGAGGTGGGGCTCTATGTTAATCTAAATTAAAGAACCAAATCAGTGTTATCCCATCCAAATTAATGATTTTTATGAAGCAAAAATAGTTAATCAATAAAATACAATTAAGAAACAAATGTAACAACAACTTCATCAAAGAAATGAATGCATGATTAAAAGTAGATGAAAAAGGAAAGGTGGGGATAAAAGAAGAACTTGGGAGATCTAGTAGAAAGGTCCAATTAAGCATCATGGAGACTAGGGTGTTCGAATTTAGAATGGTCCAAAAATTAAACCGAAAATCGATCCAAAATAGACTGAAGCTGCAAAAACCAAATGTGTTTGGATTGTATTGGATTTATTTTTTAAAGACTGATTAGTTCGGTCCGGTTTTCGGTTTCATCTCTTGAATCTAGATCGGGCCGAAATTGTTACTGTTATTGTTGTTGTTTACTTTATTGTTGATGTCTTGTGTTTATTGTTGTATTTTGCTGCTGCTTACTCTTAATGTTATTTTGATATTGTTGAACACTATTATTTTGATGTTTTATGATTAATATTTAGTCATTTTTATAAGTTTTGAGTGCAATTGCAATTTCAATCTTTTATAAAAAAAACTGATCCAAACCGAACTGAAATTGCATATATTATTTGGACTGGATTAGATCGAACATCTTAATATAAATATACCAGACTGGACCTGATCGAATGTTAATTACGTATTTGGATAAGATTATTTTTTTTTGTGCGCCTAAAAACCAATATAAATGGACTGTGAATACCCCATATGGGGACCGAATTCATCTCCTTCGGGATAAGCTTCTACAAGTTGACTAAACTAGTGACGTAGATTGATGGAGTTGCTTCAATTTCACCACCATGGCCCCCTCATCCATATTAATTCTACCCCTTAGATAGATAGAGATACAATTTTTTAAATTAAATTCAAAATACTTAATTTTGTTTTTATTACTTAAATATCACACTTATTACAATGTTGATTTTGTTTAATAATTTTCCTTTTGACTTATCACTAATTTGTTTTGTTTTTGAGTCATAGAAATGGTTGAAAAGTCCTTTAATTATCTTCATAAAAAATTCAATTTCCACTCTTGCTTTTATTCACTTTTATAGTAACTTAAAAAAATTATTTATTTTTATAGTGCTGTACCAGCATGGACATTTAAGATTTTACTTGTAAAATTAAGAAAAAACTTTTAATGTTAATCACATTCACATGTTATATAATTGATCTCAATCTAATAAAAAATTAAAGTGCAATGAGAAACACTAAAATAAATTGAAAATTGAGATAAAGAATGAAATTGTAAAGCAAATAACACCATTAGTGAATGTTTTTTTTCTTCATAAATTGGATATCCATCCAAATTGATATATCCATGGATATCCATTGGATATAATGGATGAATTTAAATTCATTCATTATTAAAATTATTCATTTTATTATATCCATGTAAACCTATTAGCTCTAATAGATAGATTTAATTTTCTTGAATTTGGATGAATTGTGGATAATTATGTTACATCCGGTGATAAATACTTTTATTAAACCATTTATTAAAACAAAATATGTGGCTTTGTGATATACCATATTTTATAAGTATAAACAAAGGTGATGATTGCGTGTTTGATTCTCTCCAATAACATTTGGCAAAAATTAAGTCACCTTTATACAAATTTTGTAATTTTAAATGAAAATCGATCGTTTTGACTACTATGATTGCATGAAAAATACAATTGTAATATCATACTAGTATGAGGATTAGTTTACCAGTTTTCTAATTGAACCAATTAGTATGATACGATTTTCATAATTATGATTTGGTGCAACTCCAAACGTTAACACATAGAATCATCATATTTCAGGCTCGAAAAAAATGTAAAAATGAATGAGCTTTATTCTGAAGAAAAAATGTATGAAGTATTGGATATAAGTTTAGCTATTAACCACATCATCAGAAAAAATGTATGCAATTATAGTATATGAATTGGTTATATTGTCAATACATCATGTTTAATTATGTATAAATCTTTACACTAATAATATACTTCTTAGACTCTTAAATTAAGTCTGGTGTAAACCATTGTTTAATGCCCTAGAATTCTCAAGTGTCCAAAGAAAGCTATTGACTTAGAATTCTCAACGGCATACGATTTGATATATTTTGATTTATGCTGCATTGTTGGTTGATAATTCAAATCATAAATAGGTTTCGTCCAAATAGACAGCGTATTGGGCACGACATTCTAGTTATGTTGACGGTTCAGAATTATGAATTCACACACTCCTCCATGATCATTTATCTCAAACGGTATCTCATTCCATGTCCCGAACCAATAGTATATTATCATATAAATAAATATATTTTTTTTAAAACGAAATGAAACATTTTTATTGGCTTGAGACAGAGAATAGGACACCATTTAAAACAAATGACATATGTCCCACTTCCACTAAGTCCATGTAAAAGAATTTATCAGTCTCCGAGTAAAGTTTTATATCACATCATATTTAACGATAAACTTTAATTTTATATTTAATGATGAAAATATAATTACATTATAAATAATTATAAATAATAAAGGGAGGGGATGCATTTAAAAAATTTAAATCACGTCTTATACATGAATTTTAGGAAAATTCAATGGTTTGAATTAGTGAGTTAATCTAAACCATTGGATTTTCCTAGAATTAATAACTAAGATGTGAAGTAAGTTTCAAAACTTACTCTTGAAGTAAGTGAATATTTTCTCATAAATAAATGATAAAAATGTCATATTATATCATTTTTCCTTTATTTCTTTATTCACTTTTCTCTCCAATACTATAATAAATCCTCACCCTACCTCTATCTTACAAAAATATGAACAATAAAATAAAAACAGCACAATAGAGTAATGTTATATTCTTCTACTAAATCTTTCTATTCACAATAAATTAATATATGTAACTTATAAAATAATCGTTGATAATCAAAACATCATTCTATAACATATATCATTTTATTGTTGTTAAGAAAACTTATATAAAGATTTAGTAGAAAAATTCATCATTTTCTACTATATTATATTTTTACTTGCCATGGAAGTAATGGGTAGCTTAACCTCCAAGCATTACAAATAAGTACAAAACGCGTTTAACATTAAAAAACAACATAATTAAATAAATAACTAAAAGCTATAAATATGAATACCAGTCATAGACAAATCCATCATCATTCTCACTTCACTCGACATAAAACTTTCCATAATGAAATCCACTCTTTCTTCTTTCACAGGTTTTCGATCAGCATCATCATGGTTCGAGTTATATGCTGCATTTTCAACATTCATGATGCTTCTAAGAACAGCCATCAATGATCTCATACCATCCCAAGTTCGATGCTTCATCACAACAAAGCTAGAATCTTTCTTCTCAAATATTTACCAATCAAATAACACTGCATCTCTCACAATTAACCGAATTTGGGACGAAAGTTCGAGAAATAACGAACTTTATCAGGCTGCGTGCAACTACCTTCCCTCGAGAGTAGGTCAAAGTTACAAATCGCTCAAAATCGGAAAACTCGATGACTGTAAAGATCTCATGTTCGCAGTGGATGCAACAGAAGAAGTGGTGGATGAATTTGAAGGCATGAAGTTCACTTGGATGCTAGATGAAGGTTCTTCTGAAAAAGAACGTAGGGATTTGGACAAGGTAGCTTTTAAGTTAAGCTTCAACGAGAAACATAGAGAAATAGCAATGAAAAAGTACATACCCCATGTACTAAAAACATATGAAGAATTCAAATCTGAACGCAAGATTCTTAAACTGAATTCTTGGTCAAATGGGTATTGGGGAGAAAATGAGTTATCACATCCTGCAACATTTGAAACACTTGGTTTGGATCCTGAATTGAAGCAAAGAATTATTAATGATTTGGAACGGTTCTTGAAGAGAAAAGAAATGTATAAGAGAGTGGGTAAGCCATGGAAACGTGGCTACTTATTGTATGGTCCACCAGGAACTGGAAAATCTAGTTTAATTGCAGCTATGGCTAACTATTTGAAATTTGATGTGTATGATTTAGATTTGAATTCTGTTTATTCTAACTCGGATCTCATGAATGCAATGAGAAGTACAACAAGACGTTCAATTATTGTGCTTGAAGATATAGATTGCAACAAAGAGGTGAATGCTCGATCAGTTAGAGACGAGGATAACTCAGATTGTGATTATACCCAAGACGCCAAGGTTGAAGATGTTAAGGTGGGTTTTTTACTTTTTTTTATTACATAAATTTCTCTTACATATCTAACTTCAAAATAATCACTACACTGAATCTCTGAATGGACCAAAATGTCGATTATTTGATTCCTTATAATGTTGGAAGGAACCACCATGAACTAGGGATGATAAGGAAAACTGAACTTGCGAGTATCCGTCTCAACCCAACCAAAATTTAACAGGATAATACGATGTGATTGAGTTCGGGTTCGAGTTTTATCCGACTTCAACTTTCAGTTTGAGGTTCGGATACGAGTTTTAGCTGAGTTCAACTTTCGGGTTTGGTATTGTTGATACCCTACCCGAACTTATCCTGAACTCAATTAATATATGCAAAATTATAAAATTATACATTAAGACATATATAAAAGTCTATATATATAGAAATTTGACACATATATATAACCTATCGTTTCCAACTCCGCTTAATCAGGTTCAGATCCGAGTTCAAATTTTGGATTTCAGGTTCGGGGTTGGGTAAGCATAAATCCGACCCTAACCCGCCATGTTGTCATTCCTACCATGAACACAGAACACATGACTAATTCCTTAAGTATGAGGTGATATCTTTGTTAATACAAAAATCTTTATAAGCATAAAAATATTTTTTAATTTAGTTTTTATAACACTATTTATTGGTTAGAAATATCAAGGTCAATTCAAATGTGAGTATGACATATAAGGTCAAACATATGTTTTTTTGTCCATATAAAATTATTCTTTACATATATTTTGATTATTATATATGAAAAAGATTTTTAATTTCATCATGTAATTTAGCTTCAACAATTCGTATATTAATAACATTAAACTACCAAGAACCAAATTGAAATATAATTGCATAAAAGATTGCATTGAAACCTTTTGAGAGTTTAATTTTCATATGATAATAACCATTCATATGACTTCGTTAAAAATCACAGGTTGAAAGGTTTACTCTGTCTGGTTTACTTAACTGCATGGATGGGTTATGGTCAAGCCACGGAGAAGAGCGAATTATAATATTTACTACAAACCATGTAGAAAAAATTGACCCAGCATTGTTACGCCCTGGTCGAATGGACATGCACATTAACTTGTCTTTCCTTAAACCAAAGGCATTTAGAATCTTAGCCTCTAATTATTTCAACATTGGAGACAAACATCCTCTGTTTGAACAAATTGAAGAGTTGTTGGAGAAAACAGAGTTTACACCTGCAGAAGTAGCTGAACAGCTTATGAGAAATGAAGATCCAGATATTGCTATGGAAGCACTATTAAAATTTCTCTCTGAGATTCACATAGAGAGAGGAGTGAAAAAAGGTTGATGAGAATTAGAAATTTTGTAACAATTTTTTTTCACAATGAAAGTGAGTGTAGTGATGGTAAGAGTGAAAATTGACTGTAATGATAAATTTGTGCAATAAATGAAACAATGACAATTTCTCAATTTGGAATCTTTTAATAGGTGAATCAATTCTATAGTAATTTTGAATTTCATTATTTCATATAATAAAACAAAAAAAAATATTTATATGGATATATGTTCTCATAACTTTTTTTTGTTTTGGTATGCATTAAGAATTTTCTTATAATAATTTTAGTCAATCAAATACAAATGGAATTCCTCAAACAACATTTATCTTCTCTAAAACTATTTGTTATTTGCTTTGAACATAACTATAAGCTCAACTTCTACATTCACTCAATAAGCTTATATCAATTTTAGAAGTTTTACAAGTTTATTAAACTACTTATTCTGCAATATTTTAAATGAATGGCTGATACAATTATATTTAATATATAATGTACAAACTTTAATTGGAAATTATAAATTTCTACTTAAAACTTTTTGTCTTTGAAAGAAAGTAATATTGTCTCCTAATTCTTCATTATTTGTATACTATATATTTTAGAGATAATACTTATTTCTTTTCGAGAGAGTATACTAATTTGGTCCTTGAAAAAATTTAATTACCAATTTAGTGTATTTTTGGTATGGATGAAAGCTTCCTGTTTTTGCTTATTTTTTAAAAATAAACTTAAAATTACAATTATGTGTGTTTGACAAATAAATGAAATTATAAACTCAGTTTTTTTTAAAATAAATATTCAAAAGTAGAATCTCCAAAATCATGGGTTAGTTTATTCTTTTTAATTTTTTCACTTCTCATTTTACTCCATCATAACTTTATCTCCCTCCTCATTTTTACTCTTAGACCAAACTTCATAACTCTCCATATCATTGTCACCAAACTACATAACTCTTCTTTTCTGTATTATTTATTTTGTGAATTGTATAATTAAAGTTTAACAACTTTTACTTATTTGTGTCATGTTGTTTTTTAATATTGATATTGGTTTTTATATTTTATTTTATTTTAATAATTTTTTTACCCAATATATATATATGAGGTTTGCTAACATGGGGAATGTGCATTTTTAGTTAAGTACATGTTAGCAATGTGTACCAAAAAAATTGGACAAAAAATATCATTTATGCTTTGTTGAAAGATGTTTTAATTAAATGGGTAATTTTGTAAACTAACTTTCTCTCCCCTCACACCCCTAAACCCCATTCCTCATCCTCATTTCAATTTTTTCTCAAATTCAAAAAACCTAAATATCTCCTCTTCATCTGAAACCATATGCCTCTCTCACCATTGACACTAACTTTCTCTCCTCCTTATCATCGCTATTAAGCACCAACAATTCCAGTGGTCGCCTCCGCCATTGATTCTGGTGTTCACCTCCGCCATTGATTCTGGTGGTCGCCTCCGCCGTTGATTCTGGTGTTCACCTCCGCCATTGATCCCATTTCCATACTGGAATCTCCGATGACTGAAGTTCCCCCGCCGGCCACTGATGCTCAATCTTAGCTTTCTGACAAGTCAATCAACTAGACACATACTGAGCTACATCTCTTTTCATCCCAGACCACCAAAACATCTTCCTCAAGTCTTGATACATTTTTGTTGTCCCCGGGTGGATGCTCATCTTACTCTTGTGCGTCTCATCTAGAATATCTCTTCTCAACTCAGCGTCTTGTGGCACCCAAATCATTCATTTGTATCTCAACAAACCATTAGTATCTATCTGAAGGTCCTTCCCTTTGTCGTCACCTATCAAGGCCCTCTTAACCTATAATTCATCATCAAGCAACTGCATGGTTTTAATTTGATCAAATAACTCATTAGTCACCTTGAGCATCCCCAGTACTACACTCTTCGACTTCATTTCTACTGCTAAGTTCAAATCCCGAAATTCCTCTATCATTTTCATCTCGTGCACCATAAGGGCAGACATATGCAAGGATTTACGACTCAATGCATCCGCTACCACGTTAGCTTTACCAGGGTGATATTATAGGCTAAAGTCATAATCTTTCAAAAATTCAATCCATCTCCTTTGCCTCATATTCAACTCCTTATGATTAAATAGATACTTCAAACTTTTGTGATCGCTGAAGACTTCAAACCGTACACCATAGAGGTAGTGCCTCCAAATTTTTAAAGCAAACACTACTGCTGCTAACTCCAAATCATGAGTAGGGTAGTTTTGTTCATGAGGTCTCAATTGTCTCGAAGCATAAGCAACCGCTTTCCCTTCTTGCATTAACACACGGCCCAAACCTTGTTTTGAAGCATCACAATACACGTTGAAGTTCGTGTCCGAGCAAGGCAGCCTTAACACTGATGCTGAAGTTAGTTTTCGCTTCAACTCTTGGAAGCTCTCTTCACACCGAACTGTCCACACAAAAGGTTCTCCTTTTCTGGTCAGCTTAGTCAAAGGCAAAGCTAGTTTCGAGAATCCTTCTATAAACTTCCGATAGTATTCGGCTAGTCCAAGGAAACTCCGGATCTCTGTCACCGACTTTGGTACTGCCCACTCCATTATTGCTTCAACCTTAGAAGGATCTACTACAACTCCTTAGAAAGATCTACTCAAGCCAAAGGTCACACTTTGACAACTTAGCATACAACTGGTTGTCTCTCAAAACCTTCAATACAATTCTTAAATGTTCAGTGTGTTCCACCCAACTTTTAGAATATATCAAGATGTCATCAATGAAAACTACCACAAACGAGTCCAGATAGGGATGGAAAACCCTATTCATATACTCCATAAAGATCGCAGGAGCATTAGTTACACCGAAAGGCATCACCAGATATTCATAGTGCCCATATCTCATCCTGAAAGCAGTCTTAGGAATATCCTCCGTTCGTACCCTCAACTGATGATAACCCGACCGGAGGTCGATCTTTGAGAATACTACGGCTCCTTTCAACTGGTTAATCAAGTCATCAATCCTAGGCAGAGGGTAATGATTCTTGATTGTAACCTTGTTCAGCTGTCGATAATCAGTGCACAACCTCATGGAACCATCCTTCTTCTTAACCAACAAAACCGGTGCACCCCAAGGTGAAACACTTGGACGGATGAACTTTTTAGCCAATAAGTCTTCTATCTGCTTCTTCAATTCCGCCAACTCTATAGGTGCCATTCTATACGGAGCTATCGAGATAGGTCCGGTTCCAGGCACTAGCTCAATCAAAACTCCACCTCTCTTACTGGTGGTAACTCAGGAATTTCCACAGGAAACACATCTGGAAATTCGCACACTACTGGCAAGTCTTTCATCTCTGACTTCTCCTCCCCTTCCAAGGAAGCAAGCAACACATAAACGTGTGCTCCTTCCTTAAGGGAAGTTTCAACCTCACGGGCCGATAATATATTCGGACCATTAGGAGTGTCAGACATCTCACTAGAAATTCCAAACATTACAGTTTTATCAAAACAGTTTAGCATAACCCTATGTTCGGATAACCAGTCCATATCCAATATAACATCGATCTGGGATAATGGCAAACATATCAAGTCTATCAAGAATGTCCTATCATACACAACCACGGGACACTTATGACAGAAAGTCGACACTACAACAGGTTCATTCGTAGGGGTAGAAACCATCAAATCAAAAGGCAACACATCAACTTTCAAGCTTAAAAGTTCCACACATTCACAAGATATAAAAGAATGCATGGCACCCGAATCAAGCAACACACACAAAGAGGTACCATTCACTACACAACTACCTTTAATTAGGCCTTCAACATCGATGGCTTCAGAACCATTCATAGTGAATACTCTGCCATTAGTCTTGGGTCTCTCGGTATTCGGAAGGTTGACATTCTTGTTCAGCTTAGGACAGAACCTCTTCACGTGTCCAGGCTCCTTACAAAAGAAGCACCAATTCCCCGCTCCGGGGCATATGTCGCCAAAATGAGTTCTACCACACTTGTTGCACATAGGTGATTGTTGTCCACTAGTAGTAGTTGAAGGTTTAGACCCTTGCATAGTAGACCCCCGATATCCAATAGGTGGGGTATAAGGTCGTTTGTTGTCAAAGGACGCCTTACTCTTCCCTTTCCCATGCACAAAATTCCTCTGAGGCCCAATGTTTCTGGGTGGATTGACCTTCTGCTTAGCAGCATCCCTAGCCCTTCGATCGTCCTCATACATCCTATACTTATTGACTAAGGTAGGGAAATCCGCTAACTCTTGATGTCCGAATGCCATTTTAAGCTCTGGCCTCAAACCAACCTCGAATTTAGCACACTTGGACCTCCCATCTGCATCCATATCATAGTAGGGGCAATACCTTGCTAGTTCTTCAAATTTTGCTACATACTCGCCTACGGATAAACTCCCTTGCTCCAGATGTAAGAACTCAATCTCTTTCTTTCTCTTCATATCTGCAGGGGAGTACTTATTGAGAAACTTCTCTTTGAACGATTCTCAGGTAACTGCCCTTCCCTCAACTTCAATCTGCCTCCTGGCGTATTCCCACCAAGTCTCTGCATCCTTAGTCAACATGTAGGAAGCATAAATCACTTTCTGACCATCCTCGCAACCCATGGCTCGGAAAATCTTCTCTAACTCTTGGATCCATTCATTAGCGGCATCAGGAGAAAATCTTCCTTAGAATTGACTCGGATGGCGTCGACAGAATTCATCCAATCCACGGTACTCTATAGGTCCTTATGGCGCAGGTGGCGGTGGGTTAGGATGATGGTTGATATTCTGGTTCAAGTGCTGCAGATTCTCGTTCACATTCTATAACACGGCTATCATTTGTGCTAACAATTCGTTCTGTCCATTTCCTCTACCACGTCCAGTCATCTCTCACATGCACTCTCCCTCATCAACATACAGAAATTTACACAGACAAGTTTATCACTTATTCACAATTCAATCACTCAAACAGTCCAAACACTTCAAGCAATTCAAACAACTCACATTAGTTAAACAAGTCATACACACCACACAATCCACATCAATCATACAAAGAAGCACGTTAGGCCATACCCTAGGCCGTAGGATTAACCTCCTCTCTGATACCATAATTGTAACACCTCATTTTACTAACGCGGAAAATTCAATCATTTTCTAACATATAATATTCTTAATAGATATCATCCCGTTCAGAAATTTCACTTCAACCGAAATACTCCAATAGTCTAGATAACGTTAATAGAAAACAGTACAGTAGTTTCGCAATACTAGTTTCTACACCTTTTAGTCTATTAAACTACATCAAAAATATAAATGAACAACTCCCATAAATGGGTCCAATATCAACACATACAATCTTTTTAATACTTAAAAAAAACACATGCTAAATTCCAGTGCAAGCTAATTCACTTCAAGACTCTGATGTATCTTATTCCTTGGCTCCACCTACAATCCGATTACCACGAATCGAGTAAACAAGACAATATAGAGAGTCAGTCATTAAATACATGCGATATATAACATGGTGGATTTATATAGAATAATAATATTAGAACATTTTGAAAGAGGAAATTACACACATCATCCCAGCACAAAACACACTCATAATCCTCAATGAACCATTACTCATGACTATACAACACGTTCGTGATGCAATCCACTCCATGCCATCAAACCAAAATAAAAAATTCATACTACAAGTACATGTCAAAATTCATACCACGGAGGCAGGTCGAAATCCATACCACGAAGGTAGGTCCAAATCCATACCACGAAGGCAGGTCAAATTCCATACCACGAAGGCATGTCAAAATCCATACCACGAAGGTAGGTCAAATTCCATACCACGAAGGCAGGTCAAAATCCATACCACGAAGGTAGGTCAAAATCCATACCACGAAGGCAGGTCAAATTCCATACCACGAAGGCAGATCAAATTCCATACCACGAAGGCAGGTCAAAATCCATACCATGAAGGCAGGTCAAATTCCATATCATAATCAACATATCATTCACATCCGTAGGACTAACGCGGTTAAATAGGAAACTCATGAGATTTCCCGTTTAATCATGTTAACCGAATGAAACCCTCCAACTAGTGAGTGTCGTTGGAGTTTCCAATGTCATGATTCTAATACCACAAAGTGTAATGCTGCTCCCTCACCTGAGTATTTCGCTAAGGCTTTACACTAAAGCTCAGTTGCGTTCTCCGCCGTCTCCTCCAACCTTAGGGTCTTTTAACCCAAAACAACAACAATTACCACACATCAATTTACATATCAAAACACTAATAGTACTAACCAATACTCACACTTCATAAGAAAACATCATCTATTCGTTTCATCTTCAATAAAAGGGTTTCCCTAATATTACAATGACTCTAAGGTTTTGAAAACGACTCCTCACGCACCCATTTCGAAAAGCAACTCATACTCTATGAGTTTTACAAGGTTTTCCAAAGCAAAAAGAACTACAATGTCAAAAGAGGGTTTATGGGATTTTACCCCTGAACATGGAGAAGAAACCCGAATCAAAATCAAGACATTCAACCATAAGAGAGGCTAAATTAAGCGATTTACCTCTTCTCCGGTCTTTTCCTTGACTCTAAGGGTGCACTATTCTCCCAACCACTCCTCTTCTCTTGGTTTTCGAAAATAATAACCCAATCCTCACTTGGGATTTCTATTTTAGGTTTTAAGATTTCAGACACTCGCTCAAGCGAGGATAGGCTCGCTTGGGCGAGAACCCACGACTCTTCGCATCATTCAGGAACTGAAGCTCTCGTTCGGGCGACATTTACTCGCCTAGGCGAGATTCGTCCCGTAGCAACACCTCCCTCTCGCTTAAGCGAGCTCCCTCTCGCTCAGGCAAGAATCCCAGAAAAATGCCTGGGAACAACATTGAGTCCCTCGCTTGGGCGAGCCCCTCTCGCTCAAGCGAGAATCACTCAGTAGCTCCTAGACTTCCTACTATCCACCATATTCAAAAGTTGAAAATTTTGGGATGCTACAAGGAGATTCATTGAACCTAGTCAATTGCATGTTAAGTTAGTTTCTTTTACATTTTTTGTTGCCCAATTTTTTAGAAGCCAAGAGGCTAGCCACAAACTATTTGTATCTCATTTTTCATTCATGAATAAACAAGTTTGATTTTACCTTGGAATTAATTTGCCTTTAGTCGAGTTTGTCTCCTAAGCAATCCTTGGTCGAGCCAAGAACCCTAGAACTTATTAAGCTTATCTTGCTTGTGGTGTTGAAAGACTCATCACCATTGGTGTGGCGCCTTAACCTTGTTCTTAGCAAAAGTTCTTCTTTGTGGCGAACCTCATTGGCTTATCAATCAACTTTTCTTGTGGCACCACCACCCTTCATACCTTTAACTATTTCTTTTTGTCCAAATACATAAGCCATACAGAAATTATGTCGAACACTTAACCAATACACTAAACACGTTCAAATTCATATATCAACCAACCATATATGTTTTTATCCAAAGAGAGACTTTCAACCAAGAACAATCTTGGCAAAAGAGAACCACCCTCTCGGAGGTTCTCATCAGGAAAAAAAACTAAAAAAATGGGTATAACAATCTAATACAAAAGGAAAGTGAAACAAAGATAAAAAAAGCTATACCAAATATAGCTCTAAACACCGGAAACATGATACTAGAATCTTATTAGATCTAGATGAAGTCTACCCATTACATGAAAAAACTAAAACACAGATTTTCTTCCATACCATTCTTTTTGCCTGTTTTTTTTTATAAACACCCAAAATAGTCCCTAAATCTTTTTGCATGATAAGATTTCATCCTGAAAAAATAGAGTGGTAAAGTAGTCCATGAAAATTTATTGATTAGATGAAACAATTCTTGTAAAAGTAAAATCACCAAATGGTTCCTACAATTTTCATTTATGGGATAAGTTTGGTCCATGAAATTTTTGACTTCATCTTATTTAATTCAAAATTCTAGGGATTAAATTTTACTACAAACATTTTTGAAGGACCAAAATTCTCATGAAATAAAACTTTAGGAACTATTTGGTTAGGGGTATTCGAGATTGATTTGAATCAGATTTTAGGCAAAAAATCATTATATTAAAACACATAATTAACTCGAGTCTAGTCTAGTTTAATTATATTAAGACAAAAAGTCCAAATAATATATGTTGATTCGATTCAATTTGAATCACCTTTTATAAAAGACTGACATTGCACATATACTTCAAAACTCATAAACATGATTAAATATTAAGTCTAATATACTTTAAATTAAGTAACAAGTTTATATGCATTCATGTTAATATTGTCACAACTTTGTCACAATACTATTTACATACACTATAAAAACATAATATCATAAGTCCACAACCATATTCCTAGCACCATGTTAATGTAAACAAATGAGTATTGTATAAATTAATAATATATATTGATAACAAGATGTTCTCATTAAGAAATTGCACATATGATATTGTTTTCTTCCTTCCTTGTGATTGTATTGTATATATGAAGAAAACAAACCTAATAAGTTACTCATATTTATCAAAAAGAAATATCATCTCTACATTGTAAATATTTTACCTACATGTGATGATATATTACTTAGCTATCACATATTTTTCTAGTCATGCCAAACGAACATGAATCTAAGATATGGCTAATTGGTTGTTAAATTTGCACTCTAGCTTGATTAGAAGTGAACATGAATTTGTTTGTGCATATTCCTAATAAGCCAAATTAATTTGGTTCAGTCCATAGTTCCAAGAGTTGAAACCAAAAACCAGAATCAAACCGACATATTTCTAAAAATCAATTCAACATAATCCAAACAATGACCAATTGTTCATTTTTGAAGGAATATTTTAAGACAATATGTTTCATGATGCAAATTTGTTCATGGAAAAAGATTAAGAACTTGTCTTTACCGTTTACAAAACCGAACCTTGCACTTATCTATTTCATTCTCTTTCCATTCTTTGACCTTTTCCCTTTCTTTTTTATTTTTGCATGTTACTCGGTGTGGGTCAGACTTGGGAGGAAACCCAATTGAAAATATCCCGCTTCTAGAAACAAGTATGGACATTTTGCTGAACCAAACATGTTTTCAATTTTGTGGTATGTAAGGTCTTTGTCACCATATGAGCCATTTTCGTCAATATGAATCTTGTTAAGTGAAAAATACATTCATCTCTAACACTTCCTTTATCCAATGACACTTGATCTTGTCAAATGAATGGTGAGATTCTTCATGAGATGGATATGTTAAAGTTAGGATAATGGAAAATATAATATATATATATATATATATATATATATATATAACTAAGGGACATTCTTAATATATTTCATAATTTTACTTTAAGTTCATTCGGTAAATATGATAATAGAGACAATGTGATTACAACTTTAAGACTCATCCAAACTTGAAATTTATAAATCAATATATTGTTCAAGGTGTTAAGTTTTAGATAGTCCAAAAAATCAATTTTATTTGTAAAACTTTGATACATAGTGTAAGAATTTGTAACCACAATTTCCCCAATAATCCTCATGTAAAATTGTCTATAGAATTTGTTTTCATAATTCTAGGGCCTGTATTTTTTTATCTGCATAGAGACTCAGATATTTCAGGTCTAGCAATGGCATCAGGGCAGATCGAGATCGGGTTTGTACATACCCAAACTCGAATTTCAAAACCCGAACTTGAACTTAACAAGGTGGAAAATAAATATATCATTCTCGAACCCATCAGGTTTCGGGTAACCCGAACATGATAGAAAACCCGAAAATAATGAATGTACTCAAGGAGAGTTATGGTACCATTTCATTTCATTTTTCTCTATCATTTCTATTTTCTCTTATTTTATTTCATTACTTTTATGTTTGAAGAAAAAATAGTATATAAAGTCAAATTAGAAATTAAGAAAATGAATATATGATAGAACTTTCAATTACAAAATGAATTAGATGGTGGGTTCGATGTAGGGTCTTAACTCTACCAATCTCAAATCTGAAAATTAAATCCAGATAAAACCCAAACCCAAACCCATATTTGGTTTTCATTGTCAACCATAGTTAAGTTTGGTATTGAGTATGAAGTGAGGTGGAGAAGGATGATAGGATTTGAAAGAAGAGTGAGTATGATGGAATAGTGTTTTGTGTAATAAGGAAAAATGGTATTAGATCACCTTAAATAGTAGGTAACATACCCTAGCATGTAAATCCTCTCTTAACACACTGCACACACCCACCCATAACAAAACTATCATATGATTTCTCTATTCCTATTTATCGATGTAATTTGCATAATTTTTTAATCCTATATGTAGTATGTCTATCCCACTTAGAAATTTAAGGGAGTATTAATAACTATTTTTAACATTTTTAATACTTTCTTGTGTTTTAAATAAGTAATGAGAAAGAAGTTAATAATTATAAAGAGCTGAAAAGGCATTATTAAAAGTACAATAAATTTAATGCAAAATGACACATATTTTTCAGGAAAAAAAAATGTAAGAGTTTTTACATTATTATTGTAGCATTCCTCATTCATTTTTAATTATTATTGACTTTTTAATAAAAGTAATGCAAATGAGTAGTGGATGATACACTGACTGTGTATAAATATATACATTGTGAGTGCATATATATTACACTATTTTTTCAATGAAACAAATAAATAAAGGGAAAAGAGTATAATATTTATGCACCGATAATTATAATATTTATATGCATTCAGTGCATCATCCACCCTTTATTTAGATTAATTTTTTGAAAAAATCAATGATAATTGAAAATGAATGATAAATGATACAATAAAAATGTAAATAAAAAGCTATTACTCTATCGGTTTATATATCTTTATTCTCAAAGTAAAATGGAGTATATACATGTAATAATGAATTAACAGTGCCAATGCTATTGGGATAAATTCATACCCATAAATAACTGTTGCCTTGTAAAGAACAAATTGAAGTACTTTTTTCAATTATATTTCTCCTTTCATCTTATTAAAAGATCCGGGTGTTACATATTAATATATCACCATTCTTCTATTATGAAGAAAGAACACACAAACCCCATAAATTTTTAATATGTATAAATCCCAAAACACTAATGTTATGAAGTGACCTTAAAAAAATGTTATGGAGTGACAATTGTAAAATGTAAGGCTAAAGATATAATTTATAAATTAAAAAATATAAAGAAAAAGGACAAAATTGAGTAGTTATTCATCCATGGTCGCTGGTTCTTTTACGACAATACAGTTGGCTAAAGCTGATGAAATAAGCATACTATAATGTACTAAAACAGGGCCCGTCACATTTCTTGTCTCCTTGTCCACCCTATTTCATATATGCATGTACGTCAATAAAAACATAATGTGCCTGCTTGTGTACGTAAATAACAGAATGTGCAGGGTTAAAAAAACGACTCTTGCATTGACTGTCATTGGGATCATCAATCATCTCCGATTCAATCCGTAAATCCGTAATCCGGTCCTAATATCAATACAGTACAATAATTATATTGATTTGTAATCATATCAGTTAAAATCAGTCAAAATTGGTTATATTGGCTGATTTTTAATTGAATTGTATCAATTATATTGACTGACTTTTTATTTAAAATTAATTTTTAGTGAGTCATTGGTTGAACTATTATATCATTACCTTGACAAGTATGATAACCGGTTGGGTATTAATAACTTTTTGAGAATATTTATTCAGACACTTTTGGTTGCTTTCTAAATTATCCAACTACTGTTTTTGTTGAGTTCCATTTATTTTTCTGCCTCATGTGAACATCTCATGTGAACATCTCATGTTTACAAGTAATTATAACTGAATTTGTGTGTACTCACTTTTTATATAAAATTAAACCAATTGCAAATTACCTAGTATCCTTGCAATTAGTTTCTGAAAGATAAGCATATAGTATAGAGGTGTCAAAATGGACTACCCGGACGGGTTCGGGTTAAATCGGGTCGGGCTAAAAAGCCCGGATACAATTTATATATATCAAAATGTAGCCCAAGCCCGTCCTATGCGGGTTGCAGGTTGTGGCGGGCCGGCCCGCATAATATTAAAAAAATGTATTTAAATTTTAATATATTTAATATTATATATATATATATCATTTGATATTAATGCATAAATTTTTTAACACAATTGTTATATACTCAATGCAACCAAACTTATAGATATAATGCTATGTGTTTGAGCTAAGACATGATGTTAAGTCTACGGATATGATTCATAACATAACTTATTCATTAAATATTTTATTTATATTAGACTCTCAATCTCTAACACAATATAATTTATAACTTCACTTCAATATAATAAATGGATACAGTAAAAAATAATATCACTTTGGTTTATAGTAATGATAATATAGACTCAAATTCAAAATGAATTCTATGTGTCGAAGTATAATTATCATCATAATATTTCTTTACTTTGTGTATGAATATCTTTTGTATGCTCTTTATCAACACTTTCATTGTGAACTGTTATGTTAAATTTGATTGTGTTGAGTTCTCTACGGTAAACAATTAAATTGTTTTTCAGTTTCGTTGTAAAAATTATTTTCTTTATTATGTTTTTGTTGTAAAAGTTAAATCTAATTAAATATACAATTAAAAATGAAAAATAGAATCTATATGGTTTAATGTTCTCAGTTAATTTGATACATTGTTTTGCTAATGTGATTAAAAAGATATTAAGCAAAATAGGAAAAATAATATAATTATTAACTTGATAACATTATTGTAATTTATAAATATTTATGTTCTAGACATTATTACTCTATTTTTTATTCAAAGTTCATTACACAATATTTAGTATATATTATCTATTTTTTTATCATAAGTTATTTTGTAAAATAATTTTCATCTTAAGCTAATTACCTAGCCAAAAAGTCCTAAAAAAAGTTTTAGAATAAGAGAAAATGGGTAGCCCGAACCCGCCCGGGTAAGCCCAGCCCGAACCCGGTTTTAATATAGTCCGGCCGGACTGGGCTAAAAAGTTCGGATTCACTAAAAAGTGCCAAATTTAATACCCAAACCCTAAAATTTAGTGTGTCTCACTTTTAATTATGTCAAATCGACGATGTTAATGCACTATATAATATAATCTTTTTTATAAAAATAACAATGACATAGAGAAAGTAATGAGAATTGAGAATGACCCCTGACCCAACCACAAACACCTGAGGTGGGGGTAAGCTAATCATTAACCACCACAAAATGAGAGTCATCATATATAATCATTTTCATATCTCACGGCCACGGCTAACAAGCCCACGTGTGCGGTGCATTTAACCATGATTCAAACCAGAATGGCTAAATCTCAAACAAAATCTTTCTTTTTGTTAAACAAAACCATTCTACTTTAACCATGCACACTGTGACGTTAATGTATTCATAATTTGTATTCAGTATATAGTTAGTTAGTGGATCATGTATATTGGTTTCAATATATTTCCTTTAGACTAATGCTTTATGTTAGTTTTAAATTAATTTAATATCTTAATAAAAATTTATAAATCAAAGGGCTTGTTCAGTGTTGGTATTTGGACTGGTCACAAGTCGGCCATCTCATAAGGCCACGACTCCATATCGAGCAGACAAGATCTAGTCATGTAGCTATCGATCACACTTGAGGTGGTCGGCCTAACTGAACCTGTGATGACAGTGACATTGTCTAGTTAGAATCTACCGAACCACTGACCTCTGCTATGATACTGTCACGACACCATAAGAATGCATACAATGTTAGAGAGTTGAATGTGTCGTCTGAACATTGAGCTACCCTTTGCAAAATGACGAGGACATGCCTAGTATACGACTACAACAGTCTCTACATGTGACAAAACGACCCATATTGGATAAAGCACTATACCAACTAAAACACGGACATGACATAGCTGCGCGATATGAATAAAGGAGCCCAAGGGCATAACTTTTAAGCGGCAGGTGGGGCAGATGCCCCCTGAAATTTTTAAAAAAAATTTATTACATTTATTTTACCTTTTTGCCCAGAGGAACACATTTGTTGTCCCACAAAATATGTCGCTCCATGTGTTACTTGTGATGGTTGAGTACTTATATTAAACTCTTCAATTATAAAAAAGTGATACATAGAGT
Organism: Lupinus albus; assembly: GCA_009771035.1. NCBI lineage: Eukaryota > Viridiplantae > Streptophyta > Magnoliopsida > Fabales > Fabaceae > Lupinus > Lupinus albus. The sequence goes on along the minus strand of CM020021.1, from coordinate 6,663,258 downwards.
GACATACTTTTTGGAATAACAGATGCACTTCATTTACCTACACACAAATGACGTCTTTATGGAGATACTCATTGGAGCTCATATATTTCTTTAATTTGTAGTTTGATAAATAAAATATAGTACAACTTATGTGATCCTTCTAAAAATTATACATAATTTGTCAAGTTGTCTTACACGTATAGATGTTCATGTTGCTTATAATAATGTGATTTCATTTGAGTTCGTAATGATTTTACATTTGATGAAAAAATTTATGTATGTATTAGTAATATATATTAAAGATGCTTATAAACATTTAATATTTATAATATGTGTGTTTTTGTCCAAAAGTTATATCCTATGAATTTCATTGAACAACAAAAGATTAGCATAATATGTCAATTTCAAAATTCTGTTCCTCGTGTCGTTAGTCATTCAAGTTTAAAATTTCTCAACTATATGTCGTTAGTCATATCTTGTTTTACGAAGTTATTCATCTTATCTTAATTATTGTGGTTTAGCTACTATATAAATATTATTTTCAGCAATGAATACAATTAAACAAAATTATGTAGTAAAATAGAAGATGAATTTCTTGCATACTACATTGATTTATATTAGGGAAAAACATCTGAAAATTTTATCATCATGTATGATTCATTATATTCTTCGTTACTCAATTAATTTTAGTTATAAAATTACACTTAAATATTGTTGCCCACTCTAAAATTTAGATCAAGACCTGCTATTGAAATATCCCACTGCCTTTTTGAGGCATGTCTAGTAGGACTGCTCATCATGATTAGAGTATCTTATTATGGAATATAACATATTCAACCTCTCTATAAATAGAGGAGACCCCTCGAAAGGAAGTTTACACTCAATATTCTCACTTTATACTATTGCTTCCTTATATTCTTTCTACATATCTTCACCCACACTGGCTTGAGCGTCAAAATGCCTTTTCAGGTATACACCTAGATAATTTAAGGCCAACACTTGTCCGGATTCAGCAGATAGAGAAACATTCTAGCTCTGCCCCATCCACACATAAATCTTGTAATTCAGTTTACTATTGCAAAATCCAGACATTGGACTATTTGCCAATATAAATTTTGTGTTTGGTTTGTTTAAAATATGTTTAGCTAACATACCCATTTTATATTATGAAGTTTATTAGACAATTCCACCCCCACAATTATCATACAGGGATCTATGTTGTCTCAAATCAGGTCCCAAATTCTATTTCATATTAATAAAAACATGTCGTATTAATTAAAATTTTAAATATTAACTATTATAGTTTATTTGCTTTATTACCATTGAGGGAGACAAGATAAAGATTCGATTAGGGATGACAAAAATACACGACCCGTGGGTACCTGTCAAAATATTCGCAAAATAGTTCATAAGTGAGAGTGGGTATCATGATATTCGCTCAGCGGACACCCACATATATATTTTAATTAAATATTTTATACTTAATAATTATATTTAACTTTATATTTGTTTATTTTATTATTATTATTTCATAATACAATGTAGTGGTGAGATTATAATCATAAAATTATTATATACACATTATATTATTCAAGTAATAATTATTTTTATATATTAATTATTGTAAAATTTATAAAAATATAATTAAAATTGAAAACTCGTTAGGTATCCGCTACCCGTACGGTTATCCGCTACCCGTACGGTTATCCGCTACCTGTATGGTTATCCGCAAATAGTATGGGATAAAAAAAATGGAGAATTATCATACTCAATAAATCAATAAAAACAATTAGATATGCATGAGAGGTTGCAAAAGAGTTTCCTTGAAATCTGTTTTTCAAGATCTCATATTAGAATATGAAGTACTAACATACATGGATTGATTTAAAACAAAATATGTACAAAACAATATTTAAAAATTACTCTAAAAAATTACAATGGTCGTGATGTTTGATGTTGCATTCCAATTAAAAAATGATATTTCATTAAAAGGAAAAATTATAAAAATATAAAGTAACAATTTTTATATTATTCCTTGGAATTTGATTGACCATGTATATAAAGACATTATTGGTAATTACCAATAATGTATTGTCTAGTGATATAAAGTCACGTTAAATATAAGAATAACCAAAAGATTAAGGGTTCGATTCTTAAAAATAATATTTGTTGGAAAGGTGAGATAATATCATTAGTAATACGAAAAAAGCCTGAAATTTTTAGGGTATGTCATCTAACAATATTTCGTATAAGCCACCATACCAACCCGTTATTTCATTTCCATTTTCCAACACCCAATGACAGTGAAGATCTTCTATACCATAATTTTTCTATCTCTCTATAACAAACTAATATAATTATGACATCTAATAGTAGTTATTATTTCTTGATAGATGATAAACAAATTATTAACATTGACATAATTTCATTAATTTAATATAGAGATAAAAAAAATAGTAATATAAGCAATGTTATTAAAACCGTACCGGTTATCAAACCGGTTAGGGTACTGGTATAGTGGTACAGTGGTTCAACCAGTGGTTCAGTAATTAAACCGCATGCCGGTTAAACCGGACATACTTGCTTATATATATATATGTAAACCTTTAACAAAAAATTTCAAATAAGTAGATATTCATATTTATAATCCATATTCATAATTTACTTCAAATTCACACAAACAAACAACATTAAGTCTTTAATAAAATCAAAGTCTAAAGTAGAAAACATATATTTATCCAAAATTATCACTTAACAAACGCAAAATACAAATAAATGACCCAATGATCAATCATTGAAGTTGAAGAATTGGTGAAGAATTGAAAATTTGAAATTTAAAAAAAAAAAAAATTAATGTACAAACCAACCGGTTTAAACCGGTTTTGACCGGTTTTCAACCGGTTTTGACCGGTTCTATTGCATATGCGGTATAACATACGTACCGTACCGGTTAGGGGTCCGGTTCACTGGTTTTCCAGTTGAACCGGCCGGTACGGCACGGTTTTCAAAACTATGAATATAAGAGCTTGCTCTGATAGAATTTGAAAGGTGAGGGAACTTTGTATGTTGTGTCTGGGATATATAGGGAAAAAGACCTATTCGCAACGTGCTTTTCATAAATGCCCTCTTTCACCTTTTTCACAATTCCCTTCACCTCTTCCTATACTTCTATCACTTCTCACCTCCTCTGCTATCTGCCATCTTTGTCCCTTCATCTAACACCTCTTTCCACGTTCACCTCAAACTATAAATACATATTTTCACTTTTATTATTATTATTTTCCTGATTCAATTAAAATACCATACAACACGCTTTTATATAAATATGACACTTCCTTTTCCCCTGTCTAATCTTTCTCTTTAACTCTCTTTTCTGGTGTAGAGTGTAGACAAACACAACACAAATTCTGAGTAGTCACTCGCTTTATGGAACATCATTCCGTTCAACGATTCGTCGCCATCGTAACCGTCTCCTTCGTATTCCTCGGACTCTTTTCTCTTCTCGCAGGTTTACTCTTCTCTCCCCTTTCCTAAATCACTATCTATGTTCAATAACACACATGTTCTTTGTTTTTTTCTCCCCTTTTAAGAATATTTTTTGGAGTTTTGTGGTTGTGTTTTTGTAAACATGAGTGAATGTTCTTTAATCATTTTTTATCGTTTTGAATTCTTTGCAGGTTTTGGTGGTGGAACCGTTTTGTTCGAGTTGCTGGGATTAGAAGAAGGAAGGAACAACACGTTTCATATTCCTCTGCATCGCAAACTTCTTCATCGCGGTAACTTCACTTTATCTTTTTCTTCGTAGTTTTTATTGAAACGGGAAACAATTTTGCTTATGATCTTTTTAAGTTTTCTAATTTTGCTTATCTAATAAATCCTTCAAAGTTCTCAAACTTGTTAAATTTGTGGAATTAAATAACGTGAGTTAGTAGGAGTGTTTAGGATTGGTTTTTTCCCTAATTGAAAGTTGGAAGTTCCTTTTGAGCACTAGCTTTAGTGGTAATAACTTTTTGGTCGCTTTTTCAATTCACTTTTTTAATTCGCTTATTCCATTCCCTTTACTTTGTTAATTGTTTCCTTTTCGAATTCAATTTTGATAAACGTCAGTAGGAATGTTTTGTCGCGGTGTGGCTTCCTGAGTGAGACTGCTCTCCATCAATGGAGAGGGAAGTTAGGTGAAAAACAAAGGAAGAATAAGATACATCGACATTTATATCATTTTTATTTAAATTAGGATTACACTCTTACCCTTAAAATAAAAAATCACTTAGAAGAAGTCTTACTTTTCCTGCCTAGGTGAATTAATGCTCTTTGTTCACACTGTAATGTAGTAATTGATGTACGAGAATGCCACTTTCATTTTGTTCACAATCTATTCTTTGTTTTACTACCATTTTGATGTAAGGTTCCTTTCGTTTTTTTTAAAAAGGTCTTTAATTTTTATTCATTGGATTTGACTTTGGTTAAATTAAAATGGGGATATAATTTCTCTTTTAAATAGCTGAATACGTATGTTTCTTACATCTTGATATTTTTGGCATTTATATTTTATTTCAAATATACTACTATTTTAGAAATCAAAGATTCAATTATACTCATATTTATTACCATCTTTTTTCAACTCTTATTTTCCCTTTCTTAATTATGAGAAATAGATAAAAATTAAATGATAATATTTTAGTCAAAATAAATCAAATTAATTCATGATAATATTTTTGATATTAAATACACTACTTAGTTATGTATTATATAACAATAACAACATTCATATTATAATATTTTAATATAAGTAATATTATTATCAATGTTATTAAAACCGTACCGGTTATCAAACCGGTTAGGGTACTGGTATAGTGGTACAGTGGTTCAACCAGTGGTTCAGTAATTAAACCGCATGCCGGTTAAACCGGACATACTTGCTTATATATATATATGTAAAACCTATAACAAAAAATTTCAAATAAGTAGATATTCATATTTATAATCCATATTCATAATTTACTTCAAATTCACACAAACAAACAACATTAAGTCTTTAATAAAATCAAAGTCTAAAGTACAAAACATATATTTATCCAAAATTATCACTTAACAAACGCAAAATACAAATAAATGACCCAAGGATCAATAATTGAAGTTGATAAATTGGTGAAGAATTGAAAATTTGAAATTTAAAAAAAAAAAAATTAATGTACAAACCAACCGGTTTTGACCGGTTTTCAACCGATTTTGACCGGTTCTATTGCATATGCGGTATAACATACGTACCGTACCGGTTAGGGGTCCGGTTCACCGGTTTTCCGGTTGAACCGGCCGGTACGGCACGGTTTTCAAAACTATGTCTTTAAAGAGGCTAACATGTCAAGTCATGCCTTTAAACATGACAGACTTAAACTTTGATATTTTTTTAAACAGACTAATATGTCAGACTCAAAATCATAAATGTTATATAGACTTAGTTTATTTAAGGCAAATTTTGATCTAGTCTCATATTTTCACCCTTAATGCGAACGGAGTAATTGTTTGTTGGATCCTTAATTGCTAATTAGTTATAGTTCTAACATAAATGCTTTTTCTCTCTTAAACAACGCTCATCTTATTATTTTGAAGAATATGGATCCTTTTGGCATTAGACTTTACTGATATCTTGATATATATATGATCATTGCATAATTCACAAATTATATGTATTGATATATTAATAATGTAAACACTGTCATTACATAGACCATTTTCTCACATTATTTAATGTTGTCATACTTTTTTTCTCACGTTTAAATTTCCTAATGTAGAAATTCTTAGATGATATATAAAATGAGAAAAGTGTTAACTGAAAAACAATTGTAATTGGCCTGTAGCTATTATTTTTTAGGAAATTCTCATGTGTTATATGCATAATTTATAATACGTGGAATATTGAACATATATATGGTGACAGAAGTATTAATTCAACCTCAAGTCCAGTGTATTTAATATCAAAAGTAAGTGATTTAGATTATGTTAGTTAAATACCTTTTTTTATAGATTTTGGTGTGAAATTGAAAGTTATTTATGTTTAGTTAAAACCAAAATAATAAACTTTTATTTTGTTTGGATTTTGTGCTCTTTTTCTCTATCTTTTATAACATTTTATAATTTAAAGCTACATATTATAATATTCTTATTACTTTCTACCAGTGTTGTGATGACCGGACCTGACAATCCGACTGGTTCGATTGCTAAACAGACTTGAGAATGACTCTGTTTTTTAGTCTTAACCAAATGAGTAGTTGAACCGCTTTGAATTGGAGAAATTTCGGTTCGAGTATACTAAATTTTGTAGTCTTAAATGCTCAATTTTCTACTGATTTTATTAAAAAATAATCTCCACAGAAATATCTATTATTTTTCTAATCAAGATTGTTTTGTGCAGCAGACACTGCAATATTGGAGCCAAACAGAATATGGGGAGAGAAGTGCAGTAAAGCTGATATTGTGATCACTCAAGGACCCACTACCCCACTCCCTAATGGTATACCAACCTACACTGTTGATATAATGAACATTTGTGTCAGTGGTTGTGACATTTCTGGCATTCACCTTTCTTGTGGCTGGTTCAGTTCTGCACGTCTCATCAACCCCAAATTGTTCAAACGCCTTCACTATAACGATTGCATTGTCAATGATGGCAAGACATTGATCAATGGTGGTTCCATTTCATTCCAATATGCCAACACATTCCTTTACCCACTCTCTGTTTCCAAAGTGGTATGTGTTTGACACCATTCTTTGGATCATGTAGAGTGTTTTTTTGTTCCACGTGATAGAGTGTAGGGTATGCTGAATTTGTTGTATTTTGCAGCAATTCATTCTTTTCACTTGTATATACATATATACATATATATAGGTATGTGGCGGTAAGTTACATGTGCAGGTGATGATGGATCCTTGAATTATGATATGATCAAAGGAATATATATGTTTTTTACTAGGTGATGATGACCTTTACCTTTGTTTTTCTGTCTTTTGTCTTATGCGCATCATGACATACTTTTGAGCCATTTCCCATTTGTGTACATTCATTCATTAAATAGAACTGTTCCAAGCATTAAGAATCTACCACTGTATGATTCAAATTTCGGATACATATTCCATCGGGTCGCATCAAAACCGCATCAAACATCATTAAGTTTAAAACTATTTTACTAATTATAAAATAGTTCATACTATAAAGGAACGGTGATGACAACACAATTTAAAACATGACATATACTATAGTCATGCAAATGCTGTATCTTCCACACAATTTAAAACATGACATAGACTAATAGAACAGGTCCCCACCTTTCATTCTTTGTCCCCTTTGAAAAATTACCTTATGAGTGAGGAAGGGGTGAATGCAGTGACCTGAGACGCCTTGTCCTTTTCTTGAATCCTCGGGCGAGGTGATGTCATGGTCAGTTTTTTTGCCTTTAAAGGGTGCAAAAGGCATTGAATAATTTACTATTAGTAAGAAACGTGTGATGTTCAATGTCTCATATTATTGGTCATCGATGTTCGGGTTGGACTATAAAAATTGATTGGATTGGGTTGGACTAGTTTTGTATTTCATAAAAATAAAAAGCCACAAATGAAAAAAATCTATATACAAGATCTCCTCTTTGATTTACTAACTAAAGAAACCTTTTAACTAGAAATGTTGGATTATTTCAGCACATATTTTCCAATAACTCCCAACAACATCATGCCCAACCTGCTATAATGCCAATAGATAATACTATGTTATTGTGTTTGCTAATTTGCGAACTACTACATAGTTTACATAGTTCGTTTGGAAGCGAACTACTTTATAGGCATTAAATGAAATTTTTTTTACTGATTACTGTTTCATTTTTAGTTTAGAAGTCGGTATGGGGGAATACAACTTTAGTCTGAAGTTGGTGTGAGTCATACTGACATCAGTGTAGAAGTTGTTTTCTACCATACCGACTTCTGAACATAACAATCAGAAGTCGTTTCATGTCATACTGACTTCTGAATATAACAACCAGAAGTCGTTTCCTACTATACCGACTTCTAAACATAATAACCAAAAGTCTTTTCCTACCATACCGACTTATGAACATTACAACCCAAAAGTCGTATGTTGCAGTCGTTTCCTGTCATACCGACTTCTAAACATAATAGTACAGAAGTCGGTTTGGGTCGTACTAACTTATGTACTATGTTGAAGTCATTTATTACCATACCGACTTCTAAACATAACAGTTACCCAATTAAGATTTTAATGGTTGAGATTGAAGACAATAGAATATAACGGTTCACAAATTAGTTCACTTGAACTAACTTTCATTTCACTAGTTAGTCACCCCTCTCTTATAATATGACACATCCTTTTCTTTCCTTGCGCCTCTTGATAATTCTCCAGCCATGCAATAGCCTCACTCACCCATCCAAACACCCAGTCCACAATTCCTCCTATACTCTTAGAAGATAAAAAAAAACATCACTTTCCTCTTGGATATTTTCAGGATTTCCTGTGTAATTTTCTCACATCCTCCTCTTCCACTTCACCCTCCACTATCAAGCATCCTTTAAACTCTAGCAAAAATAAACCCGTACTCATAAGTAAAATCCGTATTGTGGTACCCGCTATATATATGTAATTACATTATTATCATTTCCCCTAAAATCTTTAATCATTACTTCCATTCCCCAAAAAATCTCTAATCCTTTCTCATTCCTCCCAAGAACCCCTTTCCCATTCCCTTCCCTAAAATCTTTAGTCCCTACTTCCCTACATTAAAATTATGTGTCAACTGTCTACGTTGAAATCACTTCTACATTCAAAATATAAACCTTTTGAATTTTTTTTACTCAAAAGCATATCAATCACCAAAGAACAAAAAGCATGTCAATCATTCTCACCTTTATAAATTGTGCTGTCTGTTGGAAAATCTTGATTGTTGGGGAAGATGCTACACCACTTGGACAAAGAAGATGTTGATGGATATGCACGTCGAAACCTCCAAAGCGTGTGTTACCACACTAACCTTTAGGTTCGATTCGCCCCCACCAATCTAAGTATATTGGATGCAAATGGGATGAACTGCGAATCCCCTTCAGGATACTTTGGAAACCTTGATGTGATTTGCACAAGCACAACAAGCGTATCTCTCAAAAAACAAGTGTATCTCTCAAAAGTATTTTACAAATTTATGTTTCCCACAATTCTCTCATGCATTAGAGAAGTGAAGGAAGATTTCTAGGCTTGAATTTTCGGATGAAGATTATGGCTTTGAGGGTCTCTATTTATAGAGAAACTCATACCACTTGGTGGAATAGAGCACATTTGGATTTAACATCAGCTGATCCGAATGGGTATAAGCCAAAACGTTTCAGGAATGAAACAAAATGTCACATAGCCCAAACGGTAGGCACATTGTTTGGGAACCAATGCACCCCTGTTCGAATCTTGGTTGATGCACTGTTTCAATTTTAATTTATACGCATTATATATAATACCTGTTGAGTAAAGGAAAGTCTAATTTGTACTTTTTATTTTTGCAAGCATTCTAAATAAAAAACAAAAGTCCAAACTTGAGATTCAAACCAAAGACCAACAACTCAACTCTAAGAATAACAACCACTAAACCAAATATAATTTATATTACATATCATGATAAATTAATATGTATATACTGCTTATGCAGATTTAGATATTTTGGAAATATCTTTCACACTGTCATCCATGGCCTTGTATTCCATATTCTTCAAAGCAAGTTCTGCGCCATAACAACCCATGTTTACTGATTCATTTGCTCCAACAGAATCACGTGGACCGAGTGCTTCACATCCAGAAGGCAACACCGGTCTTACAAATTCAATCATAATATAAAAATTTCGCGAAAGACCCACAAAAATCTCGCTTACGGGTATCTGTAAGGGTATGGGTAGGTACAAGTAACACTCTCATATTTTAAAACGGGGAGCAAGTAGCTATTACCCGTGCTCATTGCCATCCCTAATTGCAACACCAATTTGACCAGCAAATTTTTGCAGAAGTTATATTTACCTGGAAATGTGTTTTCTGCTCAATTCCATACATTTATAGATATATGCTTTCATTGAGGTCTAAGTAAGGATAAACCTATAGGTCCTACTTGAGTATGCTCCACATTATAGTAGGAAAGATAGAAGACTTGAAAAGAAAGTGAAGAAATAAAGAAGATTTGAAAAGAAAGACTATATATATATATATATATATTAGGGGTGACCAGGACTCGATTCTACCCGCTCAACTGGCATGGCCCGATCATGATCGGGTCTGAATAGGGTCGGGTTCGGGTTCAAAAATTAGACTCAATCAATATTTAGGGACGGATAGGGACTCGTCCCGACCCGTCTCATGGTCGTCACTTATGATGTTTGTAAGTGTCTATGTTCAAATGTATATAGAGTAAGTAGTGTACATTTTTGGTCGAAAATATGATTTATTATCTAATTTTTAATCATATATACATGTTTTATAATATATATATATATATATATTATTTTATATGTCAAATTAAATATTCAAACTAATAAATAATATTTAGAAGGCTTTACGTGTAAAATGAGTATATGTTATATTTAGTCGGGTCTAAGGTCGAGTTCGGGTTTAAAGGCTGACATTGTGAATATTTAGGGTCGGGTTAACTACGGGTTTAGGGCCGAGTCCGGGTTCATAAAAATGGTCCAACCAATATTTAGGGTCGGATAAGGACAAGCCTTAATTCGTCTCAACTCGGTCACTTAATAATATTAGTTGGATGTGATCTTCAGAAATGAAGTATACTATTATACTAAAATGCATTTGCACAGCTACATGGACATGAGTGGGGATTCTTCTTAGAATGAAATGATCAAAAGTAACATAATGGGTCCAATTATGCTTGCAAACTTTTGACAAAAATTAAATCTTTGGACAACTTAAAAATGATGTAAAAGGTAGTTTAAAAATTCACACAACTGACTCATTTGTTTAGAGCAGAAGAATTTTGAGACGATAAATTCATCTTATAAAAATTGAATGAAAAGATGTTTAATAAAATATATTGGTATGACAAAGCAAAACTCCCATGTTTGGAAAATATAAAGACTTAAATAAATTAAAAAGGATCTAAGAGGTAGAATATTGACAAAAAAAAAAGTTTGATATTAGTTCACCTAATATCATATATTACATCCAATTTCTTGGCATCACTCAGATTCAACTATAAATTAATGCTCGTTACACCACCAACTATTGTCTTTCGACAAAACTTAGGTACAATTCCTTAGGTACAAATGGTACTTGTAGCCTATTAAAAGGTGACACGTATTCATTATTACCTATACTTTGAAGAGAGAGATTCTTAATTGCAAAAAAAGAGAAAGACTTAATGATATAAATGAACACATGTCACCTTTTAATAGGCTACAAGCACCATTTGTACCTAAGGAATTGTACATAAGTTTTGTCCATTGTCTTTACACCTAGCATCTCTAGGGTCAACTAGGCAAGTATTGTTTGCTCATGTAATCTCTCCGGGTTCAACACCAAATAATTAGGGATGACAAAAATATTCATACCCGTGGGTACCTATAAAAATATTCATAGTGTGTATCCGCAAAAATAGCTAATGAGTGAGAATGAATATCATGATCCTCTCCCCGTGGGTACCCACGTACATATTTTAATTTAATGTTTTATACTTAGTTATTGTTATTTTAACATTATATTTGTCTATTTTATTATTATTTTATAATAAAATTTAGTGATGATACTATAATCATAAAATTATGATATACATATCATATTATTTAAGTAATAATTATGTTTATAGATTAATTATTGTAAAATATATAAAAATAGAATTAAAATTGGAAACTCGTTGGGTACCCGCAGAAACCCGCTACCTGCACGGGTACCTGCAAATAGTGTGGGCATGGACATGGATATACATTACTCGTGTCTGCCCGTGCCCGTTGCTATCCCTATAAATAATGGTTTATTTTAAAAAGAATCCAATTTAGCTCAACTTTATTTAATAAAAGAGATTAACATAATGTTCATAGTCTCAAATTATTCTCTCTTGTTTTCTAAGGTTGTATATATTTTATTCTTTAATTCTAAGGTTATTTATAGTTTAGGCAATTAATGTAGTCATTATTATTATTATCGTTGAAATTAATATCCGTTGAAACTTATTTTTTCTTCAGTTTGATTTTTTCTTATATTTCTATATTATCATTGATGCTTAATAATCATTTTGTAATGAACATATAATATGTCATGGTTGTAGAATAATTCTCATAGAAGAGAAAGAATATATATTCTATGTAGTAGTTTCAAAAAAGTGACAACCAACATGGTTCTTTTTTATTTTCAGTAGGAACTTTCTTTTAAGGCAATAAAATCTCTTGCTATTTGCTAGCTTCTTTTAATTTGCTTCGGTTCTATTATGTGAAAATAAGGAATCAAATTAGGGATCCATATGATGATGCCACTTTTAGAGCAATTTTTCCCTATCTACTTGTCTCTTCATGTAGTGTAAGACATACAAGCTCAAAGTTGCAACGGACTTAGTTGAAAAATCATTTACTTCCATGGTATCGGTCACTTTAGGTTGTCGAGACTTATCAAGACAACTTAACACATTATTAATTAATTCATCTTTTGTAAAAGTTTTTCCTAAATCAACAAGATAATTAGCAATATGGGAAAAACATTTTTGAACTTCATTAATGTTCTCATATGATAGTATGTGAAACAATTCATATCCTTGCATTAATGTGTTCATCCTAGCACACTTAACCTCCCTAGTTTTCTCATGGGTAACTTGTAAAGTATCTCACATGCCTTTAGCATGAGTGTTATTAATATTGTATTAGTCATCAAATTTGTAAGGGTTCTAATATAGTGGTATAACAGTTCAACCGGTGGTTCACTAATTAAATCGCATATTATTGGTGAAGTTAGATATACATATATAATATATTAATATTAATGTTGAATAAATAAAAATCGACCGGTATGACCAGTACGGTTCAATTGAAAACCAACTAGTATGACCAGTTTTGGCCGATTTTGACCAGTATAATTACACGACCGGTATAATTATTGTAGAGTAAATTACACTCATACCCCCTGAGTTTTAGTGAAATTACACAAACCACCTCTCACTTTTTTGTCATTACACGAACCATCCCTAATTTTGTACATATGTTACACTGACTACCCCTGCATAATATAAAAGTGTAATATTTTAAACAAAAAATGTATGATGTGTGTAATTAATTAAACAAAATATTGTATATTATGTAGAAAAATTCAAATAATATAAGAGTCAATGCGTCTTTATTATTTGGCTCGTTATAAAATAATATAAGAGTTATTTAAACATTTCTTTGAAATTATTAATGTATTTTTTAATGACACAAAATAATAAAGAAACATTCGCTTTTGTACTATTTGAAGTGTTACACAATATACAATATTTTATTTAACTTAATTACATTCATCACACATTTTTTCTTTAAAATATTACACTTTTATAACATACAGGGTAGTCTGTGTAATGTATGTATAAATCTAGGAGTGATTTGTGTAGGAGGGAGTGATGGTTTGTGTAATGACAAAGAAGGGAGGGGTGATTTGTGTAATTTCATTAAAACTCAAGGGGTGTGACTGTAATTTACTCATTATTGTATCATACCAGTATTGGAATCGATTCACCGGTTGAACCAACCAACACGGACCAGATTTTATAACTATGCTCACTACTGTATTCAAAAACTCTAAGGAAATCATCATTACACAATGCAAAGGTGATAATATTATTTGAGCTAAAATTATTTTGGACTCTATTTTCTCTTCCTCATTTCATTAGGATTTGAGTTTATCCATTGCAATGCGATCAATATTATGCACACGAGACCCATTTTTTACTAACTCTCAAATATATACATTTATAACCTCAATGAAAAACTGTTCTTGATACCACTTGTTTGGATAAAAAATTCATTAACCTAATTAATCAAGATATATTTAGTTTAAGTTCCACTATGCTTAATTTTCATCTCAAAATCAGTTAATTTTGTTTATGAAATTCATTAACCTAATTAACGAGTGAACTTAATGAAATAAGATATAAAATATGTTCAGAGAAACATCATAAGCTATCTATACAAGTCTAAAACAAATTCTCTATTAGTTCCAAGTATATTGAAGTTTATATTTCTAAGGAATTAATCATTTCTTTGTGATAACCAGACCAGACCGGACGGTCCAACCGATTCGATTACTAACCGGACTTGAAAATGACTCAGTTTTATAGTCTTAACTGAATGAGTAGTTGAACCGCTTTAAACCAGAGAAATTTCAATTCGACCGTGCTAAACCCGGTTAAACCGGAATAACCCGGGGAAAACCGGACGATTAAGTTAAATTTAAAAAAAAATGGAACATTACTCTAATATTTTGTTTTATTTAGATCCAAAAAGATAGATATATTACTTCAATGTAGTTATATAAAATTATTAATTATATAAAATTTTGCATTTATATATAATTATATATTTATTGATAAAATTTATTAATTATATTTAAAATCATCCGGTCCGACCGAACAACTTAATTATTTAAACCAGTTAGACCTAATACGGAAGCTCTTCCGGCTTGACATCCGGCTCGGGTTTCACAACATTGATTTCTTCGCATGTGAATATAAAGTCAGCCTAAAAGCGCTTAGAAAAAAAATCAACCTGAAAGCAATTAATCCATGGACAGCTCAAGAAATTAGTTTTTAGAAACATAAGATCAGAGAAAGTTGAAATTCACCACAAAAAAACAAACAACAAAAGTAGTTTACTCAAAACATATCAAACATGTTTCACACAAGGCACAGAAGGATCATTGTGCATTTTTGCATTTTGTACATGAGTAGGTAAATCATGCTGTTTCTCCATCCAGTTAACAAATTCTAAATGCCATCCATAAAATTTTCTTTAACAAACCATTTCCAAATTGCAAGGAATCAAAAGTTGTCCAGCATCTTTATAATCCCACAGTCCATCATCTTGCATTATTGTCACTCAACTGCGAAGAACAAAAAGCAAACCATTGGAGACATTAGAACCATTTAAAGACATTAATTAGTTAAAAAAACGGGTGGTCCAATATACGAGGATCCCACTTAGTGGGGTCTTGGGATGGTAGATGCATGCAGTCTTATCTCGCAAGCGGAGAGGCTGTCTCCAAGAGTTGAACCAGTGACCTCATTCATGGTCACTAAGAAACAATATAAAAATTATAGGCAAATCAAACATATATCAGATGGAATAACATCAATATTTCTACTAGTTAAAACTATCAATTAACATTTCCAATGACCTAAGAAACTCTAAGTATTGCTAGCTTCTGAAAGTAATCCAAGAAGGAGAAACTTCTTCCAAGGAAAAACTCTTACAACTCAATACTTCAAAACATAATATCAAGCCTATTATTACAGTATCCTGTTTATGATAATTTAACCCCGACCAAATCAAGATAAAGATATAATCTTAACCAACTAACAGGTAAAGATAGACTACGAAATAAAGGATAAATATAAACTTTAACTAAAAATATGAAATAAAACTAAATGTGAACCCAATAAAAAACAACTAACAATGACGGGGTATTATGACATCACCTTATGTGTTGCAAGTGTTGCAGAATTATAACTCATGCAGTGCATTATATCATATTTTTTAATGTAGCATTTCAATATTCACATGTTCTAACGCCTAATGGGAAATAAAATATCCTAAACTTAAGGAAGCAGTAGTGTCTCAAATTTTTAAAGCGACATTAAAGGAAGTGCTGCGTAAGTTAGTCAATCCCAGATAGTGGTGCATAGTGTCCAACCCCAAAAAAAACTATAGCACGTAGCAAGATTGCCACTCCATCAAAGAATAGGAAAATAATATAAATAACATAACAAACACATAAATGCTCATTAATAAAATGATACCCAAAATTAAAAACAAACTCATCATTAACAATCAACCGTCACAATGTAAAATATAGACACACAATCACCACTAAGCTAAGGCATAAACAAAGCAATTAATCAAGGAAGATGATACTAAAAAAAGTGGTGGGTTGTGAGATACACAGCAAGCAGAAAAAGAAAGGTGAAAGTTTAAATACAGAAGAATAAAGTAAAAGGCAATGGTGTGCTGCTGAGCACAGCAGAGACCTGCAAGGCTGCAACAAGGGGATGTGAAGAGCACTTAGCACACCAGAGTCACTAGAACAAAAGTATAAACTCAGTCACCAGAAAATGGCCGACTTTGGCACAAAAAATGGTGTGGTGCCAGAATATTAAACTTCTGTTTCATGGGGACTGGGGAGCACAAAAAAGAGGGTATGGATCTTAACTAACCGAAGATGGGTTTGTAACAATAAATGAGGTCTTACACAAAAAAAGACGGTAGGAAATGACTAAAATGTCTTCAATCAAAATATCAGAAATGGCTAAAATGTCCTCAAAAAATGGGAAACGGTTAATAAAAAGGACAGATTGGGGATTTTTCCCCTCACACCACATTGCATCGCAGAAGGACACGATAGCAGCTGTGATTCACAGCGATAGATTCTGCTATTCGCTCCACGACCAAAATGCAAAGTGACGAGCTGGGAATCGTTGGGAGGCAGCACAGCAATGCGGTAACGTCCTATTGACTGCATATGCTAATTAAGACATTACATAATCGACATGTTTGATATAGTCCTTAGAAAACAAATCCGTCAAAAAAGAACAGAAACTATAAATTCAGTCCAACATAGTTACTTGAATTTCTAGGGAAGAAAAGGAATGAAATTTTTCAAATGTATATGGTTGGTTATTTCAACAGATTGTGAGGCTTACTGTAGCTCTATACAACCATGCAAGGATGCAACTAGAATAACAGTCATGAAAAATTAATAAACTATACATAATGACGCAAGAAGCTCTAACCCCATCATAATGCCAAGGTAAAGAAAGTTAAATGGAATGATAGCTAATGTTACCAGGCCAGATGCAACCAAGCACCACTAAGGATGCTCTTTATAGAAGGGGCGTCTCCGTAAACCATGGAGGAGGAATCTTATGTTCTTTATGCAACGACCATACGGAATCCACTCATCACCTTTTCTTTTCTTGTCATCTTACCTACTCCATCTGGCAACTCATTTACAAATGGTTGGATATCAGTGTCGTTTTACCTATTAATCCAATTCATCATTTCATAAACCACATGGGTATGGTAAAAGACAAGAAACGTTGGAAACTTTGGAGCGTTATCTGGTTAGCTACAATTTGGGCGATTTGGCTATCTAGGAATGAGTTAATTTTCAATTCAGTCAAGCCCTCACTTCACCAAATTTTCGAATCAGCAAGGGTGAAATCATGGCTATGGATCAAGAGTCAGCAATGGATGGACCCAATACTCTATTCCGACTGGATTGCTAATCCCCTTACTTGTCTCAATATTATTTTGTAAATTTTTCCTTTTTTTTCTTCTTGTAACTATTAATCCCTTCTAATAAAATTTCTTTGCCGATAAAAAAAAAGATGCAACCAAGCACCACTACCAAAAACAGCAATAAAACAATGAGTACGAAAAGAAACATGTTCAATATCTAATTATCTTTACTTATTAAAACATAGTTACCAAATTTCGGCCAGAATCGATTTGATCATTGGGTCAATGGTCCAACTAATAGGACATTAGTTCTGAAGATTTAATAATGAAGTAAATATCTAAAAGTACATATTAAAGAACAAGTGGTTGTAAATATCATACTTTGTTTCCTTATAGGCTATGAGTAAATTTATATTTCAATGACATAGTTTGAGATATTCTCAGTTTCAAAGAAAAGAAGAAAAAAAGGTAAAGCACATTCTTGTAGGTAGCAGAAGAAGCAACTACAACTTATTTATATTAGATACTCAAAGATAGCTTAAGCAGCCAAATGGGAAAGAAGACAGTTTATCATAAAAAATACAAGCCCCACATTGCCTGCTACTATGCTGGATTTAGTCTAGCACCACCATATATAGGTAACCTCCCTCTATCTCATTTATTCAGGCCTTGCCTTGCAAGTGTCAAAACACCTAAACAAGTTATCCTCAGTCCTTATTTGGTCTCTTTAAATAGAACTGGTTTTTGGTAGTTAAATATAACAGACGACCCTTAGAGTTGGTTCAAAAACCAACTCGCAAACAGACCCTTAATGTAGCATTTAGAAAAAAGAGGTCATATTTTGACACATGAAAACCTGCCCTATCAAATTAAACCATAGGAGACAAAGGGTTTAGAAAGAATAAAACCACTGGGATAATTGGCTTGGTTCCAATTCCAATCTAATAAAATGAATAGGACCAGGCAGGGTTAGTAATTACGAACCGGAATTGGTCATACTCTGTAATACCCTAACCCTATTATAGGTTCGAACTTGGAACATTTCAAAAGTCTAAAGTAATGAGAAAACAAAAAAGAATCTTTTCAATGTCAAAAAATATCTCAGCTCATTCATCATGCCAATAATCTTAGTAATCTAATTCAATCATAGTTTTCCCCTTGAGAAAGAAATTAACCTGCATGGGACATAGTTGCTAGTTTTAAACCTATATAGTATAACTAGATACCTAGCTAAAACAGACATTTCCTAACAGAACAAATCTCATGCAAATTAAATTTGAAGTCAGACAATAACTCTAAGATTCTGAGGTATACTAGGATAAAAAATTTCCAAATGCTCCATATAAACTCCACGAGTTATTGGTTATCAATAAATGATATAGATTATACTGGTTGGTAAAAGATAATCATGTCAACGTGTCAAATTAGCGTTGCAAACTTGCAATTAGCAAATTCTGAAAGAAAATATCCCTTAACATGACCATTGCATTTACATATTCCAATCTAAATATGATGGTCAGTAAAAGATAATCATGTCAACATGTCAAACTACCGTTGCAAACTTGCAATTAGCAAATTCTAAAAGAAACGTTCTCTTAACATGGTCATTGCATTTACATACTCCAAATCAGCATCACCTATAAATAAAATATAATAAATACAGGACAATAGATGCAGTTTTTGTTTTCCAACCAGAATTCTATCCAAAATAATTCTAATCTAACTATTGCAATTGATGCATATGTATGAAACAATCAAACATGTTGGTGAAGTACTTCCCTGATCTTCAAAAAAAATGCACTCAGTAAAATGTATATAATTCCTTCGACACTTTTGCTCTAAAATGATTGAAATATAAGGATAGCAGAACCAATTGATACCCAGTAATATGGAAAAAGCAAAGACAGCTGTTCAGCAGCCAGTGTCAAAGTTCACTTATTGATAATGCCATACTGTACAATAGTGAACAGAAAAAAGATATTCATTTGAATTAAAGAGTAGGAGAATATAAAATACCATGAGATAAAGAACAAAACTGGATTTTTAATTAGTGAAATAAACACTAAAAAATCACAGGTTCAATGAAAATATTAAGGTCATTAAATCTCATGAATAAGTATAATTTATATTGACTTTCCCTTCATCATTGCATATTTCTTATTTGAGGGTAAGTATTGGCACAATGCATATGTTGTTGCCTACTGACCTAGAGGTCATGGGTTCAAATCTTGGAAACAACCATTTCACATACTAGGCTAATTTTGCATATGTTTGCTTTCCCCAGACCCCTCTAGGTGGGAGTCTCATGTATTGGCCCACCCTATTGCATAATCCTTATTCACCAAAGAGCACATTTTGACATGCCCTTCCAAGTAACCTAAAATCTCCAACTAGGGATACTTGGGTGCAAAACCTATTACAGCCTAAAGCTTTTCCTAACTCTCTTCTCATCTGAAAATAAAGTCTCAAAATGACAAGGAATAAGCCAATGTCTTTTCAAACCACATCCACATGACATCAACCTCCTATCCTAAAATATATAAAAAAAAAAACATTTCAATTATCCCAAATAAACAAAAAAAAAATTCTGCCTAAAATGTACGGACAGAATTCTGTTGCATCCACCCCAAAACGAAAAAAAGAAAGCCCACAAAATTCCAATATCATACCAATTATTTCTCCCCCAATTGACACGACAATATCCTAAGACTATAAGAATAACCAGATTAGCTCCTTCTAAACTTGCACCAAATGACCACTAACCCCACATCTAGGTAGTGAGTTGCGAATAGCGGCTGACCCCAAAAACACTAGCAGGATAGACGTTACAAATATGAAAAAATATATAAGTAATTTATAACCAACACATCAATACACAAAACTACTAAAATAAATCATATTAAAGACACATTTTTAATAGAAAAGACTATTACAGATTCTACAGGTGATCAAAGTTGGAGGCCATAACAGAGTTATATCTCAAAAAATTGCACCATATGAAGGTGATGTCTAAATTGGGTTCACTCAGTTTGATAAGAGGGTCAAAAAAGAGATGACGGATGGGGCAAACAATTAGGGGCCAAAGAAAAATCCTGCTATGAAAAGACAGTGTTTGTTCATGAATTAGGAAGCCTTACAATTTTGTTCTATGTTGATGAAGAACATGTAAACAACCAAACATGTATATGAAATTAGGAAAAAGAAAGAGAAAAGAAGAGAAGGTAGAGCCCAGTAAAAACCACATGGCCTAGAAAAACAAACATGTTAAGTAGAAGGGACAGAAGGGGACAGTTAAATTACCTAAACTCCTATGAAATAAACCTGACACTTATTAAAAAGAGAGGCAAAAAAGACTCTCCCCTATAAAATAGGGTTCCATCGCAGTAAAACACATAGCAGGTAGTGGCCCACGATTTGACCTGTGATTCCACCGCTATTTGACCTGCTACGGCCATCGGCATCACGGGGAACTGGCAAAAGTCTGCTACACTCCGCTATTGCGCCCTATTGACTACCTAGCCCCACATCTAAGAAAAGATGGCAACTTAATCCTACTAAGTGTGGTCAACTTACTCAACTACATGGATCAATGACGTTTTAATCCTCTATCATAAACATCCAAGAAAAGAACAAAAAATCATAAACACAAGCATATCATAACATTAAGAATAATCATGTTTACTTTATAATTACAAGTTATCAAGAACACAAAAATAAGTTAATACCTCTGGCCATCAAGATTTCCCTGCCCATTACTCACACCACTTCCATAAGACCCATCCTCAGCACCAGTCTGCCACACGGACTGCCACGCCTGAGACGGCGGCTGCACATAAACCCCCGTAGCAGGGTCCACAGCCGGCCTCCCAATCATCATCCCACCCGCAGGCTGTCCAATGGGAGGATAATAATACGGAACCCCGCTCGCCGTAGCCCCCAAAATAGCCCCAGCAGCAAGAGCAGCATCATCCTTAATCTCATCCCTGGGCACAATATCAACAAGAAAATCAAATATATCAGTACGAGTAATCGCGGCGGCGATGTCATTCTTCTGGAGAGTCCGGCGCTTGTTCTCCTCCGCATGGAGCCAGGAGCGGATGGTGAGTTCGAGAATAAAGAGCTCGCAGGCTTTGGCGAAGAGGATCGGGGCTTCGGCGGAGATCATACGGACATCCTCGTCAGCTTTCATGATTTTTTTGATTCGGGCTAAGGGGAGTTGGTGGTTTTTGAAGTCGTTGACGTGTTCAATTTCTTGGCGCTGGTAGTTCCAAAACATTTGAAGTTGTTGTTGTTGTTGTTGGAGAAGTTGATGGAATGCAGCGGGTGGAGGAGGAGGTTGGGGTTGTGGTGGGTATGAGGCAGATTGGTTGTTTTCCATTGAAGTATGAGTGAGTTGAGTTTCAAGGGTTTTGAGTTTTGATGAGAGAGTGTGAGAGAGAGAGAGAGAGAGAAAAAAAAAGGGATTGGTGTTATATCATTATTAGTGGGATGGAATTTGAATGGAAATTATTATCCAATGGGGCTGTGTAGATAAGGTAAACATACTGCCAAGTGCCAACACCATTTCTTTTCTTATTTTTTAAATATATTTTTTAGTATAATGTCAGGGAAACCATCTAGTTACTTCACATTTTAGTCATCAAATCTAGAAAAATTTAAATGGTTTGAATTAGTGGATAGATATAAACTATTGGATTTCCCTAGAATTGAAGATGTGGAGTAAGTGGATCTTTGCTTTAATGTTAGTATAAAGATTTTTAAACAATAAGTGTATCATTCATTTGTATTATTTTTTGAAGAGTCAATAATTAAACATTAGTGATGAATGATATAGTGGTAATAAATAAAACTTATACAATATCAATACATACATTTTTTCCTCATATTTTCTTAGAAAATAATTCTCTTGGCCACAATATAAGAGTTTTATATTATTAAGAATCATTTATCGTTCATATGTTAAGTATCATTTATTGTTTATAGGTTAATTATCATTCACACTTAAATAAAATAAAGTAATATATATAAATGATTGATATGTATTGACCATGGGGAGGGATTGGAGTAAGTGGAAAAAACCTACTCCACATCATGACCATTCATTCTTGGGAAATCCAATTGTTTGAATTGATGAATACATCTAAACCATTGAATTTTACAAGATTGGATGGCTAAGATGAAGAGTATGTTTTTTCCACTTACTCTTAGAGTAAGTGGATCACTTCCCATTGACCACATAAAAACTCAATAATAATGATATGCCCTATAGATATTAAGCAAATATTTTTTTAAAGAAAAGGAATCAAGGCCCAATATGAATGAAGAAAAAACTACATTGTAAACGGCGGAAACAATTCAATTTAGACTATATTTTACCTTATATAACATATAAGAGTTTGAGTCTAGCATATTTAGTTGTTTAAAAAAATCAAAGCATATGTCTTTCATATTTAAAGTCTAGTTTGACACGTTAAATAGTTAAAGACATGTTAGTTAAGACCTTGAAATAGATTCATCAAAATATATCAATTAAAACTTCATATATTATATGCATCCATTTTTTAATTAAAAGTTTATATATAATAATATTAGTTATATTAAAAGAGTATGATATGAGTGATATTATATAATATAATTAAATAGATTAGATTGTCAGATTTAATAATCTTTTTAGATTGCTAAAAGTCTGAACTATTGAGTTAAATAGGTTATTAGAAAGTCTGAGTATGACTTGTTTATGAAAAAATATGGCCTAATTTGTTATAAACTATATAATACACACTTATTAGTTTATCTAACTTGTTTTCACCCTTACATTTTGTCAAAGACATTTCTGTTATTATTTTTTAAATAATTCTAGTATTCAAGTTGTAAGAGTTTTAATTGTCAATATATTATTCATTATTCATATGTTAAATATCACCTATTCTTAAATAAATGTAATACACATAAATGATGGATTAAGTATTGGCCACGTAAAAACTTTACACGATAAATATTAAACACATGGTTTTTAATGTTAGTAAGGATAGAAATAGGTCAGATCATCTATCAGATGCCTATTACATAGTCTATAACATGCTAGGTCAAACCATGCTTTTTTCGTAAATAGGTCAGACTCAGGTTTTTTTAAAAACATATTTAACTTAATAGTTCATACATTAGGTCATCTAAAAGACTTATTAAGCTTAACGGATCAGCATATTTAATTATATTATATAATATTGTTTATATTATGCTATTTTAATAGAATTAATATTAATATGTAATTTTTAAACATAAAAGTACAATTTAATTGTTATAATTATATGGATCTAGTTAAAAGTTGACCCATTAGTTTATTTAAATGTAGGTACTATGACATATTTCATGACCATATAGAATAGTAGGTCTTTAAATAAACTAACAGATGAGACCATACTTTTAAATATGTGAGACCTAGACTTTGATTTTTTCAAACAAGTTAACAAGTTCTATATGTTATATTGGTTTGACCTATTAAAGGTAAATTTAACCCTATACTTATTTCCATCCTTAAATGGAAGGAATAAGGACCGAAAAAGAATGAAAAGAAATTGGTGTGTTTGTTTTGGTCATTGTTATTTTCATTTCATATTTCTAAAAATATGAGCTTCATTTCCGGAAAGTTTGAAAATGAAAAATTGTCATTTCCAATATTTTCAACAATGAGGAAATGATATTTTATTGAAAATTTTAACACTTTTGTTGCTCCAATTGTTTAATACATTTTAATGTTTTAATTTTTCCATTTTATTCCAAATCTTTTGATATTTTTGAAATTCAATACACATTTATATTTTACTTTCCAATTATACTCTTATTTATTACTTTCTTTTCACCACATGTTTCTTCATTTATTTTTGTAATCTAGTTTTCAATGTGTATTAAATGTGTCTGTCTAGTCAAATTATACCGAATTTCTATATCATTTAATAATTTCTTAAACGATGTGCATAACCTTAAATACCAAAAGATGTTGAATAAGAGGGATATATTTTTCAATTACTTTATTCACTAATCAACAAAACCTCAAAACAATCAATGAGTGCGTTGCTCATCCATAGCATCACACACCTCATAATAAAATTTAATTATTTATCTCTAAACATAACAATTTTTCTTCACCTCTCATATGGTATTGTTGAAATAGTTCGACGATGGATATGATAATATATGATTTTGGGATGAAAATTAACGTCTTTGAAGTTATTGTAACCTTAATTAAATAATATGTTAGTATTTTATTTTAAATTTAATTTTTTTGGAGAGCATATGCAATTGCATAAGTTAGTTATTACCTTTCCCACATATTTGTGATAGTTAATGACCAATTCCAACAATTAAAGTTGTTCAATATATTGATAACATAAAATTTGTTAAAATCATTCACTTGACTAGCTCTAGAAATATTTTTGCTAAGTCAAGATGCACATCTATTGTGCTATAACAAGGATGAGAAAAGATGTCTCCCACACCATATCTAACCACATGACAATATTGTGAACAATTTTGTTATAAATATTCTCCCTGTCTCTATGATCGAGTAGCGATATTATTGATGCACTTCCTGATTCCATATGCCAATGTCCCCAAAGTCAATTCAATGCCTTTTAGAATTTCCCAATGGTACAAGTACCAACCTGAAGACCAAACCTGGTGACACATTCCTTCCAAATGAGCTGGGATCAATGGAAATATAAATGCTTCAAAAATTAAAGAGAAATACAACATTCAATGACATATATATCCATTTGATTACAATGATATCAAACTTTTGCCATTAAAAAAAAGGTAAAACATACACTTCCCTCCTAGTTCCTTCCAAATGAGACCATCATACCAAGAATTCATGCAATCCCTTTTGAAGCTCAATGTTTATTTAATTTGAAATTCTACCCAACTTTAGGAAAATTCAATTTGATAATGAGTTCACTCAAGATGTTGATCCTCCATGCATTATTGAAAAAAAACTTTCTTTTGACTTATCTTTTCTTTCTCTATCCTTTTCGTAAGATATTAAATATGGAGAAAAAATATATGTTATGATAATATATATTCTGAATTTATTAATTACCATAAAAAGGTCATTATAAAAATAAGTGTGTAATTTTTTTTATGACTCATTAGTATTGTGGAATACTTACTACTAATGTCCACTTTGATAAACTTATTTTCTGATACATATTGTCTAATATATTCTTATTTGAAATTCAAACATTCACCTATTGAGATCTATGTATCTCTTCAGGGGAGTATTTATGATTTTTACATTTTTTTATATTTGAATCATATTTTAACTAACATTAAAAGATCAGAAGAATTACCTTTTATCATAAAAATGGGAGAATGTTAAGACCCATCTCTATGAAACACATTCTAAGTATTAATTCTCTAAGTTTATTAAATAAGATTATATTAAACTATTGAACGTTCAGATCTTATACATTAGGTATGAAAATAATTAGAAAATTTCTAAAACATATTTGAATTGGAAAATATAGATATCAAAATTTGTCTATTTTTAAGACTCATATATGTTCAAGATCTCTTTGTATTCATGACCCGTCTATGTTCAAAATCGGTCTAAATTCAAGACTTTTTTTTTGCATACAAGACTTTTTTGTAGTTGAGTTAACATTTTTGAGTAAGAATGGTTCTTTAATTAAAAAAATATGTTTTTAATGTGAAGAATTCAAGTTGCCAATTAGAAAACAATGGATGATCAACTTAGTTGAATCAAAAGGGAATAAACTAAATATGTGATTCGAATAAAAATTATAAAGAATTATCCACTAGATAAAACTCACTCATTCAATCTGCTTTTGAAGGAGAAAAAGGGTAATTAAATACTACAAAAGGAAATTGTTCAATATAAAGTACAAATGAAGTGTGTTGGTCACCACATTTTAATACTACCATACACTCTCTCTCATCAAAACCATAAAACATTAATTGCTCATATTAGAATGGCTATAAAGCATTAATGGCATTGCATAAGTACAAAATAAAATTAAGCTAAAGAGAAAGTAAAGTCTCCATAGATATTATTTTCAAGAAGAAGCTCTTGGAAAAATTAAATGGCTAACTAACAACTATATTAATTGTTTCAACTATAAACAGTCTCAACATTTGAAGATAACACCCGAGACGTGAACAATTTGAATATCATTTAATAGCACCAAACTAAATCGAATATTTGTGTCCAATCATATGCTATTAAATTCACGATGTTTCTCTCTCATATTTATTTCACTCTCTCTTAGAGAATGATTGGAAGACTCGCCAAATTATAACATTTCTTTTAACACAAATCATAGTTTAGTATTGCGCTTGGAAAGATTAGGTGTGAAAACAATACTTGAATTATTGAGCCCGAGAGAATATATGTGCAAAAAGTACTTGTTGTTGTTATCCGTGTTGGATTATAGTGAAATCTTGATGTTCCTAATAAACTAGACATGACCTAAGATTTTATGAAAACTAGTATAAATACATGTTACAATTCTCTATCTCCAAACTTCCCTCTATTGAAATTTATGTAAATACTTTTTAATATGGTGAGACTTTTGATTTTGTGCTACAAAGAAGTTCATTTCTCAAGCATTGTTTAAGCTTTTTTATCATTTGATAAAATTGTTGAGTCTATTTAAGTGTGAAATCCCACATTTGATATGAGGGGAACAATGAAAGAGTTTATAAGTGAAAAAGGCTTATGGAACTAATACCTTAAGGTTTTGGTTCAAGACGTAATGTTTCACTTGTGGCTTTCCACTCTTCCCATACCTCATTAACAATGGAACTCCCTAGTGGTTGGAAGCTCACCGATCGCATTCTGCTCCAACAAGTGGTATCAGAGCCGATGTTTCGGCCGGGACATTGTGGACTTAAGGGGGAGCGGACCGGAAAGTGTGTGGTACCCACACTTGAGGGGGAGATTGTTGAGTTTATTCAAGTGCGGAGTCCCACATTGGATATGCGGGGAGGAGTGAAAGAGTTTATAAGTAGAAAAGATCCATGGAACTAATGCCTTCACGTTTTGGTTCAAGACGTGGTGTCTCACTTTGGCTCTCCACTCTTCCCATACCCCAGTAACAATGGAACTCCCTAGTGGTTGGACACTCCCCGATTGCAGTTTGGTCAAGTGCGTAATATAAATAGAAGAGAAGAAACAAATAGACTTTGATAACGGGGTTCGGCCAATTGTGCGTACATCATCGGGAGCGTTGAGCGACTACCAAGACATTATTAGAGAATAAGGATTACAAGCTCTAGCACACCCATAGGCCCAAGTGCCCATGGGGTGTCTCTATTTGATGCTTATATCTGGTGCACATTATAACAAGGGACTTGAGTCCAATATAACATTGGCTATTCTACCCTATTTCAATACTAGACAATGTGAGACTTATACAATAACATATTTCAAGCATCCCCAATAATATTCACCTTGATTGAAATAGACGAATATCTCGCTCCTTAGAAAATTTACTTAAGATTATTCACCTTAGCGAATATCTAATAACTTCATCTTGCTCAATGCCTAATTCTCTATAACAACTCCTCCACGGAAGAGTCTGCTCCCATACAACATAAACATTTCTAAGTATCATTGACGATGTTACTAAGAGCCTAGCTCTCCAAACTTTTAGTGCACATTCTCGTACCACCATCTAATGGAACTCGCCGCCTAGCCATCAATTGCTAGGAAGTCTTTAGATATATGGAACCTCTACACAAAAGTTCACCAACAACCGCCATCTTCAATACTTAGTCAAACTGAACCTTGGAGCTTCCTTGGAAACCCTCAACTACTACCATCATTGTCTAGCCCAACAATCATAGTTCAAAAGAACTATCATACTCCACCATAAGGAGTATCTTCATAGCACACACCTTACTTCAATGCTAACCAATGTCTGTGCCACACTCTTGCATCCAAGCTAATGCCCGTGTTACACATTGCATCTCTATCAATGTTCGTGTCACATCTTGCATCATAGCCAATGTCATGTTACACCCTGCATCAAAGTCAGCCAACGCCTCTGTGCTTTTATGGACCTGCTAGCAATTAATATCATTCACTATGACAACGTAGACACGTCATTAGGATATCTCACTTCTCATATCAAATGAGATCATCCTCTTCAACAATGAGAGATATATTGTCAGCACCTGACTCAGAGCCTAACTTAACATATGAGTTCCCTATCTCCACATTGATCTTAATCTAATACATGGACTTTTAAGATTCTAGATCAACACATGTATCGCCCCCACCATAGTTCCACTATGTTTTCTTCTCCTTCAACTCATCTCATTTATCCTTGCGTAGTACCTTTGATGCACCTTATCTAACCAAATGCATTCACTTTCTTTTGCCATTATCTAGCACCTCGGTTAAGAGACATCTACCAATTGGCTCTGATACCAATTGTTGGGAACAAGCGGACAATCAAATAGTAAAAGAGAAGATAAGAGAATAACATAAGGAATTTGGTAACGAGGTTCGACCAATTGTGTCTACATCTCCGGGAGCATTGATCGGCTACCAATATATTATTAGAGAGTAAGGATTATAAGCTCTAGCACATCCATGGGCCCAAGAGACCATGAGGTGTTTTTATTTGGTGCTTATATCTGGTGCACATTATAACAAGGACTTGATCCAATATATAACATTGGTTATTCTCCCCTATTTCAATACTAGACTAGGGGTGAGCAGGACCCAATCTTATCCACTCATCTGGTATGGCCCCATCATGATCGGGTTTGAAGAGGGTCGGGTCTAGGGTCGGTTTAAAAATTAGGCTCAGTCAATATTTAGGGTCGGGTAGGGACTAAGCATGACCCTTCCCGACCCGTCCCATGATCACCCACTCACAATGCTTTTATGTGTCTCTCTTCAAATGTATATAGAGTAATGATACATTTTTTGTCGAAAATATCATTGATTCTCTAATTTTTTATCATATGTACATGTTTAATAATATATACATATATTATTTTATATGTCAAATTATATATTCACAATAATAAAGAATATTTAGAAGACTTTATGTAAAATGAGTATACATTATATTTAATCGAGTATAGGGTCAGCTTCAGGTTTAAAGGTTAACCCGGTGAATATTTAGGGTCGAGTTAACTTCGGGTTTATGGTCGGGTCCGGGTTCAGAAAAATGGTCTGACCAACATTTAGGGCCGGATAAGGACAAACCTTAACCCGTCCCAACCCGACCCATGCTCACCCCTATAATAGACAATGTGGGATTAATAAAATAGCATATTTCAAGCATCCCCAACAGAAATAATTGTCTAAAAATTCTTCTTAAAAAGCAGACAAGTCAATTGTTATGTATTTTTTTTAACAAAATTGTTATCTATGTCAAAAAGGCTTTAAATTTTAACTAAAACATAAGAAATACAATTCAATCCCTTCTTGTGTTACTTATCATTATTTCAACATGTTAACACTTTTATCAAGTTTGTGACCATTTGATCATTCACATTTTGGTAAAGATCTTTTACCCTATTGAGAGTGATGGTTTGTGAGACTTGAATCTCATTTGGCATGAAAAATGACATTATAGTTTTCATCCAATGTTATTAATCATTTAGAATGATTGGTTCTTTGGCAAGTCCTATGGATCTAACCTTATTAATAATCTCTTTGTGAAATTGTATCCTCGTTTAGATGACTGTTTCATTAATTGGAGAGGCTCCAAGCTTATTGATGTGGGGGCGACTAATGGATTTTGAAAGCCTATTCAGTTACAAAGATGAGGTCTAGTTTGAATGAAGATCAATCGTCCACAACGTTATCTCATTTCCTGTTTCAACCAATTAGATTGTCACGTTACTAAAAATCACAAATCATCCAAAATTGATCTTCTCCTTTGCTTCTTTTGCTCACCATTTTCTCAAGTATATGTGATTTGAGAAATTTGTTCGTTTCTCACTTCAACAACATATGCATTAGGAAATCCATCACATCTACAAAATGGTGTAAGTTTTCCTTATGGAGGGTTGAATATATTGTTTAATGGAGCAAACATGGGGTGTTAACCTTATTCCTTTCATCAGGGGCCGAAATAGTGTTCTGATCCAGTTATTATGACCATGTTAATGATATAGTTTTCTAGGAATTCAAGAAAGAACTCGAAGAAACTCAATGAACAGGAAACTCTATGAATTGAAAGAGTTTCGAGATACAAATTTATTGAAAGGATAGGAAAGTTTACAAAATAGAAGTTACAACAATGAATCAAGTTGAATGGCTTACTCTACCCGTCCCTATTTATAAAACTAATAGAATATAGTTCGAATATAGCTACTAGATATTACAATTTCACCCTTATCATTACCCCACCCTTAAAATAATCCTTGACCTCAAGGATTTACAAGTTAGAAAATGTTGTCAATAATCATAGCACCAGTCTTAGGTGGCAAATCTAGAAACTTGGTTGAGGCATCTTTGATATCTTTTTTGCATAAATGTTCTGAAAATTGTCTTTCACTCTTGCGTTTATCATCATTTAGAAGTCGCAAGCACAAATATTCTAGAAAATGCCTACAGTTGGACCACATGTTTATTCAATTGTCAATGCTCTAGTAGGATCATTTTAGAAGTCACTCCATTTGTTTTTAGCTAGTTGTATTTTTCTGTCTTGAACTTGCTTAAAAGTGAAACTTCAATACTCAATATTTCTTCTTTCTTAAATGAACTACTTCCAACCAACTCAATCTTAGTTTCATAGGATGCACCCAATACTATTGGCCAATCTATTTTCAATGGCATGTCCCAACATCCCAAAAGCATCACCATTATGTCAGAAAGGGAGGTAGCATAATTTAGGTTCCGCATGCAATTCTTAACACTAGATAGCATTTGCACTTTGTTTCCATCAACCATAGTTACAAGCAAGTATCCTACTTTCATGGCAATTTTCACACCCAAGCATTTGTAAATGTTTCCACTGTCAATGAATAGAGGCAGTGATTTTTTTCACGTTGTTCCCAATCATTGTCATGGTTCCAACACCGGTGAGAGTGTTAGCTAAAATGTATGACTCCCTATATTCCTTAAAATCTACCATTTCTTCAACTACCTTTTCTGGTTTTTCATCTTCTAATTCAATGGGGTGCAAGTGTAATCCTTCATCTCTTATTTCCTTCATGTAAGCAAGTGTAAGATTAGGCTTAGCTTTACCCTTACCTGACTCAATCTAATTCTCAGGGCCTACTATTGGTTTCATAGTCAAAATGAGTTTATTATTGATGTATGACTTAGAAACCTTGTCAGGAAGAACAACACTACAACTTCAAGTATTGGCTGCTTCATAAGTTTTGGCTAGTGTGAATATTTTCATCATAGTTTGTGGTTGAAATACCCTAACCAACAATTGTATGTCCTGCCTTAGTCCATCGAGGAAATAGCTAAGTGTATATTCTTCTGACAAATCTAATTTTGTGATGATTGCATTGAAATCTTGATGATATTTAGTCATTGATCCTTTTTGTCTCAAATTCATAAGTTCCATAATAGAATCATCATTCACACTTCCATACTGTTCAACCAAATATTTTACATATTCATCCCACTTACACCAAGAACTATTCCAATTAGATTTAACAACATCATGCCATTGTAATGTTCTTCCTTCAAAATGGGCATTGACTAATTCTACTTTAAACTCCTCAAGCGTTCCATTACACAAGAAATAGGTTCCACATTGATTTATCCAAGACATAACATTTTTCCCACTGAATCTAGGGAAATCAACTCTAGACAATGCAGTTTCATAAGCAAAGTGTGAAGAATTGAGATTTTTATCACCTGAAACAAAGCATCGAACACCTTGTGTGTGTTCTTGTTCATTAGTATTAAAACTTCCATTCTTGGGTGATCTTTCTGAATCTTGCTTGATTCTTCTCATAAGTTCCTCCATTGTATTCCTCAATGATTCCCCTAATGTCTTTTGAATTTCACATGCAAGCTCTACAATGTGTTTCTCTATTTTCTCCACCACTCGATGTTCCAGACGCTCTTCTACTTCCTTTAGTGCTGTTAGTGTAGGTTCTGCCATTTCTCTTCCCAAGAAAGAAAAGGCTATTGATACCAATTGATATGGTTTTTCTAGGAATTTAAGAAAGAACTCGAAGAAACTCAATGAAGAGAAAACTCTATGAATTGAAAGAGTTTCGAAATATAGATTTATTGAGAGGATAGAAAAGTAAAAAAAAAACAAAAGTTACAACAATGAATCAAGTTGAATGGTCTTGAGAGAACCCTGGAGAGAGCCCTTGAGAGAACCCTAGAGAGACCTTGGAACCTAAACCAGAAAGTCTTTTGTGAGAGAATTTACACACACCGAAATCATCCCAAACCAAACACCTAGAGAGAACCTAACCTTGTGAGTGCTCCTCCCTTCCAGCCCTTCCGACAATGGAGGCCAGTTACAGAGTCATTTTCAGAGAATAAAAGAAGTCGGGGAGACCTTAAGAGAGTAGGAAGAGATGAAATAATTTTCAGTACGTTCTATGTAACGAATTTCCCTGAAGATTATACCTGTAAAGATCTTTAGTATTTTTTCCAGTCTTATGGGAGAATTAGAGATGTTTTAATTCCTTCTAAGAGGAACAAGAATTTTCAGATTTTGGCCTTCATAAGATTTGATAAAGTTCAAGATGAAAAAGAATTAGAACAAAGATTGGACAATAGCTGGATTGGTAGTAAAAAAATCTTCGCTAATGTTCCAAGATTTAATAAAAATAACTTTTTCAAGGCAGCTAGAGGAGCCGTTCCGGACCAGAATAAGAATTTATTCCTTCACAATCTTAGAGATTCTCGAACTTATGCTCAAGCGCTTCGAGGTGTCGAAACTGGTGGTGATAAACAAGAGGTTCTCATAGAGAAAAATTGGCAACTTCAAGCTCAAACAACATCAGAGGCAAAAAGAACGAGTTTGGAACTTGTTGTTGAGGTAAAGGAAATGGAATGGTTATCCAATTGCTTTGTAGGAAGAGCCATCGATCTTGAGAAGGCTTCTCAAGTGCCGAATGCTCTATTATCTGAAGGTTTCCATACTATTCAATGTCACCAAATGGGTGGGAACCTCATCCTCCTTTCGCCGGTGGAAGGGGAAGACATTAAGGACTTAATTAAGGATGCTCCAGAGTGTCTTAACAGTTTGTTTAGTTCTATTCATCATTGGAAAGAAGAAGATGTGGCTGAGTACCGTTCTACTTGGATAAGATGTCTTGGAGTTCCTTTGCATGCTTGGTCAATGACTTTCTTTGATTTAGTTGCTAACATTGTCGGTTCCCTCTTAATGGTGGACGACGACACTATGAGGAAAGTGAGATTTGATAGATGTAGATTGCTTGTCAAAACTAGTCAGCGGACACAAATAAACTCCTCCATTTCTGTTATGATAAATGGGAAAGCATTTGAAGTTTTTGTTTGGGAGGAAGTGGGTGTTGATTTGGTCATAAAAGAGAGCTTGAAAGGTGATAGCTTGTCTTCTTCATCGTCAGATTCGGTGCATTCTATTTTTGATGGATTGTCGGTTGACTCAGATGGTTGGGTGTCGGACACGGTGGTGTCCGGTGGTTCACCGGAAAATTGTTACAATGATGGGGCGGAACTTGAGGAAGTGGGGAAAGAGAAAGAGCACAATTCCTAAAAAATTGGTGGGAATGATTTTCAAATTCATTCTCAGGAGTTAAGGAGAATTAATGAATTAATGAAGAGTTGTGATTCTAAAGAAAAGAATGGGGAGGTACTGATTCCTTTGGAGCAATTTGTGGTTGGAAATGAAGAGCATTTAGTGAAAGGTTTTAATGAGGAGAGAGAATTTGAAGGCTTTCTTCATATGATGGATGTTTCAAATTGTAATTTGAAATCATCTCCTCTTAAAAATATATTCACGTGTGATTTGGAAGGAGATAATGGGGTCCAGCTAGATAATAATTTTAATGATAAAATTATTAATGAGAATGTGCTTTTACAAAATAATTCTTTTGAAACTTTGCTTGGTCTCGTGAAGCAAGTGGAGTCTTCCACTTTTTTGCATCCAGTCAAAGTGGGCCCAAATTTATTGAGTAATTCATTTTCTCACACAGTTGAGAAGGAATTTTTTAAGACTTCTAATCATATTGAAGCTACAGTGAAGACATGCAAAGTTGACTTGGAAGGAGGTAATATGATTAATTTGTTGAAAGAGAACCCCCAAACCTCTTCTACTCAATCCATCTCTTCTGGTTCTTTGTTGATTCGTGACTTAATTAAATCCACAAGATCTGTGAAGTTGGTACCTAGGAAAAAGAAGAAAGCTAAGGAGTTAAAGAAGAAGGAACAAAAACAAGTTTTTGCAGATAGGAATAATTTTTGTGTTGACCTTGGTGATGTTCCTATTATCAATAATATTAGTTTATCTCCTTCTCCTTTGATGAATGATGAATTACTTCCCCACCATGATGTTGTTTTGAATCAAAGTGTATCATCTTCTCCTGAAGTGGACTCTAATAGTAAGACAGATTCTACAAATAATGCTGTTTATTTACGAGTGGCTGAAGATATGTGGGAAATTGGAAAAAAGATAGGCATAAAAGGGAAAGGTAATGATGATGAAGTGTTGACTAAACTAGCTGAATTAGAAGAAAGGGACCATCAGCGTTTGTAAAATAAAGTAGGAGCAATATAATGGTTAATGAAAATCATATCAATTAATATAAGAGGTCTTGGTGGGAGGTTGAAGAAGAAGGATATTCGTGATTTGGTTAGAGTCAACAAACCAGATTTCATTTGTATCCAAGAAACCAAGTTTCAATTAATTAATAGTAGATTATGCTTGTCCTTGTGGTAGTGATAATTGTGATTGGACTTTTTTACCGGCAGTAGGTAACTCTGGTGGGATTCTGAGTATTTGGAATAAGGAAAATTTTAATGCAGAGGATGTGAAGTGTGGATCTAATTTTGTGTTGGTGAAAGGTAAATGGGTAAGGCATACTCATACATCTTATATTATGAATGTGTATTGCCCATGTAACTTGAATGGAAAACAAATATTTTGGGAAGAGACCAATAATGCAAAACTTGGTCATTCTGAAGATCTTTGGTGTCTTGTGGGTGATTTCAATGCTATACTCCATCAAGATGAAAGAAAAGGTATTGGGAACTGAGTAGATAGAAGAGTTTGTGTGGAATTTAACCAGTTTGTTAATGATATGGAATTATATGATTTACCATTGGTTGGAAAAAAATATACTTGGTTTTTGTCTAATGGAACGGCGATGAGCAGAATCGATAGGTTCATGGTTAACGATGGATGGTTGTTAGCATGGGGTAATTTGGTACAATTGGGCCTACCAAGGAAATTTTCGGATCATTGTCCTATCTTGCTTAAAACAGATGTCTCTGATTGGGGTTTGTGTCCTTTCCGTACAAATAATTGTTGGTTATCTGATCTTAGATTCGACAAGTTTGTAGAAGAAGAATGGAAAAAATTGGAGGACGGCGGTCGAGGATCATTCGTGTTAAAGGAAAAGTTGAAGAAACTTAAAGGAGCTTTGAAGGTTTGGAATAAAGACCATTTTGGTATTTTAGATCATAGAATTGTTGCTCAAGTAGACATTATTAATTCTATTGATGCAATGGATAGTATTGGTACCATTTCAAAAGAGGACATCAGAAGAAGAAAAGAAGCTACAACAGAACTTTGGCGCGCTTCGAGCCAAAAGGATAACCTTCTACATCAAAAATCTAGACAAAAATGGATTTGTGAAGAAGATTCTAATTCAAGTTCTTTCATTCCGCTTTGAATATAAATAGGAGGTTCAGGGTGTTGACTGGTTTGGTTATTAATGAAGAGTGGGTCGAAGATCCCAAAAGAGTTAAAGATCATATTAGATCTTTTTTTGAGATAAAGTTTGGTGAAAACCATTGGAATAGGCCAAATCTTGATGGAATTGAGTTCAATAGATTATCTGAAGTAGATAATGATTTCCTAATGGCAAAGTTTGAAGAAGATGAGATTAAAGAGGCAATTTGGAGTTGTGAGGGAGATAAAAGTCCAGGTCCCGATGGCTTCAATTTCACATTCATCAAACATTTTTGGGAGTGCTTGAAGGGTGATATTATTTCGATGGTCGAAGACTTCTATTGTGCTGGTAACTTATCTAGGGGATGCAATGCTTCGTTTGTGGTGTTAATCCAAAAGATTAATTGTCCTCAGAGTCTTGGTGATTATAGGCCGATCTCTCTTGTTGGATGTATTCATAAGATTGTTTCAAAGTTACTTGCTGCAAGACTAAAAAAAGTTATTCATTTAGTTATTTCTGAATGCCAATCAGCTTTTATCAAAGGAAGATATATCATGGATGGTATTGTGGTAGCGAATGAGGTTATCGATCAGGCTAAGAGGGAGAATAATGAAGATTGTTTCATTTTCAAAGTGAATTTCGAAAAGGCATATGATTCGGTGATCTGGAGTTTTCTTCTTTATATGATGGAAAAAATGGGTTTTTGTCTAAAATGGAGGAATTGGATTAAATCTTGCTTACAATCAAGCTCAGTTTCCATTTTGGTTAATGGCAGTCCAACAAAGGAGTTTAGCATGGCCAGAGGTCTTCGACAAGGTGATTCAATAGCTCATTTTCTTTTCTTGATTGTGGTGGAGGGGCTTGGTGGTATAATGAGAGAAGCAATCAATAAAAATATCTTCCAATGGTATAAGGTTAGTATTGAGGAGGTGATTATTTCTTATCTCCAATATGGGGATGATACTTTGCTTATTGGCAAGAACTCTGCTCAGAATATTTTGGTGCTAAAAAGTATCTTAATGTGCTTTGAATTGGTGTCCGGTCTGAAAATTATTTCCACAAGAGTAAACTCATTAGGGTTAATTCAATCCGTGAATTTATTTTGTCGGCGGCAAATAATCTTCATTGCGGAATTGATTCTATTCCTTTCAAATTTTTGGGAACCCCTGTTGGTGTCAATCCTAGAAGACTCTCTACTTGGTCTCATGTCATTGAAGCTTTTAAAAAGAAATTATCCCCCTGGCATCTTAAGTTCCTCTCCTTTGGTGGTAGAGTTGCTCTCCTTAAATCGGTTCTGTGCTCTCTACCTATATATTTCTTGTCATTTTATAAGGCTCCTATGTCGGTAATTAGTGAGATAGATAAATTACAAAGAAGATTTTTGTGGGGTGGTGGGGAGGGGAAAAGAGGTATTCATTGGGTGAGTTGGAATAAAGTGTGTAGGTCTAAGGAGAATGTTGGTCTTGGGGTAAAAAATTTGTGTTGGTTCAATCTAACTCTTTTAGGTAAATGGAGATGACGATTACTGTCTAAGAGAGATTCTCTTTGGGTTAAAGTATTACAATCTAGATATGGAGTAGGTATTTTTCGGGGTGGTGGTTTTGGTGATCATGAGTGCTTTAGGAGGGGCTCGTCTTGGTGGAGGGATCTAGGTAACCTTAGTCATAATAAAGTCAGTGTTGAGAATGGGCGGTTGGATAATGGCCTTCGTAGGAGATTAGGCTCTGGTAAGGCGGTGAGCTTTTGGTCTGATCTATGGGTGGGAAAGGGCATTCTTAAAATCTTATTTGCTAAATTATTTTAGGTGACAAATGATAAAGATACTTCGGTTAGTTCCATGGGTGAATGGAGAAATGGAGTTTGGATCTGGAAGTTATCATGGAGGCGGAGTTTGTTCATTTGGGAGCAAGAGGAATATGGTAAACTTATTAAATTCCTCGGTTCTTATGGACCACAGGTTGATGCCATAGATGGATGGATATGGATTCATAACAAAGATGGTCAATATTCGGTTAGCAATGCTTACAAAGTGCTATCTCATGAGGAGAAAAATGTTGATTTCGTGATTTTCAAGAAGTTGTGGAAGTGTAATGTGCCACCAAAGATGAAGTGTTTAATATGGAAGATTTTCTTGGGCGGAGTTCCTACAAAATTATGTCTTGCTCAAAGGAGAATATTGGAAGCTAATGTTGTGACATATTGTGGTCTTTGTGGGGAAGAGGATATAGCAATAAACCATCTTTTTTTCACTTGTTCGAAGTCTTATCATATTTGGCAACATATCTACTCGCGCTTTGGTCTTTCTTCAATTATTTTCAATGATGCTAAGGTAATCTTCTCTTCTCATATGTCCTTGTTGTGTTTGGAGAAGAAAAGTTTATCAAATTGGATGTCCCTTTGGTTCATTACTATTTGGACAATTTGGAATGTTAGGAACAAGATTACTTTTGAGAAGTCACAGTTTCAGTTTAAAGAAGTGATTGATCTTATCTTCATTCATTCGTGAAATACCTGAAGTGCTCGTGATACTGCTTTCAAATTTTCTTATTTGGAATGGGTGTCAAACCCATTATTATGTCTTTCTTCTTGTTAATTTTTGTAGTTGTGGATAGGAGTACCACTTGTTCTCCTAATTATTTATATTTCTTTTAATATATCTTATTGTTGATAAAAAAAATCAAGTTGAATGTCTTACTCGACATGTTCCTATTTATAAAACTAGGAACCAACTCTAATAGAATATAGCTGGAATATAGCTACTAGATGTTATAATTTCACCCTTATCAGTTATCCTTGATCCTTTTCATTTCAACTGTCATCACCATGTTCACTATAGTAGATGAGGAACACATACTTATCGATGCATTCAGAATATGCTTATATTGTCAAGAAGATAGAACATTATTGTCAAAAACTTATTGACCGTGGAAACTTTCTAGGGTTATCGTTGGCTAACGGGATTAATTTGATCCTTAATCAGCCATATGCAATTAGCTGGGTTTGATTTTGTTGTTGTAGAGTTTTGTAAGCGTTAAAATCTGGTCCTAACCCCGTCTTTGAACTCATATAAATAAGAATCCTTATTCCCTTCATTGGCAAGGAGAAAGGAAGCCTCAACCACCACTTAAATTGCTTGTAAAAATTGTTGGGATTCCTTCCTAATTGATGTGGAAGCATAACTAATGCATCTTGATAGATGACCCATTGTATACATTCAACTATGGTTATTTCAATGATTCTTGGAAACTATGAAGTCCAACTTAGAAAGTTGGAGTAAATATTAGAATTACTCATTGACTCTTGAAAAGTATGAAGTGTTACTTAAGAAGTTGGAGTAACATTTTTAATGTATTTTGAAAGTATGACAACAATTAATCATTCACTATGTCTTTATGATGAAGTATTTCTTCCTTTCACTATATAAATGAAACTTGTAAGGAAGAAATGCACAAACAAGTGAGAAAAACAATATAAAGAGAAAGTGAGAGAGAACTTATATCCACATTAGTCTGAGACTTGTATTCTTAGTGATATACTAGAGAGAGTTTGCATTTTCATCATTTTTTGGGTGAGATTGAGTGTTATCATCTTTGTAATAGAGAATCAAATATTGTAATTTTACTTTCTATAGTGGAGATATTTTATGGACTAAGTCTCGTGATTGTTTCCTTCTCACATTGAGAAAGTTTTTCCACGTTAAAATTCTTAGTGTGATTCTTCTACTCTTTCTATTTTTTCTTTATAATGAACATCACTTCAAAAACTTAACATTGTTATTCATTTTCCAAGTGGCATAATTAAAGAGGTGAGTCAGGGAATGACACAACCTTATGGACTATAGTTTTTGCTAATGACCTTATCCTCTATTGAGTATGGATCAAGTTGATTGTGCTACTATAAATGCTACAATCCCTTTATGTTGTCTATCCCCTTGTCTCTTAAGAAAATTATAGATCTTCATTGCCATGAGTGCATAATGATATAAATAATCATGTTGCAACTGGTAGATTATATCTTCCTAGTGACCATGCTTGTACTTATCATCAATCTTCAGTGTAGGGAGCTCTGGTTCTCCCAAAATAATCCCACCTTGTCTTCACCACATTTCCAATTATTTTGTTGCCCGGGCATGGCCATTAGACATTATCCTTTCCATGTCCTCAAAGTATTGCCAACTTTTCTTGCTACCCTTCTCATTCTTGAGCTCCTGTTTAAAATTATTGTTATTTTCTGAAATAGCAGCTATCTTACACAAGAGAAAATAGGTCAACCACTATTATAAACCACATCAACATGCAAAGTAGATTGGTGCACATTATGGGAATTTTTTAGGAAAAGTAATCATGACATACAGGGATAAGTATTGATAAAAGGATAAACAAAAAATTCATAGAAATAATAACAACAAAAAGGCTATTGGCAATCAGATATTGGAATGGGACTGATTGGGATGGCTAGCTTAAATCCAACCAGATATTCGATTTGAACCCGAGCTGACCATGTACCGATATGCCTAGGACAGAAATGGGCGAACCTGATAGAACTCTAGTATTATATTGCTAAGAGGGAAAATCTCCCCAAGATTACAATATAGTGTTGCAGAACATTGAGGATCTGCACCTCCCAATGGCCAAAGGCCAATTTTCTTTACATCACAAGATGCCCTCACCTTCTAACCCCTTTCTTATTTATAGGCAACGTGCCTTATTTCTCCAGCCATCCCAGTCTCTAACTAACTGAATAACAGATTCCAAATAGCATTCTAACTAGGTGACTATAGGTTACACAAGACTCCCCTCCTCCCTAAGCAATCACCTTGTCCTCAAAGTGAAGGGATGGGTAAATGCTCCAGAACTGCAGGAATAAATCCTCAAGGTGAACATGTAGTGGCTTGAAGTCAATTTGATAAGGCTAGACATAAGCCTGAATTATAGCACGTGTACAAAAGAGGCAAAAGGAAGGCTTGGATTGGTTAAATAACTAACCAACTGAGTTTCCCTCTCTTTCTTGTTAGTTAGTTAGGCAGTTACAAGTTAGTTAGAGTCTTTAAATAGAAGGAAAGACTTGTAGGGGAGGTTAACTTGGGAAAATTGTAAACTGATTGTGGAAATCAGTAGGGGATTGGATTGTGGGATCCTTTCTATTGTCTTCTCTTGTAATTCTTCTCTATTTTCTACACAATTAATACAAATTCAATAGAGTCCAGCCAAGAACACTCTCTGTTTTGGCTTTGGGACATTTCTTTTCATTCTTTCTTCTATTCTAAGATACCAATGACTATCACAATTCTCCTTAAGGAGACAGCTAGTGGGTTCCAAAAGCAATTTCAACCTAGAACCTACAGTTTGAAGAATAATAACCCAGCTATGAATGATGTATAAGAATTTCCTGGAAAGGGTCCAATTAATCTTCTTCAATGCCACTCCCAAGGACAATAGCAATCTGTCCATCTTGGCCAAAATCATAATGAACCAGTAGACTTGCATCTGCAACAGTAGCTAATACCTTTGCAATGTCTCCCAAAACACTAGCAATCAAAGAATTTTCTAAAGTTCCAATGGAACTGTTCAACCTTTTCCTGAACCGAGTTAGCAATTCATCACTCCCCCATTTTCGGAGAGCTTATTCATCTTTAAAATTGATCCAACCTCATCAGCTATAGTTTCAAATCTAGCAGTTCTTATATAGACAGCATTGCTCAATCTTCCCATTGTGATTGCAACAGTACCATATAGAGCACCCATTTGCTCTCCTATTTCAACAAGTAATTGAAACTTGTTGTAAGGCAGCACTACTGGAACTATAACAATATTATTGCCACCATTTCTAAGTTTGCATATAAGCACAATCTCTAAATAAGAGGAATTGTTGCATACAAATAACCATAATCGTAAACGAAAATCCGCAAGCCGAACCTGTACTTTTTGCTATCCATGTCATCGTTGATAAGATCGAGATCTTACATAAGATCGGGATGGGTAGATGAACATGTAAAATGTGTGATCGTAATGGTTGAAGATGAAGAGAGAATGATAGTGCAACCTGTTCTGCCTGTAGTTGAAGATGAAGAGGGAACGGCTTTGTAGCCTCTTTTGGTCATGGTTGAAGTCTTGAAAATGAAGAGGGAATGTTTCACCACGTTAAGGGGAACAACTTCTGTTGAATAGGAGTTTTTGTTGAAGAGTGAAAAAATTTGGGTCCTTTAACCATGTTTAAACTGAAATGGTCGAGTCACAAATCCATTTTTTACCATCCTTGAGCAACAACAGGAGCGGAAGATCGTAAAGATTCTACAATCCTACGAGGCATCCCGACAATCTCACCCGCACAGGAGAAGTCGCAAATTTGGACGACTCATGGCTCGCAAATTTGGACGATTATAACCTCGCTACATCTTGTGTTTTTGTCAAACATCAAATATGCACAGTTCCACTTTCCCATTGTTACCTTTGTTGGACCATCAAATATGATATCTCTTTGGCCCAAAGTACCATTGATTCTCTAATTCTTGTCCAGTTATACATATACGTAAATGATTAGCAAAATATCTCTCTCTCCCTCTCTATCTATATATATATATATATATCATTTCATGTCAAATTAAATATCCATAGTAATAAGTAATATTGAGATGAATTTACCTGAAAGAGGTATGCATTATATTTAATTGAGTCTAGGTCGGGTTTGGGTTCAAAAGTTGGTCAGGTCGACAGTTGGGTCGGGTTAGCCTTTGAATCTAGGGTCGGGTTAGCCTTCGAGTCTAGGGTCGGGTTCGGGTTCAAAAAAATAAATCGGCCAACCTATAAAGTCGGGTAAGGGATAAACCTTACTCCGCCAAACCCAACCCATGCTCACCCCTTCTAGACGCAAAAAACAATGGAGGAAGAGACGAATGCACCTTGCTAAGGTTGAGAACGAGAATTCACATAAGCAAGGGATAGAGAAAGTGTAGAACCAACCGCTATATTGGCATAGAGTGCATAAGAGAGAGTTTTGCTCTAGTTTTTCTCAAGACGACACTCAAACATCAAAAGGGAATGAGTTAAGATTGTGAATAGAGGGAATATCAAGTTGACTTTCAATGGAAGTGATTGTACGTTGAAATTCCTCATTCAAACCATCCAAAATATACTCAATATGCTCATAGGTTGTGATTGGAGAACCTGTGAATATAAAAGCATAAACTAAAACCTTAATCTTCATGAAATACTATGAAATTGTGCTAGAACCTTGAGATTGAATGTAGTCGTGACCTTAATTGCCTAACCCTAGCTTTAGTTTGAGAATTACAGAAGGAATGCAACTCCTCCCATAGCTGCCAGGAATGAACATAAGACGAAAGAAAAGAGAGAGAGGTAGAGAAGAGAAAAACCGACTCTCTGAAATTTTATTAATGAAGAGTTAGTTACAAAAGATGAGGGAATTAGCATTTATAGCTAGAGTAGATGAGATAGCTTGGACAACAAGCTATCTCTATGTCTTACTAACTCTACAATAAGATAACTAACTTTTAACCTTTATTACATTCTGCAGTGTTCTCTAATACTTCGAGTGACATCAGTCATATTGTTGACTGGCATTAGCCATATTGTTGTGTGACAATAACCATATTGTTGAGTGGTTGTAGACTTGTAGTCATATTGTTGAGTGACAGTGGTCATCTTGTTGAATGGCAGTGGTCATCTTGCTGAATGGCAGTAGCCGTATTGTTGAGTGGCAATAGCCAAAGCAATAGTGATATATGTGGGCTTGGCATTGGCCATATCATCGAGTGGTGAAAGTCATATTGTGAGTGTGTCTCTACTAACTTGTATGTGGATGGCCTCGATCCCACTAGTTCCACTAATTGAGACTTGAGAGACCACTTAAGGTCGTGATCAATTAGTGCCTTCATTGTTTTCCGCAATTTCTCCGCCTCCAGTTTTCTCATGGCATCAAAATGATTCACAATACAAATCAACCACCACTATGCATCTCCTTCTCCACCAAACTCTAGAGTCTCCAGTTCAGTACCCACCATAGCTCTCTCTCCAAGTGTGTTTGTTCCCCCTTCTTCCTTACCATGACAAATCTTTGTGAAATAACTCCAATGAGAAGAAAAAAGAAGGCATTAAGAGACCCTCCTGGCCCAACCCTAGACATTCTAAGATCCTTTTTCAAACCTGCTCCCATTTTGAGTCAAGAGATAGATAAATAGATACATCCCATTGCACTGGTCGAGGGCATTCGTAAAGGATTGAGTGCTATGATACAAGTTGATAGAACTATGGTATTATATTGCTAAGAAAGAGGTAAAAGCTTCCCAAGATTACAGAATAATGTTGCAAAACTCAGATGGTCAGCACCTCCCAAAGGCCCATTTCTCTCTTCATAGAAGATGCCCTCACTTTCTAACCCATCTCTTATTTATGCACATCATGTATTATTTCTCTGGCTATCTCAGCCCTAACTAACTCAATAACAGACTCCTAATAGCAGTCTAACTAAGTGATTA
Source organism: Lupinus albus (assembly GCA_009771035.1). Lineage (NCBI taxonomy): Eukaryota > Viridiplantae > Streptophyta > Magnoliopsida > Fabales > Fabaceae > Lupinus > Lupinus albus. Next base: position 6,618,488 of record CM020021.1, on the reverse strand, counting down.
GGGGTTACCTAACACAAACCCTATATGTTAATAAACATTATGTATAACCAAATCATATAATTAGAGGTAAGAAACTAAAACTAAAGTATGTTTAATAGTATATACTTAACAATGAATAACATCAATATAAATAGAAAAAAGGGATGTGTACTCATAATCACACTATCAGCATATCGTCAACCATTTATATGTATTACTTTTACTTAAAAGTCAATGTCTTTTAAGAGATGGTTGGTGGATGACATACTAACAGTGTAGAAACTTTTGCACCGTCAATATACACCCATTAATCTCATAAACATATTATCATCTTATGCAAAAGATTATTCATTTAAGACTGTAATATCTATACACTGTCAGTGTAAGATTTATACACAATTAGTATATCATCCATAATTTATTTATATTACTTATAGTTAAAAGTCATTGGTGATAAAATATGAATGGTGAATGATGTAGTGATAGTGTAAAAATCTCTTACATTGTCAGTGCATGCATTTTTTCTCTTGATTTAAGTGAATAAGTCTTATTACTCATACTTCCATATTGGGACAGTCTAGGACAACCGAAACTCAACCTCAAGAAGACCTGACTCGAGAACACACCAGATCTAATTTCCAAAACCCAAATCCATCACAAGTAACTTTGGGCCTGGGCAAATTAGTGGGATGTGACAACTTTTGCAAACCTCCATACATGATCTTTTGTCCTATGTTTTTACTCTATACCAAATTAACCATTAAAAGTAAAAAGCAATGCGTCAATAGTTTTGAATGGTTATTTGAAATCATTATTCAATTTTCATTTTAATAATGATAATGATGATGTGAACTTGCATAAAGGAAGAATAAACGAACCTCATATTTCAGTACCAAAGATGTCCACAGAGATTTGCATTGTCCAGCACTTCTGCTGATCCCATCAGTCAATAAGGTCTGAGATATCTCTTCCCAGAGAGTCATCCTTCCCTTAACGATTTGAAATCTGTCATGTAATTCCTCACGCATACCAATCACCTTCTTAACTTCCTCAGGTTTCCATTTATTTCTCTTCACTGGTTTTGAAGACTTGGGTTCAGAATTAGATGTCTCTTCAGACTTGGGTTCAGAATTAGACTTCTCTTCAGACTTGAGTTCAGAATTAGACTTCTCTTCAGACTTAGGTTCAGAATTAGACATTTCTTCAGACTGGGCATCATCAGTGTCTTCGGAAGAATCTTCCTTCAGATTGGACTCATGCTCCCTTTGTGTAACATAACCATTGCTAGCATTAGTTGACTTCTCAACTGGTGAGGATGCAATGAATGTTTTCAAAAATACACCTGAATCCTCTGAATCAAATAAATCACCCTCAGCTCCACTTGAAGTAGTGGTATTTTTCCCTTCGACATCAATGCCATCATCTACACTAAATAATAGACAAGGGTGAGAATAGACACTAATGATCTAGTCTTAAAAAATATCACACCACAAGATATTTATATTAAGAGTCACGTATGTCTCTGCACCCACCAACTATATAGTATAAAAAAGTATTGTGTATATACCGTGGAGGTTCATTGCACTATGATGTCATTTTACTACATAAAGAAACTTACAGTCTCCCGCCCAATTAAGAACAAGGATAATTGAAGATATTCATATTGTCAACTTATTGACCTACAATAATTCATGTAAACATTTATTAACAAATGCATATGAAACCATATTAATCCATAGTTCAAAATTCATAAGGAACCCAACTTCAGAGCAACCAAAGCTCACCTGGAGAACTAAATGAAAACAATTGATTGGTTTGAGATGGAAACCATAATCAACTTGGTTACATTAAAAACTAGCCTGAGTTTCACAAACAGTTGACTAACTGAATGCGAGAACCAGAGTGTCACATACCAATAATAAAGAAAAAATATATTAGCCACGAGAACACTTTAGTCTTGGTGAGAGATGTCACCATGCACCCCTAAGCCAGGCAAGCAACAGTCGTCTATAGGGAGATCAAGACCACCCTACTCTGTATGAAAGCAGATCCAATTGAATCTTGCAAACATACGCTTGACATCACATATTCAATAAAGTGCAAATACAAGCAGGAAAGCAAAGCCAACCAAACCTACACCATTCTCTATGTTCTCTTCAAATTCATTGGTGTTACCTCTTATTTGCATTGTGGTAGACTGATTTGCCTTCCCATCTCCATCCACCGCTTTTCTTAATGTTGATATACCATGACCCACATGGGATTTGCCAGACAACTTTGTGTTTATCTCATCTGCAAGAACAGCTGCAGGATTTTCAATGGCAATAGCAATAACTTCTGGTCTTTTACCACTGTACTTCCTCACCAACTTCCTCAACACCTCAGATACATTTCTTTCCATGTGAGTCAGTGGACAGTTTACAGGGCAGCTTGAAAGAGCTGCATGAGCAGCTTTATGGAGTCCATCCAGCAACTTCCCTTTGTCAAGCCACAAGCATCTTGTGGTAATTCTTATCTTCCCTTTTAAGGTGTTTCCAGCCAAACTATCTAAATTCTGAGGGCGAAATATTTCCATGCTGTAATAGATGAATGGTAGGATGTCACCAAATATTTTCTGCATTGTTTCTCTTTTACTAAATTTAAAAGTCGAAAGATCTACCTAACCACAATGATCCCGTCTAATGCAACTCTCAATCTTTCATCAATGCAGAGTTCACTTGATGTACCAAATGCTTTGTCGCCATCACTATACTTCAACTGCATAAAAAAAGACCCCCCCCCCCCCCCCCATATATTACAATATATGTGCCTTATGAGATAGTGAAAGTAAAAAAAATTAATGATGTGGCAATTACACCAACAGTGCATCACAATTAAATCCATTTTAAAAAGAGGCAAGCAAAATAGTTTGAGGGCCACGAACCTGTAAATTCTCTTTTCCAAGGGAAATGAAACCATTTGAAAGGACTCTTCTATTTCTCAAGTGCGAAACACCAAGCATCTCTCCATTCTTAATAACCTGGTCCATACATCTCATTAGCTCCTTCCAACATTTTATGTAATTATTTGTATGATATGTTAATACAAATCTCATTCTTATAATCCACTAACTAGTCCTTCCCCACGAAATCTGATAGAAGAGGAAATAACTCACAGCAGTGTGTCGAATGCCAGTTGATTTTCCAAGTGATTCATGCTCCTTCAAGAACAATAGTTCTCCATGTATGGGAAGAAAATGTTGTGGCTTCACTATTCTAAGTACTTCCTCCTGCAGAATTATATATTGTTTTCCTCTTCAACAACATGCCATATCAAAGACAGAAAGCATCAAAACAAAATAACTAGCTTGAAAGGCCCTGATACTCCATGTGAAATATCGCTATCTGGATATTCATGTAACCTAATTTTTCTTTCCCTAAATATAATGGGAACATCAAATACTTTTGAATGTAAAAACTAGGATGTAACCATGTCCACTTACTACCAAGATCAAAAGCCAACAATATTTTTGAACTCTAATTGGTTAATAAGTAGTACAGTAATAATGATTTGACAATTGCTATATATCTTGCAAAGGCATTGAACAGACAAGAAAGGAAAAATTAAAAAATGATAAATGAATAAAAAAGGAACAGAAAAACATTGGCAAGTAATAAAAAATAACTTACCAATTCTCCACGATATGCATGACCAGATGTGTGTAGACCTTCATTTTTCCCCATAACTATTGTTGATCCTATTTCCGATATGCGGTTTAGCATTTGCATTACGCGAGACTCATTTCCAGGGATAACCTAACCGTGGGATTTTGAAGCAGAGAACAATTAGACAGCACAAACTGATAGTAGTAAAAATAATAGGAAACATTTTCTCATAGAAAAAATCCAGAAATAAGCACAAGGTCATGCAGAAAAATCCACTCACTGGAACAGGTTGAAAGTAAAGATAGTATATTGTAAATTCATATACTATTATCGGTTCGTTGGCAACAAGTTCATTAGTTATACTAGACATGCTTTAGCCTTTAGATAAAGTAAAAGGCAAACACCTAATAGTGTTCTATCATACCTTCGCTGAATACAAAACAACATCTTCCTTAGATAATTTGAAAGCATGGCTACTTCCGTAGGATGCAAGATTCAAGGCGGCACGTGGCTCTGCCTGACACAATAATAGCACATATTTGGTCATATGCATTATACTTGTCCAATGTTTCATGGAAGTTGGCAGCCTCTAAGGATCTCGAAAGCAACTTACTTGAGATCCTGTTGTTACAATTAGCAGATCCTTTGGAGCATAAGCATCAATATCCTCAGCTTTCACCTATGTAAAATTAGAAATAATGAAAAACGGGGCAACAGACATGCAAGCATGAGACTTCCAAACGCTGTTACAAATACAAGATAAAGATGAAAAGGTGCTATTACAAATTTAGAAATACATGGTGCAAACAATAACAAATCAAAGAAGTGATTATCTAAATAGTTAGACAAATAATTATTGGAGCACGGGTTGTCTTAGTCATGACTACATAGTTCAGGTTGGTAAACAAGGCCCAAGAATAATACTATTTATGAATATTAGACATTAGGGCTAAAGTGTAATTTCAGTAATTCTGTTATGTTAGTGTAGTTAGTTAGTTTGTTAAGCTAACTAATAGCTTGATTAAGAAGCTAGGGCACCATCTATAGATGGTGATGTGCTTCTTATGTTGTAACTGCCAATCATAATCATAAATAAAATTCAGAGTGGGTAGTTCAAAACTATCTTCTCTCTCATTGTCTCTCTCCCCTCCTTCATTTTCATTTCATTTCTCTCCGTTCTTCTCTGTTTACAATAACTTGTATCACACCATCACCATCTAACATGAAAGTTTACTAGTTTTGAAAGCATATGCCTAACTCTAGCTTGAGCTACAAATCCAAAGAGCATCATGTTGAAAGGTGACTTTTGAATGCTCATTAAGGAAAGAAAGTTAACCAGGTCACAGAGAAGACAAAAATACTGATTTTGAAGGATCATATAAAACCTCTTAAAATCATAGTAAAAGGTGCTGAGGAAAGACATGAGAAGGGGCTACCAAGTTAAATTTAACAGGCAAAGTTCGTCACAGTAGATTTATCTACTTGCAAGTTGTAGTGAATTTTCTCTGACAACCAAATTAATAAATCAAGCTGACCAGTACTTGATCTGACTAACCCCATAAAATAAATAGGAAATCATTTGTGTGATTTGCCTATTCGCGCTGAATTCCTCTAATAGCAACCTAGTAAATAAAACAAGCTGATCAGCACTAGATTTCTCTAATGTCCAGCTGCCAATCTCTTAACACAAAATTATATATAAACTGTCAAAAACTCCAAATATATAATGTAAAGAAAGAAGCCCAGCCACCATGTACAACAAATTAGGCAAAATGCTGGAATAAAGTCTCCAAACGTTTATTACCAGAGTGGATGGATCAATGGGAGCCTTTCCATCCTTCCAAGCAGCTTCTAAATATGTTCTTAAAGACATGCCAACAAAAACCTGATATAATAATAATAAAACTACAATCACTAAACAGTAATCATTATTTGCATTTTAAACAAGAAAACGATTCTAAGTTGAACCGTGGTGTTAGCCAGGGAGAAGATAACATTACCAACTTTCTGCCAGTTAAATCAGCAGCAGCTTTCACACTTCCAAGCCGATGTATATTTGAAGCAAATTGGGTTGTTATAACCCTTCCTTCAGAAGCAGAAATGTGCCTCAATAATGCTTCTGCCACAACAGATTCACTGGTTGTCCTTCCAGGCGAAAGTATATTTGTCGAATCACTCATCATCTGAAAAGTAAGGCCCAAAGCAAAGTTTGCTTCTCTCTTTCGTCAACATTTAAGAACTGGGAGGGAAAAAATACATACAGCACCGATAACAATAACAACAACAAAGCCTATCCCACTAAGGAAATGATATATTTGATGTCTTTATTTTATAAAAAAAATATATACGATGATGTTAAATTCTGAACACGTGTCTCATGCATCTAAGACTAACCTTATTTAAATCTCACAGCAATGTTGATTTGAGCAGAAGAAAAGAACTGAAAATTTTCTTTCTACAGATAATGAGAAGGAAGAAAGGCATACTGAAGAGGATATGCACTAACCAAAGTAGAGATTACAATTTAAAATGTATATTGACAGCAGAAAATAATACAACTTGAACTTTAGAAAAATGGAATGTGACATCTTTCAAGAAGTCCATGAGGATATGACTAGCCATGAAAGCCATATCTACCTTAATATGAACCAGTTAAATAATACACTACTCACAGAATACAACCAAAATTAAATATATGCATATCAAGGAGACTGTTCATCACTAACCTATGAAACCCTCACGGTATTTAAATTGCATCAAGTTGACCTCTTCCTTATGTTAAATCCAATGAATAAACTTTAGATAAATTATCAAAGACCTAGAATAAGTATCAAGATCCAAGTGACATACCAATGTTACTCCTTCTTTAGAGAGTTCCTCCAAAGCTTCACGATCAAAAACATTCCCATCTAGTGGTGTCTCATCAATCTATTGAATCAACTTTTCAGCAATAGAAGATGCAAGGTAAATGAAAGTGACAATGCACTTAGAAATAAAAAATGAAATTCTGACCTTCCAGTCCCCAGTATGAAGAATAGTACCATCAGAGCAGCGAAGAACTAATCCACAACAATCAGGAATAGAATGGGTCACCCTGATAGGTTCTATCTCAAATGGGCCAGCCATAAACTTCATCCTTGTTCTAAATGTTTTCAGTCTAGATGGAATAAAAATACCATGCTCCTTCAAACGTTTTTTTATAAGCTGTCAAAATGAAATTTTCCACCTTATTTGGACTGCAACGAACAAAATAAGCAATGCAAAGACTTCGATGAAAAAATTGTGCCACAAAATTTAAGTGATGATAGATATCAATACAGTGACACAGAATGAAGAATTCAAGAGTTACTTTGTCAACTTCAAGATATGTTGACACTATAACTCGGTTCACTTCCTATGGAACATTATTGTTGACACACAAGGCGGGTGAGCATTTGAAAAATGGCATTCATAAAGAAATCTTCATGCCAAATACCTCCATAGTAAAGGAAGATGCAAAAATTGGTGTATTGGAATCCAATGCAGGGATGACCTGATGAACCAAAAGAAAGTTATGGTAAGAGTATATATAAAGAAAGAACAAATACATAGTTAATGATAATCAATTAGAATAAATGTAAGAGGGAATATAGAGTCTTTGGTGGAATGCAGTAAGAGAAATAATACTTTGATATAAAAGAACAACTCGTTATACACACACATAATGTAATATATCTGTGTGTGTGTGGAGAACTGAAGCAATCCAATTCTGCAGAAGATTTATAGGCATGGCTGGTTGAAGACCTAATCAATATGTCTAAGCAATAGCACCACAACAAAGCAAAATATGGTCCTCCCAAAACAAGCTTAATCTCAACTCTAAAGGCAGCGCATCAATTTAGTTTACTACGTAGGTGTTGCAGATATTATTTTGTGATCAATCATTTTCTTACTCCTAATACTAAGTTAGACCTCTACAATAACCTATATCTTTTTATTTTTAGTTTATATATATAAAATAATTCATTAAGGGAGAAGAGAGAAGTACAAAAGCAAGAAGATAAGAAATCCTGAAGACATAAAGAAAAAAGGCAACCCGAATATACAAAGAGAAAACAAGAAATCTATCAACATGAAACATGCAAAAGAGCTACAAATTTCTCTGAAGGTTTATCAGAGACACCACCCCTAAAAGGGCTGTGAGCAAAACAACACAAAGAAGCAAGAAAAACTACTCTATCCCAAATGAACTCAAAAGACAACCAATCCCTTGTAAAGGTTCTAGCATTCCTTTCCAACCAAACGCATCAAAGAACTGTAAGTGGGTGCATTGTCAAAGCTTTTTAGAATCTTTCCTAGACATAAATCCCCTAAAAGTAATACTCAAACTGCTGTAAATCCATGGGGCAAACCCATTGTTCACCAATGTCACCAAACTAATTAAAGTATATCAATATTTCAATAATTTTACACCTCTACCGTCAAGAATAATTAAGTATATCTTGACAAATCAGCCTCCTGAAATCGAGAAGGAGATATTATTGATTGCTTAATGGGACTTGCAATTATATAACAAAACAGACACATCTTCCCACGACTTGCTAAGTCCGCAAGTGATACAAACAACAACAGCAACCAAGTCTGCCAGTGGCAATACTTTGAAAAATGAAAATACATAGTAGTCTAGTCCCAAGGAAGGAAAACAGCAATAAATAGCAAAAGGAACCAAGGAATATGCCCAACCATTACATTAGACATATGTCAAAGTTATACAAAAGAGTGCAACCGGCTGTGATTGCAAATCTTCCTCGAAGCCCATTACCATTACATTGTCATAGCATTAAAAGATCCAAAGATGGATTGCCTCACCAAACTTTGAGTGCTTCTTTAAGTTCAGTCTCAAGGTATTATGTTACAGTGCACCAAACACTGAGCATCATATCCCATTTAAATACTTTCAGACAGATTTAATGACATATGATAAAAAGAACACTGGTAGCATTAACAAAAATACATTTTTGTCATTCACAAGTCAAATGATAAGTTTCACGGAGAAGGAAGCATTACCCAGGGCAAAGCACCAATATGGTCTTCGTGACCATGTGTTATAATAAGGGCTTCAATTTTGTGGCTCCATTTTCTTATAAATGTTGTATCAGGTATGATCTTTTGAACTCCAAGTTCATCATAGCTGAAATATGTGTACCATGTGTTAATCAAGATCGGATATGTAATAAAGGAAAGAATAGCAAACAATTTTCCAGCAGCAAATGGTTAATAGTAACTTCAAAGTGCATTTAAGTTTTAAAAATTCAAATGTGCTATTCAAATAGAAAGATTATATGGTGTTAAACTTAGGATGCAATGTCAACTTTAGTAAGTATTAATCTATAATAGTCTTTCATGGGAAATTGCCTCAATAACAGTTCAGGGCTTCATGCTAATTCATTAGGCTAAGTAGGACAGATTGACAGGTAACTGCTTAGAAGGGAGAAAGGGGGAATTTGGAGCTATAAGACCTACTCTGGAAACATGACACCAGCATCAATGAGGATATAGCGGTCATGGTTACCAACAAGCATGCAATTCATTCCAATTTCACCCAACCCCCCAATAGGAAGAACACGGAGGGGTGGCCCATCTGATCCTTCATAAAATTGCTCCATCTTGCGTTGAACAGAGTCTTCCATGCTTTTTCGAGGACCTTCTATTTTTCTTGTTCTTTTGCGGGGTACTTTACAATTAGATCCATCAGTACCTACATGAAACAAGGAGAACCATAAACACTATAAACAGTCTACTACACATCACGCAGATTACAAAAGAGGAAGACTCCAGGTAAAATAATTGCCACTGGGGTGAAAGGAAAAAGAAATAAAAACAACACAGAATCTAATAAACATCATCTCTATATACCGTATAGACTATAGAGTGAGGCATGCGGTAAAATTAGTTCTTGAAGTAATAGCATAGACGTAGCTGAAAATCTGAAAATAGATTCAACAACTACATTATTTATACAACTAGATTTGACAGCCTATTGGAAACCTGTCCCATATCTGCATATGGTACATCCACTACACTTCAAAATACGGAAAACCTTGATATCCATTCACGCACATCGGAGTCTATACTAGGTGCCCAACCCCTACCATACAAAAAAACGTTTCCTAAAATAGATTTCATAAGAGCCCATTTGTTTGAATTTTTTCAAAAAAAACAAACACGTACTTTAAATAATGAAAAATCACTCCTATTGAAATATAAAACTCCGACACGAACACCACAACACAGACACCGGCCATGACACTAGCACCCTATGTATAATATCAAAAATAGAATTAAACATGAACATGAAAATGTTTAAATTGAAAGTCAATATTTATATATAATTTTGTAAGATGATGGGCCTCATAAAAAATATTGAGGCACCACTTTACGTAAGCATGGTCTCTTTATAGAAAAGCTCCCAAAACTGCAAAAGAACTATCTTTATCGTTAAAGTCCTACAAGGCTACAACTTTTATCACTCTTTTTATCATCATCCTTGAAAAGGATAACAATCAGCTCATGTTCATCAAGTTAGCAACTAAAATACAAATTGATCTAACTTAGCTCATGTTATTGTGAAGAAGGAATAAAAGTTAACTAGCATTATTTACTAAACATTTCACTTTCAATAGTGTTAAGGTTCCATCTCAAAACCAATTGGCGATGAGAGGAGTAGCCCAACGGGTATTTAAATCATTCCCGAGATATTGAGGTAGGCGATGTGGGACTTACTTCCCAACATGCCCCCTCCACATAAGTCAGTCGGACCAGACGAAGGGTTACCTTTGACCCATAACTAAAGGGTATATTTGGCCCATGACAACCGGAAAGAAGTTGGGCTCTGGCTCTGATACCATGTTAAGGTTCCATCTCAAAACCAATTGGCGATGAGAGGAGTAGCCCAACGGGTATTTAAACCATTCCCGATATATTGAGGTATGCGATGTGGGACTTACTTCCCAACAAATAGGTATTTCTATCCTTATACTCTAAGTATGTTTAGTAAACAATGCTAAAAAAGAAGTTAAAATTATTTTGAAAAGAATTGGAAAACTCTTAGACATTTAAGAACAAATTTCAAAATGCTAAGTAACGCGGGTTACTTAACCTATATAACTAACTACTACTAGATCTGTGTAACAGGTTACCTGTACTGTGTGACAGTTGGTAACAGGTTACTGGGACTACATAACATGTTACATGACTGAGTAAACATTTACCAAGAAAATGGCTGGTTATTACTCAAGACAGTAAGTTTGGGTAATCGATTACATCACGGTGTAACCAATTACACAGAGCTGTTAAAACCAGATTTTCAAATTTCAATTGAACAGTTTTCATCCAAACTTAATGGGTTTCATTCCAATCGTATCCTAACTTCATGGAAGGGTATTTAACTTATTGGAAGCCTATTTAAAGTCATTGAAACATCCATTTCAAACAATAATTGTTATACACTTAACACACAACTTTCATATACAATTCTCTGCTTCGAAACTTTCAGAAATTTTTTGAAGTTGCATTGAGTGCTAGTTCTAAAGTTTTCTAAATTTAAACACTTATAAGAGCATTGTATACTAAGTGTATTGAGAATAAAAAGATTGCAAGTTATAGAATTGTCATGACTTGTATACTTGGAAAGATTGTTTTCCAAGGGTGTGAGGTATTTGTGAGTGTGTAAGGTACAAGGGAGTCTTGGGGAGATAAATTGTAATTACAACTCAGAATATCTATTAAAGAAATCTCTTGTGCTGCAAGAATACAGGACGTAACCTTCGGTGGACAAGAAGTTGAACCAATATAAATATCGGTGTACTTTCTCTCTTCTTTCTGCTCTTATATTTCTATTTGAAGTTTTATTTGACAATTATTTCTACAACATTTTCGTTGCATTACATTATGATATTTTAGCTCTGAAAAATTGACCATTATTCCCAACAACTAATTCATCCTCTCTTAGAGGTCATCTAATACTTACAGTTATATCTTACATATTAGTTTCCTCTTGATTTTAAAAAAATATTAGCTTCTCTAAACCTAAAATTATTCTTCAAAGTAATAAAAAAGTACTTTTTTTATAATTGCAACCGTGCAAAAATAGTTTTTGCTTGCCTATATAACAAAAAACACATTTTTTGTGTATTTTAAAATCTTTACTTTTTAAAGCTTAAAATAGGTACTAAATCATGGTCCAAACACCAAACTCAATTTAAAAATTCCCTAGCAGAAGAAGAACATGCAAGATGCATACACATTACTCAAACAAACTTTACTAAAACCCAACACAGTTAAAAAATAACAAGCACAAATGTAAAATAGCACAGCATGGTTAACGGTTGTTCACTCACCTCGGAGCTGAGAAGAAGCAACGGAACAAGAAACGGGAAGCCTACTTGCCTTTAAGCGGAAGCAGAGACTGTAAGGACAAAGAGAGATGGAAGTATAAGAAGCCATTTTAGTGTGAATAGAATCACCCAAAAGGTGTTTGATGAAAGACCTCAGAGACAGAAACTGTGATAAATGGAAAGGCTATGGAGTAATGAGACTAATGCTGCTTGAGCTTGTAGCGGGAAATAGAGATGGTTGAGGTTTCAGAAATATCTTTCTTATCAATTTCTGAATATAGAGACACAAAATTTGGAACGTGCGTGGCAAAACATGTGTTTCCGGTCACACACGTGCGGAAGAGAATGACTTTCCCTTTCATGCCGTATGAAATTAAATTGGGTGAATTACTTGGAGATTTCATGATTGAGTATAGGAATGTTGGTAATGGGATAGATCGGAATCGGGTTTATACCAATCTCGAATCTGAATATTAAGTAATTTGGATTCAATTAGAAACCCGACCAAAACTTTAACTAATATATTTTTAGTGTTCATAAAAAGATAATTGAGAATAAAATATTTTCTTATATAATGAGATAAATTATTATATCTATTAACTATAATGGTAAGATGTGTAATATTTTTTTAGTTTTTAAAAGTACTTTGAGAAGAATTAAATATGACACATGTGATTTTTATTCATAGATAAGATAATTTATCTCAAATTTAATTAGTAAAGTAACTAATATAATTGATAACAGCTACGCCTTAATATCAGTTTTATGTAAAATAGAGAATATACCAAACTAATATGATTGCACATTAACTCAACGATAAAAATATGCTAATAAATTTGTCGACGGGTTTCTATTTATTTGATTTGCAAACTTCAAACATTTTTTTGTGGCTCCAAAATTTCACCCATAATAATAATTTAATCTAATCTTTCTGAGTATATGACACCACTTCTGAACAAATAAGATTGTTTGGTTGAGAAACCAAACCCTTCCTCGTCATTTCTAAAACACTGTTTAACTTCAACAATGGCCAATCATTCCCAAACACACCCTAACCACACCATCGACCCAAACAGTGGTTTTTGCTCCCAAACAAGAACATTCCACAGCCTCCGTCCAAATATCCCTCTTCCTCCACCCTCTCAACCACTCTCTCTCACCGACTACACCCTCTCTCTCCTCCCCTCCACCGCTGCCACTGCCACCGTCCTCATCGACTCCACCACCGACACCCACCTCTCCTACGCCCTCTTCCTCCGCCAGATTAAATCCCTCACTTCCTCCCTCCAATCCTCATTCCCTTCTCTTTCAAAAGGCCACGTGGCACTCATCCTCACCCCTTCTTCCCTGCATGTCCCCGTACTCTATTTCTCTCTCCTCTCCCTTGGTGTTGTTATAGCTCCCGCTAACCCGCTCAGTTCCGATTCCGAGTTGACTCACCTGGTTCAACTCACTAAACCCGTCATCGCTTTCGCAACTTCATCAATCGCAAATCACATTCCGAATCTCAAATTCGGCACTGTTGTAATCGACTCACCTCGATTCATTTCATTGCTTAACAACTTCAATGACAATTCGGAACTACGCCGAGTCGAACTGAGTCAGTCCGACTCGGCCGCGATTCTCTTCTCTTCCGGGACCACCGGCCGAGTCAAGGGAGTGGAACTCACTCACCGGAATTTCATCGCATTAATCGGAGAATTCTACCACATCAAGCACGTGACAGAAGGTCAAAATGAGGAAGAGATGCAGCCGGTGTCGCTGTTCACGCTTCCACTGTTCCACGTGTTCGGGTTCTTCATGCTGGTGAGGGCAATAGCGATGGGAGAGACGTTGGTGTTTATGCAGAGGTTCGATTTGGAAGGGATGTTGAAGACGGTGGAGAGATACGGAATCAGCTACATGCCGGTGTCGCCGCCGCTTGTGGTGGCGCTGGCGAAGTCGGAGCTTGTGAATAAATACGATGTTAGCTCGCTGAAGTTGCTGGGATGCGGTGGCGCGCCGCTTGGGAAGGAGGTGGCGGAAAGCTTCAGTGCTAGATTTCCTAATACTGAAATTGTGCAGGTGACAAAGAATTTAATGTTTTTTCCTTTTGCCACGTTTTGATGTTGGTTATGCAACATGTTGTTTTGTTATTTGCAGTTGAATATCGGTTTTGAACTGGATCCTCTGTTCAAATAGACCATGTCCCAATCCAATAAAAATGTATTAAATACTAAAAATATTATTTTATAATTTTTTATTTAATCAAATGACACACTATGGTTGATCGGGGACACCATTCGGGATAGGAAATGGGACAGCAGATCTTCATTAATCAGTTTCTATAATTTTTTTGAATCAGAATCTTCTCAATCACGGGAGAGATAAATTACTTTTTTTTCCTTTGATCTTCCGTATCAAAATTGTAATTTTAATATATAAAATGATATAAATGTCGTATCATGTTATTTTTCTTTTGTTTACTCAACTACTTGACTCTCTAGTACTTGAGTGGATTTCTACTCGTTTTTTTTATGGTAATAGGACCACTTTGGTTTATCTCTTAAATTCTGATTTTACCTTATCCATGTTAGATCCCAGATTACAAATACCCTTTTTTGGCCATAGGTAACTACATGGTTATTAAACTCGGACCTATAGCACTGAGTTAACCTATGAGTCATTGGTTGGACCTTTTGATTTGGTTTTTGGTTTATATTAAAAATTCTAAAAAAATCATTATACTTGCTAACGTATTTAATAACTCTACATCCAAATTTAAAGATAATTTCATCACACAAATACCTAATTAAACAACCAACAAAAAATGTGACAAGTAAGTTGAAATAATCATTAAATAACATATGTTTTACACGTTAATTACAATAAAGTGAACAAATAAATTTATATTTTAATTATACAACTAAAGTTTTACTAAAATATAAAACTAACAAATGACAAACAAGTAAGTTGAAAGCATTGGCTTTTTTGCATCTCAAAATGATGTCGTTTTGTTTTTTTAATTTTTTTATTGACTTCGCCAATCAGATTGGTCCAACTGTCTGAGTCATTGGTTTCAAGCTTAAACTGGTCGAGTTAAAATGGGTCATTAAGGTTTTGATGCAAAATCGATTAGATGAATGGCTCAGAACGTTCAAGTGTTCTATTCACGGTTGAACCTGTCGGATCGGTCGTCCGAACCGATTCTATAACACTAGCTAACTCAACTAAGTCTCAAACCAACCTCACCACTTAAGTTGGGTTAGTTGTCGTCACAGTTCTTTGTAGTGTGCTAAAGTTTTTATGTTCAATTTTTTTTACCATTACCAAGTTTTATACTCACTAGGTGAAGTCGGTTACATGGATCGAAGAACGTCATAATATAGTGTCACTTATGTCATTTAGTGTGTAAAGCAAGTACTATTAATGAATAATATGTTTGATAAAATTATAAGTCGGTTGTATTTGATGTTTTGAACATGATTTTGGGTCCCGGATCATAGTTTGTATACGTGAATATAGTTGTTTTTCCGATTGGTTCAATTATGCTTTGCAAACCATAATGCAAAGATGCTACAATGAGTCAATGACTTTTCCTAGGGTGAAATTGGCAGAGTAAATCATCATCTTAGTATGTGAAATTGTTAGTACCAGTCATGTTACTCCTTAACTAAGAAAATATTTTAGTGGCTCTATTGTAATCATAAACATTAGTTATATTAGTCCTCGAACTTGTTAAGTTTTATACACCCTATGGATCTATAATCCATCTAATCAACATGTTACAATTTCAAAGACTAACATGACCAGTGCATGCAAGTTAAATAAGTGGTAGCTTACTTGACAATGATATATTGCATTGTGTCATAAACTTATAGGAGACTTTTATTTCTGGGTCATATTGTGTTCCATGATGTAGCAACTTCCCTAATAGAAGATCAGTAGTAATAGTGCATATTGCTGAACTTGCAGTAAATACACATTTAACAACTTGATCTTACTTGCTTTTCCTTTTCTGGTTTCGCTTATTTTTTTCGTATTTTTTCCCGACCCCTAGGGATATGGTCTGACTGAAAGTGGAGGAGCGGCAACAAGAATGGTAGGGGCTGATGAGGCTAAGCGGCATGGTTCAGTAGGTCGACTAGCAGAAAGTATGGTGGCCAAGATAGTGGACCCTATAACAGGAGAAGCATTATCCCCTGGCCAAAAAGGAGAACTGTGGTTGAAAGGTCCAACAATCATGAAAGGTGTTCATTTACATTTTTTTTAAATATTCTAAGATACTTCTATATATTCTAACACTGTTTAAATAACCCACAATGTAATTGGAGAGGTATGCATTATATAAAGCAGTGAAGAATTGCATAAATAACCACGTGGTGATATCATTGTAATTCCTAATAAATCTTGTCAACTTTAGTTAAGCCATATAAGATAGACAATGTCTTTGATTAATTTCGATGTATTTCATTTTGCTGGTGATATCGAGTTATCACTTTATGCATTTCATTTGGAATATGTTTCATGATCTATGGGATGGTTATGGTGCAGGTTATGTAGGAGATGAAAAAGCAACCGTTCAAACATTGGATTCAGAGGGATGGCTGAAGACCGGTGATCTTTGTTATTTTGACTCTGATGGTTTCCTTTACATTGTAGATAGACTGAAGGAATTGATTAAATACAAAGCTTATCAGGTGATGTGTTATTTTCCATTGTTAACAACACATTTTTGCGAATGCCATTTGCTACTTTTACATTTTTTCTGATCAGTTCTCAAATAAAATGCAGGTTCCCCCAGCTGAATTGGAACATTTACTTCACACCAATCCTGAAATTGCCGATGCTGCAGTAATTCCGTACGTAAACAGATTTGAAGTTATTTTAGTGACATTTTTTTTGCTAACATCTTTCCGGTTCTAGTTCTTATGGAAAGTCACGTAGTCTCAAAACTTTCTTACTTCAAATTGTTAGTTATTATATCTTCAGCCAACGGAAATAGGCGTTGCTATAATCGGCTTTGGTGATATAAAAAGGTTAACCTGGTAATCTTTTCGGGGACAGGTATCCTGATGAAGATGCAGGGCAGATTCCAATGGCCTTTGTGGTAAGAAAGCCTGGAAGCAACATCACTGCAGCTCAGGTCATGGAGTTTGTTGCAAAGCAGGTATGCTTCGGAACCATTGTGTTCTAAGTTGCCGATATTTGGTGAATCCTACGTATTCTTAAACTAAGAAGCTAGGAAGAATTTAGGCTCGTTTTTTGAAATGTATAATGCCATCAATCGGATGCTTTAACGGTAAAAAAGGACCCACATATAAGGAATATAGATCTGTTATCTCAAATCATGTCTCAAATCATATCTCGCATCAATGAAAATATGGCTAAAAATTATAAACATCATCAGATTGGGACAACATTTTTCTTTAGGCTTCTTGATCTTTTTTCACCCTCCATGACCTCAAATTTATTTTTCTTTGATTTTTTTTTATCGGCAAATGTTAGTACGTTGGTATTTTGTATTTGGTGGGATTTGATCCATCAACCTCCTTATCACTCCACTCTTTAAGTCTTCCGTCCTTACCACTTGACCACCGACTCCCTTTTTTTTTACTTTGCTTAAATGATTGCATAACCTTCTTCAAACCATCCTTTATTTTAGGGGGAATGTTAAGAACTAGTGCCCTAAGGGCATTGGTTAACGAATCAAATAAAAACATTTAATTGGAATTTGATTATTTTAAATACATTATAAGTTTAAAACATGTGATTTATAATTCTATTTTTAGATTCCTTAATTGGCATTACTGATTGTAGCCTTGATTATTTAAGCATGGTTCTTGTTACAGGTATCACCATACAAAAAGATACGACGAGTTTCTTTTATTAACTCTATCCCAAAATCCCCAGCAGGCAAAATTTTGAGAAGAGAATTAGTTAATTATGCTCAATCTAGTGCTTCTTCCAAATTGTGACGAGGACAATGAAGGTTAAAACAGTCCAGTTTTTCATGGAATAAACTATCAATTGTCTTAGGCTTTACACAACAATGCTCTCTTGATCTTATGTTAATAAATTCTCTTCTTTGAGATTGAACAAAGTTTATTACAAAAGAGGTTAGAATTGTATTTTTGACTGTTTAGTAAGTAGGATAGATTAAGATTAAATGGAGGTTTAGTTTAATTTGAGACCAAAAAAGTTATAGTTGAGATTAAATTAAACTTGATTCGAGTTAATTCTTAATGAGTTGAGTTGAGTTAAGTCAATCTTAACTAAGGGTGGAAACATGAATGTCTACCTATCTAGTGTATAACATCATGCCAAAGGAAAGTTTGATGGTATTGATTTCATTCGAATAGAAACTATAAGTGAAATGGATCAATTTATTAACATATTTTTTTGTGGGAAGGTACTTAAAATAATAACTCTAGTTCACACCTTAATTCTTGGCAATTGTCATCTACAAAAATCAAGTGACTTAGTAAGATAATATACAAATTCGCATAAGAAATTATATATAACATTTTGAGAACAATTGCATCCTATTATGATATATATTCTGTGACCATATAAACTATTTAGGCACCAACTGACTCACATAATACCACATCATTACCCATAAATATTAGAGTAAATTACATTGATATCTACTGAGTTTTAGTAAAATTATATAAATTATCCACTCATTTTTAAAACTTACACAAACTATCCCTAATTATATATATACATTATTACACTGGTTACCCCTGTAAGAGAGATAAATGTAATTTCTTAAACAAAAAATAACAACGAATGTAATTAAGTCAAATAAAATATGGTACATTGTGAAGACAAGTCCAAATAATATAAGAGTCGATCTATATTCATTATTTTGGTTAGTTACAAACTGCATTAATAATTCTAAGTAGGTGTTCAAATTACTCTTATATTATATTGTAACTAACCAAAATAATGAACAAACATCGACTCTTATACTATTTGGACTTGTCTTCACAATGTACTATGTTTTATTTGACTTAATTATCGTCATTTTTTTAAGAAATTACACTTATCGTTACTACATTGGTAGTTAGTGTAATGTATATATTTAATGTATATATTTTTTTAAGAAATTACACTTATGGCTACTAGTTAGTCTAATGTATATAATTCCTCTAAATATTTGTCTTCTCCTAATAGAATATGCTAACAAATTAATAGTAGTTATTGCATTACCATCTAAGTCACCCTCTAAATATTATACACA
The DNA here is from genome assembly GCA_009771035.1 of Lupinus albus. NCBI lineage: Eukaryota > Viridiplantae > Streptophyta > Magnoliopsida > Fabales > Fabaceae > Lupinus > Lupinus albus. The sequence goes on along the minus strand of CM020021.1, from coordinate 6,599,262 downwards.
AACTATTTACTCAAATTGGTCACTCATCCAACTACTTATTGACATTTGAGAGATCAAATACCATTTCTCCTTCCTCAATATAATAAGTAATTTTGATATGTATCATGTTTGGCTAACGTGATAAACTATTATTGAAGTGTTATATTTATAAACAAAATTTGGAAGAATACAAAACAACAAAACTAGGATCCTCTCTATTAAAGAAGAGATAAATACATGGTTTACCTTTGTTATTTAATGACAAAAATGTAATTTCATTGTAATCAAATGGATATATGGGTCATTAAAGATTGTATTTCTCTTTATTTTTTAAAGTATATGTCTCTCCATTAATAGAGAGCATCCCCACTCAAAAAAAATAACATTAATATCCAGGAGGAAAACAAAAAAAAATAAGTGATATATAAATGCCTAAAAAGATTACAATAGTTTGAACATAGGATAAAAAACAACAATCACATCATTACACTATAATAAGTATTCGGTTGGACTGAATAACGTTATTTACATATTTAATAATTATATAATATTTTGGAACAATGTTTCACTGTTTCGTTGGATTAAGATTAAGAAGAACATTGGAGTGATGTATCTATGTTTTTTTAATTGTAAATGAAATGTGTGGTTCGCTTCTAAGGTTAATATGATTTAATACGGTTTAACCTACTGGGACCAAAAATTTCACAGTCCAAATTAATGTCATTTTCAAGTTCCTTTGTTCGGTTTAGAATCCAAATCAATATCATTTTCAAGTTCGATAATTAGTTGGATAGTCTTGTCTAATCCTCATATCATCCTAGCAACAATGAAATACTAAAGAGGAAAATAACACAAAAAGGTATAAATACTTTTGAATAACATAAAGTAATTAAATACTTGTTTTTTTATAAAGTTTGTGTTTTATAACACTTACAAAAACTCCCATAATTTATAAATAAACATTATATTAATCATCACTGCACGAGAAATAGATATGATATTTTAAATAAAAAAGATGATAAATGTAATTAAGGTAAATAAAATATGGTATATTGTTGAAACAAGTCTAAATAGTATACGAGTCAACACATTTTCATTATTTTTTGTTCGTTATAATATCATATAAGAGTGATTTAAATAATATCTCTTATAATTATTGATGCATTTTGTAATGAACAAAAAATAATGAAAATATATTGACTCATATACTCTTTTGGTTTGTCTCTACAATATATCATATTTTGTTTAATTTCATTACACTTATAATATTTTTTATGTAAAAATCACACTTATTTCACATGTAATGGTAGTCAGTATAAGGTATGTACAAAAATCAGAGGATTTTTTTAGGGATAAAAAATAGAGAAATGATCTATGTAATTTCATTAAAACTCGTCATTGTAATTAACTCAAAAACAATCATTACACATATCCTAAAAATCTCACTCTCAAAACATACATAATTGAAATAATTTTCAAGTTGATTACCTATTGCCAAAAGTTTCACATAAGAGAAATCTGAATAATAAAATTGAACCAAACAAATCAAATTCTTGTTTATAAATAAAAAGGTGAATATTTTGAATATAAGTTTGGTTTGAAATCTGAAAAGATTTAATGCTTGAGTAATGTTATATTCTCCTATGAAATTATCTTACTAATCCTCCTACCCACAAAAAGTGACATATGTCACAAAGTGATACTTTATTTATTAGTGATTGGTTTACAAGTGACACGTGTTACTTTCTTGTGAGTATGATGATTAGTAGGAGGATATATCATTTTCCTTAATGCTTTGCATTGCGATAATTATGATTAGTTTTTACAAAAAATAATGTTATGAAATATATGGGGTTAAGGATATGAAATGGTTTAATTCACTGAAATCATAAAATATCATGATGAAACGAAGAAAAGGAAAAAGTGTGATAAAATGAGAAATTAAGGCAAGAAAAAATAAATGAGAAACATTCTTTCTTTTGAAATGGGACCGACGAAAATCACTGGTAAAAGATAAAAATCTGTAGGTATAGCACTATCACTATATCTACGGATTTTATTTTAAAAACTTTTACAAACGTTTTTGTTCGTTGTATTTAATCACTATATAACTATATTGTATATTGTGTAGACAAATTCAAATAACATAAGAGTCAATGCGTCTTCATTATTTGGCTCGTTATAAAATAGTATAAGTGTTATTTAAACATTTATTTGAAATTATTAATGTATTTTTTAATGACACAAAAATAATAAAGAAACACTCGCTTTTGTACTATTTGAAGGTTACACAATATACAATATTTTGTTTAACTTAATTACATTCATCACATGTTTTCTCTTTAAAATATTACACTTTTATAACTTGTAGGGGTAGTCAGTGTATTGTATGTATAAATATAGGGGTAGTCAGTGTAATTAAATAAATCTTACAATTAATTACATTAACCTAACAATTAATTAAATTAACATTAACAATTAATTAAATAAACTTATTAATTAATTACATAAATCTAACAATTAATTAAACTAACCATACAGTTAATAGTAAATTACACTCATACCCTTTGAGTTTTAATGAAATTACACAAACCACTTCTCCCTTCTTTGTCCTTACATACATTACACTGACTACCCCTACAAGTTATAAAAATGTAATTTTTTAAAGAAAAACGTGTGATGAATGTAATTAAGTTAAACAAAATATTGTATATTGTGTAACACTTCAAATAGTACAAAAGCGAGTGTTTCTTTATTATTTTTGTGTCATTAAAAAATACATTAATAATTTCAAATAAATGTTTAAATAACGCTTATACTATTTTATAACGAGTCAAATAATGAAGACGCATTGACTCTTATATTATTTGAATTTGTCTACACAATATACAATATCTTGTTTAATTAATTACACACATCATACGTTTTTTGTTTAAAATATTACACTTTTATATCATGCATGGGTAGTTAGTGTAACATATGTACACAATTAGGGGTGGTTCGTGTAAGGACAAAAAAGTGAGGGGTGATTTGTGTAATTTCACTAAAACTCAGGAGGTTTGAGTGTAATTTACTCTATAATTAATTAAATTAAATTTAACAATTAATTAAAATATATTTAAACAGTTAATTAAATAAATCAATTTATAAATAAATAAAAATTAAAATTAAAATTAAAATAGGATCCGTGGATCCACGTTTAATTATAAAACAATAAAAAAAATAAAGTAAAGAAACCGTGGATATAGAACACGGTTATTAGAAACCGTGGATTGTCCTGGCCTAAACGTGGACAGTGTACACGTTTTCTAAATTTAGAAAAATAAAAAAATTAAAAGGTGGATGTGATAAACGAATTACCCTAAATCTACCCCATACCCGTAAATTTCAAAAAAAGTGCCCCATTCCCGTAATAAACAAGTCAACCAACCCCACTCATGTAAATTTGCCGTATTCTAACGTCTTCAGGTATCAAATCTAACGTAACATAATAAATTATTAGGCTTTATATAAAACTGCTCACACAACACAACCGCAATATTACAACTTCAATATCAATAATAAAAATTGTTAGAGTTTATTTAGAGAATCACAGTTGATCTTTGTCGCTATCCCTTTTTCACGGGTACGATGAGAAATATGCAAATAAATGCAATGAAATCGTCATCAATGTTTTTTAGCAGGAAAACATGAAAAACCTATTTTTCTTTAAAATAAAAAGGATTTGGTCGGCTTACACATAAAAATTAAGTTCGGGAGTCTGTTACGGACAAGAAAGGTGTTAGGCACCTTATACCGCCCGTTATAAAAACAGTACCTAGATTAATCATGTGAATATTTATTCGAAATATTAATTTTACCATCACATTATTAAGTAAAAAATAAAGAAAAAAAACATTTTTTTATTTTTTGTGCCTAACAGGAAAAAACCCTGCTCCTACGTATCTCTAGTTGCAATAGAGAAATCAAGGCTACGTAGTTCTTTCAGAAAAAATGTTGATTGGTTGATTTTTTTTTATTTTTTAAAACAAATAACAATGTCGAATAACGTGATAGGGCACGAGTCCCATAGTGCACTATCTTCTCTTGTCTTTATTAAATTATGTTTGAAAATAATCAAATTGAGATAACGCGACAGGGAACGAGTAGTTTATAAAAAATATCAATTTGAGGTAACGCGACAGGGAACGAGTCCCATAGTGCACTATATCTCCTTGATTTATTTAAGTTTTATCTCTCCTTGATTTATTTAAAATATTCAATTGCATTTTTATATTTATTTATTATTATTCTTGTTTTTATATTAATTTTTATAATACAAATATTAATAATAAAACAAAAAACAAAATAAATAAATAAATAAAACAAAAAAAACAGAAAAATAATAAATAAATAAAAACAGAATATAATAAAAATAAAAAATTAAATAAATAAAAAAACGAAAATAAATAAAAAAAGATGGGGAATTAATTTGGGGTTTTAGGGTAAAATTGGTTTATGGTAAAATTGATTTGGGGTTATGTTAAAATTGATTTGGGACTTTTTGGGTTAAAAATAATTTGGATATTTAATGTAAAATTGATTTAGGGTTAGCTTAAAATTGGTTTAGGGGTTTAGGAAAAAAAATCAATTTGGGATTTAGGGATATGTTAATATCAATTGGGGGTTTAAGGTTAGGTTAAAATCAATTTGAGGTTTAAGGTTAAGTTAAAATCATTTTGGGGTTTAGAGTTAAGGGTTAAGGTTGCAATATGAGGCAACCCTCCTACTGCCGGCAGCCATACGGTGGCCAGCCACGACCGCCTGAGGCGGTGGGCCGGTAGAAACAACCGTTGCGGTGCGGCTGTGACGGCTGCAACCACCAAAAACGGTGGTTAACCCATCCCCTCCACTACCGGACCTGTACTCTACACCACCACCGGTTCAAAAAAAAACGTAAAAAGAAACAGCAAAACAGCCACACAAAAATATACAAAAGTGTAAAAAATGAAGGAAAATATGAAGAGGAAGGATACCTTTGATGCTTTAGGATTGTTGAATGGAAAGGTGATGTTCTTCTAGTGTCTCCGTTTTCGCTCCTCTTCTTCTATCTTTTTTCAAAACTAGGATTCCCTCTCTTTAAGGTTTGCCTCCTCACTTTCTTTTTTTAAATTTTGTTTGCCTCCCCTTAGTTTAGGTTAGTTTTTAGGTTTTACAGTAAGGGAGAATTAGGATTAGGGTTAGGGTTTTAGGTAAAAGATAATGGGTCATCCTGGGCCCAGTTGCCATACCCCCTAAATCCTACGCCCTAAACTTCCTAATTTTTTTTCCAGTACTTCTAAAAAATATAAAATTTCTCCGGTCAAAATTCGGTGTTTACAATCTTGTTAAACACTATTGTTCTTCTATTTAAATATATTAGAGGTCGATACATTCTAAGTGTTTATCCTAAAAGTCTTCTTAAGATATATTCTATAAACTTTCTCTTTTTTTCCTCTCATTTTTTGAAATCGTTGAATAATCAACTCATTCTTAACGTTGTTGAATACTTCTAGCTCAATATAAGTCATTAGACAATCATTCATGCATCTCATTTAGGTAAGGTATATATTTTTTAAAAAGAATGTTGTGCAAAAGGGTGTACATTTGCACACCGTGGAGATGCATGAATGATTGTCTAATGACTTACATTGAAATAAGAATTGTTCAGCAACGTTAAGAATGAATTGATCATTCAACGATTTCAAGATATGAAGTCTCGTAGAGATAAATCGTGAAATATTTAATTTATTTAATTAGATATATTTAAATTTTGTTATTTTGACATTAATGATCCCATCTTTTTATATTTTAATTTTTAACATATGTTATGCGCCTCACTCTCCCATCTTATATTCATGAGTGTTATCCACAATAACATAAGTTTCTAATGTAAGAATTTCATTCAGAAATAATCTCTAAATATTTTTTTAATCATAGTTATTAAATGTGACTAGGACTAATCGGTTCGACCATGAACCAGTTCACTTGGCTGATCTGAACTGCTCACTTGTGTGGCCATGCATCAAAATTTTGATTTGATCAATTTAAGCATAAAATCGATCATGTGGCTGATTGGACCGGTTCAACTCAATCAATTTTTATAATATACCAAGACAACGTTATTTTGAGAGGGAAAAAATGACGTGATTTTAACTTATTTATAATTATATTTATCATTATTTTAGTTATATTTATATTTGTTAGCATATGTTGTAAAATAATTTTAGTTGTTTAATCAAGTTTTAAACTTATTTATATGTTTTTGTTCCGATTAAGACGTAAAATTTATATTTTTAATGATGTTTTAAACTTATTTGTGATATTTTGTTGTAGTGAATTATTTATTGTTAATTGTTTAATTATGTCTTTTTTGTAATAATAATATTTTTATATTAGGAAAATAAAATTATTAAATAATATTATTTAAATATTTTATTGTAGTGAAATATTTATTGTTAGTTTTTTATTATGTATTTTTTGTAATGATAATAATACGAATGTAAATTTATTAAATAATATTATTTAATAATATATTTCTTTACAAATTTTTAAGGGAAGATTATAGTTATTAAAATCGTTTAATGCCGTACGGTTGAACCGGTAAGCCGGTCCCAATACCAATACGATACAATAATTATATCAGTCATATAATTATACCGATAAAAACCGACCAAAATTGGTAAAAACCGGTCATATAGACCGGTTTTCAATTGAACAATACCAGTCGATTTTTATTTAAAATTAATTTTTTAATGAAAATAAAATTAATTATTGTTTTTTATTGATTTTTCAACATTAATATTAATATATTATATATGTATATTTAACTTTATCGGTATGCAGTTTAATTAGTGAATCAACTATACTTAATCAAGTGGAAAAATACTCCACGTGATTGTCAATCTTTGAACCAGTGACTCTATGTTAGGAGTTGGGATACTCTCCATTAATGGAGAGACAAGTACATCAAAAGCCAATGAGAAATACAATTTTCAATGACACATGGATTACAATAAAATTACCCTTGTGCCATTAAAAAATAAAGGAAAAAAAAATGTGAGGATCATAATTCCTATGTTAGAGAGTAGATTCAAACTCAAACCCTGAAAACACAAAAGCATGGCGAAGGAAGAAAGCTACGACGTCGTTTCTGATCTCATCAGCTTCCTGAACGCTTCTCCAACTGCTTTTCACGCCGTTGGTAATAAACAAAACTAACTCTTCTTTCTCTTCCATTTCACTCACTCACTTATTGCAATACGTCGTCGTTTCAGATGAGGCAAAGAAGCGGTTACTCATCGCAGGATTCGTGCAACTTTCAGAGAGGGAAGTTTGGAACTTGGAATCTGGCAAGAAATACTTTTTCACGAGAAACTACTCCACCATCGTTGCCTTCGCCATTGGTCAAAGGTATATATATATCGTTCATGTGTTTGGATTTTCAAATAATGCGTTCCAATTCGGCCGCATCATTGTGATTTGGTGTCCACTGTAATTGCGGTGTGATGCTGTTATGGTGATTACTACAAGGCCGTATCATGTGATGCGGTTCGCAATTTGAATGACTGGCCGAGAGCCTTATGCATTGGACTGCATTTCTTAACTTGATGTTTTATTCTTAGGTATGTTGCTGGAAATGGATTCCACTTAGTTGGAGCTCACACTGATAGTCCTTGTCTCAAACTCAAGCCCGTCTCGAAGGTAATTTTGGTTTTCACCACTCTTTTTAATGTGATCCCAGTGTTTTAAATTGCGGTTGCGGTCGCGATTGTGGTAACGGTTGCGGCTAATGCGATTGCAGTCATTGCGGCCATTGCGCTCCGGATTGCGGCCGTTGCGGTGTGAATTATTTTGTTATTAAAACAATATTTTTGAATCCGAAGCGGCATAATGCGGTCCATGTGCTTGTGTTGCGGCCGCATCATTGTGATTCGGAGTCACACCGCAATTGCGGTGTGATGCGGTTGCAGCGGTTACCACAACCGCAATGTTGCGGTCGCATCAGGTGATGCGGTCTGCAATTTAAATCACTCTGTGATCCTTTTTATAATAAAAGTTTTATTTAAAAAAGGTTAATTTTGCTGTGTGTAAAGTTTTATTTACATTGTCACATGTGAGTGTTACTTTTTTACACCATTACCATGTATGTAATGTCTGAGGTAAATATTAGGTAATGTTTGGTAGATGTATCAGAACAGAAATCAATATATAAATAGTGCAAAACAATACATATGTATATGAGAACAAAAAAGTGGACGTTTTGGTTCTATTAAAAGGGTGGAATCAAAGAGCATAAAACAGAAGTTTTATCATGTTTTGTTTGTGTGCCAATGCCAAACACTTCCTTAGAGTCATATATTTAAACAATGATGCAATAAATATGATTAAATGTAGTTTTAAATTGATAGTGTATTAAAAGCAAATTCTAAAAGAAATTAGTGCATTTTATATTTTAATATTGGTTATTTTGTGTTCAAAACAGCTATAATGGAAATCTTACCAAGAGAACCTTGTCCTAATATTTAGTCTAATTCAAATATGTACCAAGTACTGTATACATTTCTTAGTTTGGACGAGTTTTGTAGTGGGGAAATTTATAGCATTTTTTCGAGATAAATAAACTCAAGTAGTAAACATGTCATGTGATTTATTTAACATAAGTATATCATGTTTATAACTTGTAAGATAAGAGAGTTATGGGTTGTTTGGCAGGTGGTTAAAGGTGGGATTCTGGAGGTTGGTGTCCAAACTTATGGAGGTGGTCTGTGGCATACATGGTTCGACCGGGACTTGACAGTGGCCGGCAGGGTAATTGTAAGAGAAGAGAAAGAAGGTTCTGTTTCATACTCGCATCGGCTTGTTAGAATTGAGGAACCAATAATGCGGATACCAACTTTGGCAATTCACTTAGACAGGTTTTCAAGCTGTTTGAGATACATTGGATTCTATTGTATTTTCTTTTTTTTGCTGGATTATGAATTTATCAACTTGTTGACTTGACTAAGTTGTGGCATTTGAACAGGGGTGTTAATGATGGGTTCAAAGTAAACACACAAACTCATCTTCTTCCCATCTTGGCAACATCACTAAAGGTAAACAAAGAATTTAGCTATCTTTTTCTCTGGTTACTGAATATTCTATAGGATATAACTATTAATGAGATATCCAGGGTTAATGCATCAAGAACTATTTCAAGGCTTATTGTGTTTATATTTCATTTATTTATTTTTACCAGAGTTACAACTTATGTTAATTCATGTTGTTAGAGAGCTGCTTAGTTATTGTTTAAATGTGCATTTGTTACACAAGAATTGTTCTTCATAACAGATGGGTTATTACACTTGTATTAGCTTGCAATTTCCATAGGTTTGTTAGTTTCATGTTTGTGTCTGAATATTTAATGTAATTGTTCTTGCAGGTATTAGTCAAGGCTTTTATTAGTTAATTACTTAATAATTATTATAAGAAATAAGTAAAGCTTCCACAATTTTTGCTTATTAAGGTTCCAAATGTTTTGTTACTTTATTATTTAGACTTGGCTTTTAGCCTTTTACACCAACTTAAGCTTGTGATCTAATGGCAGAACCCACTTGATTACACGGGTAATTCATGATTTCATCTACTGTTTTCAAATCTGAGTTGTCTTTGTCAGGAAAGCTGACCCACCTTGTTGGAAAAGGCGTTTGTTGTTGTATTTAGCTTTTACACATTCATTGAGAATTTGAGCTTTGTCGTGCAGGCAGAGCTCAACAAAGTGTCCCCTGAAAATGGTTCAGTTGAAAGTGGAAAGCGTAGTGATGGAACACAAGAAAATGATAAAACAGGCACTGACAATACAAAGCACCACTCCCTTCTTCTACAGGTTAACAGGGCACGGACTTAGAAATTCATAACGGCTTTTTCATATTATTTTTTTCAGTTATCTTTTCCTTTTTGGAATGAAATGTGGCATTAACTAATGTCACACACAGTTATAAGTTGCAACTGCTTAACATGGGCCTTGGCATGTATACATGATTATTATTCTAATTACCAGTAATTTTTCCTTTCCTCTTTTTCACAGTTGCTTACAAGTAAGCTTGGGTGCAAACCAGATGACATTTGTGATTTTGAATTGCAAGCTTGTGATACTCAACCAAGTATAGTTGCTGGAGCTGCAAAGGAATTCATATTTTCAGGACGGCTTGATAATCTCTTCATGTCATTTTGCTCTTTAAAGGTTTAAATTTTATAGATTGTCTCCTCTGGTCAATCATAGAAATAAGAACTTTGAAATATAATCTTGGTTTTTAATTGTACCACTCTTCATACTATAGTTATGTATGTTAGTGAATAGTTTGGGTTGTACAAGAGTATAGCTCGGTACTAAGTCGTCAATATACAAAATGATGTAATAAATTATTTCTTTGGTTATATAATCCATTGGAGTACCACATCACTGGTATGGGACACTGGGTGATGTTAGCATCGTAGTGTTCTCTTGGGACTAGACCCTGGCCACCAAGCCAACCCCCATGAATGCCTGGGCTGCGTAGCTTGCTGGAATGTTATGATCCATCAGAATCCCACATTGATGTCCTGGGATCTATCTTCCTCCTCAACCACTAACTTTTGGGGTTCAGTTCTTCTAAGTTGTTTAATTAGTATTTTGGCTGTCATTTTTTACCATGTTTCACTTTGCCAATCTCTTGTTTAGTTATTATAGCTAAATAATTTATCTCAGGTATGCCTTGCCCTTAGTCAAGTTGAAAAATTTAATCAACTTTAAATCCAATAAACCCCCTTTTAGGAGAATTTTATCTGGATTATATCACAGATACAAATGCCACTAGGTGCATGTCTCTGACTAAAAAAAGTTTATTTTTTCTTCTTTTTAAAGCAGAAAATGTAAAGCTTAGTTAGTACCTCAGGACTTGATTTAAGAAATAAGGTTGTGACCGCGTTCCTGGAATTTAGGATGTGTGTGTAAGATGTATGAAAGTTTTAAAAATGAAGTTGTTAGTTATCCTATTTTAACATATCGGTTAAGGTTGTGGCCGCATTCCTGAAATTTAGGACGTGTGTCTAAGATGTGTGAAAGTTTTAAAAATAAAGTTGTTACTTATCCTATGTTAGCATATCGTTTTCTGTTTCAGGCATTAATAGATGCTACATCCTCTGATAGCAGCCTTAAGGAAGAGACTGGTGTTAGAATGGTGGCTTTGTTTGACCATGAGGAATGTGGATCTGATTCTGCACAAGGAGCTGGCTCTCCGGTCATACTAAATGCTCTATCCAGGATTACAAATTCCTTTAGCTCAGACTCCAAGGTATGGTTCTTTGATCTTTTTCGCCTTTTGCCTAAGGACTACATGGATACTTTTTTCTAACTAGTTTAGTGTGACTGAGCAACTACATTGTTATCTACTTTCTATTGAGGATTTGTGCTTGTTGGCAGTTCTTACAACATGACATTATGGATGATTGGTTTTGTCACATCCTACTTTCAAGTTTTGTCCAAATCAGCTTAGGTTGACCAATTTTGCAATTCCACAATTTACATCTACCTAATTTTTTTTTAAAATATACACTACAGCTTTCTTAAATATTCGTAAACACTGTAAGTGATCGTTTATTGCCTAAATTGCCCAGAATTACCAAGATGTACTGCTATTTGTCATGTAAAACATATTGCTAGAGATTGATACTTTTGTGCATAAACTGGGGGTAACAAGTGCTAGATGCTATAAGTTCTGCTTGTAAGCTGTCAAAAACAAAGCATTAGAAAATGCTCTGTAATATTATATATTTTTTAGATTGGGGGGGGGGGGGGGGGATCACATGCACGGTAAGTGAACTTCTCATTAATTTTAACTAATCTTCAAGAGCTTGGGTGTTTAGAGGGTGAGCCATGACACAACAGCAAGGTTGCTACTGTTGTGTCCGGGGGGGCATCATTATGATTCAGTGTCACACCGTAATTGTGGTGTGATGCGGTCCGCTATTTAAAACACTGACTGTTAGCTTATTTACTGTTTTTTGCTTAAAAACTCTTTCATTTCTTTCCCTCATTTAAAACAGATGTGCTTAACAACTTCATTTATTTCTCTATTTTTTCCCTCATTTAATTTTTTCTCTATTTCTTCTCCTCGTTTAATTTCTTTCTCTATTTCTTCCACTCGTTTAATTTCTTTCTCTATTTCTTCCACTCATTTAATTTTTTTTTTCTCTATTTCTTCCCCTCATTTAAAACTCTTCCATTTTTTTCTCTACTACATGTGCTTACCTTCATTTTTTTCTCTCTCCCCCGTTTAAAGTTGAAAACTCTATTTCTCCCCCTTACTCCTCTCTGCTTCACTATTCCTCTCTGCTTCACTATTTCTCATTTAAATCTGAAAACTATTCTCTGCTGCAGAATTATTGTGTTTCTTTTAATATTTTTGTGTATTTATATGTGTAGGGCTGTAGGCTTATAATTACTTTTACATTTTTTTAGTTGTAGCACCTATCCCGCTATATTGTTTTTGGGGTCCGCTACTGTCCGCAATTCACTACCTAGGCCCACCTATGCTAACTAATCTCATTACACCATTCTATTGAACTATAAGTTTAACTATCCTGATACTTATACAAATTCCTTCAGTATTTAATTAGTTTTCTGTGACTTTTCTTTTAGCTCTTTGATAAAGGAATACAAAGAAGCTTCCTTGTATCTGCTGATATGGCACATGCACTACACCCCAATTATATGGTACGTCTTCTCACTTGCCTTTGATTTAATACTGTTCCCAATAATTCAAGCTAAGCTTCTTATAAAGATCTAATATCTCATAGGACAAGCATGAAGAAAACCATCAGCCTAGGCTGCATGGAGGACTTGTCATTAAACTCAACGCAAATCAACGCTATGCAACCAATGCAGTCACGTCCTTCATCTTCAGGGAGATTGCATCAAAGCATAACCTTCCCGTACAGGTCAGTTTAGTAAATAAATATCTGTATCCTTTCTTCCTCTCTCCAATTGGAACATATTTTATCTGCAGAGGAAGATATGACCATGGAGAAAATCATTATTTATTTTAGTATATGTAGTATTTCAAGATGCAAACCAGTTTTAAATTTTCAGAAATAACACTGAAGGATTAAAATTCTGCGAGTTGCATGAGCACTTCAAAATTGTGAGTGCTAATATAAGAGTTTTAGCAGATGACAAGTCCCCAGATATAGGAAGTACAGGGTAATAGAGTAGTAGAGTTGCCAGTTATTGTTAACAGGAATAATGAATAACTGGCAATGAAACTGTTGTGAACAGTTATTAGTTACTTGCAGCTATATGGGGGAGGTTATAAGGCTATCAGAATTAAGAGTGCTTTCATTTTGGTTTTTGGAAGAAAGAGAGAATTCAGGTCTCTCACTCTGGTACTGTCGCCTGAATTTGTATCCGATGATATCACAATTTTACCCATCTCATCCATTTCTATTACAGAGAAGGAATTGTAATGGTTTATGTTAATGTAGGACTTCGTGGTGCGCAATGACATGCCTTGTGGTTCAACCATTGGTCCTATCCTTGCGAGTGGCTTAGGTATACGCACTGTTGATGTAGGTGCACCGCAGTTGTCAATGCATAGCATACGAGAGATGTGTGCTGTTGATGATGTGAAGTATTCGTATGAGCATTTCAAGGCCTTTTTCCAAGAATTCTCTCATCTTGATGCAAAGATTACCGTCGATATATAGGTGTTATCTCCACTGAGGTATTGCTCATCGATCATTTGTTCCAGATGCTGTTGCTGAAGTGTTTGTCATGTGTAATCTAGTGACATTATTTCAACACTAACATATAAGATGATAGAGTCTTCAATAATATTACATTTCATTAATGCAAATACTAGAAACTGCTCTGAGTGTGCTTGCTGCAATTTACTTGAATGGTCTATGTTCATACTTTTCATGGGTCCTAGTAAAATGAGAAGTCAATAGTTTATAAACGCTCCTTAAACTTTGTCGTTTACAAATAGCATGCTCAACCGTAGTCTTTTAGCTTTCATTTGATAGAGTAGAAAAAGAAGAGAAAGAGGATGAGATGAGAGAAGTTGGAGAGAAATAGAGTTTTTCTCCCATTTGGTTTAGAGGGGAGTTTGAAGGGAGAGAAAGAAAAATGGGTGAGACTCATCAAATTTGTTTCTCTTCCCAAGTGAGGAGAAAATGAGAGGAGAAGAGAAGTCAAGATCTGTTGTCTCAAATTCTGGTTCAAATCATATCTCAGAGTAATGATATTGAAGCAAAAAAAATAAAAAATAATGAATATTATAAATTTTTTTAATTGACATGAATGTTTTCATTAATCCGGGACAAGATTTGAAACATAATTTTGGACGACAAATCATTATTTAGGGAATAGTGAGGAAAAAACATTTATTTCTTTATCTTCTTTTTTCCATACAACCAAACAACACTAAATTCCACTATATTTTTCATCTCTTTCTCTCTCACATATTTCTCTCTTCTTATTTTCTTCCTACAACTAAACAAAGCCTTTTGAACTATCAGCCAAGTTAACCTGGTTAAATCTCTAGTGAGATTTTATTATATAAGCAGTTTTAGGATTTTATTGTTGTTGCTGCTGATGTAAATGTTGAAGGAAGAGTTGAATTCCGGCTAGGAGGCAACTACATTGCCAAATCTCAAATCTATTAACTTGGTTTTCACTTTTCAGTCTTATGCAATAGAATTCATTAATTCAGTAATGAAAAGATAGGTATATGTTGATTGTTGAAGCCAATTTTTTCACCCTTTGTTTTCTTATAGTTCTTACGAGTTATGTGCAAGAAAATTATGTTTTTTATGACAATAATAAAGTTGGCTTTTGATGGTGGAATTAAAAGGTTAGGATGAAAATGATTTCTTACATAAGAATTTCATTTCAAAATGGACTTTCTGATGACATGTAAGATTAATGGAGAGCATATGTATGCCAAAGAAGTCTCACATGCGCTAAAAAAGAAATATAATACTAATGAGATGAGCACTAAAAAGTAATTATGAGTCGCTACCTCAAGTATCACATAATGAATGACAAGTCAAAGGAGAACCAATCCCATTAAATTCATAGATATCTCATGAAATCATATATGAAAGTATGATTTTAGATTAACAATTTCAACCGTTGTTATTATAGATAAACTATTCCTTCTCAAATATGAAATGAATTTTCTCTAGAAAGTCTATTTAGTGGTATGCACATTGAGGAAGAGGAACACATGCAGGACTATAAATATGAAAGTGAACAACACTAAAAGAAATTCGCAAATGCGATAGTAGAGTCATATGACAAACCTTTTAAGAAATAGAACATAAATGTAAATGACTATGTAAAGCAACATCGACCTAATATAAATGATCATGATGAATTCTAAATTTTCTACAAATGTGATAAACAAGGTCACACAACATGAAATTGCACGTATGAGCAAAAACCTGTTCAATAGGCTAACCATATTGAAGAGTCATTTGGTGAAACTTATGTGTATTGGGTAAACATTGGCACCTCGTGTATGTTATGATTATACTATATTTAATACTTACACTACTATTGAGGATAGGAACATGTTGTTGGAAGGTTCTCGTACCACTATTGTTGTTGAAACTAGAAATGTGGAATTAAACTTCACATCTGGAAAGATTTTAATCATATTGTACAATATTTATAGATTGGAGCTTTTTTATGGAGAGAGTACATATGACACGTTTAAATTGAATTTTAAAATGTATAATTTAATTTAGATATTGTGTGATTTTGATATTTGACATGCTAAAATATGTCATGTAAACAAATGTGTGATGTGAAACATGAGTGATTTATGATTAATTCTTAACTCATCCTTAAATGATTTTTAAAAATTTGACATTTGTAATCAAGGTAAGATAATTAAGAGTTCACATAAAAAATGATTAGATAATTTGAGCCTCTAAATTTAGTACACTGTGATATATATGAATTTTATGGAATGTTAACTATGCCTTTGTATATCTTATGAACAATAAAAGTAAACATTTATTATGTTTAAGAATTTTGTAAATGAAATTTAAAATCAATTTAATAGGAAGAAGACTAAGAAATCCATAGTGATAGAGGCATTAGGTAAGATTAATACATATTCAAAGATTTTATAAGTCATATAGTACTTGAAATAATTGCATCATATTCACATGAAATAAATGGTAAATTCAAAATAAAATAAAAACAGAACTTTTACTGGTTGTTGTTATTATGTTAAATTATGGCGTTGCAACTAATAAAGTCTTGATCCAGTGGTGTAAGACTTTGTTAGATTCAAGGATGATCAAAAGGTCAAATGTTCGATTCCTGTGAGCGAAACTTGTTGGGAATGACAATCACACACCCCAAAAGTGATCAGTTCCTTACCTAAACTAAAGGGTGAGAGATACATTGGTAGTACCAAACAATATTTATATGTTATGTGGTGAAGAGAATCCCCAAAACTAAGAAAAAATATATCCTTATGAGATCTTCAAGAAAATATAATCCAACCATGTTTTTTATGAACTTGAGATTGTATGACTTATGTTTGAACCTCAAGAGCGTTGAGCTCGCAAGTAGTGTCTATTCTAAGGACCCAAATTCTACCCTTTGAAAATTTTTCCTTATTTTATCCATCATTCGTACATTTTCCTACGACTCTTAAATAAAAAAAATATCCACAACTCAAATTAAGTCTCATTTCCCTACTCATATCCATTTCATAACCTCAAAATAACATACATGTTCGCGTAGAAAATCATAATTCATTCATACATCCCGTTAACTATCGGATACAATTATCTATGAGATTCCAAAATACCCATAGCTACGAATATCCAGAGTTACAAATATTCATGTTCAAAATACAGTTAGTCATATTACAAAAGAATGAATATAAGGACTTCCAAAAAAATTAAAAGCCTCTAAGCTCCTAATCAAAACGTCCTTACATCTTCCACCTACCTGCAATGGGATTAACATTGACCATACACGGAAACACAAAAGAGTAAGTCGTTAACGTAAAATAATGTCAATATACGTTAATCCACATTTTAATAAGGTTAAGTAAAAACTTATAATTAAATATACTTAAAACCATTTCTTTTGTTTATACTTTTGAAAACATGCTACATAAATTGAGCTAAAGTTTGCTACATTGCTTGAGCCAAAGCTTGTTACATTGCTTGAGCCAAAACTTGCTACATTGCTTGAGTCAAAGCTTACTACATCGGTTGAGCCAAAGCTTGCTACATTACTTGAGCCAAAGTCGCTAACCAATCATGGTCGGCTAAAAACGAGTTTTATTTTCATTGGCACTCCACCAATACATAAACAGTGAATCCACACCATCACCATTACAAACATACCCATATATGCTTATAACAATTAAGTGATTCACAGTTCATTTCATTATTCTGAGTTTTATTTCCATTGGCACTCCACCAATATATAAACATTAAATCCACACCATCGTCATTACAAACATACTCATATATGCTTATAACAATTAAGTGATTCACAGTTCATTTCGTTATTCCGAGTTTTATTTCCATTGGCACTCCACCAATACATAAACAGTAAATCCACACCATCATCATTACAAACATACTCATATATGCTTATAACAATTAAGTGATTCACAATTCATTTCATTATCCATAACCAGAAAAATCCACACATTTTCCATCACAATGCATAAGTTAAAGACTTATCCTTACCTCGGTGAGTGTTGGGATCAATTTTTGAGTACTTTACCAGTTTCCTCCACGTTCTCCTCCAACCTTAGGATCTTTCTTCATCCCACCAATAACAACAATGTCAGTCATTTATTCAAAATAACACATAAACGATTCATATTTCATCGTCAAACACACAAGAGTTTCATACATGTTCAATGTTTCTAAAACTACTTCATCAGGAGTTTCCAATCATTCAAGACATACATATTCATCTTGTATTCAACATTAGAACACATACTTATAACACAATCATCATTATAAACGAACTACACACAACATATTCTTCATCATATAACATTTAACACATTTTCTCTTATAACCACATTTTCCTTTTGGGGTTTTCATAAATCTTAGGAGAGGTAAAAGAGTAAGAGCTGCTAAAGACATTAGGGCCGATTAGGAAGCTATATCTTATAAGAGAATCCTGAGAAACTCTGTCTTCTCTCGATACATATTTGTGGTGAGAAGTCATAAATGTTGAGATATATTCTATAGAATTTAATAATATGTGATATTTAATAAACTTGTCTCATAGTTGTAAACTATATATGCAAGTAACATTAACGGTTTCAATATGCCATTGGTTGGACTAACAAAGATACCCTAAACATATTTATCTAAAATTGAACACACATATTAATAAATATTTTCATTTAAAATTAAAATCCTTAACATGTCTGGATATTAAAACCTATCAACTCCCACCCATATATATAAATGATATATTTTTATCAACTTTTTTTCTTATGATTTATTTTCAACAACAAAATTTTAATATTCTCAAGCTTCCTCAACTCTAGAATTCAAAATAAAGGCATTGTAGAAATTTTACGTGGCATGTCATTCTACATTTTTTAATCTTTAAAAAATATATATAAGAACCATAAAAAATATGGTTGATTGAACTTTAAATTTAAAAATAAAAAAAGAAAAAAACTATATCAATTACATTAAAAGATTTCAAAGTGCAATTTTAGCAAGTATTTTCCTAGACAATAATAGTTTATCATTATGCCCAATTCATATTCAAAGTGTTAATAGGTCGTGTTTCAAAATTCAAGAAGAATATTTTTTTCATTTTCCTTTTATAAACAACTGAACCATTTGAGAGTTCATTACAATTGTAAAAATCAAAACCTTATAACTTATCTTATTTCTCAATATTTTTAATTTTTAAGCCTTATAACTTATCCTATTTTATATCAAATTTATTATGCAAACTTCACCTTTGTTGAATAGTTATTGTGCAACGTCATAAGGTCCTCTCAGCTAAATGAGATATAATTTTTTTTATTATCAATATTTAATTCTTTTGTTAATCATCATTATTGTTATTGTGATGAATTTTTTTTTATCTTTCATTTTTATTGTATATTTTTCACTTAGTTAGGTTTTTCTTTTTTCTTATAAAAAGTGGATGCTAAATTTGTAGGTGAAGCATTTATTCATTAGATAAAGAAGATCACCATCACTTACCATTCCATCTTTGTGGGTTAAAGTTTAAATAAAGGTTCTTACTTTATGATTTCTATGATCTTTTAGGTACATTTGAGTCAAACCCATCTCCATTAAGGATAAAAATGTAATATTAATATAAGTTAAAAGGATAAAAATGTCATCATCTTTTGATTTTTTGATATATTACTAGCAACTGAGGAATCTGAATTTGTACAGACCTTCTTCTTTGATCTTTTTATTTATGTTTTTTTTGTTTCTTTGAAATTCGTTTTTTGCCTCCTTTTGTGAAAAAAAGTCATCACATTGATTCTCTCAAGACTTTGTGGCATTATATTTATCATAAAGAATTCCTAGCTCCATTGGGTTGGAAAGTATTACTGTAAAAAAAAATTGTATGTATTAAGTGTTTATTAAATGTTCTAAATGGATAGAAAATGAAAGATATTTGCTTGTTAAAATTCCCTAATAGATACCAAATAGCCCTATCTTATTTTCCATTCTTAATATGTAGGAACTATGGTGTAGAATGGTATAAAATGTTTTACACTTTTTGAGTGTATGTTTTTTATCACAGATTCAAATTAGTGTTTATGTTATTTGGCTTTATGGATATTTTATATTTTCATGTTTGTATAAATATTTCTTAGTTTTTATAAATAAAATAATTAAGTATCCCAAATTACGATATCTCTACTTAAAAAATTAAATTAATAAATCAAAAATTAAGACAAGAATGAGAACATATTGAATCTGAATAATGTATATCCTAATTCATATGCTAAAATTATAATTATGGAGGACCATGACTTTCCTATCTATCCAATAAGTAATTATAATACACTAGAATTAGTAGCTTTTCATATTTGCACCAATTTAAATATAATCACTCTTCAAAAATAGTCTCATGAAAATAACTCAATCAACTAGATATATAATTGCTAACAATCAAAATTAAAATTTCAATCTTAATGCTATATTGACATGAAATTAAATATATATTGGTTAAAAAGTTCTATCCTTCCGGAACAATCTTAACAAATTGTGAAACTTAAAAGGCCACTAAAAAACAAATAAAATCAAAGAACAATAAAGATAATATTCAGTTATTCACCATTTATTTTGGTTTCAAACAATTCTCTAGAAGTTTGTACGAGCAACCATTTATGTAAAATCATAAATATTTTCTGTTTGGTACAAGTTTGTAAAGTGAATTTTAGCTGTTTAGGAGTAATATTATATAAAAAAAATTGTTGTTATGAAATTATCATAAAAGATATAAAAAGTTTAAAATCATGTTTGGATAATGAAAGATGTTTTTAATCATATAATGAAATACAAACTCACTATATTTATATTTTTAATGAAAATATTTTAGTTAATAAATTATGTTTAAAACTAATTCAAACTATATACATATTATAATAATATGTAAATATTAGATAATAACTTAAGAGGAGGTGAACTATGTTTGCAATAATATTGTCCTTTTAAAACAATAATTCACAATTTTTAAATGGAAACATAAATTGATGAACAATATGTGCAAAAAATAAAGAGTAAGAGATAGAGAGAATTCACACAAACGAAATATAATGGTTTACGTTATTCAAGTGAAAGCCCTTTCTAGTCCCCTCAATATAACAGTTATTTTCCAAAAGAAAGCATACCAAATTCTGAGATGAATCTTTGAGTCAATAGTAGTGTGAGAAGACTTTCAAAATGACTAAAGAGTTCTACGTCCAATCTATGATGATAAAATCCTTGGAAAGAACATTTTAAGATCACTATCATATAAGACTATTAGTTTTCAGAATTTATGAATATTTGGACATAATATCTATGAAAACTTGTGATTAATGGTGCGATTTTTAGAGGCATGAGACTTAGGATGGTATATGTAAAGTGTAAAGGGATTCCAAAGTCTGTGAAGAAGATTTTACTCTAGACTTTGGTGCGATTTTGATGAACACACTAATATCACCAAAAAGAAAAAAAAAACGATGAAGACCTTGGATAGTTAGAAGAAAAATTACTCAAGTTTAAGATCTATTAGAGTATTCTAAGTTAGGTACTTCTAACCTTAAATCTCTTTATTAAGTTTAACCAAATGTTCATAGGAAAACCTTTTTGAAAAGTATTTCAACTTGGATTAAAATGAACTTAAATTTCAAAAAGCTAAATAACAAGTTATTTGACCTAAGTAATGAGTTATTGGAACCAAGTAATGGGTTACTAGGAACTGAGTAACTAATTACTCAAACTGAGTAACAAGTTATCAAACATTTTACACAGAGTAATCAATTACTCACGGGATTAATAAATTACTCGTTTGAGCAGAATCGGTTACACATGAAATTAATCGAATAGTGAGACCTACTACACCAAATTTTTAAATCCAAATTGAAACAACTTCACCCTAAATGAATGAATGTCACTCCAATTGAAATCTACCTTCATGTATGAGTATGATGGTTGGTCGAAAGCCTATTTAAACACACTTAGACATTCAATTTTGTACAACACTTTTACTGAACAGTCACTTAACATTTTCATACACTCTTGCAAGCAACTTGTGAAAAACTTTCTGAAATTCTTAAAGTTATTGTCAAGTGTTTTCTTCTAAGTTTTATACATTGAAAATACTTCGTCATTTGTGTTATTCTTGGTAATTGACTATACAGAGATTGCAAGTTTATTACTGTAACATACTTTCTGCAATCTAAGATCTAGAATTCATTCTTCATTTGTATCAACTTTGTTATATACATTTTTTTTTACCATAGAGTGTGGTGAAAACGGGAAAGAGAATCTTAGAAGAGTTCTCCTTATAAGCGTGCGACATTATTGTGAGTGTGGTCTGGAAAGAAAGTCTCAATGTGAGATTTTTAAGAGATGAACATCATCATCAATAAAACCTCTTGTGCATACAAGGGGACTGGACGTAGCCTTCAAGTAGATAAGAAAGTGAACCAATATAAAAACATGGTGTATCTCTTTCTTCTCTACACTTTACTTTATATTTTGTTTTATGATCTATGCAACTTACATTTATCGGTTGCATTATACTCTAAAGTTTCAAAAATTTGTCTTAGTGCAAAAAACTAACCAAATCCCATCTAATCCTTAAAAGGTCCAATCCATAAGGTATGCATCATTTGGAAGCATACTGATACATTTTAACATGTACTAGCTGAGTTTCAAATTCGAAAAATATATTTCCAAAATTGAGTAACTGAATACAATCTTGTGGTAACTAATTAATGGCTTTATGATAACGTGTGATTGAGTTTCTCGTAACATATTAAAATTGTTTCATATAACCTCTTATATGTTTTTTTTCTTTCTGAATTCTAACTTTTAAGAACCTTAGTTCAGTGGTCTGTACATCTTTTAAGATTTTGAAAATCATTTTAGTCATGATTAATTTATATTTTATGAGTCTTAAGTTGTTTCAATCTTAAAATGGACCACCAAAGAGAAAACCTTCAACTAAAAAGTAGAAAAACTTATTTATATTACTTGTGCTTTCCAATCTTCAAGATCTTCAACCATTTTTGTTATTGATGTTGTTGTCTTCATCAAAATCTAACCCGAGTGAAGAGAGATTATTCCTCACAATATACTCTTTTTTATATGACAAACCACATCTTAACAATTTGATGTTTGATTTGGGTTTACTTGGATTTATAAGAAATTTTGGGTTACACATGTAATATTTAAATGTGTTTATGTCATTATTTTGATTAGCCAAATTAAAGTGATCTGATTCAAGTAATGTTTACGGCTATAGACATATTTATCATGAAGAGTTATTGTATAGATACCAATATCTTATTTCTATTTTTATGATGTGCAAAAATAAGAAATAAATGCAAAAGATATCACCTTCATGAAATGGAATGCATGTCTTATAAATAGGGGTTATGGTCCCCAATTGTAGACACACAAAAAATGGAAGATCACTAATCCATAAAGAAGTTCATTTCCTACCAAGAAGATTTCATGGATCCTTCAGGTACGCTTCCACTTTCTAGTCATTCTTGATGATTTGACATGATTGATATATTTGTTTGATAATGGTGTTTAGTCATTCTTTATAGTACTTAAATTGATTTACAAAGATACAATCATTGCTTTGTTTTTTATAGCCCAAGAAATAAATTTAATTTTCTCATGATTTACATCTCAAACTCTCCTTGCATCATATTCGAAAAATCACTACATATAGACTCATCAATAGATCCAAAAATAATATCATCAACATATATTTGGACTAGTAATATATGATTATCAATTCCATCAATGAAGAGTGTAGTGTCAATTTTCCTTTTTACAAAACCTTTTTGACACAAAAAGTTACTTAGTCTATCATACCAAGTTCTAGGAGTTTGCTTCAAGTCATAAAATTTTCTTTTTAGTTTATATACATGATAAATATTATTAAAATCTTTAGTTTATATACATGATAAATATTTTTAAAATCTTCAAAACCTTGTGCTTGTTCTACGTACAGTTCCTCTTGTATATAATTATTTAAAAGTACACTTATGACATTCATTTGATACAATTTAAAATTAAGAGAGCATGCATAGACTAATAATAATCTTATAGTTTTATGTTTCATCAAAATCTATGTATTTCTCTTGGTTATAACATTGAGCTACTAGTCTAGCATCGTTTCTAACAATAATTCTATTTTCATCTAATTTATTTCTAAACATCAATCATGTATTAATTATTTGTCCATTCTTTAGTCTTGGGATAAGTTTCTAAATCTTATTTCTCTTAAATTGATTTAGTTCCTTTTGTATGGCAAAAATCCAATACTCATCTTAAATAACAACATCTATATTAGTAGGTTCAAGTTAAGAAACAAAAGTCCTCTTAATGCATCATTAAGATAGATTAATGTCTACAATAATGTGATCAATTAAATAATGTCTATGAGTTTTCTATTTATTTACAATATTATAATAGATTTTCTCTTCAAATTGAGATATCTATCCTTGTTCTCCACATGCTCAATTTCATTTTGTTTTTCTATTTCATTATTATTATTATTTTCCAAAAGGCCAAATTAAAATGACCTAAAATGTGAAAAGCATTCCTTTTTAAGATAGAAGCATTTATTTTGAAAAATATTCCAAAACAATTGTTTGGATGGGTTGAAAAGTTGATGAATATAAAGGAGGCTAAGGAAAATAATGTTTTTCCTTGTTTGGTTGACATTGAATAGAGGGAACAAATAAAATAAAAAAAATGGTGGAACTCATGCTTTTATATTTTATGTCCAATATAGTGAGGAAACGAAGTGAAAAGATTAACGATTGATTTTTTCATTACTAAATCTCCATATATTTAAGACAAAATATAATATACACACTGATAATAGTAAATGATATGTTGATTATGTATAAATTTTTACCTAATACATAAATATTACACTCTACTTTTAATTTTTTCATGTTAGACACACTTATAAATGTCGACAGTTTATTAAAATTCTTAAAAACTAAACCATGTCAATGTCATTGTTAATGATAATTTTTATTTCTCTCCATTTTTTTTTATTTCTATCATATCAAACAACTAAAAATTCATCACATTTTCTATTCATTCTCTCTTCTTAACTTTTCTATCTTTAATTTTTTCGTTCTTTTGTAAACCACCATCGGAAAAGTGTCAAATGTTACATGAATATCTTCACGTGTAACAAGTTTCTAGAATGTACTTAAATAGGACTTGTAAAAAAGAATAATCCTAATTTCCTGAAAGAAAAAAAAAACTCAAAAGTTGTTAACATCACATAATATATTTTCACACATAAAAAAGGAAAGAAAGTATTCCATCACTAATTGTTTCATAAAATAAAAAGGAAACAAATTACCCATCACTAATCACTCATTATAAACAAAAAAAAAAACAAGAAAATTACTAAACAATCTAACAAAGCAAGCAGAAAAGCATCACTGACCGTCCGATCAAAATCCAACGCACAAAAATGCTTCAAATTCTCACCGTCAGAAAGTGCTGCGTGGCTTTAAGTAGAGAGAGGATCTCACTAACCCACCCAGCGATTTCAGGGTCTGATCTCTCTCTCTCTCTCTCTCTCTCTCTCTCTCTCACGCGCGCTCTGTGTCGAAGGAGTAAGCGAAGAAAAAAAAGAGAGGTTCATTTCGTTCTATGTTTTCGAGGGTCACATTGCTATAGATCCAGGTTTTCAAAATTTTGCATTTTTTTAGGGTTTCGTGTTTTTTTTACCCATTTCATCATTTTTCTCTCTCGATCTAGGGTTTATGCTTCCATTGATTTCTTGATCTTACTTTTACCCTAATTTGTTATTCATGTTCCCAAAAACCCTATCTGTCTTACCCATTGCGTTCGTTTTTTATAGTTTCGTTTCAAATCGCGAGGGTTCTGAAAAAGGGTTTGGATTCGATTTGAGATAGCAGAGAAAACTGTGATGCTTACATCGTTTAGGCATTTTTTCTCCGTGTTTGAAGATTGAAGATAAGTGTAATAGGGTATGAAACAATTACACCCATTTCGTGTTTGAGAAAACTGTGATGCTTACATCGTTTCGGCATTTTTTCTTCGGCATTTTTACATTGAGGTTTGGAAATTGCTAGATCTCTTGCGCTTCTGAGAATTGGTATTTTTTCAAGAGATTGTTGATATGTAGGTGCATAATTTGTTGTTTTTGAAGTTGATATGTGTAGTTATACAAATTTCATGTTATGGCACCAACTCTACCTATAGAATTTGCTGGGCAAAAGGAATCCAGAAAATACTCTCATTCACAAGTTATGGGCAAGTCTAGGAAGTATTCTAAAGGTTATGCTACT
The DNA here is from genome assembly GCA_009771035.1 of Lupinus albus. Taxonomy (NCBI): domain Eukaryota; kingdom Viridiplantae; phylum Streptophyta; class Magnoliopsida; order Fabales; family Fabaceae; genus Lupinus; species Lupinus albus. The sequence goes on along the minus strand of CM020021.1, from coordinate 6,573,196 downwards.
GGTTTTGTTCCCGATTTTCGTCATGCTGTAGAAACTGTAGGTGAATCTGAAGGGTTAGGTAGCTCAGGTAGAGTTGATAATGAGATAACAGCATCAGTGGATTCATTTGTGCCAAAGAGGAAATGCGCTAATGGTAGTTTTGATGTTCCATATCAGTTTTTCTTGTTGTCGAGGATGTCTGGTTCAGAGAAAAAGGATTTGAAAATGAGGTTTAGTTGTGAACTTGAAAAAGTGAGAGAACTTCAGAAGAAAGTTGAAAGTTGGAATCTGAACGTTATTGCACTGTCCCCTTCTAGTGATAAAAGGAGTGGCAGTGTAGGACAGAAGAGGCCTCAGTTAGAGAGTCAGCAGCACAGAACAATGGAAGCATCAGTACCACATGGCAAGAAAAGGCCCTTTCCCGGGCGCAGTGGTCCGAAGCCCAAGAAAAGCACGTCTGGTCATCTTGATTATGTGAAACCTGCAGCACCAGTGAGTTCTTCATATGCTGCATTGTTGAAATCGTGCGAGACGTTACTTAGCCGTTTGATGACCCATCAATATGGTTGGGTTTTTAACACACCAGTTGACGTTGTTAAATTGAACATTCCAGATTATTTCAATGTCATCAAACATCCGATGGATTTGGGCACTGTGAAGAGTAGAGTAACTTCAAGTGAATATTCGAACCCTATGGATTTTGCTGCAGACGTGCGGCTAACATTTTCAAATGCCATGACTTATAATCCACCAGGGAATGATGTACACATCATGGCAGATAATCTTAGTAAATTTTTTGAAACTAGATGGAAACCTATAGAAAAGAAGGTTCTTGCCATTGGTAGTCAATCTGTGCCTTCGAGACCAACACCTACTTTCATCGAAACTAATATCAAATCTGAGCCTGTTAAAAGAATCATTACTGCTGAGGAGAGGCATAAATTGAGTGTGGAGTTGGAGGCTATGCTTGGAGAGCTGCCTGAAAGAATTATTGATTTCTTGAAAGAGCAGAGTTGTGATGGTGGGCAAACAGATGAGGAAGAAATTGAGATTGATATTGATGCTCTTAGTGATGACACATTATTCAAATTACGGAAGCTTCTCGATGACTATATACTGGAAAAGCAGAAAGTTCAGTCAAAATCTGGACCATGTGAAGTAGAGGTATCTCTCTCTCCTCTCATGTGTGTTATTATCATGATGGTCATACCTAGTGTTTTAAATTGCAGTCGCGATTGTGGTCACCATTGTGGTTATTGTGATTGTGGTCATTGTGGCTGTTGCACACTGGATTATTTTATGATTGTGCAGTGGAATTATTTTATGATTAAAAAATATTTTTAAATTTGATGCAGCCCGATGTGGCGTAATACCGCCCAAATGTGGTTGCGCTGTGGCCCGATACAGTTGCGCTGTGGCCCGATACAGTTGCGCTGTGGCCCGATACAGTTGCGGAGATCACCGCAACATCAATATTGTGGCCGCATCACGTGATGTGATCCACACTTTAAATCACTCATGCATACCATATTTAAAATAAGTATTTAATTTAATAATTTATATTTACGTATATTAGATCAGTTAAACTCATTTTTAAATCAATGAAATTTGATGGTCTTCATGAGAAGTTTTAATCCAATTGAATTGATGAAACACATTTATTTAAAGAAACAATTATTATTCCAAGGTGTAGGTGTGTTGGAGTCGTATGGTTAGATTAATTTAATTTCACTTGTATGCGTGCAACTGTGCACTAAACTGTTCGTGTCTGTAAACCATCTACTGGGTCTGCTCATATACTTTTAATTTTTTGCTTACCTGATGTTTATGCAGCTTGTGAATGAATCAGGATTTAGCAAATCATCAATGCAGCCATGTAAAGGTAACCATTGTTTTTTGTTTTCTAATTCTTTTATACGCGCAAGACATTATAGATCTATGATAATCAACACTTGTCATGATCCTTTATTTTCACTTCAAATGCAGGCAACGAACACGTTGAGGAAGATGTGGACATCGTTGGTGGTAATGATCCTCCTGTTTCAAATTATCCCCCAGTAGAGATTGAGAAAGATGGTGCCAACAGAAACAGTAAATGCAGTAGTTCTAGTAGCTCCAGTAGTGAATCTGGCACTTCATCCAGCGGTTCGTGTACTGCATACTTTTGATATGTTTCATTTTTTCGGGATATTTTTTTTATTTTTCAGGTTGAAGCGTGTACAACCATAACATTTTATTCTTATTTTTCATTTATTGTCATACAATCCAAACTTTTTTAAAACAACTAATTCTTTGAACTGTTCTTCACTTTTGTTTTTCTGATTTTCTCCGGTTCTCAATCTAAAGTTGGGTATAATTCTTATTATAATATACAGGACATATGGCACTTTATTTCACAAGATATTCCATCGTCAATTTTGTTTGCAATATCTGACATCATTATCCTCTTTTATTGTGTGTTTTTAGTGTGTTCTAATGGGAGGAATATAGATATTTTATTGTGTTTATTTATAAAGTTTGAGATTTTCCATTGTAAATTATCTTTTGCTATCAGGAAATGTGAAACCCAAGCAACCACCAGAAAGTATTTCGATATCTTGTTCCTTTCTGAATTTTAATTTGTACTCTTGTATGGTTGAACTTCTCAGTAACAACTAAACTTTTTTGTGATTTCACTTCTCATTTTTCTTTATACATGGCACCTCTGAATTAACAGGGATTTCTAGACTTCTTGTGTTACACATATTTATCTCTTTTCACAGATGGCGCTGATTGGTGTTATTTTTTTATGGTCTTCATTTTGCATGAAGTATATTCTCAAAATTTTGTTGGTTTATCTTATGTAATATGATGTATAATGCATTGAACAAATAAATGTTTGTTATGCCAATGTTTCTTTCCTTTGATTTTATGTTAGATGCATGAGTAACAAACAAGAAAAAACATTTAGTAACCGTTATCGTTAGATAGTAGCTACTTGATACTTAATAGTTGTAGGGGTTAGTAGTGATATAATTGAGTTGGCGAGAGAGGGACAATACTCAATATTTTTAGAAGAAAGAGGGAGAACCAACTTTGTCAAATACTTGGAGTAGACTGGAGGAGAGTTCTGTGATTCTCTGGTGCTGTTTCTTTGTTACAGTCCAGCATTCATATCAAACAACTCTATTTTTCGTTCAATCTGGTTTACCTCTGTTATTTTACTACTTTTTTATATGAATGATTTAGGGGTTGGCTAATTATTCATGCTTGACATTACTAAGTACGAACAACTATGGAATAGTTTATAAATTCAGAAGATGTCAACAACTCTCTTCTTGTCTTGTGATGCTGAAATTAGGCCTCTGAAATTAATTTTTATGTATGCTAGAGTCTATTTCTTGTCTGACTCTCACAAATGTGACATGACAGATTCAGACTCGGGTAGTTCATCCGGTAGTGAGTTAGACACCACTAAAGCATCTGAACCTCCTAGCGCTACCAAGGTATTTGGGATATGTATGGTATCTGATGTTATGGTACTGATAAAATACACTTTTGCTTTGACTGGTATCTTTATTCAAATCTCTATTTCAGGAAAATATAGGATCTGGCTTAACTTCAGATCAGAACAGAGGGGATCCTCCCAGTAAATCCAAAACTGTAAAGGGTGAGTGCTCCAATTGATGGTATTTTGTAACGCGCTTTAGATTCACTGTTGCCTTCTTGCTCATTATCTTATTTTGTGTATAGACTCAATGGCTGTGGGTGGCCAAATTGAGCAGAGTTCCCAGACTCAGCCAGTTACTATTGAGCAAGAAAGCCATCAAGAGGGTAAGCTTGAACATGAAGAAAAATGTATGTTAGTTTTGAGGGCATGATCTCACCCTTCATGCTATAACATTTTAGGGGAGAGCGCTCCATCTCAGAGGCAAGTCTCTCCTGAAAAGCTCTACCGCGCAGCTTTATTAAGGAACCGGTTTGCTGACACCATACTTAAGGCTCAGGAGAAAACCCTTGAAAAGGTTCGTTAGCATGTTAAATGGTGGTATTTGTAATTGTTATTCCATGTGTTAATAGAACAGGCCCCTTGGGTGAAAAACATCTTGAAGTGTTTAGTTTTTGGTCTCTTCCTCTCATCACTGTTCTATTACTGCAGAGGTATCAAATTTTGTAATTACTATCATTTGCACCATTTATAAAACCTTACCAGCATGATATCAAGTTTTATTTGAAGTCTGGATTTTTTAATTCCATCATGATTTCAGGATGAAAAGCGGGATCCTGAAAAACTTAGGATGGAGCGAGAAGATCTTGAAAGGCGGCATAAGGAAGGTGTGTTTCTGATTTTGAACCTATATTTGCTCTATGGGGTTCTAAGACTATATCTTATAATGCTGCCTCAATTTTTCAACCTTTGATTGATATTCTTATTTTTTTTTTGTGCACCATTAGAGAAAGCTCGGTTACAGGCAGAGGCAAAAGCTGCAGAAGAAGCCCAGAGAAGAGCTGAAGCAGAAGCTGCAGCTGAAGCTAAAAGGAAGAGAGAACTGGAGAGAGAAGCAGCACGTCTGGCTTTGCAAAAGGTGAAGAGGAGTATATGTTAGGATGCAAATTCAGCTTCCTTGTAAATTTTACTGATTAGCTTTGTTTACAGATGGAGAAAACTGTTGACATCAATGAGAGTAGTCAATTTTTGGAAGATCTAGAGATGCTGAGTTCAGTACATGGTGAGCATTTACCAATTTCCAAGGAGATAAGCCCAGATCATCTTCAAAAATTGGGTAGTTTCAACCTACCGGGAAATCCGTTAGAACAGCTAGGACTCTACATGAAGGCTGATGATGAGGAAGAGGATGAAGAATTGCCTCCAAGTACTGCAGCAGGGCCATCAAATGATGTAGAAGAAGGAGAAATTGATTGATTTCATTTTCCTAATTGAATTGAACAATTCTAGAAACAATGGTTCCGAGGAAAAGTAGTTGGATTCAGGGGCGCTACTTGCTTGGCACCTTATGAAGCTTGAAGATGGGTGATGAAAGGTTATATAGGAAGAAGGGGTATCAATCTAAAAATTTGGATTTGGTTTTGCCTCTTCTGATAAAGTTGTTTTAAAGTGGGAATGGTTTTTAAAATTTGGAATAGGAAGCTTGCAACCCCCATTTTAGTTGAAAGTGCTTTTGGTATCAATCTAAATGGGAAGTTTATATGAATCAGGTTTTGTCCAATTTTGCTTGTAAAAGGGAACTAGACGTTTAGTAGTAGCTTAACTGACAATTGTAAAATATTTTTAGTGCCAGTTAAGATCAATTCTTTGTATTTATTTTTCCATTGAAGTACGTGAAATTTATTAGACAAACGGTGTGAAATTACCTCAAATACCCTGACTGATATATTGCAGTATCATAACTGGGTCATCTTCATCTGTCTTGTTTGGCCTTTTGTGCTTTGCTTTTCTTAGCTTCTTCATAAGACATTTCATACCAGATAGTGCTGTTGCTCACGATCCTTTGGTTATGAAGTTCTGTCATCCACTCTAGCTTGCTCTTTTCTGAATTTTTAGGTTAACTTCTCTCATATTGGTCATTGTAGGATCATATTGGTCATTACCAAAATAAATGCATCATTACATGGGGATTAGGCTTATAATATTAACACAGCAGTAGCAGCTGATGTCTCTAAGCAATGGTTATCTTTCCTCATCCATCTCAAGATTACACCTTAACTTGTCAACTTTGAATTTCTCACCTCTGTCCTTTGCTTCTTCATTAGTTTGTAGTGGAGCTGCATCCCAAAAGGTGAGTAATATCTCAGTTTTAAAATGAGATGTCAACACTACTTGATAGAAGAAAACAGGTGCAAATCTGACATGGAAAGTGGAAATTTGGTAGATCACATGTGCCAAATTCAAAATTTGTTTTTCCACATGGAAAGTGGAAAATTGTTTTTCTCTTCAAAATATATTATATTGCACAAAGTCTCATACTCTCATATATTAGACTTAAATCATTCTAATAATATGAACTAATTATAAGCATCAATTAAAAACATTCTATCAGCATTTGGGCTCATGAGTGTGCTAGAACATGTAACTTTTATTCTCTAATAGTATTTTTGTAGTCACTCAACACTCGGGGATATAATTGCAATTAGTCAAACAACGTTAGCAAATATTCTTGTCTTCTTCTCTTCTATTTATGCCATTTATTTGATTATTTGTGACTAACACTGTGCAACAATCGCTTCTCATGCACCAACAATTAATATCAATGCAAATTGGTAGATATATCTTAGCCCACATGTCAGATTATAGCAAAAGAGGGTAAATGACATGTTGGCTAGACAAAGTATGTCGAAGGCATCATGTGAGAATAAACTAGATGAGTTAAAGGAGAAGGAAACATGGGCAGGTCGCAATGGAGACCATAATCGTGTTGGATCAAGAACCTTAGAAGTACATATATTGGATTAGGACCAAAATAGAGATAAAGACTCAAGTGTTGGGTTAGAATTAAGATAGGTGCTATCAATATCTTTCTTGACGTTATGGTGAAAGATATTAATTGATAACAGATCCACAAAAACACACAAACATTGGTTCACTTTGATGCAAGGTGTAACATGAGCATTGACTTGGATGTAGGGTGTAACAGAGACTTTGGTAGAGATGCAGAGTGTAACATGAGCATTGGCTTGGACGCAAGGGTATGGCAATGCATTGATTGACATTGATACAATGCGTGTTGTGAGTATACTCCTTAATAGTGGAATATGATAGTTCTTTTGAACTATAATTGTTGGAGTAAACAATGTTGGTAGTGTGTGGCTTTCCAAGTAATTTTCAAGATTCAACTTGACTGAGTATTGAAGTGAGCGATTGTTGAGGAACATTAGTATTGAAGTTCCATTATATCGAAAGGTGTCCAACAACATAGAACTCCGCGACATGTTCCATTCGATGACAATACGAGAAGTTGCACTACAAGTTTGGTGAACTAGGTCAATGATACTTAGAAAAGTATATGTTGAAGGGGAGTTGTTAGAGAGAGTTAACACCACATGAGCATTTGGTCCTCATGGGTGTGTTAGAACTATAATCATTGTTTTTTAATAATATCTTAGTAGTCGTTTCGGTGCTCCTGGGGATATAGGCATAATTGGCCGAATTCTATTAATAAACTCTCTTATCTTCTCCTCTTCTATTTATTTGATTGTTCATGGCTAATGTTGCGCAACGATCACTTCTGCTGCATTAATAGGTATAACTAAGGTATCCTCTTCAACCTATAGATAGAGGATCAGTCCCTTTTTGGTATGTATCTTCCCTTCCTATCAAGTGTCGTTCTAAAGAATCGAATATTTAACCTTTGATCTACTGCGATATGCGAGGTCAACGAAGTCTTATACAACTTGACCAACGTCTTATTCGTCTTTTGTTTAATAATGTTGAAATTTTTTAAAAGCATCCTTCCCAATCATCAGCAGTGCACTATGTATTACAAACAATAAAAGGGAAAGCTAACCTCAAGTGCAACCTCTAAGTGAAGCTCTTTCACACTTGTTTTCTGCTAAGTATTGCAAACAATAGGTAAGTAAATCAGTAACCAGATTAATGAAATTTCATAAGAATAGTACTAACCAAAATAGTTTTAGTAAGCTATTCTCATAATGAACTTTTGTATGCTTAACAACATTTAGTTGATCAAAGTCTTCTTCATCAGTCATATAAAGGTGAGAACGACACTTGATTGCTACATCTGATTCTGATGGTAATAGGGTTATAAGTGAGACACAACGAGGCATGCAAGCCACTCTCCAAGAGGATCTTGAGACCAGATTTCTTAATGTTGAAATTATTGAGATAAATATAAGATTGTTCTGATAATTAGAAGATTATATATGATTAAGATTAAGTACATGATTATCAAATCATATCATTAATGAGATTAGAAATAAATGTGATTATTAAATCATATATCATTAATGAAGTTAGGAATAGATATATGATTATCAAATTATATGCTGAATGTGATTAAGATTAAATATATCATTATGTTATATCATGTATCTTATTAGAATTAAATATGTGAGAATGTTTTTGAGTTTATTTCTCTAAAATTAATAAATTCTGTATTGACTCTTATACTATAAATAGAAAATATCATGATTAAAATATATGATTATCAAATCATATCATGTATTAGTCAAGATAAAATATATGATTATTAAATCATACAATCTATTTATCTTTGTGAGTTTATTTCCCTAAAATTAAAGGAAATTCTATTTTTCCTTCTATCAGCCAGAATTTTTTTTATCTTTTGTTGCATATGTAAAATAAACATTTTTATATATAAGAAATTTATTCAATGGTCTTTTGGTTAATGCATGTTAGGGACGAGATCCATGGTTTAAATCTATAACTTATTTTTGTTGTTGTTTTGTTGCTACTTTGCTATATATTAGTTATAATACCACAATTTATAATAACCATAATCTATAAACATAATTTATAACAACTATATGTGTAGTTAAAAAATATTGCATGAATTTTATATTGCCACAAAATCATGTCACCTTTAATTTCTATCACTGTAATATGAATCAATGGGGAAAGAAATCAATAGATAGGCTCACACATCCTCACAATCACATTTGAATTTCAAAAATATTTTTTTACACCAAAGAGACACTAAAATGAAAATTTTATTTTCATGGTAAAAAAAATAAATGTAAGTGAAATTATATACCAAAACAAAATATATTGCATATTATAGTTTTTATGGGTATAATACATAACAAAGTAGCAAAAAAACAAAACAAAAAAACTATGGTATAGGTTTGAAGTTTTGAACACCTCTCACATAACATGTAAATCACAAATCAATAGATCATTGAATAAATTTATTATGTGTATATTTATTTTACTTATGTTAAAAACAAAAATTAAGAAAATTATGGCTAAGAGATATGATTTCTTGAAGGTGTAAAAATAACAAGGAAAAACTTTGTTTGGGAACCACAATTCCAAAATATCAAAATAAAAAATGAAATTGTGCATAACAATGACGATTCCCCCCTCTCCCCATAAATTTTTTCTATTACATAAAGACCACTATTGTACATAGACATACACATGGCTGGAAATTGATGCCAATGGTAAAATCATTCAAAATCCATCAACGGATAGATTAAATTACTAAATCTATCTATTTAAGTTAAGATTTTAAACAAATACAATCCAATGAATAATTTTAATAATGGGTAGATTCCAATCCATTCATTTTATCCAATGGATATCCACTTATATGTCAATTTAAAAAGATAATAAATTTAAGAGTATTTCACTAAAAAATGTTGGTAAAAGAGGATTTAAACACTTAAAGAGTGTAATGAGAAACTAAAAATGATTTTTATATTGTGCCTTGAAAATTAATTTAAAAAATGCTTTGATTAAAAATTAATTTTTTATAAGTGTTTTTTTATATGTAATTCTAATTTCAAATTTTAAAAGAAAAATGAATGAATTGAATATTCATTCCCCCACTCAATTAAAATTGATTAATGGATAAATTAACATATAATCGTTAATTTTAAATATGGAGAAATTGAATAATTTTAAGTAAGATTTAATTAATATTATATAGATAGGTCGATAGCTTTTCATTCCTAAACTAAGATCCTAATTCAAATCAATTCATTTGCTAACTTAATAAAATTGTATTTACATAGGAGCCAAACTTTAGATAAAGGAGCAATTCTTAACGGTTCAAAATTCTTACTAAAATTAATCTTGCAGACCATATATTAAGTGCATTTCTAGATATCATGGTCTAGGTCCATCACTATTTTTGCTTGTAAATATCATGGTCTAAGGTCTCAATTGCTTAGGTGTAGGTGAATGAGCAAATCATACATACAATAAAACACGAATATTTGTTAGGAAACCAAGTAGATGATAGAATTGTAAATTAATTCAGTACCATGAAGCTAATGCAAGATATTAGATACACAATGATAGGGAATAAAGGGTTAAAATAAGTGGACCAGAATTTATGAGACAATTAGACGGTTACTTGGAGAATTCAGTTTAATATTCAGTTTTTCTATGTTACTCTGATACTTAGGATTTCAATAAATAAAACCACATAATTTACCATAATTCTGATCCATGCTATAATAATTCAAATGTACCAGCTTCCAAGATCCTGGGACATGGTTTTGTCAAGAATGGAAGAGGGTGTAGAAGCTCTATAAGAAGGGTTCAAAAGACGGCGGGGAATCTTTGAGGAGGATTACATGGTTAACAAAGCTTAAAGAACCCTAATTAGTTGTATTTTAAATTGTGGTTGTACTTGTTATTATAGTTACTCTCGTGATTATTGCGATTGCAGTCTGAATTATTTTGATTCTGTGATTGAAAAATATTTTTAAAGTTAGATGCAATCTGATGCAACCCAAATACGGTCTAATGCATTTGCATTGCAGTGTGATTTGGTGTCACATCGCAATTGTGGTATGATGCAATTATGAGGATCACCACAACTAGAATAATATGGCTGTATCACATGTGTTGGGCTCTATGATTGATTCACTGTTTAAATTAAATGATATTGCAATGTAGCAATGAGCACCTTTCTGAAAAATAAATGATATTACATACTTAGCAGCACAGTGGAAATAAATGTGTGCAAAGTAAGGAAAAAAAATACCAAATTTTAACGTAAAACCCTTAAATGCCTAGGGAAAAACCACGGGACAATATCTGAAAAATATTTCACAATATGCAAGACAATTACAATATCATTTTCACACTATTCTTACACAAGAGTTACAAATATAGTGTTTACTAGTGAGATCCCTCCTATTCAAATACTACAACATGTAGTACCAAAGAATAATAAAGATGAAACCTAAAATTAACCTAATGTATTTTTGACATAATCTACACTCTTTAGGATGCCTCTGTTTGTAGAGGCATTGTGCAACGTGAAAACACTACAACATTTAAGGCCTACATTTGAGGCATGCACCGTCCTAATATTTCTCTACTGCAATGAATGCCTTGAAATATGACATTTACCTTTTCACATGGCTGGACCCCACAATTCTCCCCTCTCATGTTGATGGGAAAAATTTGGAACATTCATCTAGAATGGAAGCCGATGAACTTGGCACAAAGTTTATGCTTTTCACATGCTACAATTTTTGTGATCATGTCAATATGATTTTTCAGTGTGTGTATCTTCTCCAACTTGAACTATTGTTCTTCAACTACATGACATAGCCAATGATATCTAACATCAATATACTTTGTACGAGAGTGATACATCACATATTTGCTTAAATCCAAAACACTTTGGCTATTGCAATGGATTACATGCCTTTCATGTTTCTTTCCCAATTGTTGAAGAAACCTCTTCAACCAAAAAAATTCTTTACCTACTTCAGTCATTGCAATTTATTCTACTTTAGTTGTAGATAAGGCAACACACTTCTGCAACTTTGATTGCCATAACACAACTCCCCCTTCAAAACAAATACAAACACCGATGTAGATTTCTAGTATTACTTCTAGCCCTTCAAAGCAAAACACATTTTAGAGCTACCTCTTAAGTATCTCAGAATCCACTTTACCACTTCCCATTGATTTTTGCCAGGGTTAGAAAGGAACCTGCTAATAACTCCAACCACAAGGGTGATATCCGGACGAGTACAAACCATGCCATACATCAAACTCTGAACTATAGAGGAATAAAATATATTAGCCATGTCATTCTTCTCTTTCGAACTAGTTGGAGGATTCCTTTTACTAAGGTTAAAGTGATTGGCAATGGTGTGCTAATTGACTTAGCATTTTTCATGTTGAACCTTTCTAGAATCCATTCCACATATCGTTCTTGTGACAACCGTAGGTTCTTAGCCTTCTGGTCTCACAAAATCTACATTCCCATAATTTGTTTTACAAGGCCGAGATTCTTCATATCAAAAGACTTTGAAAACTCCTTCTTCAATTTATCAATCATATTTGCATCTTGTCCCGTTGTCAGCATATCATCTATATACAATAAAAGGTTAATGATTTTTTACACCAGTTAAGCTCTTTCAAAAAGTACTTGAATGTATTTTATAAATAAGTTGGTAAAGTGTTGTTTTGGAAAAATATGTCACCATTTGGATTTAAACATATGCTTGGTTCTCTAAGTCAAAAGAAAATGAAAAAGGAAGACTGATTTGAGAAACCGTATTCTTAAAGTTGTTTTTCCAAAATGCCAAGTTATTGTGATTTATCTCGATTGGCTGAGAAATTACTTCTTTTAGTCAAAACTATATTGTATGAAAGTTTTCGTTGTTATCGTAAAAGGTTTCCCTTCGTTCTTCTTAAAAGAAAGTGAAACCATTTCTTGTTTAGATCAGATGTTCCATGTTGCTTTGTCTAAACGTAGCATAGTGTACGAGAAGACACAACACTACAGATTTGTGTCGAGAACCCAGAGGGGTACCCTGTTTGTGTGACTTGGTTGAGGGGACACTATGAGTGAGGAAATGAGGTAGCTCCCATAAGCTGACAGAACTCTTCGTAGTAACTACAGTGACCTCTCACACCCCCTTGAAGGTATCGTGTTCAGGATGATATGGTGGCTATCATTGCTCGTCGGTAGGATGACTTGGTTAACGCTCTACACTTGTTTAGAGCGTTAACATTTGTGTTATGATAAACACCGTAGACGTCCATACATCATTGAATTAATATTTAATACATGTTTGTGCATACCTGATGTTGTTTTGTGATACCTGTTGTAAGAATTATGTGCCAAGTTCTTAGAAGTGCTTACCCTCCTAATAACATTTTAGGGAGTACATGACTTCATGGAGATTGATTGTGTCTTCGTTCGAAGGAAAGGAAAGACCATCTTTATAATTAGGTAGTAGGTCGTTCTATTGTAGGATGTAACACCTGAGCCAATGTTTTATTCTTTTGTTCTCAACCAAGTTAGAGAGTTTTATTTTATAAGATGCAATCATTTTGAAGGATTTATCAAGGCGTGAAAATCTAAGTTTAGTCTTATGAAGAAAACAGTTTGGAAAATTTTGTTTCACATTTTCAGCATAGATTCTTTCACCATAAATCTTTTCTTCAATTCAATTTTGTATTGAAGTTTCATTAAGTGAGGATGTTTCACGCTCTATTAAAACAACCTTTTTCATGGTCATATGCGTGACAAGCTAAACATGTACATAAGGTAATTTGAGTTCCAAATTCTTTACTAAGGTTTGTCATATCAAATTCGTAGTTGAAAATTTAAATTTTAACATTCTATTGATGTTTCATGTTTTCTATTAACCTGTATTCATTAATATGTTAACACACTAGACATAAGGTATTTGGAGATGCCAAAAAAAGACCAAATTAAGGAATGTTATTTAAGATGTGAGTAATAACCAAATAGTATGTATAAATTTTCTTTCACGCATTAACAAAATCCTGAATCTCAATTCTAAACATTTATCATTGTTGAGTGATGGCTCTCATGCTTCCTTTTGCAAGCTTGCCAAAGTTTGCTTCTCAAGATTTTCAAAGCTTGCATCCCAAACCCTCAAATCTCCCTTGCCAAGATTGTGAAGCTTGCTCTCCAAGCCTTCAAGCCTTGCTCCCCAAGGTTATTCTCCACTTCACTTGCTAATGAAAGGGCAATGCGATGACATATTCATTCAACACAAATTCACCAACATTACTTGCATATTGAGTTACTTATTCTTATTGTGTGAGTGATTTTGTGGTAAAAAATCTTTTTTTCATTTGAGAGAGTATTTGTGAGAGAAAAATGTTGAGAGAAAATATTGTTCTTTGTCCTCATTACTATTAGAGGATTTGTTGTACTCTCCCTTTTACATAGTGGAACTTTGCTCGTGAGCGCCCATATTTTTTTACCCCTCACACTGAGAAGGTTTTTCCATGTTAAATATTTTTGTTATTTTCTTACTCTTTTACTTGCTTCTCTTTAATTCCCAATTGATCCAATCATATGCTTCCGCTTAACGTTTTATTCCTAACAATAATCAATTGCAACACAGGGAAATATGTTTTAAAGTACATGTAAACACATGAATAAATCCAAAATAACTATAAAGGTTAGAAAATCATCACCGATATAAAAATGTTAGTTTATATTTTTATAAATTTTCTTTTTAGATGCAAGTGAGACTTTTTAATTGATCTGACACGAAAATAGAGACAAATTGATATGTTTTTTATATATGGGCAGCAAAACAAAAACAGTGAAATAGTGCATGAATCAAAACCACACGGTAAATCTGGTTAATAAATATTAGATTTAGCAGAAAACAAAATTTGTTTAATTTTGTTTTAGATATTTTAGTGTAACAAAATTAGCTATAATTATGTTTTAGATATTTTAGCAAAAAGGACTTTTATGTCTTTTTGCTCTTTTGTATAAATACCCAAAGGCTATTTTCATTTTGTAACCAAGATTTCATTTGACAATAAATTCATATTTCATTCCTCCTAGTTTCTATGCACTATCTCTTCTCTCTTCTATCCTATTTCTCATTTCTTACATGGTATCATCACGCCATGGTAGCCACTAGTGATAACACTACAACCGGTCCTTCGTCTTCTTGTTCTTCCTCTTCCTTCGATCAAACTCACCGAGAAAAACTATCTAGTATGGAGACATTTCATGCTTGCAACTCTAACTTCCAATCGATTTCTCATCGAATATGATCGATTGATTAATCGTGTAAATCTGACGTATCTTCGATGGGAGGAGGTTGATCAGATGATACTTTCATGGATTATCAACTCTCTTTCGGAGAATTTACAACCTTGAGTGTTTGGCTGCATGCACTCATGGAAGCTTTGGGAGGAACTCGATTCGTACTGCAATTCGCAGACGAAAGCACGTATTCGTCAGCTACGTTCTCAGCTTTGCTCAATTTCTCAAGGTGCAAGCTCTATATCTGAATATTTTAACAATCAAGAGTCTCGTTGATGCATTGATCTACATCGGAACTCCAATTTCAAGTTGTGAGCACATCGATTACATCCTTGATGGCCTTAATGAATAATATCAACTTGTTAGCACTTCTATTGAAACTCAGTTTGATCCCCCCTCACTTCACAATCTTGAGTCGTTCTTGCTGACATATGAGTCGAGGCTTGAGAAAAACAAGCATAAGACTCTTTCTGATGCCTTATCGGTTAATGTTGCCTCTGATTCATCGCCTAGACCTTCGAATCAAGTTACTTCTCAGTCTAGACCTCCATCGATGATTCCTTTATCTTTCTACTCTCCTAGATCAAATTTTCAATATCTTGTCTCTCCCTTCACTGGTTTTGGTCATTCAGGTAGCTATCGTGGTGGTAATCGTGGACGTCGTGGTCAATATGGTGGTCGTCACAGAGGTGGAAGAAGCTTTAGTCGTCATACGTCATCGTTTTGCACTTACTATAACTGTCAAGGGCATGGCGTCACTGTGTGCTATTATGCGCCATCTCAGCTTGGTGGAGAGCTAACTTACGTTGGTCCACCTGGACAACTTGGATATTCTAATCTTACCACCTGTCTCCCAAGTCAATTTGTTCCACATCATTTTAATTCACTTAATTCAACATTTGGACCTGCTTCTTATCCATCCCACTTTTATCCTCAATATCCACTTGACTTTTACACTAGTTAACAAGGAGCTTATTCTCCTCACTTATATGGTGACTCACTTCTTGGGCTTGGCCCAAACTTGTAACAACCCGATTTCTACCCTTGAAATTTTTTTCATTCATTTTAATTTCATCTTACATACATTCATCATCTTACTTAAAACCTTCAGGAATCATTCCTTAAAAATACTCTTTACACCTATTATATTATCATATAATTTAAATTGCGGAAAAACATAATTCATTCATTATTATTCCCATTGGGTACTAAGAGCCCAAAAGTGATAATACTCCAAATATGACAATACTCATGGTTACGAATATCCAAATAAATGTCAGTCATGGTTACAATTATTCAAATCCACAAGTAGTCATTTAAAGTACAAAAACGCAAATAGTGAATCCAACGTCTAAAGCTCCTAAAGCTCCCGAACTAGCATACTCCATTCGTCTATTTACCTGCAATGAGATTATCAATGACAAAAGTACAAAACACACAAAGGAGTAAGTCGTTAATTCAATAAACGTCATTATAAGATAATCCACATTAGAAAAAGGGTTAGTAAACCATTTTCGAAATTCATTTTGTCCTGCTACATAACTTGAGCCAAAGTCGCTACACCCCTCAGGGTTAGCTAAAAGCAGAATCTCGTTTCTCTTAAAACAAATCACGCTTATATACTCAAGCCAGAGTTTACGCTTCTATACTCAAGCCAGAGTCGCTAACCATTCCTGGTCGGCTAAAACATATTTTCCTTTCATCGATCTCCTCATAAATCATTTTCATGCTTCTATACTCAAGCCAGAGTGTATGCTTCTATACTCAAGCCAGAGTGCATGCTTCTATACTCAAGCCAGAGTGTATGCTTCTATACTCAAGCCAGAGTGTATGCTTCTATACTCAAGCCAGAGTGTATGCTTCTATACTCAAGCCAGAGTCGCTAACCAATCATGGTCGGCTAAAACATATTTTCCTTTCATCGATCTCCTCATAAATCATTTTCATGCTTCTATACTCAAGCCATAGTGTATGCTTCTATACTCAAGCTAGAGTGTATGCTTCTATACTCAAGCTAGAGTGTATGCTTCTATACTCAAGCCAGAGTCGCTAACCATTCATGGTCGGCTAAAACATATTTTCCTTTCATCGATCTCCTCATAAATCATTTTCATGCTTCTATACTCAAGCCAGAGTGTATGCTTCTATACTCAAGCCAGAGTGTATGCTTCTATACTCAAGCCAGAGTGTATGCTTCTATACTCAAGCCAGAGTCGCTAACCATTCATGGTCGGCTAAAAATGTACTTCTTTTTCATTCGTTTCACCATAAATCATTTCCGGTAAATCCACGCCCACATTAGTATAAACACACCCATATATGTTTATACTAAATACGTGATTTACACTCAATCATCGCATAACCAGAAAGTACCACATACTTTCCTTTCCGTAAATCTACGCCTACTTTAATGTAAACACACCCATATATGTTTACATCAAATGCGTACTTTACGTATCAATCATTGCATAATCAGAAAACTCACATTTTCGATTCCAAATGCTCAATTAAAGACTTATCCTTACCTCGATGAGTGTTGGGTTTGGTTCTTGGCAACTTCTCAAGTTCCACCGACACCGCCTCCAACCTTAGGATCTCTCTTCATCCCACCACATAACACAATGTTAGTCATTTATTCCAAATATCACATAAACAACTTATATTGCATCATTTAATCATACAAAATATTCATCATCAATATTCAACCATCTAAAACATGCATAACATCTCATATTTCAATATTTGGGGGTAAACTCATCTTCTACCTCTAACATTTTACTCATTCTCTCCTTTTACCACATTTTCACTTTTAGGGTTTTTGGGTTTTCATGAATCAACCCACAACCCTTTCCATTCTTGAGATACTATCTCTAAACCAAGAGTTTACAAGATAAAAACAACATAAAACGAACCATAACTCTAACGGATGAGTTTCCATGATTTCTCATGTTATGAAAATAAATTCAACATACCCAAAACAAGTTAGAGAGGAAGAAGAAGAGTTAGGAACAAGAGGTTTACCTCTTCTCAAGCTCTAAGATGAGTCCTAAGGCTCCTTGCTCTTGAAAAGCTCTCCTCTCTCTCTTCTCTTCGAAGTTCTCCCCCTAAATTGTGTTTGGGTTTCTGTTTTAAAGAGGTGTCGTCGGGTTGTAATCGATTACCAACATGGTGTAATCGATTACAACGTGAAAAATGCGCATATTTGATGCTTTTAATACGATGTAATCCATTACCAGGAGTGTGTAATCGATTACCAGGAGTGTGTAATCGATTACCAGGAGTGTGTAATCGATTACCAGCAATGTGTAATCGATTACCAGCAATGTGTAATCGATTACCAGAAATGTGTAATCGATTACACTGTGTCAGATGCACATATCTGATGCTTTTAATACGATGTAATCGATTACCAGCAGAGTGTAATCGATTACCATCAGTGTGTAATCGATTACCAGCAGAGTGTAATCGATTACACTGTATCAACAGCCCAAAATTGCCATTTCTCGCTCAGGCGAGAATCTCTCGATCAAGCGAGGCTTCCACGACTGATACTATATTTTTAAAGATTAAAATTTGGGGTGTTACAATCCTCCCCCTCTTATAAGAATTTTCGTCCCCGAAAATTAAACATACCTCGGAAAATAAAATCATCACCTAGACCTTAGGCACAAGAATATTCAACCAAAATCACTATTCGATTCTTTAATCCATTAAGATTACTTAATCAGTCACTAAGGGCATACACCACTAAATCACGATATCACCAAACCAATTCATGAACTAACTCCTCAATGTCCAAATGTTAAGATCTCAGCCTTTAATAACTCGAGCGCCATGGGAACTAATCCACAATTCAGTCTAAAGATTTTTCTTATATCCATCAAGAACCATAGATCTCTAATACCTATCCATCTATCAATCCTAACATACGTTAAGAATCCCGATAACACTCTCGAACTTCAGCGAATGGGGAACTCCTGATCTCATATCTATCTAAATGCATCTTTTAACATCCATCATACACTAGCTAGTCTCATCTCCACTCGAGACTCTAGCACAATTTCATTTTACTAGATCCACAAAATACTTACACAATAGAATTCTTAGTGTCTCATCCATTGTACACAATCACTCTATCCAGTAATTGTCTAATTTCATAAAATATTTCTACCATCAAATATTATCGTCTAAAGAAATTACCGATTTCTAGCCTCCACTGAAACCATAAAACCATTGATTCACACCAAAACTAGTTATTCTGTTACCAATCGGCAAGCACAAGTCGACCAACACTCAAACCTACAACTTGCGTTTGGTTTGGTCACCCCAATTCCGTTAGTAAATATAAACTTATTAATCCACTCGCATTATGTCCAGAAATACATGGGCGTCTCATATCACTAAACTTTTAACAACCTCATACTTATTCCGATATGGTTGCTAAAATTTCGGAATTCTCCAACATGATACTAAATCATTACTTAGGCACAAGCTAAGTTTTCCCAAAAATGATTTTCGAAAGCGGTTTGAATCCACGACTCATGGCAACCACGTCGTGAAACAAGGTTCGCACGCTCATTTCGACACAACCCAAAACTTCTTCTCTCCTATGGTTACACCACACCCATACACCGCAATTACTGACGTTCACGAAACAACAACAACTTTTGCCGGTACACATTCAACGCAGACAATTTCGGATCACCACCACTATTTCATGCGTTGCCAATGTCCTACCGCAAAAGAACCGGTCATTCGAGACCAAAAGTTTCACATCTATTCCATTGCATTCATTACATTGGCGGGGTAAATAACTTAACTAGCCTCTTTTCTCGGCTATCATTATAAGTCTTACCCTTTTGCACCCATATACATATCAATGCAACTAGATCTTAATTCTTCACCTCAACAAGTACACACAGTTAAACATAACACAATTTGCTGATCGCTAGTCCATTTCCAGGATTAAATCCAACTGGGACATCATCGCGCATATCAACACTATAGTAAAGGTTCTACCATTTACCCCAACCGTACACTGAGACACTCCCGATCCAAAATAAGTTTTTTTTTTTTTGAGGTTCAACATCCCCGCACATAGCTTGGTGTTCAATACCAATATACATTTGTTACAGCGGGTACTCATCTTTAACAAAAAAAATAATTTCATAGACCAGAAGCTTCATACACAAGAATCAAAAATAACTTTTTCATACTTAATCGATTTTGAGGTACCAACCATAGGTCACCTCAAAATGATAATACATCTGATTAGTCAACATCCATGTAAACACATTAGTCGCAAGGACCTTTAGGTAATTTATCCAACCTCTATTTCATTTTTAAAATATGAGTTTCACATCTTAGCGTGCGCATACACACTAAGGCCAACAAAGGGAATTAACCTTTAACAACTCATAAGAGAAAACAAGTATCCCCGACTTAAACATTTTTCTTGTCAGTATACTTATTATAAAAGTCAATCATTCATAGACGAAAGTCCACTTTCCAAGACAAAATAAATAGTTCTTTCAAATCTTAACATCTCGAAATACTAACGAGTTCTTAAATACCCTTTTGTGACATTTATTGAATGAATACCGATCCCTTTTTCGAAGGAGGGTCCTGACTTTCTTAACCGACACTGGTACCAAACCACTAGCCTGGTCAGAGATCTCGCACAGATCCCTAACCGCCACAACCTTGTCAGCACTATTCAATCACAACATGATTTGCTGACAATTAGTCCATCCCCAAAATTATATCTAACTGGGATAACGACAAGCAGACTGAATCTACGGTAAATATCACACCATTTACCACAATCGGACACTAGAACATAAACGTCGACACCACCACCAGCACAAAGATTGGGGTCGACGCGACCAAGTCGGAAGTAATGACTCAGTTTACAATTTCAGCCGGTTTTCACATTTATCATATATAAGGGAGTGTGTCGCTCCCGAATCAACAACACTAAACAAGGAATACCTGTCACCATGCGTTTACCTCTCGCCGGATCATCAACACCTGATGTCCTTGCGCCACTTGGGGTAACCATCTGACCGTGGTCTCTCGCCTCCTCGGCAGAAGTGGCATTAGGTCTCCGATCCAGCTTGGAACAATACCTTTTATTATGCTCAAACTCCTTGCAGTGGAAACATCCATTCCCCTTTCCTCATACATCCCACATCGGATCAGACTATCCGATTCTGATGCCTCTGCACCATACATGGTAACCACTCTGCCGATAGATTGAGGTCGTCCAGTCCCCATAGCATTCATACCCTGCCGTGATGTAGGACAATGCCTCTTTATAGGTCCGGTCTCTTTACAACGAAAACGGTGATTTGTAGTTCTAGAACACAATCATCTGTCATGTTTCCGGTTACACTTGTTGCACCAAGGTGGAGAGTTTAACCGTGACCCTCCGGCATTCGCATGGGTCCTCGGTCCATACGAAATGCAACTCCGAGTACCAACACGTGGAAAATAATGCTTCCGCTCTTCACGATACCTCTTATCCTTGCCTCTTCCGTGCACAAAATTTCGTTGAGGCCCAAAGTCCTTGTGAGGAATGGATTCGGAGGTCGCCACTCCATCCGCCTTCATGTTAGTACACTCCATTCCTTGGACCCACTCAATAGCAGCATTCGGGGTGAATTCGACTTGGAACGGACTAGGGTTCCTTCTGCAGGATTTATCTAACCCCCGGTACTCAGCCGGTCCTTGTTGAACTAGAGTGTGCGAGCTTGGACCTGGTGCCATGCTCCGATTCAGATGTTGTAAATTCTCACTCATTTGTTGTAGTGCCGCCACCATCTGGGCCAAGAGGTCATTCGGAACATTCTGACTCGCTCCTCTTTCTCTTCCAGCCATGTGTACCTGCACTCACGTACTTGTCAGTAGACTAATTGTATAACCAGACAAGCATCACATAACACACAATCGTCAATGCTAACCAAGCAATTCAAACACATAAAGATCACAAAGAAGCATGTAAGGCCATATCCTAGGCCGCAAGATTAACTATGCTCTGATACCATATTGTAACAACCCGATTTCTACCCTTGAAATTTTTTTCATTCATTTTAATTCCATCTTACATACATTCATCATCTTACTTAAAACCTTCAGGAATCATTCCTTAAAAATACTCTTTACACCTATTATATTATCATATAATTTAAATTGCGGAAAAACATAATTCATTCATTATTATTCCCATTGGGTACTAAGAGCCCAAAAGTGATAATACTCCAAATATGACAATACTCATGGTTACGAATATCCAAATAAATGTCAGTCATGGTTACAATTATTCAAATCCACAAGTAGTCATTTAAAGTACAAAAACGCAAATAGTGAATCCAACGTCTAAAGCTCCTAAAGCTCCCGAACTAGCATACTCCATTCGTCTATTTACCTGCAATGAGATTATCAATGACAAAAGTACAAAACACACAAAGGAGTAAGTCGTTAATTCAATAAACGTCATTATAAGATAATCCACATTAGAAAAAGGGTTAGTAAACCATTTTCGAAATTCATTTTGTCGTGCTACATAACTTGAGCCAAAGTCGCTACACCCCTCAGGGTTAGCTAAAAGCAGAATCTCGTTTCTCTTAAAACAAATCACGCTTATATACTCAAGCCAGAGTTTACGCTTCTATACTCAAGCCAGAGTCGCTAACCATTCCTGGTCGGCTAAAACATATTTTCCTTTCATCGATCTTCTCATAAATCATTTTCATGCTTCTATACTCAAGCCAGAGTGTATGCTTCTATACTCAAGCCAGAGTGTATGCTTCTATACTCAAGCCAGAGTGTATGCTTCTATACTCAAGCCAGAGTCGCTAACCATTCATGGTCGGCTAAAACATATTTTCCTTTCATCGATCTCCTCATAAATCATTTTCATGCTTCTATACTCAAGCCAGAGTGTATGCTTCTATACTCAAGCCAGAGTGTATGCTTCTATACTCAAGCCAGAGTGTATGCTTCTATACTCAATCCAGAGTCGCTAGCCATTCATGGTCGGCTAAAACATATTTTCCTTTCATCGATCTCCTCATAAATCATTTTCATGCTTCTATACTCAAGCCAGAGTGTATGCTTCTATACTCAAGTCAGAGTGTATGCTTCTATACTCAAGCCAGAGTGTATGCTTCTATACTCAAGCCAGAGTGTATGCTTCTATACTCAAGCCAGAGTGTATGCTTCTATACGTATCAATCATTGCATAATCAGAAAACTCACATTTTCGATTCCAAATGCTCAATTAAAGACTTATCCTTACCTCGATGAGTGTTGGGTTTGGTTCTTGGCAACTTCTCAAGTTCCACCGACACCGCCTCCAACCTTAGGATCTCTCTTCATCCCACCACATAACACAATGTTAGTCATTTATTCCAAATATCACATAAACAACTTATATTGCATCATTTAATCATACAAAATATTCATCATCAATATTCAACCATCTAAAACATGCATAACATCTCATATTTCAATATTTGGGGGTAAACTCATCTTCTACCTCTAACATTTTACTCATTCTCTCCTTTTACCACATTTTCACTTTTAGGGTTTTTGGGGTTTTTATGAATCAACCCACAACCCTTTCCATTCTTGAGATACTATCTCTAAACCAAGAGTTTACAAGATAAAAATAACATAAAACGAACCATAACTCTAACGGATAAGTTTCCATGATTTCTCATGTTATGAAAATAAATCCAACATACCCAAAACAAGTTAGAGAGGAAGAAGAAGAGTTAGGAACAAGAGGTTTACCTCTTCTCAAGCTCTAAGATGAGTCCTAAGGCTCCTTGCTCTTGAAAAGCTCTCCTCTCTCTCTTCTCTTCGAAGTTCTCCCCCTAAATTGTGTTTGGGTTTCTGTTTTAAAGAGGTGTCGTCGGGTTGTAATCTATTACCAACATGGTGTAATCGATTACAACGTGAAAAATGCGCATATCTGATGCTTTTAATACGATGTAATCGATTACCAGGAGTGTGTAATCGATTACCAGGAGTGTGTAATCGATTACCAGGAGTGTGTAATCGATTACCAGGAGTGTGTAATCGATTACACTGTGTCAGATGCACATATCTGATGCTTTTAATACGATGTAATCGATTACCAGGAGTGTGTAATCGATTACCAGGAGTGTGTAATCGATTACCAGGAGTGTGTAATCGATTACCAGCAATGTGTAATCGATTACCAGCAATGTGTAATCGATTACCAGAAATGTGTAATCGATTACACTGTGTCAGATGCACATATCTGATGCTTTTAATACGATGTAATCGATTACCAGCAGAGTGTAATCGATTACCATCAGTGTGTAATCGATTACCAGCAGAGTGTAATCGATTACACTGTATCAACAGCCCAAAATTGTCATTTCTCGCTCAGGCGAGAATCTCTCGATCAAGCGAGGCTTCCACGACTGATACTATATTTTTAAAGATTAAAATTTGGGGTGTTACAAAACTCAACCAACAAATTCTCTCATCCACATCAGTCCTTTGTTATGAATGCACAAGCTGAAAATAGAGAAGCTACAATGTAACACCCCAAATTTATCCTCATGGAAATTGGGTAACAGTCCTGAGGAATGGGGCATATTGCCAGATTCTCGCTTGAGTGAGAGGATCAGTGTTTTGAAATTGGAAATTCTAGGAGTCTCGCCCAAGTGAGGAATGGGTCGCTTGAGCGAGAGGAAGCCTGTTGAGACTGTGAGATTCTCGCCTGAGCGAGAATCCCTCGCTTGAGCGTCAGATCTGAAATTTTGAAAAGGCGGGATTTTCTCGCCTGAGCGAGAATGGGCTCGCTTGAGCGAGAACCCGGCGACTCCTCTTTAAAATAGAAACCCCAAACACATTTTAGGGTTAGAACTTTGAAGAGAAGAGAGAGAGAAGAGCTTTTCAAGAGCAATGAGCCTTAGGACTCATCTTAGAGCTTGAGAAGAGGTAAACCTCTTGTTTCTAACTCTTCTTCTTCCTCTCTAACTTGTTTTGGGTATTCTTTTCAAAACATGAGAAACCAAGAAACTCATCCTTTAGAGTTATGGTTCGTTTTATGTTGTTTTCTCTTGTAAACTCTTGGTTTAGAGTTGATATTTGATGAATAGAAAGGTTTTGTGGGTTATTCATGAAAACCCCAAAATGAGAATATGAGTAAAAAGAGAAATGGATGAAATGTTAGATGTGGATAATGAGTTTGTGCTTGGATGTTGATATATGAGATAAACATGCATGTTTAGATGTTTGGAAACTTGTATTAAAGTAGTTTTGAAAATCTGAAAATATGTGAATCCCTTGTATGTTTGATGATGAAATACGAGTTATTTATGTGTTATTTTGAATAAATGACTGACATTGTTGTTATTGGTGGAAATGAGGAAAGATCCTAAGGTTGGAGGAAATCGCGGATGAGACTTTTAAAGTTACTCGGAACCGATCCCCAACACTCACCAATGTAAGAGATAAGTGTCTCTAAATCATACTCGCTGATGTGAATGAAGTATGTGAAAGAGGTAATGTGTTTGTAAGAATATTATTGATACCCTACCCAAAGAGGTAGTGGTTTATTGTTGATACCCTACCCAAAGAGGTAGTGGTTTATTATTGATACCCTACCCGAAGAGGTAGTGGTTTATGGTTGTTATCCTACCCGGAATGATAGTGGAGTATTGTGGTTATCCTACCTGGAGTGTTAGTGGAGTATTGTGGTTATCCTACCCGGAGTGGTAGTGGAGTATTGTGGTTATCCTACCTGGAGTGGTAGTGGATCATTGTGAACTCGACCTGCCCGATGTGGTATGGGGTAATAACTCGACCTGCCCGATGTGGTATGGGGTAATAACTCGACCTTCCCGATGTGGTATGGGGTAATAATTCGACCTGCCCGATGTGGTATGGGGTAATAACTCGACCTGCCCGATGTGGTATGGGGTAATAACTCGACCTGCCCGATGTGGTATGGGGTAATAACTCGACCTGCCTGATGTACTATGGGGTAATAATTCGACCTGCCCGATGTGGTATGGGGTAATAACTCGACCTGCCCGATGTGGTATGGATGATAACTCGACTTGCCCGATGTGGTATGGAAAATGAAATTGATGAATACGATTAAGTGTGAATAAGAATGATGAGAAATGAGGATGTCACAGTTAAAGTAATATGCATGCTATAGAATATATATTATGGGATATATATATTCTATAGGGTGAATATGAATGATGAGAAATGAGGATGTCACAATGAAAGTCATATGCACGCTATAGGATATATTTATGGGATATATATACTATAGGGTGAATATGAATGATGAAAAGGAAAATGTTAAGAATGAAAGTAATATACATGCTATAGGGTATATATTATGGGATATATGTCCTATAGGGTGGATATGAATAATGAGAATTTCAATATTTCAAAAGAACGTAATATGAGTGCTATAGAATATATATTATGAGATATATATACTATAGGACGAATATGAATAACGTGGAAGTGAAAGGAGTAAGACTTGAATACTTACATCTACGTATTGGCGTTTATAAATTATATATTAAAGTTTAATCGTATTTGAAATGTGAATTATCATGTGAAGTTAGTTTTTGAACTAATGACTTACTCCCTTGTTTTGTGTGTTGTTTATGATAATCTCATTGTAGGTAAATGAAGAATTTGAGGATGAAGCTCACTTAGGAAGCTTATGTGTTTATTAATTTGATTGTCTTTGTCGCTACTTGACATTGTAGTTGATTTGATAACATTTTGGGATGAATGTAAATCTGATTAGGATAATATGGAGAGTTGTAGTTATGGACGTTATAACTTTGGGAAACTCATAATGGGTTGTATGTGGTAATTTGCTAATTGAATTAATTATGTATTTCCGCAACATAAATTTGTATGACAATATAATAGGAGTAAAGAGTATTTTTAAAGAATGATTCATGAGGGTTTTAAGTAAGATGATTGACGTATGTAAGGGAGAATTAAAATAAATGAAAAAAAATTTCAAGGGTAGAATTTGGGTCGTTACATACAACACTAAAAGAATCGAAGAATGGGGTTTGGTATCTTGATTTTGGAGCCACAAATCACTTAATTGTTGATCCTTCTCTAGTGCATGAACCTATTGAATCATTCAATCATCAACAAATCTTCATGGGTAATGGCACTGGTATTTGTATCAAATCTGTTGGACAATCTTCTTTCATTTCTCCCTATAATTCAAATACTAAATTTTCTCTTAATAATCTTCTTTTAGTTCATTCAATCACAAAAAATCTTATCAGTGTTTCTCAATTCACTAAATATAATATTTACTACTTTGAATTTCATTCTAATGTGTGTTTTATCAAATCTCAAGTTACTAATGACGTCTTGCTTCGTGGTTCTCTCACCAAGGAAGGACTTTATGCCTTTCATGGTGTTATACCTGGTTCTAAGTCATCTAGTTGTCATCTGTCTTTTACTCATACCACATTGTATCTTGGTTTTCAAAACTCTGTTTCATCTCATTGTAATAAATATAGTTCATATACTTGTAATACTCCTAGTGCAATTTCTTCATTTCCGTTGTGGCACTCTAGGTTAGACCACCCTCATGAAACTGTTGTTAAAACTGTTCACACTCAATGTAAGGTTCCCTATTCAAATAAATCAATTTCTGATTTTTGTTCCTCATGTTGCATGGGAAAAGCACATAGATTGTATGCACCAAATTCTTCTACAACCTATGATAGTCCTTTTTCTTTAGTCTATGTTGATTTGTGGGGACCTGCACCTATGCATTCAACAACAGGTTTTAGGTATTATTTGTCCATTTTTGATGCTTTTAGCATACATACATGGATTTTTTTGTTGAAATTAAAGTCTTAAACACTCATTGTGTTTCAGTACTTCCTCAAATATGTCAATGCACAATTTCATCACTCTATTAAAGATGTACAAAGTGATTTTGGTGGGGTGTTTAGACCTTTTAGTGAGTTCTTAAAAGATTTTGGTATTGTACATAGGATTTCATGTCCTCATGCCCATCATCAACATGACACTGTAGAAAGGAAACGTAGGCATATAGTTGAAAATGGCCTTACTTTGTTAAGTCATGCACATTTGCCTATGATCTATTGGGATCATGCATTTGTTACTGTTATTTTCCTCATAAACAGACTCTCATCCACATCCCTTCAAAATCAGTCTCCTCATAAAATCTTGTTTGGATTGAGTCCTGATTACACTTTTCTCAAAGTCTTTGGGTGTGCTTGTTACCCTCTTCTTAGACCATTCAACAATCAGAAATTAAGTCCTAGGAGTTCAAAATGTGTCTTTCCTGGCTACTCCCTAAGTCACAAAGGTTACAAGTGTCTATCCAAGGATGGAAAAATTTATGTTTCTAATGATGTTATCTTTAATGAACATCACTTTCCATCCATTTCTGAGTCAGTATCACCTAGTCAGACTCAAGATTCTCATCTCAGTAATCCTATACCTTCTATGGTATTTTCTCCACAGTCTGACAATTCTATTCCTGAAACATACTCACCCTCTGTTCACACTCCACATATATCTCAAACCACTCCTCTTATTTCTCATTCATCACCCTCTGAATATTCTCCTCCACTTCCTTCTTCAGCATCCTCCTTGTCTCCTCTATTAACTACACAACCTTGTCATCCAATGCAAACTAGATCAAAGTCAAGGATTCATTAAAACATTCTTCCTAGAGTTCATCTTACTTAATGTGAACCTATCAGTGCCAAAGTTGCTCTTCTTGAACCTGTGTGGCAGTAGGCCATGCAACTGGAATTTGATGCACTCATAGCCTTAGGAACTTGGTCACTTGTTCCTTTTCCACCTTAGAAAAGGGCTATTGGTTGTAAATGGATTTTCATGATAAAAGAAAATCCATATGGCACTGTTAATAAATACAAAGTCAGGCTTGTAGCCAAAGGCTTTCATCAAAAGCATGGTCTTGACTACAATGAAACTTTCTCTCATGTAGTCAAACCAGTTACAATTAGAATTCTTCTAACACTTATTGTTACTCATTAGTGGTCTATAGAACAATTGGATATTAATAATGCCTTTCTCAATGGCATTCTAGATGAGGAAGTCTATATGACTCAACCTGGTGGATTTTAGCACAATGACAAAACATTAGTTTGCAAGTTGCATAAAGCCATCTATGGCTTAAAGAAAGCACCAAGACAATTATTTGAAAGGTTAAAGGGATCTCTCATTACCTTAGGGTTTAAGGTCAACAAGTGTGACAACTCGCTTTTTATCAATGTTTCCTCAAACCACAAACTATATGTGTTAGTTTATGTTCATACATCATAGTAACTGGTTCTTCTACTTCCCTTGTTCAAAAGCTGATTAAGGATCTAAGTCATACCTTTGCTCTTAAGCAAATAGGACCATTGGACTATTTATTGGGAGTTGAAGTTAAACACTTGAAGAATGGATCTCTTTTCTTATCCCAGTCTAAATACATCAGAAATCTTCTTGTCAAAGCTAATTTATCTCAATCAAAAGCTAGCATCACACCTATGGCTACAAACTACAAACTCACTAAGCATGGGTCTGATGAGTTTGAAGATCCTACCTTCTATAGATCCATAGTTGGTGCATTTCAATATGCCATTGTGACCAGACCTGATATCACATATTCTGTGAACAAGGTCTATCAGTTTTTGTCCAGACCTTTGAATTCTCATTGGACAGTTGTCAAGAGGATTCTCAAGTATCTTCAAGGAACCAAGTCCTTGGGTCTAACTATTTCTGCAGCCTCTCTATTATCTAGTATTCCTCTTACTGCCTACTGTGATGCTGACTGAACCTCTGACATAGATGATAGAAGGCATGTTTCAGGTGCTTGCCTCTATCTTGGACCAAATCTGGTCACTTGGTTGTCCAAGAAACAACATACTATTTCTAGATCAAGCACTAAAGCATCATATAGAACTTTGGCCTTAGCTTCTCAAGAAATTATGTGGATTGAGTCCCTTTTGAAAGAACTCAATGTGCTTTATCAAACTACTATCATATCCTGTGACAATAAAAGTATCATTGCTATGTCACACAATCCTGTCTTACACAACAGGACCAAGCACATTGAACTTGATCTCTATTTTGTTAGAGATAAAATTTAGAATAAAACTCTCACAATTCAGCATGTTCCTTCAGAGTTTCAACTGCATACATTCTCACTAAGCCTCTCTCTAACAATCAGTTTATTATTCTCAGGAATCAACTACATGTTCATGATACTCACTCATATGCCCAACAGACTTGTTTTATCAAGAACCCTCAAATTAAGGGGGTATATTAGATTAAGCAGAAAACATAATTTGTTTAATTATGTATTAGATATTTTAGTGTAACAGAATTAGTTTTAATTTTGTTTTAGATATTTTAGCAAAAATGACTTTTTTGTCTTTTTGCTCTTTTGTATAAATAGCCAAAGGCTATTTGAGATAAAATTCAGAATAGTGTAATATAATTTGTTTTAGTTATTCATTTTGTAACCAAGATTTTATTTGACAATAAATTCAGATTTCATTCCTCCTAGTTTCTCTGCACTCTATCTTCTCTCTTCTATCCTATTTCCCATTTCTTACATTAAACTTAAGAGTGAAATTATTTAAATCA
Source organism: Lupinus albus (assembly GCA_009771035.1). Taxonomy (NCBI): domain Eukaryota; kingdom Viridiplantae; phylum Streptophyta; class Magnoliopsida; order Fabales; family Fabaceae; genus Lupinus; species Lupinus albus. Next base: position 6,542,822 of record CM020021.1, on the reverse strand, counting down.
CTCCTTTATTTTGTATGCATACAAAAAATCTATAAGCATGTATTACACTAACTAACTTTGCATGAGAAAAAATATGATTTTTTAAACAAAAAAGTGATAAATGTAATTAATTTAAACAAAATATGATATATTGAGAAAACAAGTTCAAATAGTATATAAGTCAATACATTTTCATTATTTTTTGTTCATTATAATATAATATAAAAGTAATTTAAATAATATTTCTTTAGAATTATTGATGCATTTTGTAATAAATCAAAAATAATAAAAATGTATTGACAATGTCTCCATAATATATCATATTTTATTTAATTTAATTATATTTATCACCATTTTTATTTAAAAAAATCACATTTATTTCTCATACAAAGGTAATCAATGTAATTTATATATATAAATTAAGGTTTTTTTTGTAGGTGTAAAAAATAGATGAATAATTTGTATAATTTTACTAAAACTTAGTAATGCTAATATAATTTAATCTAAAAAATTAAATAAAGTGATTGTGACTACTGTTTATACTTTATAGGTAGCACAACAATTGAAAAAAAATGCAACTAACTTTCATGTTGTCATAATTGAAACGGTTACTAAACAGGCCTACATAAAATTAGTTTCAAGTTGCGTGGTATGCAATAACCTTAAGATGCCACCTACAAAATATATGAATTAATAAAAGCAGTCTTGTTTTGCAAGCCTGTAAAATTCGTAATCAACATCCTAAAGAAACAAAATATATACATCAGAGTAGCATGCTTCATAACAAATAAGATAAAACAAAACATAAACTTGGCCGTTGTTGTAGAATGGAAGCTCGTACTTCATATAACATAAAAGAAAACATAAACAATGAACACTATAAATTTATATTTCGTAAGCAATTGGCATATGCTAAGCCAAAAGGAGAGTAAATATCAAAAACCAAAAATGGCCCCTTAATGAAAAAAATTAGTTTAGTCCATAAAAATTTCAAATGTTTGTCGAATTAATCATTTATAAACAAATTTTAAAACCCATCAGTCCTTAACATTTTGTTTTGACACCCTTAAAGAATATATTTCCATATGATAGTGACTAAATTAAAATGCATAATTTTTTAAGAGGAAAGGGTCTTCTTTAGAAAACAAAAGAGCAAATAGGCATCATGGTCATGAGTGCGCAACTAGATGTGTCCCAAGCCAGTAAAAAAATGCCACGTAATTAATATAAAAATTAAAAAAATAGAAAAATATTTTTTTTACATTACTTGGTGTAATATGATTGGCTTGGGACATGGGGACAGGAATTTTTTGGGACAGGTGATCCTTGTTCACGCAACTAAAAGAGTCATTGTTCTTAAGGAGAATAAAGAATATACTAGTGAGTCTGAGGTGAGTAAGTAAGAGGTTGATTCAAGGGAGATTTGTTTATGATTAGAAGATTTTTAGAAAGTAGAGTGCAAATATTAGATATAAGACATAAAAATATATTTTATATATTAGGTATATAGTAGTTTAGAACAAAATGATGTGGCCATCCCCTCTTACAATAGAACAAAATGAACTTCAATGAGAAGAAGACTTCTAAAAGCAATTCGATTTGGGAGTTGAGTACTTACAAGTTTAACTTGTTTTATCACACATGCATCTACCTTTTGATTTAGCCTGCAATATTGGGTGAACCAATATAAATATGTGTTTCAATTCTCTATCTCTAAACTCCTCCCTATTTATGTTTATACAACTACTATATTTTTTATTTTATGCTACTACGTTGTTTAAACTCTTTAAAAGTTTAGATGGCGGGCTAAGAGAGAGTATTTAGTTTTCTACGTATTTTGAAATTTTTTATTTCTCTTTTAAATATACAAATCAGATTAAGCAACATAATACTTAAAAGAAAAAATCAAATGCAACATAATTTAAAGAGTGTAAGGAAAGAGAAGATCACACTGGATTTATATTGGTTCATCTTCAATCCACTAAAAGCTATGTCCAATTCTCTTAAAACCACAAGAGATTTTGACTTTACTTTGAGTTTAATCTTACAAATGTCACACTAAGATTTCTCTCAAGATTCTCATTCAAAATTCCAAACAAAGAAGCAACACCACATCCTTTATTTTTACACTTTGCTCTCACCATACCTAATGGTGAATTCTCTTACAATGAACAAGATGAAGAATTCAAACTATAGCTTAGGAATGCTAAAACTCTCTTACAATCATTATAAGGAAATTATAAACTATATAACACAATGCTCTAAGTTTTTTAGACTTTCTATATAAGTGCAAAAAACATGTTTTCAAAAAACTCAAGAAACTTAAATATTTGATATGAAAGAACCATTCAAGTTGCTAGGAATTGTGTATAAAAGTTAGAGTATTTTTTCTGAAGTTTAGAGTTATTTAATTAGATTTTCGACCATCCATTATACCATTTCTAGGAGGTAGGATTCGTTTGGAACGGCATTGGTTCATTTAGGAAAAAGTTGTTTTAGTTTGAAATTCAAAGCTACTGCAACAACACTAGCTCATCAAGTACTCACCCATGACAATCGATTATTCACAGTTCCTTCCAAGTGAGGTAATCAATTATTCAACTAGGTAATCAATTAGTCTCCCTTAATTTTGTGTGATGACCTGTTACTTAGTTTTGGGTAGTTTGTTACTCTGTTTCAACTTTCAAGTAACCTTTTACTCAGTTTTGGGTAACCTCTGACTCAGATTTCTAAAACTCCATTTTAAATCTTTCGAAACTCATTGTCAACATGGTTTAAGTTTATAAAAACCATTCCTAAGAACATTGAGGTATAAAAAAGTGAAGGGCTTAGGAATGAAAAACTTAATCTAGAAAACAATAAAATCTTAAGTGCTTGCTTTCCACGCATCAAGTCTGGAATCATTTTTCTTATTTTTGGTGATGTTGATGTCTTCATCAAAATCCAATTATGGTCAAGGAGATAGATCTTATTCAAAATTTCCCTCTATCGGTGATGACAAGCCAATATCCTTTTGATAGTGAATTTCTTGATTTGAATTTATATATAACATCCTCATCTTGTATATAATCCCCCTATCTTGCACACCATTTGACTTGATTGCCGTGAAAATAATCAAGAAAGAACACAAACTTTTCTCTCCCTTTTAACTTCATCAAAAAAAAAGGAAAAACGAAGTTTTTCATAGGCAATATATAGGGATACAATACATATATATTGTTCCAAGGTCATTTGTATGATCAAAATACATGTGAAGTTATAAACATTAAGTATATAATTCCAAATTAATTGTATGATGTTCAAACATACACAAAAATAAACATAATGTTATGAAGATTACAACTAAATAGTCATAATCGGAAAGTTTAACGAACAATAAAAAATACGACACACAACTATAAGACATCTAAAACTCATCTGACTCATCATCATCTATGTACATGTAACAATTGTCATCATCTAAGTATCTATGTTTATGTCCATCTAAAACTCATCCTGATTGTGACATAGCCTCGAAGAATGACCAATACATCCATAATCATGTGTTTGGTTGGTTCGTTGGAAGATGAAGAAGAATCAAATTGGGGATGTGGAGTTGAGGAGCAGGGGTTCCTGAGGGTTGAGTAGCACAATCACTCCTATGCATGACATGTAGGTCAACTAGATCTTGAAAAAACTCAACTTGTGGGTTACATCTAAGTTTATCTTGCCATCTCGAGCACCCAATTCCACTTTGGACTCTAATATTCGATATCCTAAACTTATCCAGAATGGTAATCACAATGATAGCATATGGTAGTGAGTTTCGGAATCACAATATAACTCAAGAAAATAATGCAACAAACAACTATCTAGGTTAAGATTTCCTACGGAAAAAATAACTCTATTCCTAACAGATTTAATGATAGAATGTTCAAATGTTGAGGTTAATAAAAATTTTGTGAAATTTATAGTGAATAAAAAATAACTAAGCATTACATAAATTAGTAAGTAGATAATATGAATTATGTTACTATGATATATGTAAACTTAATTAAATGTTGATGAGAAATGATAAATGATAATTTATCACACTTTCAGATTATAGTTATGTATATCTAAATAAGAATAAATGTAACCCTTTTGACCTGTTAAAGTTATTTTTAGCAGCAGAAAGAAAAAATAGAACCTTTATTTAGATTTGAGTCTATTGGTTGCTATCTTGTCATGTTATTGGCATGGTGAGAAGTGCAGCATCAGCTAGAAGCCAATGAACGCATGATTCAAATTAGAACAGACAATAATATCACGTTAGCTTAATTATTATTAAATTAAAATGACAAGTGGGTTTAATTATTAAGAACATTATCATGGTCATTGTAAATTAAGGGTAATGAACGCAGATCGATATTAGAACAGCCAGTGATAAATAAAGGACAGCGAAAATCATTTACCGCAACAATCAGCTATAAGCCAATTACATAGTATATAAAAATCCAAAATCCAAAATCCAAAATCAACAAAAGAGGCAACCGAAAAAAGTTATCGCTCCTCACAGGGAAGCACCACAGGTACAAGAAAAGAACGACTTATTCAAACATCTCAGATGGGCAATGAAAGGAAAAGCTAAATGGAAACAGCTAAGTAGAAAGCTACTTTGCAGAACCAACAGCTTAAAGAGTCTTGGCAACATGAGCAATCAGATCAACAACACGGGTGCTGCACGACCACAGAAAAAGCAGATATTAGATTTTGATATATAAATGAATTAAATATAAACCATCTTCATGAGAGCTAGATCTATAGTCTGAAATCTAAATTAACAAAAAAAAACTGCACATATCGTGCACATTCATTACCTGTAGCCCCACTCGTTGTCATACCATGACACAAGCTTCACATATTTCTCATTCAATGCAATTCCGGCCTTGGCATCAAAAATGCTTGACCTGGAACAATGATCAAATAACACAATTTATGACCTTACTAAGGTAAACATCATCACCAACAACCACCATCAGTGTGAACAACTATCCAGCTGCATGACTTAATAATGTATTAATATATACCTGTTGTCACCAATGAAGTCAGTGGAGACCACATCATCTTCAGTGTAACCAAGGATTCCCTTCAACTTACCCTCTGACTCCTCCCTGAGAAAGACAACATTATTAAATCAAATGATTCAAGCCAGATACAATATGTAATGCATTGCGAAGCGAATTGATGTAATGTGCGCTTACTTGATAGCCTTCTTAATTTCATCATAGGTAGCTGCCTTCTCTAGCCTGACTGTGAGATCAACAACAGAGACATCCACGGTAGGAACACGGAATGCCATTCCGGTCAATTTTCCATTCAACACAGGAAGGACTTTGCCGACAGCCTTCACACAATAAAACAAGAATGAGAAACGCAAAGCAAACAATATGTTGCATATAAACAACAGAATAACCGGCATATATAAAATACAACAGGGAGTGTCAAATATTCACCTTGGCAGCGCCAGTGCTGCTAGGAATGATGTTGAATGAAGCAGCTCTTCCACCTCTCCAGTCTTTGCTGGATGGCCCATCAACAGTTTTCTGTGTGGCTGATTTGCAAAACAGAAAAATCCGACTTAGTATGCAGCATGATTTAATACACAATTCACAATAGGTGATCAATCATTAACCAACTACCACCAGAACGGAACCTACCAGTGATGGAATGGACAGTGGTCATGAGACCCTCAACGATTCCAAATCTGTCATTAATAACCTACAAAATCAACAAGATACAATCAGGATCATACAATAAGCCAGAATACAACAAACAGTGCAGGGAATCTGGAGGAATAAGTGACCTTGGCAAGAGGGGCAAGACAGTTAGTTGTGCAACTAGCGTTAGAGATAATGTCAAGCTCTGGCTTGTACTCATGCTCATTAACACCAACAACAAACATGGGAGCATCTTTGCTGGGTGCAGAGATAATAACCTTCTTGGCACCACCCTGGATTATAACAAACAGGACATTAGAAAGATTATACTCTTGATTAAATATAAAAAAAATCATGACTTCGAATTGTGGTTGCAGATCACATTATAAAATCAAGCACACAACAAAAATAAGCTTACTATTACTAAGCAATGCGACTTGGGGCATGTTTGAAAATTGAGTTTTAGAGGGAAAGGGAAAGGCATCCACCAGTGAGATTGTTTTGAAGCCTTCTCTTTCTCTTCCTTCCCCTCTAAAACACAACTCGCTAACAGACTCTTATAATGCAAAAAAAACATAGAAATGGTATGAAAACTAAGAAATCATATACAGTATTCCAGGCACACATAGAGCAACAAACAGTGTGGAAATGGTGGGCTGCAATACAAACCTTCAAATGGGCAGCAGCCTTGTCCTTATCGGTGAAAACACCGGTGGACTCGACAATGATTTCAGCTCCACTCTCAGCCCATGGGATCTCCTCTGGGTTCCTGAACATTAATAACTCTTAAATACCTCTTCAAAATTAAATAACTCCAAATTCATTTACATTTCCATACACTGCATTTACAAAAACAATAATAAAAAATAATCAGTACCTGTGTCCATAGACAGCAACGGACTTCTCACCAAAGAGAAGGGTCTTAGAGTCCTTCACCTTAAGCTCATCATGTTTCCAGTGTCCGTGAACACTGTCGTACTTGAACATGTAGGTCTACATAACCAAAACCCAACCAATCATAACGTTATTATTATTCAGATCTATGATTTAATTTATCCAAACAAATATTCAGGTTAATTTTTATCCATATCAGACTAGAATCCTTACGATTAAATTATATTACTTCAATTGATAAAAAAATAGTGTATCTTTTTAAAATAATCATGATAATGCGAAATAAATTTAAACTTTTTTATTAGTCTCAATAGATCGGTTAAAAATATAAGAATTACCATGTAATCAGTTGTGATGAAAGGATCGTTAACAGCGACGAGTTCAACATCGTCTCTCTGAAGAGCAACCCTAGCCACCAATCGTCCGATTCTTCCGAATCCTGTTTCATATCAACAATAACGAATCAAACAAATGAATAAGCGATCAAATATGATGCAGGGAATGAAAGATCAGAAGAAAGAGATAATAAATTTACCGTTGATTCCGATCTTGACCTTGCCTGATCCAAAAAAAAAACAAAAAAAAATCAGATCAGAAGAGAAGAGATTAATCTAAGTAATCGATTATGAACAAGAGCAGAAAGAAGAAGAAATCGATTTTACCCATAGTGCGAGAGAATAACGGTTTAAGAGTGTTGTAGTTGGAGGTTGAAGATAGTGAATAGCAGAATATGAGAAACGTCTGAAGTAGGGTTTGTATTTATAGAGGGTGAAGGAGAAATGATCTAGTACGGGACAGGTGTATGACACGTGATACTGCGCTAGATTTAGCTGTTTTGTTTTTTGGATGCTTTTCTGTGGTTTCACGCCAACAGAATATCCGCTTCAACTACGAGGTATCTTTTTTTTTCTTCTTCTTTCACTTTTTTCTATTAAATTTGGATAGTATCTAGAAACATCACCTTTAAACTAGTTGAATTGGGGTATTAAGATTCACATTAATAAAAAAAGGAAGGAAAGTGAAAACATTTCTAAAAATCGTAACAACTAAAAAGTTGAAATGATGTTAGACTGTTTTTTACAAAATCTATTTAAATAGTTTTTTTGTTAAAATTTTACCAAAATGATTCTTATTAGCTGCGATGGTTTAAGAGTTTATTTGTTAAAATTTTAACAATCAGTTGTGATGGTTTAAGAGTTTTTTTTGTTAAATTTTTACCAATTAGTTGTGACTGTTTAACATTAATCTTGGATGTATAAAGATGATTTTGCTTCAATAGAAAAACAAATTTTATATACAAATAAAAAATAAAAAAGAGGAGGGATTCATTAACTACACGAGTTAGCTTTTTAAATTTACTCAACATTTTAGTCATCAATTCTAGCGAAATTTAATGGTTTGAATTAGTAGATAGATCTAAACTATTGTATTTCCTTAGAATTGATGGTTAAGATGTGGAGTAAGTGAGTCCCCACCCAATAAAAAATATATTATGAAATCAAACTTTCAAGCCAACAGTTAAGAAATCAAACTATCTCCCAATATAGTTTATCTGATAAATAGATTTTTTTATTATAAAAGGAATACATATTTTAATTTCATTTGAATTACTATATCTTTCTACACTCTTATATTTATGGAAAATAGAGTAAAATTGAATTTAAAATCATAAACTAATGGAAGACACATAATTTAGTTATACAATAAGTTATTATATCACATTAAAATATTGTTCATAATTTGAAATATAATTTATAATTATTTATTGTATGGCGTCATAATTTTAAAAGTGTTGTCATCTGGTTTTTTACACAAATCATAGAAATTATTGATTATATTTTTTAAGAAAATTTTTATTGGTTTTTTGTTTATCATTATTAATTTACTTGTTCGCTTTAATCCATAACTATTTCTCTAGCGAAAAATCCAAGGTCAAAGACCAAACTTTCTATAGGTTTCTCACCCGAGCGAGAGGAAAAAAAATGAAAGGTTGTAACATGTAAAGCAATGCACATCAACTTGGTTCTCACCATTGTACATTTATATTGGAGGAGTCACCACCTGTTGGACCAGACTGCGACTGAGGAGTCTCCAACTACCGGGGAGTTCCATTGTTATTGGGATATGGGAAGAGTTGAGAGCCACAAGTAATGTATCACGTCTTGAACCAAAACTTTAAGGTATTAGCTCCATGAGCCTTTTTCTACTTATAAACTCTTTTACTCCTCCCGCATATCTAATGTGGGACTTCACACTTGAATAAACTCAACAATCTCCCGTCAAGTGTGGGTATCACACACTTTCCGGCCTTAAGTCCACCATGTCCCATCCGAACCATCGGCTCTGATACCACTTGTTGGACCAGACTGCGACCGGAGAGCCTCCAACCACCAGAGAGTTCCATTGTTACCGGGATATGGGAAGAGTGGAGAGGTACAAGTGATGCACTACGTCTTGAACCAAAACCTTAAGACATTAGTTTCATGAGCTTTTTCTACTTATAAACTCTTTTACTATTTCCCGCATATCTAATGTGGGACTTCACACTTGAATAAACTCAACACCACCATTCCTAATTGTTGAAGAGATTGAGGCTTTACGAAATGACCTTGCAAATATTTCTATCCAACCATCACTTGATGACAATGGTATGTTTTTTATTTTCTAGTGATTGAGTGTTCATTTTAAACAATTGCTAACCTGTATGAAAAATGACATCGTTGCAGATCAATTAAACTTAGAAGATGATGATGATGATGCACAAATCAACCACATGGAGAATGTGAACCTGAATGAAGACAATGTGGGTCAAACTTGAGGCTCAAATGATGAAGAAATGGAACCTCGATGTGAGACAACCTTGACTCCTTTATGTTAAATGTTAAAACTCTAAATTTATATGTTTTGTACACTAAGTTGTGAACTTGTATCATTTATTTATATTTTGCGTCTGTTAAGTGATACTTTTGGATTGATATATGTTTTGAATTTAGACTTTGATTTTGTTAAAGACTTAAGGTTGCTTTGTTTGTGTGAATTTGAATTAGATTATGATTATGAATTATAAATTTGAATATCTACATATTTGAAATTTTTCTGTTATAAGTTTATATATATAAATATAAACAAATATGTCCGGTTTAACCGACATACAGTTTAATTACTGAACCATCGGTTCAACTAGTGTACCACTATACCAGCATACTGACCGATTTGATAACCGATACAATTTTAATAACATTGACTAAAATCATGATATGTATCATATTTAATCCTTTTATATAAAAATATTTCTAAAAACTTAAAAAAATGTACATGTGTCATAACTTTAGCGGTTGTAGGAGATAACTTATCTCGTGTTAGAGTTTAACTCATCCCCATTACACGAGAGAGCACTGCACACTTAAGATCTTGACACATGGCAGAAAGAAAATATAAATGGTCTAGATTTTATACTTTTTTAAATAAATTTTTTTAACAAATTTCTCCCTCTCACATTTCGAGTACTAGAGAGGAATCCAATTTCTCGTATTACTAGGAGATACTTTATTCTCTTAAGTAAAATCATTAATTATTGTGTTAAAAAGTAATATTTTAGAGTGTAATATTTATGTATTGTCAGCATAAAGATTTATACACAGTCACTACATAATCTACCACCATTCATTTAGATTTTTTTTTGAAGAGACGATAATAATTAAATATGAATGGTAGATAATACAATGATAGCTTATAAAACTCATACACTCTCGATGCGTATATTTTTTTCTCAATATTTTATTTGTTTAAACAAAACATGTTGTTATATCATCAAAGTTTTGGTTTAGTGGTTCAAGGGCCATTGGATGATCAGATCGACCAAATAATTAATTGTTCGATTCTTGAGAGTAACATTTGTTGATGGACAATCATACTCTATAAATGAATTAATTCCTTACCCAATGAATGAGATAATACTTTTTGATAACACACACAAAAAACATGTTGTTTATTATTAATATCTTAATTATATTCCATTTAACAATGCAAAAAAAAATTTGATTTTAAATAAATAAACTTTAACAACTCATTATTAAGAAAAAAAACTCGTATTGTAATATATTTGATAAGATGGTCTTTCAACTTAAAAAATGGGGATGACTAAGAAAAAAATAGATACAATACCATCGTAACTATCTTATTAAACATTTTAGAAAAATTATGCAACAAACTAATTATAATATTTAGGGATGGCAACTGGCACGGACGGACACGGGTAGTGCATACCCATGTCCGTACCCGCACTATTTGCGGGTACCCGTTAATATTTTATGCTATTATTATATTTTTGCAATTATGTCCAGTTAAATTCATTGAGTAGGGCCTACGATGGATCTTGAATATTTGTTATGACATGATGATTGATTAATTATATTTTATCTTTTGTCTTATATGATTGATTTTATTTGATAGAAATATCTACTAATATGTAAGAGTATTTTATAATGTTACTGTACAATTTATTATTTAATTTTAATAATTATTGATTCTTAGATAAAAATAGTTTAAATAAATATTGAATGATACATTAATTGTATATAATTCTTTACATTCTCATTACATTAATATTATATGTTGAAGGCCAATCGTAAATCTGTAATTTAATGACTAATATTAACAAATACTTATACTTCAATTATTTGTGATGTAACACTCTAACTTAATATTATTAAAATAAAGGCTAAATGTTTCAATAAAATTACATAAATTCAACTCTATCTTTTTGTATATATACAAACTATCCATATTTATATACATATATATTATATAAATTACTCCTATATATAAATAAGTGTGATCTCGTAAACAAAAAATGAATGATGAATTTAATTAAGTTAAATAAAATATGGTATATTGTACACAATTCCAGAAGAATAAGGGTCAATGTTTCTTAATTATTTTTGGTTCATTAAAATATTGACTCATATACTACTTGGACTTATCTCAACACTATGTTATATTTTGTTTAACTTAATTACTCTTATCATTTTTGTTTAAAATAATACATTTATATCTTTTGTATGGGTAATTAGTGTAACATATACATAAATTAGGGGGTCTGTGTAGGTTGAAAAAATGAATAGATGATTTGTGTAATTTCGCTAAACTTAGGGATGAGTATAATTTACTCTAAAATAAATCTTTTGAACCAAAACTCTACTAAATAAAGTTCAAAGTAAGGGTAAATTTTCAAACTTATTTTCTTTATCTATAGTCTTCACCAAATAAGTATTAAATAAGTTCTATGTGTATTGTAAAATTATTGTCTCCAAAAATATATCACAAATTATTTATTCAGAATATATCTAATAAAATATTGAGACATTAGCATCTAATTCCATTTGAACATAAGAGTATTAGCACAATTATTTAAAATAACTCTAAGAAGACGTAGTCAACTAGAAGTAAATCTATATATCTATAAGAAAAAAAGGTTTTGTCACATCATCGCTAGACTCATGTCACACTCTCATTCACATTTTTCCCTCCTAAACATGTACATACATTATCATGTTCTCTCTTACACTCTATTAATCCTTCATTTTTTCTATCAAATACTCAATCATTCACATATTCATATATTCTCATATTCTTTTTCCATCCAAAAACCTTTCTTCATTTTTCCTAAATCAAATATTATATTTCTCCATTTTTCATAAACTCATATCTATTTATCTATATATCTTAGTGTAATGAAAACCGTACCGTACGGGCCGGTTCGACCGAAAAACCGGCGAACCGGACCCCTAACTGGTACGGCACGACTGTTGTACCGGACATGCAAGAAAACCAGTTAAAACCCCGATCTCTCTCTTCTCTTAATCGTCTTACACCCCAAAATGATGTAAGACGCCTACGAAAGACGGTCTGTGTGTTGATGCGAGTGGAGGGCCGGTGGAAGGAATGTGATTTGTTCTCAAATGAAGTGGAATGAATCTGAAGCATCTATTGGCAGGGTGCTTGCTATTAAGATTAGAATTTAGTAGTCCATTTATACTTCCTTTTGAGTTTTGAGTTTCTCTTCATTATCACTAAAAGGGTTGGGTTCGTCGGTGAAAGGGACAACGGTGGGTGGAGGGATAGCATAAGGGTCCATGACGGTGGATTAGAAAGTTGGAAATGGATTTTGGGTATAGAGAGAGTGTTGTGGATATTATGGGAATATAAAAAGGGTGGAGAGAGAATTAAGGGTGATGATGAGGTTAGATATCAATCTACACAGTTCATCATTGCACTTTCCCATTCTACTTCTAACCCTCATGTTCTATCTATCTACTTCTACCAAAACAATATTGATTTTAGACTTTGATTTTGTTAAAAACTTAAGGTTGTTTGTTGGTGTGAATTGGGAGTAAATTATGAATATGAATTACAAATTTGAATATTTACCTATTTGGAATTTTTCTATTATAGGTTTACATATATATATATATATATATAAATATTAGCAGGTATGTCCGGTTTAACCGGCATGCGGTTTAATTACTGAACCACCGGTTGACCACTGTACCACTATATAAGTACCCTGACTGGTTTGATAACCGGTACGGTTTTAATAACATTAATATATCTATAAGAAAAAAGGTTTTGTCACATCATCACTAAACACATGTCACACTCTTCTTCACTTTTCCATCTCCTAAACATGTTCATACCTTATCATGTTCCCTCACACACTCTATTAATCCTTCATTTTTTCTATCAAACACTCAATCATATTCTTTTTCCATCCAAAAACATTTCTTTATTTTCCCTATATCAATTCTTATATTTCTTCATTTTCCCTAAACTCATTCAGATTAATAATCTTATTATCCTATTATCCTATTATGCACATTCCTTATAATATTGTGAAAACAATTCTATTAATATATCATACCATGATTAGCAATCATATTATCTTATTATTATGCACATTTCTTATATATTCATTTATCTCATACTCTATTAATCCATCAATTTTATGTCAAACACTCAATCATATTCTCATATTATTTTTTCATCCAAAAATCTTCCTTCATTTTCCCTAAATCAATTCTTATATTTCTTCATTTTCCCTAAATTCATATTCAGATTAGCAACACTATTATCCTATTATGCACAATCCTTATAATATTGTGAAAACAATCCTATTAATATCTCATACTCTGATTAGCAATCCTATTATCTTATTATTATGCACATTTCTTATATATTCATTTATATTAATTTCTGTTAATCATCAAGTACATATGTTTAAAATTATACCCAATAATTAATTTTTCTAAATCAATTCTTATAAGTGGAACTTTAAATTCTTATAATATTGTGAAAGCAATACTATTGATATCTCAAAGTCTGATTAACAATCATATTATACACATTCCTTATATATTTTCCCCTAAATCAAATCTTATCTTTCTTCATTTCCCTAAATGAATTCTTATAAGTGGAGCTTCAAATTATTATAATATTGTGAAAGCAATTCTATTAATATCTCATACCCTGATTAGCAATCATATTATCTTATTATTATGCACATTTCTTATATATTGATTCATATTAATTTCTATTAATTACCAGGTACATATGTTTAAAATTATACTTAACAAATAATCACCATTCATCACCGTTATCACTCTCGGGATTTAAGAATAATTGATGTGAATAATAAAAGATAAAAATTCATATAAAAAATACATAGTAAAATGTCAATAAATGAAAATTCATAAGGAATAAAAATTGTATAGGTGAATAATGACAATAAATTTTGTTATACTATTGTAATTTGTAATCGAATAAGTGAATAAATATCGACAACTTGAATAAATATCGCTGATCGGTTGTAAACTAATAATTAATAAAACCGATGAACATGTGTAAGGGATTATAAATACATATTGTCATTTAATGTGGTGCTTATTGGTGATATAGATGATATTCAAGTTGAAAAATAATATATGCTTTATTTTTTTAAAAAAATCTAAAAATTTAATTAAATGTTCTCATTTCCATTTATTAATATTGTCTATACATTTCTATTACTATATTTAAAATATCTCAAGCGATGTAGCAAGCTTTGGCTCAAGCGATGTAGCAAGCTTTGGCTCAAGCGATGCAGCAAGGTTTGACTTAAGCGATGTAGCAAGCTTTTGTTGAAGCAATGTAGCAAGCTTTGGCTCAAGCAATGTAGCAAGCTTTGGCTCAAGCGATGTAGCAAACTTTGGCTCAAGTTATGTAGCACATTTCAAAGGAAAAGGGGAAAATCTGTTTTAGCTAACCCTAAGTGGTGTAGCGGCTTTGCCTCAAGCGATGTAGCAAACTTTGGCTCAAGTTATGTAACATGGTTTTCAAAAGTATAAACGATGAAAATGGTTTTAAGTATGTTTGATTTTAAATTGTTTACCTAACTTTATTAAAATGTGGATTAACGGATATTGAATTTTATTGAGTTAACGACTTATACCTTTGTGTTTTCTGTGTATGGTCAATGTTAATCCCATTGCAGGTAGGCGGAAGATGTAAAGATCGTTTGGTTAGGAGCTTAGAGGCTTTTGATTTCTCTTTGAAGTCTTCTTGCCTATTCTTTTTGTAATCTATTGATTGTATTTTGAAACTGAATATTTGTAACTACGAGTATGATTTTTTTGTATGATGGTAACACTGGATATTTGTGGCTCTGGGTGTTTTGGAAATTCATAGCTAGTTGTATGCAGTAGTTACTAAGCTGTATTAATACGAATTATGTTTTTTTTGTCAAACCAATGTGTAGGTCGTTATTGGGTTATGGTGTGAGTGTAAAGAAGAGACTGCGATTTTAAAATAAAGTTATGTAACTGGCAAAGGTGATTTATAGGAAAATGCATGAAACTTGATTAAAATAAGGAAAAAATTTCAAGGGTAGAATTTGGGTCCTTACAATGTACGTGTATATTAAGAATGAGCAATATAAGTTTTTATTGTATTTATTAGTTAACTAAATATATAGGCTATAAAGTATTAAAATCAAACAACAAAGTACAAAAGTGTACAAGTATCATTTGAGTTCTTAACAATGCGAATGTAAGGATAACATTTGTGCTTTTAACCATGTGAATGCACTTATTACATGTGTGTTCTTAACAATACAAATACACATGTGTGTTTTAACAACACGAATGCACAAATAACATGTGTGTTTTTAACCATATAAATACAATGTGTGTTCTTAATCATACGACAAAATAATACCCTCCCGTGCAAATGCACGGGTTACTTGCTAGTTCTTATTAGTAATTCTATTATCTTATTATGCATATTCCTTATAATATTGTGAAAGCAATCCTATTATTTTGTAGATCTATTCTTATTTTGTATATCTCATATTTAAAGTGCATATTTTATTTATTTATTGTTCATTTTGTATATATGTTTTATTTTGTGATTTTGTTCTTATTTTATCATTGATTTTTGTTTTTTTTCATCGATTTCCTTATTTTGTACATGTGTTATAACTGATTTCATTATTTTGTAGATCTGTTCTTCGAATTGTTCTCTTCGTTAGCTTCTTATAAGCAAGAATATCGTCCACAAGTACCATCAAACCTTCAAACTATATGGTTGTTGGTTGTTTGCTTTTGTTATTAACTTATTTATCTCTTCATCATATCTCGCTTTTATCATTTTCTCTTATTATTTGCAGTATGGTTATCCCTTTAATGTTTTCTATCTCTTAATCTCTAATTTTATTTATATATCTTTTTTATTCAAAGATTCACTGCTTTTCTACAACATATTTATCTCTTCATCATATTTTACCATAATCATTTTCTTTTTTCATTTGCATTTTGGTTCTCTATTCAGAACATCTTCACATGTTAGATTTCTCTATCTTCATCTCTTATTTTATTTTTATACACTTTTTTTATTCAAATAATCAGATTTTCAGTTTTTATTTTGCATGTTGTTATAAACACATAGAGTGTATCCTCCTCTTAAATTTCTTTTGATTTAAGTTTCTTCTTCATATGTGATATTTGATTATGTGTCTTTCAATAACTCAAATGTCAAGAATATAAAGTTTTTTCATTGTTCTAAAAAGGAAATGTTCAACTGCTCATGAAAGTTAACATAATCATATTTTTTTTACCTTTGAGTCTATGTTATGGTAAAAACAAAAAATTATTGTTATTTAATTAAAATATACTATAAGTACATTTTTTCTTCATTTTATATTTTCATTGAATTTATTAACCACTACATATGTTATATATTTATTAAAAAATGGCACCATGATTTTTTAATACCTCAAAAACATTAATGTTTGAATTTTCAATGGACCATTTCCCATGTCACATAGTTGAATTTTATTATTTGTTAATTAAAGATAATAAAATGTTATAAATTCTAACATATTGTTTTCTTTTATTTTTATATCCACACAAACTTTGCAATTACTAAAATGATCATTTATATGAATTATGGATAATTATGGAATAATAACGGTTGGAGAGAATTACTCTCGAGATTTAAGAGTAATTAATGTGAATAATGAAAGATAAAACATAGTAAAATAACAATAAAGGAAATTCATAAGGGAATAGAAACTGCGTAGGTGAATAATGACAATAAATTTTGTTATACTATTGTAATTTGTAATTGAATAAGTGAATAAATATCAATAGCGTTGAATAAATATCGCCGATCAGTTGAAAACTAATAATTAATAATTATTTTGAATAAATATCGCCGACCATTATGAAAGAAATAAAACTGATGAATATAAGGGAATAAAAACACATATTGTCATTTAATGTGGTGCTTATTGGTGAGATCGATAGTGCTATTCAAGTTGGAAAATAATGTATAGTAATCACTACATGCAAATTAGTATGTGTGCTTTATTTTAAAAAAACTAAAAATTAAATATAATGTTCTCATTTCCATTTATTAATATTGTTTATACATTTTCATTATTATCTTTAAAATATTTTAGCAGTTTTGATCCTAAATAATTAAGGTTTTCATTATTTTGAAAAAGAATCGAACTATATAATTACAACTTTCCAATTTCAATGGTCATTTATTACTAAAATTTCATTTTTATCTATTAAAATATTATTATCAAAGTTGTCATACTAAATGATTAAATCCGTATTTATTTTGAAAATAATATAAGTTATTAATTATAGTTTCCCATTTTGTATATTTTTAAAAATAATAAACCAATTATACTAACAACTAATAAGAAATAATATTCTAGAAATAAAAGAAATTATAAACAAGTTACATTAAGAAATAATCACAATAAATCATAAAACTAAACAAGTTCTCCATATGTAAGTCTATATTAAGAATGATAAATATAATTTTTTATTGTATTTATTAGTTAACAAAATATATAGACTATAAAGTATGAAAATCAATAAAAAAGTGCAAAAATATATAGCTAACATATCTTCACGAAACCATGCAAACGCGCAAATAACGTGTATGTTCTTAATCATATGAATGTACATATAATGTGTGTTCTTAATCATATGATAAGAAATACCGTCTCATGCAAATGCACATGCTACTTGCTAATTATACTACTATAAATCTTTGAAAAGTTACTTAGTTGCTCCATATACAATTCATATATACATGTAAACAAATAAAGACTAAGAGAGAGTTGTTGAAATGTGACCGAGAAGAGAAGTTGAACAAGGAAGCCCATGATTCAAAAACTCGATCCATAACTTAGAAAATATTTATGTTTTATTTCTTTCATTTCTTAGTAAAATAGTTGGTCACAGTTTCTTATGGTAGTTTTCTGTTTTCCCCCTATTTTTTAGTTAGGATTGTGAAATTAGTATATAACTAACTTCCTTACTCTTTTGTAAATGTGTAATTATTCAATAAAGTTGAGATCAATTTTGTTTCTTCTTCTTTCCACAATCTTTTGTCTTCTTCTTATCAAGCTTTGATTGCTCATTCAACCATGGAGAGTTTTGATTTCAACATGGTATCAGAGCACCTTTAAGGGAGGTGACTCTAATACGCTTCTACTTCGTCACTCCTCATCATTTATTTTTTGCACCTCATTTGATCTTTCATGCTTTCTTGTAAAAGATTTCGTTTCTTCACATAAAATCATCCCATCTTCCAGAAGCTGAAATGGCTAGCCAAATAGTCACTCAAAACTCTGTTCAAGATCCTCAGAGCCCTTACTTTCTACATCCAAATGAAAACTCGGTCGTTGTCCTCGTCTCATCCACTCTAAATGGTAGAAATTTTCACTCATTGGCTAGAGCGATGATAATGGCACTCAACTCAAAGAACAAGATCCAATTTGTAAATGGTACACTACCCAAACCACAAAGTGATGATCCTATTTCTTCTGTGTGGAACATATGCATCAATTTAGTGGTTTCATGGCTAAATCAATCAATTGATTCCTCCATCCTTCCCAACATTCTTTGGATGGAAATTGCCTTTGAGATACGGAAAGATATGCATGAGAGGTACTATCAAGGGGACATATTCAGAATCTCACAACTGCTTGGTGAAAGTATAGGATATCGGGGCTAATCCACGGGTAGGTTTCAAGGCCCTGAAAGATCACAAAATATTGGAAAAATCATAAGAGGAATGGGATACAAGGTTTGCACATAGTGCAATAGGATATGACCTACAATAGATGTATGTTATAGAAAGCATGATTTTCCCCCAAGCAATCCAAGAAATTTAGGCAGTATTAACAACTTCACAATACAAGACACCAGTACAACATAAAGCCTTCATGTCTCTGTTGGAAAGTTTAATGAAACAATAGGTCCATAGTGCAAACTAGATTGTCACTGCGTACAAAGACTATGCGGACAAAAATTCGGGTAGACAAGGTATTAATTGCATTGAGCCTACCATTGGAAGTGCTTGTTGTCTTTATTGTGAGAGAAATTGTACTGAATGTGAGTTTGCATCAACTACCTGTTCTTTCATCATTATAGCTTTCTAATATCTTCACCAAGCATTTGCCTCCAGCTTCCTTTTATTCTCTGACCTCCAAGCTTGGCTTGCTTAATTTCCACATGCCAACTTGTGGGGAAGAGAAGATGAACAATATTGTGAATGGAACTCATTGAAAGAAGTAAACTGAATTCTCATATATTGCTTTTTGATTGATTGTACAAGTACAAAGGAACTCCTTTATATAGATGGAGAACAAGTGGTGCCTTGCTATTCAAGAAAAGTAACAAACCTAACTAACTTTCTAACAATACTCACACATAGCTCTTAATAAGTAAAGCCCATGTGGAAAATGTGAAAAATATGAGTTAAAAGGATGTAAGTGAACTCTGCTGCATCATGATAAATCAGCAACCAAGAGTGCAGGTTGAGTCATGGTCGTGACCGTGCCTGACTCTTGTCTGACCGAGACTGGTTTAGTCTCTGACTGAGGCTGGCTTTGTTTCTGACCGATGCTAGCTTTCTTGCTGACCGAGCTTGACTGGACATAAGGCCTAGCATGAGCCTGCATGAGATAGAAACTAACAACAACATCATTTGTTCAAGTAAGGGAGAATAGCAACACAAACGAAGGCATAGATTTAATAAACAAGGAAGCATGTGATTCAAAAACTAGATCCATAACATAGAAAATATTTATGTTTTATTTCTTTCCTTTCTTAGTAAAATAGTTGGTTATATTTTGTTACGGTAGTTTTCTATATTTCCCTTTTTTAATTAGGGTTGAGAAATGAGTATATAACTATCCTATTTAATCTTTTTGTAAAAGTGCAATCATTCAATAAATTTTAGATCAATTTTCTTTCTTTCTTCTTGCCACAATCTTCTGGTTTTTTCTTAGCAAGCTTTGAATGCTCATTCAACCATGGAGAGTCTCAGTTTCAACAAGAGTAAGAAATTAAAGCATTCAAAAAGGATTTATAAACAATTATTATATGATAATGACACAAACAATATGAATGATGTTTGTATCTTATTGCTTGGATATTCAATCCCCGATTGAATTATCATTTATGCAATGTTTATGCAATACAATAAATCGATCTTCTTTAAAATGCCTAAAGGCCAAGATCCTAGTGGGAAATCAACCTCAAATAATACATATTACCTTAACAACAACAAGTAACAATATCTATCGTTTGCATGTAGGACTATCTCATACGGTTTATAAGACTGGTTCCTCATTGGATAGTCTCACCTAATTAATGCCTCAAGGTTTCTTGATGAATTATCATCATTGTGGCCCCTTTCCAAATTCACAATGTTATTTCTATAACAATATCTTTCCATCTTCTCTAACTTCAATTACAAAATGCAATAATGTGTGCGCACTAACCAAAGTTAGCTCATTAAATCTTTTAGTTAAGATTTTTTCATTTTTTTCTTTTCACAAATATCACATAAATTAGACGACTCACTCCCAAAGCACTTCTATCATGCACAACCCAACACATGAACTCAATGCACTAACTTAGTGATCAAATATCAATAGGCATAACCCAAAATATCACTACACTTATCAAGTGTGTTAAAATCCATTATTCTAAAAAATTCCAAATAATTAATATTCAAATATACAATTATTTAAATAATAATCATAATTACTGTGAAAGTGGAGAATCCATTGCAACAAAAGAATATGAAAACACAAGAAGAGGAACAAGAAACAAGCCTAGAGTAATACCTCTAAAGCTTCATTAATGGAAGAAAATTGAATAAGCGTTTGATATGAAACAAAATGTAAAAACCACCCTTGAAACTAAGGCATAGAGGCACTATATATACAAAACAAGAAGATTGAAAACAGAAAAGAAAGAAAAGAAGAAACAGAAAGAAAACAGAAAAATGCCAAAAATAGTAACTTAACAGAAAAAACAGAAAACATAAAAAAATTATCCAGAAAAGGAAATGTTCTTGATTTGAGTAGAAAGAGCCTTTTTATGTATTGTGCTTTTATATGGATCTGGATCATTAGTAAATTCAACACGCCCCCGCAAACTTGGCATATGGAGATCAATAGTACCAAGTTTGGACAAAATGTTGCGAAATGGTGATGGTGAGAGGGATATGGTAAAAATGTTGGCGAGTTGAAGAGAAGTATGAATAGGAAGAAGGTGAATGATGTTGTTGTTCAATCTTTCACAAACCACATGACAATCAATGTCAATGTGTTTGGTTCGTTTGTGAAAGGCGGGATTGGCAGCGATATGAAGAGCCGAATTATTATCACAAAAGAGTGTGACTGGTTTTGGGTGAGGAATCCCCAAATCTCTGAACAAGAAGAGCAACCATTGAGCTTCACAAGAGGCCATGGCAAGTGCACGATACTCAGCTTCAGAGGATGAACGAGAGATAGTGTTTTGCTTATTGCTCTTCCATGATATAAGAGTTGTACCAATGAAGAAACACCATCCAATAATGGACTTTCGAGTATCGATGCAGGTGGCCCAATCAGAATCTGAGTAGCCTTGAATGATGCTTGTGTTGTTGCTAGGGAAGAATAATCCTTGCCCAGGTGAAGACTTAAGGTACTTGAGGATGTGAAGAGCTGCTTGATAGTGAGAATCAGTAGGAGAAGCAACGAACTGGCTGAGGCATCCAACGACAAAAGATATATCAGGTCAAGTGTGGGTTAGATAAAGTAACTTGCCCATCAATTTTCTGTACTTAGTGATGTCTTGCATAGGTGAGCCAGGTTGTGAGTGAATTGGTGTGTTGTAAGCCATAGGTGTTGAGACAGCTTTGGTTGTAAGTACACCAACTGATTGAAGGAGTTCAAGAGCATACTTTCGTTGATACAAGGCTATGCCATCCTTTGATCTAGCAACTTCCATGCCTAAGAAGAATTTCAGGTCTCCAAGGTCCTTTATGCTGAATTTGTTGTGTAGGACAACTTTGGTATGGGTGATTTGTTGCAGGTTGTTTCCTGTTAAAATCAAATCATCCACATAGACTAAGATAACAGTGAATCCTAGAGCATTATTATGAGTAAATAAAGAGTAATCAGAAAAGGATTTGAGATAACCAAGTTCAAGGAGAGTGGTGTGAGCTTTTCATGCCATTGACGACTTGCTTGCTTGAGTCCATAGATGGATTTTTGAAGTTTGCAGACAAGGTTGGAATCTTCTAAGTTGAGACCATGAGGAGGCTTAATGTAAACATTTTCTTTGAGGTCACCATGAAGGAATGCTGTGTTGATGTCAAGTTGTTATAGATGCCAATTATTGAGAGCAGCAAGGCAAAGCATGACACATATGGTGGTCATCTTGACCACTGGACTGAAAGTGTCCTAGTAATCCACTCCTTCGGTTTGAGTAAATCCTTTAGCAACTAACCTTGCTTTATATCGTTCTATGGAACCATTGGCATTGTATTTGATTTTAAAGATCCACTTGCACCCAATTGCCCTTTTATCAGTGGGAAGAGTGGTCAAAACCCATGTGTTGTTGTTTGCTAAAGCAGTGAGTTCAGATGCTATGGCTTTTGTCCAATGTTGGGATTTAATAGCTTCAAAGTAATTGTCAGGGGTATGGTGAGCAGAAATGGTAAGTCTAAAATGTTTGTGGTTCTTGGATAGGTGATTGTAGGTTAGGTGATTTCAATAGGATATAAGGCTGCAGAGGTAGTGTGCCTTGAGTGATGAAGGAGGTTGTAGTGGTAATCTCTCAGATAGCTAGGTGGACCTCTAGTTATATTAGCTTGTCTAGGAGGGGCAAAGAGGTCAAGGGTTGTGGCAGCCTGGTCTGTATGGGAGGTATGGTTACTGTCTGCTATAGGTGAGGTAGTAGTGGTTTCAGATGTGCATAAAAGCTGTTCTATTGGGAAAAGATCAACATGTGTAATGGGTAGGATGGGATCAGAGTGAGCAGTGGTGGTGGGGTTGGTAAAGGGAAACAAATGCTCAAAGAAAGCTATATCCCTATATATGAAAATCTCATCTGTGTTTAGATCAAGAAGTATAGAACCTTTGGTACCATGAGGATAGCCTAGGAATATGCATTTTCTTGATCTAGGATCAAGCTTCTTTCTATTAGAGACTAAGGTAGAAGCATAACACAAGCAACTAAATATTTTCAGGTTATCAATATCAGGCAATTTTTCATATAATTCTTCAAAGTGTGATTTATTAGACATAAATTTAGTAGGTTGTCTATTAATTAAGTGGATAGAATGAGAAATAGCATAGTTCCAAAAACAGTTAGGTAAGTTAGATTGAAATATTAAAGCTCTAGCAACACCAAGTATATGTTGATGTTTTCTTTCCACAATGCCATTTTGTTGTGGTGTTTCAACACATGAAGTTTGGTGTTGTATTCCTTTTTCAATGTAAAAGTCTTTCATAAGGAATTCTCTTCCATTGTCACTTCTAATAGACTTGATTTGCTTATTAAATTGATTTTGAGCATAAGTGACAAAGGCTTTCACAAGAGAGGCAATTTCACTCTTGTGTTTCATGAAGTAAATCTAGGTAAATCTGGTTTTATCATCTACAATGGTTAGGAAGTATTTGTGACCAAAAGTGGAAGGTATAGACATAGGTCCCCATATGTCTATGTGTATTAAATCAAAAGCAGCAACAAATTTAGATGTGCTAAGAGTGTAAGGTAATCTTTTATGCTTAGCTAAGTGACATATTTCACAAGGATCCAAGATTTTATTACACTTGATAAAAGGAAACATAGACTGCATAATTGTCATTTTATTATGAGAAAGATGGCCTAATCTAGAATGCCATATGTTGGAATCATTATAACTAGTGTACAAATTAACATGGTGAGGTTCAACATAATTTTGTTGATTTGATTTAGCACATATATCCTCTCCTTAGCTTAGCTGCACCAATCATCTTCAAGGAATGTATGTCCTGAATTTGACAATGATTTGTGGAAAAAGTCAAGGTGCAAGCTAAGGAGGATGTGAGTTTTGAGATTGATATTAAATTGAAGTTAAAAGCATGGACATATAACACATCATTAAGGAAGAATTGATTTGAAAATATAATGATTCCTGAGTGATGTACAGTGACTTTATTGCCATTGGGCAGGGCAATCAAGAGAGGTTTAATCCTCTTGTAGTTTTGATAAAGAGACAAGGAATGGCAAACATGATCTGTTGCCCCTGTGTCTAAAACGCAATAGCTGGATTTGATGTTCTTAGATGTGCTAATTAGAGGGTTACCTTCATTGGATGTCTCAAGAGATGGTGTTGAAGCAGTGATGGAACTCACTTGGTTAGTGCAGTGGAAATTCTGTCTCATGGATTCTTGAATCATGTGTTGTAAGGCATTGTGTTGAGCAAGAGTAAAGAAGCAGGCTGTGTCATCAGTTGCTGCATCCCTTTGCTCTGAAGCACTGGTTCCAGTGTTGCCATCTTGTGCTTGTTCATCAACATGAGAATTAGTTCCTGAGTATGAGTTGATGGTAGTTGAGTTAGTAAAGTATCCTGGTGGAAAACCATGCTTTTTGTAGCAGACATCAATAGTGTGACCATTTCTTTGGCAATAGGTACAAGTCTTTTGGCATCTGCCTCTTCCATAAGAACCAGATCTTCCTTGTGCACCAGATCTTGCATTGACTGATCCTCTAAAGCTTCTATTTCTGCCTCTGCCACTCATGGTTTTGGTTTCATAATTGTTAGTTGAAAGGTTGGCAGCAAAACTTGTTTCCTCAAGGAGCATTTGCCTTTCTTGCTGAACTAATAAAGAGTAGACTTTGCTGATTTGAGGTATATGATCCATCAACATAATTTGTGATCTAACAGAAGAGAATTGATCATTCAAGCCTCTAAGAAAGCAAATGATGTATTCATTCTCTCTATACTTCTTGATGGTAGGAACTAAGGCACAACTGCACTTTATTTCACAATAACAAGGTGGAATAGGCTCATAATCATCTAATTGTTGCCATAAGTCCTTCATTTGTGTGTAGAACTTATCAATGGGTGAACTTCCTTGCTTGATTGAATGAATCTGACCAATGATTTCTGATACAACCAAAGAATGCTTTGAACCATGGTATCTTTGCTTTAAGTCATTCCATATTTCTTGAGCACTTTTCATCCAAAGAATGCTTTGAACTATGGAAGGATCAACTGAATGAGTTAACCATGTTACAACCAGAACCATCTATGAATCCAAGCTTGTTCTTTGTTTCTAAAGCCATAGTCATGGCTCTAAACCATGAGTGATAATTTTCTCCATTGAGGAGAGTTGTGACCAAAGTGCACCCAGGACTTTCATTCGGGTGAATGTAATATATGCTAGTTGGATCGTGTGTAGGATTAGCCATAGGAAAGAAAGGGTCGAAGGTCAAGAAAAGAAAGAGGAAGCAGAGAAAGAAGAAGAAAAGGAAGGATAAGGTGTGGTAGGTGACACAAATGGATTCAAGCAATGGCGCAACAGAGACACCCTCAAAAGGGTGTTCTGATACCATGTGAAAGTGGAGAATCCATTGCAACAAAAGAATATGAAAACACAAGAAGAGGAACAAGAAACAAGCCTTGAATAATACCTCTAAAGCTTCATTAATGGAAGAAAATTGAATAAGCGTTTGATATGAAACAAAATGTAAAAACCACCCTTGAAACTAAGGCATAGAGCCACTATATATACAAAACAAGAAGATTGAAAACAGAAAAGAAAGAAAAGAAGAAGAAACAGAAAGAAAACAGAAAAATGCCAAAAAATAGCAACTTAACAGAAAAAACAAAAAACAGAAAAAAATTATCCAGAAAAGGAAATGTTCTTGATTTTAGTAGAAAGAGCTTTCTTGTGTATTGGGCTTTTATCTGGATCTGGATCATCAGTAAATTCAACAATTACTATGATGATTCAAACATAAATATTTATCAATAAAGATAATAACTAAACCAATAATAGTATAAAACCAAATAAATAAATAATAATTACCAAATATAGTTGGATACCTCAATGGTACATTAATTCCTTTAGTCTAAGTATTGTTGAATATCTCAATACTACATTCTAATACCATGTCTAATGCTTCTCTCTCACTTAGACTTATGTAAGCTCATTGTCTGACAAACAAACTAGTTTTTTCATCGTCTCCTCAAAATTCATAATATTTTTTTATATACCTGCCAATAACGAACAACACAAAAAATTAAATTCTAATTTATCCCAATCTAACAACTACTAATCTAACACAAACCAATAACTCAGACAATCAAAGTTGCCACTTTTAAAACAATTACATTCATTTAGTAAATAATAGAAAGCTTGGTGGACATTGACCCGTGCCTTTATGAAAGGGAACTTACAAGAAATAGTAAAAGATCTAGTATTATGATCATACTAGGCTTGATTCGTAGTTAACCATAAAGTAGAATTCTACCAAGTATGCATATATATAGATTTATATGTATAAAATAGCTTAATTATATATATATATATAAGGGAGGGAATCATCTTACTCAAAGAGTAAGTTTTTTAAACTTACTTTACATATTAGTCATTAATTTTAGGGAAATCCAATAATTTAGATCTACTTACTAATTTAAACCATTGGGTTTCCCTATAATTGATGGCTAAGATGTGGAATAAATTTAAAAAACTTATTCTTAAAAGTAAATAAATACTTCCTCTATATATAAATATATAGCAAATGATAATCTACATAAAACAAAAGAAAAAGAGAATGTGCATTACATATGCATATATTAATGCACTTTAAGGTTATATTAGATAATATTAATATTCAATTGATTTTTTTTTAATAAATATAGAGGATACAAAAAGAAGTACAAAGATAGAAGGAGTATTGAGTCTCCTTAAACTTTGTTTTTTTCAATTACTTACTATTTTTTCTTCTTGATTCCCCTTGAACTTTATAAAGTTGGTGAAATTGGTCTCTATATACTACACCATATCTACTATCTAGTATTTAGTAGAGGTTTTTTTGTGGAGGTTAGTCAAACCTTCCCTAATAAATTAAATGAGGAGTTTTTGTAATTAAGTAATTATATAGTGGAGGTTTTTATTTAATTTATGGAGGTTGAATGGTGTATGAATTTATATGTTTAAAAATGTGAGGTACTGCGTACAGAGGGACTCATTAAATGTATTGTTCAACTGCAACTTTTTGTTTGAGTTTGAATCCTTATATTTTCATCTTTTCCCTTATCTGTTTCCCATTTCCCTCACAAGAGTGACACTTGAACACAGCAAATTTTCAAGAATGCATCAACACCTCCAAGCATTTCTTCATAAAGCATGTTCATAGCTTATTTCTTCCTTCATAGCTTATTTTTTCCTTCATAGTTTATTTATTCCTTCATAGCTTATTTCTTCTTCTCCTTCATAGCAGGTTATCAATCATTCTCTCCTTCTCCACCTCTAAATTCGAATCTATCATCTCAGGTTAGGGTTTTTTCAAATTTCTTAGTATGAACTCATATACACAATCAAATCATACGGTTTTTCATACTTCTTAGTGTATAGTTGCACATTTACCAAAGATTTTATGTGGTTTCGTTAATATGATGCATCATTTTTCATAAGAACACATTGGACTGCTTTGATATTTCGTAATGGTTTACCTAGTTGATACATTTGTCCTGAGGTTACTAAATGAGAAACTGTTATTGTACATGAGTACTAAGTGCTTGTGAAAATGCCTGAACCAGTATATGAATTTCAATTCATAACCTATATTATATATGTGCTACTATTTCGTTTTATAAATATACAATATGGTCATCTTAGAGTACATTGTAGTGCGTATTAGGTGCACTCTGGTTTGATCCACTTGGAGTTATTTTCAACAAGGGGTATGGTCAATTAATTATGTATTTATTTGTACCAATCATATAAGCCACAATAAGCTTTTTATTTTGAATATTATGTTCGTACCTAGACGTTTGTTGAATATTTAGCGGGACATGGCATGCTGTCAATTTAAGACATGAAAACTTCAACTCAGAAAGAATTATGCACACTTATTAAATCATATGATATGCGAGTGTCTTTCAACGTTTTTAATGAAATATACTTGCTATATACGGTTATGGCTGATTATAAATAATTGAGGCATGCATCTTCAACAGGTTATGGCTGATCTGTTCCTTCATATACTTCTTAGTGTTTGTTTTATTATAGTTGTGATTTACATTTGGAAATCAATATAAGAATTATTATCCTTTCTCATAGCTCCATAGTTTTGTATATCAATAACTTAAGATTTTACACATACACACATGGTAAATAAGTATGTAACTTATTGATCTTAGTCATAACACATTTGATCTTAGTATGAACTCATATACTTAGCAGCACATTAGATACTTAGTTATGATAAGCTTAATATACATCATTAGTTGGAATTAGTTGGGATCTTTCTCCAACCAGCCATAAAAAAGATATAAGAAAAAAGGGAGCATGACTTTATCAGAAAATTATGCATTACTCAAATGAAACACATGTGGTAGTTATTGGTCAATTATTGGATCAACTCACATTTGATAACAATAAAAAATTGTAATGCTGATTATGTAGATGGTGTGCCATTAAAATTCTCTTAGTTGTTTTTTCATTTAATATTTGCCATTAAATTCTTTAATGATTCTTTTTTAATGTACACTCTATTTAGGTATGTGTTATAATGGATAAAACTTGGATCTCTAAGCCACACAATACAGTTGATTACTTAATTAGTTTAAGTCATTTCTTAGATTTTTCTTTTGAGAATGGAGCTGTTGGAGATACAATTCGATGTCCATGTCCCAAATGTGGGTTTCTGAAATGGCAAACCAGAAGCTTATGACCACTTGCTCAAGAAACCATTTCCCCTAAATTATGTTATATGGAATCTTCATGGTGAAAAGCAAGTATTTGAGTCTACTACAAGTGAAGATGTAATGCAAGAAACAAGTCAATATGAAAATCCAATGGAGACAATGATGAATGATGCATTTGGATATTATAGGCAACAAGTCAATAATGAAGGTGTATCAGAACCATGTGGTGCAGACGAAATACTAATTGAGGGGCCAAGGGAGGATCATAGTTTCATTGACGAATTTTTAAACGACGGAAATCAGAAATTGTATGAAGGAGCAATTACACAAAACTAGAGTTTATAATCAAATTATATCATATAAAGGTTTTGTGTGGATTAAGTAACAAGGCGATGAATTTGATATTAGATTTATTGAGAGATGCATTTGAAGAAGTGAAGTTGCCTCCTTCTGTTTATGAGTCAAAGAAAATCATTAACAAACTTGGTCTTAACTACACTAAGATAGATGCATGTCCAAATGACTGTATGTTATATTTGGGAGATGGTGAAAAAGACTTGGATGCATGCAAACATTGTGGTAAATCTAGGTGGAAACCCAATAAGAAAAATAAGGTAGCAGCAAAGGTTTTGCGCTACTTTCCACTCAAATCAAGGTTGAAACGATTGTTCAGGTGTTGTAAGACTGCAAAGCATATGAGATGGCATGCTTTGGAAAGCTATAAAGATGGATTGATAAGACATCCAAGAGATGGTGAGGCGTGGAAGACTTTTGATTCAATGCATCCCGATTTTGCTTCAGATCCTCGAAATGTTCGCTTAGGCCTTGCTACAGATGGTTTTAATCCTTTTGGAAGGCTTAGTTCTACGCATAGCATTTGGCCGGTGTTCTTAACTCCATAAAATCTTCCTCCTTGGATGTGTATGAAGCACACTTCTTTTATTCTATCAATGATCATTCTGGGCAAGTACACACCTGGAAACAATATAGATGTGTACTTACGTCCCCTTGTAGAGGAGTTGAAAGAGCTATGGAATAATGGTGTGGAAACTTTTGATTCTACATCAAACAAAACTTTTAGAATGCGAGCAACTCTTATGTGGACAATTAGTGACTTTCATGGTTTAGGCAATTTATCTGGTTGGAACACGCATACGGGTTTGGCTTGTCCTACTTGTAACTTTGATGCGGAACCTTGTCGTCTTCCTCATAGTAGTAAGTGGTGTTTTTTGGGTCATCGTCGCTTTCCAAGTAGAAATCACAGATTTAGATTGATTCATGCTCGCTTTGATGGAAACACTGAGGAACGAAACCCACCATCAAAATTATCAGGATCTGATATTCTTAGGCAAGTGGAAAATATTAATGTTATATTTGGGAAAGGAGCAAAGCTGAATGGTAATGGAAAAAGATCTAGAGAAGAACCTAAACAATGGAATAAAAGAAGCATATTCTTTGAACTTCCATATTGGGAGTTTAATTTGTTGCGTCATTGTCTAGATTTTATGCATATTGAAAAAAATATTTTTGACAATATTATATATACTTTGCTTCATGATAGGTCTAAATCAAAAGACAACCTTAATGCCCGAAAAGATTTGAGAGAAATGGACATAAGGTCTGATCTTTGGCCGGATGATAATGGTAGATATAACCTCACTTTGTTTTCACTAACCCGTGACAACAAGAAGTTATTCCTCAAAGCTTTGAAGAATGTTATGGTACCAGATGGTAATGCAAGTGACATTTGCAGATGTATTGATGAGGAAAAACAAAAAATATTTGGATTGAAAAGTTATGATTGCCACATTATTATGGAACAATTGTTACCTCTAGCAATTCTAACTTGTTGCCAAACCATGTTACTGCAACCTTAGTGGAGTTCTGCTCTTTTTTTAGAGTACTATGTGGTAATAGCTTAAATCTTTCGGAACTTCATACGCTCCAAGAACGAATTGTGATTACACTTTGTCACTTGGAGATGCTATTCCCACCATCATTCTTCACTGTTATGGTTCACTTAACTGTCCATCTCATAGAGGAAGTAAGACTTGGAGGACCAGTGCATTATGGATATATGTATCCTGTAGAAAGGTAAAACATTACTACATTATGTTCTTATATATTATAAATATCATTTTTTGTTTACTCTATTATTCGTCATTCTTGTAGAGAGTTAGGCCATTTAAAATCCTTTGTCCGAAACATGGCGCAACCAGAAGGTTCCATAGCTGAGGGTTACTTAGTAGAAGAGTCTCTTAATTTTTGTTCTCGATACATTGATGATATAGAGACAAGGTTCAATAGACCTAGACGTGTTTGTGATCACCTAAGTGATAAAGAGCATTTGCTTGTATCCTCTATCTTCCCACAAGTTGGTAAACCAATAGGATCTTCGTCAATGTTCACTTTAACTCAGATGCAAAAACTTCAAGCTCATCGATATGTGCTTCTAAATTGTGCAATTGTCGCATCATTTGTGGAGTAAGTAAATGAGATAAAATCTAAGTGATTTACTACTTGAAATATATTAATTATTTCATTGATTCTAACATAAGTTTTGAAATAGTGAGTTTAGAGATTTCATAAAAAGGAGTTCAAGGGGAAAGAGACCTTCAGGTACAGATATAGATAAGAGAGTCAACAGAGAATTTGTTGATTGGTTTCGAAGGAGGGTGAGTGACCAACTTGTAATTTTGTTTTTATTTGTCATAAATACTATCTTTCAATTCTAACTTACATATTTTTTTAAACTTAGATTATGAATCCAGACACAATAAATTCAATGTCTACTGATCTAAAGTTTCTAAACTTAGTTCAAGAAGATTTACTGCTTATAATATCAATGAGTTCAAATTTAGAACCTTGGCTCGAGAAGAGGGAATGAGAACGCAAAATAGTGCCATTTTCTTAACCTCTAACACATCATGTATTTCAAGTAGAGTTGATGGGAACATAAGGCAATTAGACTTACCATATTATGGAAAGTTGGAAGATATCATTGAGATTAACTATTATGGTCAGTTCAGGGTTTTTTTTTTTTTTAAATGTAGATGGGCAGATACTACACGAGATAGACGGTATAAAAAGGACAATTGAAATTTTAATTGTGTTAACTTTGATAGATTAATTCATAATGGTGATCGTGAAGAACATGAACCTTACATTGAAGCATCTCCAGCATAAATGGTGTATTATGTAGATGATGTGGTCAATGAAGGATGGAGTGTTGTTGTGCACCTAAAACCAAGAGACTTATATGACATGGGAGAAGAAGAAGAACATAATGCATTTGAAAATGAGTCATATCAAGAGCAAAACCTTGACCAATTTTGCACATTACATGATGAATATGTGCAATTAGCAACAAACCATGTAATTGATGATGTTGTTTAGAAAACTTCACTCTTTTTTTAATACACTATATAGTTACTATCATACTTTCTCAGAGGTAATTGTTTTACATAGTTAATGCTATTGTTATTTCATTTCTTTTATGAAGTTACTTATAATGTCATATTATTATCTAATTCTTTGTATCTCATTTTCTATTTTTTCACATGAATATGAAGACATGTCAAAAGTTGAAACATTTACAAATCACGTCGGACGCGAATCTACACATTATTGGATTGTCGAAGCAATAGGTATAAGTGTTTCTATTTGTTTGTTTTTTGTTAATTTAATTTTCGTTCCCTGATGGACATATTTGATGTTCTATTTTATTGTGATAGACTTAGAAAGAGTTGTTGTTGGGAGCAAACCTTTGATATGTTCATGCTGACACCTATGTTGATCATTTGCAAAATTTACATCTTATGTTGACACCTATGTCTACGGTGTTTGATTACTTATCTTGATCTCTAGAGATTAATGTCTATGACCTTTGGTCCATATGATAAATGAATATGTTGTTATGTATTCTGCATTAATGAATGTTAGTTAGGAAAATTGTCATACTTTCTCCTATCTTAAATTGACATCATATTTTCTATACACTTACTATCTTCCTATTTTGACACATGTGTTCGCCATAAATATGGTCTTTACATATATGGATGGACTGGTTGTTTGGGACATATTTAATAGTTAAATGATATTTAATAGTTCATCATATTATATTATATTTTATTATTTCAGGCAAATGATGATGCAAGTATGTCTGATACAACTTTGGGTGCAAGAGGATCATCTGAAACTAGCAACATTTAGGATATATGTTAAGTATTTTCTTTTTAAAGTGTTATATGAGACTACTTTTAATTTTTTGAGATTTTATGGTGTATTTGGATTTATAATGAAGTACGAATTATAACTATTTCAACTCTATTACTCTACATTTAGCAACATCCAATCTTTTGTTTTTTGAGACTATTTTTAGTTATTTGCAATGAAATTTTATTATTGTTAAGAACATTTGTATGTAGTATTATATATTTAAATAATAATTATAAATTAATTAGAATAAATTTGATAAAATTATGAAATTAAGTTGAGGTAAAAATCCTATAGAAACATATAATAGTTACTTTTCAGGTATGCATATTTTATTTCGAGTAGTGATACACTACAAAACATCCTCATATTGTGGAGGTTTACAACCTCCACGATAAATGATGCAAAAACCTCCACAAATAGCGGAGGTTAAAAACCTCCACAAATAGCGGAGGTTAAAAACCTCCTCAAATAGTGGAGGTTAAAAACATCTTCAAATCGCGGAGGTTAAAAACCTCCACAAATAGCGGAGATTAAAAACCTTCACTAATAAACCACTAAATTTATCAATATCAAAGGTTTTTTTAAAACATCTGCTAAACGCTTCTAGCGGTCATAACTGCAGAGGTTTCTAAAACCTCCACTAATCGCAAAAAAAAACCTCCACTAAATACAAAATTTGTTCTAGTGATAAATATATTGCTAAATTACTAATAAGTAACAATAAAATCGCTACAATCAGACTCATAAAGGTAGCAATACATCACTGCAAGTTAGCCAACATTGATAAGACCCCCATCAAAATACAAAATTAACAGAGAAAAAGAGAATAAATAAGTTTTAGAGTTAAAATTAATTAATGCATGTATAAAGTAAAATAAAACAATAATGATCTAATAGACAATGTTAAAAAGTGCAAGACTTATAAGTTTTAAGTGCTATTAATTTAAAATTATTTTTATGCAGAGACTAATTTCAGCAATAGTTAAAGTTTAAGGAGTAATTAAGAAAAAAAATATAGGTGACAAAGTTATCTATAATGTACAATTCATCAAAATTCATCAATTAGAGCTAATGAATTTAAATGGATGAAATCAAATAAAAGACTTTGGTAATTGATTGATTTGAATTCATGCATTATATTCAATGGATATATATATATATATATATATATATATATATATATATATGGATATATCCATTTGGATGAATATATATCTCATCCCTCCAAACAACAAACATTAAAAAAATGATGTTCTTTAATTTGTTTTGAATTTCATTTAATATTCTTGAAAGTTAAATTCATCTATGATTTTCACTCTCACTTTGAACATTTTATTAAATTGAGATTAATCGCATGACATGTGAATGTTAAAAACTTTATACGTAGAACCTTAAACATGACATGCTTGTAGAATATTGAAAAGAAAAAACTTTTTTTGTAAGTAAAAAAAGACACACTTTTAAAAAAAATTAAAAACACTTTATTAAAACATGATTTTTAAAAGTTTTTTTTTAAATGTGATTTTAAAAAATATTTTATTGAAATAATAATTTTTAAAAGAATAATTTTCTTCAATAATGTTTTTATTTCTAATAAAAAATCAACTAAATTGAATATTCATCCATTCAAATCTATAAAAATGAAGTCATTAATGAATTGGATGGATTGAAATTCATCTATTAAGGTTTGACCTGGATGAATTGTATAGCTTAAAATATGGTTTAAATTGATTTATATGGATTGATTGATAACTTTTCATTCATCCATTAGAATCCAATTCTATCCGTTTATCACCCTTACAAAATAATTTTTGATGCTTATGGTGCAAAAGATACAAAGTTTATAGTGTTTTTTATATACCTTTCCCTTCTTTTAATATACATGTCTTTTTGAAATTTGAAATGAGAAAACTAAGAATCAATAATTCAGCTAATGTTATTCAACTAATTCAATTACCATAGCTTACAGAAGATGAATACAACCTTATTTTAGCAATTTGGAAATAATCACAAAGAAAAATAGAATAAAAGTGGCACAATGTCAAAAGTACACTATTAACAACTTGGATAAATATAAATATATAAAGGGAAGGGCATAATTCTTCTTATCATTATACCTTTATTATGCACACTTATTTAAATGATTCATTGCCAAGGGATTTAGAAAATCAGTTCAAAGTAAGAACAAAATATAAAGATTACATTTCTATACCAACATACATTTTTGGGTGCTATTTAATGACTATAACCCAATATCATCAAAGTCTACATTTTTTTTATTATCATCAAACAATAAAAAATTTAATTTTTTCAACTCATAGCAGCATAGACACACACTAAGCAATAATGAGATTTAATTAGGCCAAGTAGTTAATTAAAAAGTAGAATATAATTGATTGACAAGAGCATATTGTATATGTTTTGTTTAGAGATGCTTATATGGATGAGTAATCAAGACAATAAGTTAATGAAATATTTTAATGGCTCTTTTGAAGACATTTGTGTCAATATTACAGTGAAGGAAGGGGAATTTGAAATCAGTTAATCATATGGAGAATTACTAGGAAAAGGAGAAAATCAAACGTGGTCGCAGCACCCTTTGGTGGATAACACAAAGAAAACTAAAAAAATTGAAAGCAACTTGACTTGTTAGGGAACTAAGGAATTTTAATGCTAATGAACCAAGGAAGTGGGAGAACATACATGTTTATTCTCTCTTTATCATTCATAAAGTCGTGTTTCAATTAGGGGTGAAGAGCCGTGTGGGAACTGGACCAGATCAGATGGTGCGACTAGTCTAATTGCTGACCGGATTTGAAAACAGTTCTAGTTTATAGTCTTACCGAATGAATGGTTGGATCACTTTGAATCAAGAAAATTTTGGTCCGACCATGCTATACCCGGTTAAACTGGAATAAACCGATAAGTGAACCGGATGGTTCACTTAAAATTAAAAAAAATGGAACATTACTCTAATGTTTTGTTCTACTTAAATCCAAAAAGATAGAGAAATGTTAACTCAATATAATTATACATAATTATTGATTATATAAAAATTTACATTTATATATAATTATATATTTATAGATGAAAATTATTAATTATATATAAAATCTTTCGGTCCGACCGTACAATTTAACCATTTAAACCGGTTAAACCTAATACATAATCTCTTCCGATTTGATATCCGGGTCAGGTTTCACAAAGTTTGTTTTCTCCCAACGCTTAGGGAGAGAGGTATATAGTTAAAAATTAGGTTAATACTACTTAAAATAGTCTATGATGTTATAAAATATTCACACAAGTATAATCACATAAAATATATAAAATATTCGCACAAGTATAGTGATTAAACTTTAAAGTTAATTAATCTTATCCTTGTAGTTTTTCATAGGTTCTTAAATATTTATGCATTTACTTGTTTGTCTACTATGAATAGCAATTAGATTATAACTTTGTATATGTATGCGCCATGTTATAGTTTTTATGAAGTGATTCACTATCAATGAAAAGATTCTCAGCATAATGAATGTCGCTATAACTTTAAGATAAACTTCAAACCGTGAGTAAGACTCATCTTTATTAATAAAGAGGTAAATGATTTTTTTATGTGTATTTCAAAGGCAAAAATGTAATCTTATTTTAAATAAAAAAATATATAGTTGTCAATGCATATTGTATTTCCTTTGCCTTTTCACCTCACTTCCCTAAGTCTCACTCTTGACTTTTTTACGTGTATTTCAAGGACAAAAATGTAATCTTATTTTAAATAAAAATGATATAGTTGTCAATGCATGTTGTATTTCCTTTGCTTTTTCACCTCACTTCACTCTCCATCTTTTATATTTTATTTTAAATCAACCAATCAATTCAACTATTCTTTTAAATGTTATTTTCAAGGATAAAAAATTAAGAATATGTACTTCTTTGTTTTCTTAAAGCTTATTGTTTTAAGGATAATAGTTCAATAGTTAATTGTCACTCTCCATATGAGATCCATATTCAGAGTTATAATTCTTATTATTTGACGGATGCAAGAGAGAGTTGGACATTTATTCCCAAGTTGAGGAGATTCTTAGAGCTATATATAGGCTTGAAGAGGATGGCATAAACATATCAGTAGTACTGTTTGCATTTATGAGATGGCTGATAGTGAATCAAATGATGACTTCCACCAATCCAAGCATATAAGCATACAATATAAGCAAACCTTTCATTACTTACCACTTGTCGTGTCCTTATTTTTGGTCGAATATCGGTTATATGATCTTTTAGCGTTGTCATTACTATTTTTGTAGTCAAAATATAGAAAATATTTTTTTGCCCATTTTTGGATTGTACTAATCCTAGAGAGTAACCTTACTAATTGCATGACTTGAGTTATACCTTATGTTGTTTGGTTACTTATTTGTTTATTAAATGATTAACTATTTACCATATGTTGTAGTCTACATAGTCCATCCTCTATGAATTCGTAAATGTCAATATCAATGATCTCGATGAACATTTTCATTCTTTCCTTCCAATAGGCATAACCCATGGATGAGTGGTAGCTATTGATTGAAGCACCTTAACCATTTCACCTTCACCCTTTGGATATTTCTTCTTAGAACAAAGATTAATCTATCAAGTTAAGCTTGGATGCCACTTGTTGGTATACAAGGATTGTGCACACCGAGGTGCGATAAATTGGTTACTAGCTTCACTGCTTCAATCATAAAATTCAATTTATAAGCCTCTTAATTGATTAGACACAAAGTTTTAGCTTTTCTAACTCCACGTAATGGATTAACATGCAATTAAGTTCAAATTATGCCATGTTAATTTCAACTTAGTCAATTATAACGGAAACCAGAAAAGTCAAATTGCTTTAAGATTGACTAATTGATTTCAAATTCTGAACCATTTATACACAATTCAATTAATTATGGAATTTAAATGCATAAATTAAAAAGTATAGAGAAATAAAAGATGAAACCAAAGATTTTATATTGGTTCATGCCAAGAATGATGTTACGTCCAGTCGCTCAGTTAATTTAAGGATTTTTACTAATCGAAGTTATCATTTTTTTATATAAAAGAGATTAGAGAAGACCTCCATGTATTTCTTCACAATTAAGCTTGGTCGTGGTTAATTCCTTACAACATCCTAGCTTCTATTGTATCACACGATGATCACAACCTCATAGATTTTGAGGATCTCTCATCTCTAATCTATCTTTTTTTTCCTTTCCTTTCTAAATCTCAGCAAATCTTGTTGTTTTTATATACACCTTCTTGTCCAAATACAAATGAAAATATAACACAATGAATACTTTATTCTTTTCTCTAATCTATTTATAAAACTAAGATAAAATGGAATAAATACTAGAGAAAATGAGAACCATAATGAATATGATTGAGCATTTCTTATTTCTCCAAGATTCGATATAGTTCCTTCTTGATTTAAACATGTAGAACTCAAACTGGATTTCTCATATCAATAAAAAACTAAATGAATAACCGTGTCATTAGATTATGAGATTATTGAATCTTGAGAGATCACATAAGGCGTTTTTAATTCTTTTTTTGTGTGCACAAGATAATCAATTAATGCTTAGTTATAATCAATTATTGGTTTTGGTTTGCTAAAACCTCTTAAATTATTATTGGAACATGATAATTGATTAGTTGCAATTCAAAATATTTTCTAGAAAAATGCATTTGTTGCTTAATCGATTATCCGAGGTTAAATTCAAAATGTTGGTTTAATCATCATCTCTAATATCATATATAATGATCTTAATTATAACCAATGAGATGCATCAAACCTATTGCACTCTACCTATCATTACATCTTAGATCTAAAAGATATAAAAATGAAACGTAAACTAAGATATAAGCTAGAGTATTCTTGAGTTTTATGTTGTCCTTATATGTTGCACTATGTTGTCTTGTAACTCGTTGCCTTCATCAAAACCATGTTATGCATAGTCTTCAAACTCACATACATTTGTGTTATCCATATTTGCAAGTGAAAAAGGTGGAAAGACTCACACTAATGAAGGAAAGCGGTAACCCTAGTGGATTTCAGGTTTCATCCGAAAGATAAAAAGGACAAAGATCATTTATTTTGTGAATCAAGGACAATTCATGGGTAAGGATGTTGGGTTTATTCAAGTGTGAAGTCCCACATTGAATATGCGGGGAAGAGTAAAATAATTTATAAGTAGAAAATGCCCATGAAACTAATGTCTTAAGGTTTTGGTTCAAGACGTGGTGCATCGCTTGTGGCTCTTCACTCTTCCCATACCCCGGTAACAATGGAACTCCCCGGTGGTTGGAGGATCACTAGTCGCAGTCTGGTCCAATAAGTGGTATCAGAGCCGATGGTTCGGCTGGGACATGGTGGACTTAAGGGGGAGCAGACCGGAAAGTGTGTGGTACCCACACTATAGGGGGAGATTGTTGGGTTTATTCAAGTGTGAAGTCCCACATTGGATATGCGGGGAAGAGTAAATGAGTTTATTAGTAGAAAAAAGCCCATGGAACTAATGCCTTAAAGTTTTGGTTCAAGACGTGGTGCATCGCTTGTGGCTCTTCACACTTCCCATACCCCAGTAACAATAGAACTCACCGGTGGTTGGAGGCTTCCTGGTCGCTCTGATACCACTTGTTAGATTTAATGGAATTTCCTTTGTTCGGTAAACTACCAATACTAGGATCTTGAATGTCATGATTCTCACACAAAATATAAAACAGAGATTTCAATCAATGTCATACCTGAATCCATGTTCTCATATTTGTTCCTTTGTATGCATTCGTAGAGAAGTTTTGGTATGATGGTCTTCCTCAACCAAATCATTGATTCCTCTTGGGGCCTTCGTTTTCTCTCTGATGGGGAGAGATGAAAACAATGTTTGATTTGGTGTATTGGGGATCATAACTTTCCTGATATGTTAACTTATAGGGTTCCCATTATTCCCTATGGGTTAACTACTATGGGTATCCACTCATTAAGCCCATATCCATTATCAGTTTATATTAGAAGTCACAAGGGTTGTCAGTAATAAGATCAATTATTTTATAACCCCGAAAATAAATAGCTGATATAATTGTATAAATATATGATGCTCACCTTAATTAGAAATTATGAATTTCTAACAATCTCCCACTTGGGCTTCATATTTTCTTGAACCAATTATATAACATATTCTTTAGGCGCGCTTCCATATGATATTTATATTTAGACTTATCCTTAATACAATCTGGTCCATCTTATATATCAATTCGAAACTACCGCAATGTTCATCACATATAAGCGTGACTCGACCACTGAACTAAAGTATCTTAAGGAATAAAACCCATATGAGCAACATGCTGGTGAAAGACTTTAGGTACCAGACCCTTAGTCAGTGGATCAGCTAGCATAAAATTTGTCTCAATATGTTCTATGGAAATTTATCCATTTTGAATACTTTCTTTAACAACTAGAAACTTGATGTCAATAAATTTTTACTTTGTAGAACTCCTATTATTATTGGAGTAAAGAACTGCGGACTTGTTGTCACAATAAATCCTCAGTGGTCTTTAAATACCATCGACCACACGTAAACCTGTGACAAAATTCCGCAACCATATGCCATGGTCTGACGTCTCAAAACAAACCATAAACTCTGCATCCATGGTTGAAGGAGCTATGAGTGTCTGTTTAGCAGACTTTCAAGAGATAGCACCTCCAGTCAATACAAACACATATACAGAGGTGGAGCGTCTGCTGTCTTGACATCCAGCAAAATCGGAGTCCGAATATTCAATGATCTCTAAATTTTCAGACCTCCGATAAGTGAGCATGTATTCCTTTGTTCTCTTCAAGTAACGCATAACACGTTTGATTGCCTTCCAGTGATGCATTCCAGGATTGCTCATATATATTCCCAAAACTCCCACGACAAATGCTATGTCGGGGTGTGTGCAAACTTGAGCATACATTATACTTCCTTAGCTATCGGGGTATCTCGTATCTCGTATTTTTGGGTCACTATTCGAGACTAAACTTGTCTCCCTTAGTTATATGGGTATCTTTTGGTTTACTGTCTTTCAAGCCAAATCTATCTAGGACTTTATCAATATAGCTTTATTGTGACAACCTTAGAATACCTTGAGAGCGATCTCTTAGTATCTGAATGCTTAATACAAAAGAAGCTTCCCCAAGATCTTTCATTTCGAAATTCTTCGTTAGAAATCTCTTGGTCTCATACAATAGTCTAATATCACTGCTCGCAAGCAGTATATCATCGACATATAATGCCAGGAATATAAATTTACTCCCACTGAACTTGTGGTACACATAATCTTCAATTTTATTTGCCTCAAAACCTTACGAGGTAATAACTTGATGAAACTTGTGATTCTATTGGCGAGAGGCTTGTTTAAGGCCATAGATGGATTTCTTTAATTTGCACACCATAGATTTTGAGCCATTTGATTCAAAGTTTTCTGGTTGCAGCATATAGATTGTTTCTTTAATGTCACCATTTATAAACGCAGTCTTAACATCCATCTGATGTAGCACTAAATTAAAATGAGCTACTAATGCCAATATTATTCTAAAAGAATCCTTCGAAGATATTGGTGGGAAGGTTTCTTTATAATCAATGCATTCTTTATGAATGTAGCCTTTATTAACTAGACGCACTTTATATCTGTCAATATTACCTTTTGAATCCCTCTTGGTTTTAAATATTTATTTGCAACTAATAGGTTTCACACCTTCAAGTAAATCGACAAGATCCCGAACGTGATTATCATGCATAGAATTCATCTCATCCTTCATGGCATCAATCCACTTTTGTGAGTTAGAACCTTTCTTGGCTTGACATAGGTTCAATGGATCATCCTCTGTTAACCCGATATTATCCTCATGTTCTTGAAGAAATACAATATAATCATCTGAAATTGAATTTCTCCTCTCTCTAATGGATTTCCTTAATGACACTTCTACTTCTTGAGGTTGTTGAATTTGCTCCGAAGGTACTTCAGCGAGAACCTCATTGTTGTCTTGCTTTGGAATATTGTAAGGAACAATATTCTGAACATTTTGTTCTACTACCGAAGTTGTTCCTTGAATGGTAATATGCACAAGAACTTGTTCACCATTAGTGACAGGTTCTTCCTCAAAGACAACATTCCTTATGTTCTCTTCCTTCCCAAAATCAACTTCCTCAAGAAATCTCACATTTCCTGTCTCAAAGAAAAGTCTTGTTATAGGATTATAAAATTTATAGCCACGCGAACGTTCAACATAGCCAACAAAGTAACAACTAACTGTTCTTGAGTCCAATTTTCTTTCATGTGGCCTATAAGGCCGCGCCTCAGCTGGACAACCCCAAATGTGCAAATGTTTTAAGCTTGGCCTTTTACAAGTCCAAAGCTCATATGGGGTTTTGTTAACTACTTTATTTGGCACCCTATTAAGGATGTAAACTATGATCCTTAAAGTTTCCCCAAAATAGACTATGGTAAGGAAGAATGATTAGTCATACTTCTCACCATATCCTTAAGAGTTCAGTTTAGTCAATCAGCAACACCATCCATGATAGGTTTGTCTGGCATAGTGTATTGTAGAACAATTCCACTTTCTCTTAGGAAAAAAATGCAAATAACTCTTTCACATCATCCTTATTGTTATTTCTTTTCTTATTCTGATAGGTCATAACCAAATGAGCACTGTAAGTCTTATCTCTCTGCAGCCTCTCTCCCTCTTGAGTGTTATAGCTCACATTGAATTTCCCAAAGTGTGCATGAAGCGAGATTAAAACCAAGTGCACAAGCAAGTCTTCACTAAGCTCTAACTTTAGTGACTTTAGTTTCAATGCGAGATTAGACATCTCCATAATGTACTCCCTTATGTTCCCTTTGTTTCATACCTTATGGAAATGAGTTTAGCCAAAAGGCTACTCGTCTCCGCCTTTTCATTTTTGGCAAAGTACTATTATATTTATTC
Organism: Lupinus albus; assembly: GCA_009771035.1. NCBI lineage: Eukaryota > Viridiplantae > Streptophyta > Magnoliopsida > Fabales > Fabaceae > Lupinus > Lupinus albus. The sequence goes on along the minus strand of CM020021.1, from coordinate 6,499,307 downwards.
AAGGAATTTCCTTGCATTTTGACTCTCAGAATTAGAGCACTGAAACGCTTATGGAATAGAGCGTTTCATGATCATTAGGCATATCAGAGTATTCTCATTTATCAGCCTCATCTAGGTTTTCCAAAGTAGAAATGAATTTCTCCATACAAAGTCTCAGATCCAAATCTATATAGCCGAAAATAATCTCTATGACTTCCTTCCAGACCTCAAAGTTTGTCCCATCTAGCAATGAGATGTCATTAATTTGAGCATAACTATTTGCAGTACTAGTAAAAGACATTGAATCCAGTAGAACAAAGAACAAAATAAATTGCAATCATTCTTACAATAAACTCACATCAAGTTTAGCCCTTAAAATCCAATGGGACACATCACGAGTTACCTAGTACAACATTAATATTCATTCTTTGGACAAAAAATATTAATAAGTGATACACTCAATGTAGTAATCAAATATTGATAATCAATCCTATAAAACAATTAATATTTCTTTGGACCGACTTACTATTCACGTGGGAAGCTATATGATTATCACATATTTATTACCACAATTATGTTTATAATTTTGGCCAAATAGTAGTCTTTCTTTGGATAGATCAGTATTCACATAAAAAGTGCAAACATACAATTAGCTTGATATTCCATATCCACTGATAATGGAATTCTTGTTGTAATGGTCAAACATTGATCCTAATGCATGTCAAATAATAAATCATTCTTTTGGACTGATTTATCATTCACATTTGCAACATTTTAATTGTCACATGTTTACCATCACATGTGTGTATATAATCCGACCAAATAATAATATTTCATTGGGCGGATTAATACTCGCACAAATATATATACGCACTAGCATTTGACATTTATTATGAACAATTTACACAAAATATGTCACTTTGGTGATGTCTTATTTCTATATGTTCATTTAAAAAAAGTCAAACAATCATATAATCCAAAAAAAGACAGTAATGTAATATATAAAATAAGACATTCACATAATAGACCTATCACAAGATACCTAGCACAACATCAATTTCTAGTTTTGGGACATATAAATTAATTTGTAAGTGGTACTCTCAATGCAATAATCAAATATTAACCATTTGTTCTGTCAAACAATAGCCTTTATTTGGACCGACTATTATTCAAATGAACACATTTATCATCACAGGTATGTTATTATTTGGCCAAATTGTGTCTTCCTTTGGGCCGAACACAATTCGCATAAATAATCTCATACTCATCTGTATAATTTTAATCAAATTTCACAACAGAGGTTACTTTGACAACATATTGCATCAACTAATTCCAAATAATTACTAGACAAAAGGAAAACAATATGGGTCTATTATAAAAAAAGATACAATCTTGGAATTAAAACTTTCAGATTTGATATCCTTTATGATTAACAAATCTAATACCGTAATATAATTCCAAATCAAAAAATATATTACATATATATCAATTCCTAAAAATAGATGCAATCATAATCAAATGCAAAGTATTATCGAAATTCCAAATCAAATATGCTCATGCATACTTTAAGACATATACAATATAACTTGTGTATATATTTGATGAAATTATGATTATACAAAATATAACCACATATTTGGATTGCAAAAGACACCAATGTGGATCAAATAAATTTTGGCACCACACTATCACACACTGCTACAATAAAAAACAAACAAAAATTGTGCATTTGCACATATGTCATCTGCATTTCGCAAATATGGGGAGAAAATGAGTGATAGACACAAATAATAAACATATGTATTCACGTTACTGCATATGCTTTCACAAAAAAATGTGTGAGCAAAACTGAACACGAAAATTCTATTCACAAATGATAAAACCAGAATAGACATATGCATTCACGTTACAACAATTAAAAAAAAATACCAAAATATTCTGATATATATATATCAACCAAATGCAGAACATATAATTCCTATGCATCAATAAAGTTATATAACAATCAAGATTGCAGAAGTATAAAATAAAAGTAGTATTTCTTATATTGATTGACAATTAAAAAAAAACTTAAGTTCTCAATCTTTATGACATGATAGCGGAAGCATGAAAAGTTAAAATTAGGGTTCATACCAAATTGGGGAAAATTAAAATTAGGGTTCATACAAAATTTAGAAAAAACACTCTTAATGGAGAATCATAAAATTCAGAACTTTCGCTCTCATACCACTTGTTAGATTTAATGGAATTTCCTTTGTTTGGTAAACTACCAATACTAGGATCTTGAATGTCATGATTCTCACACAGAATATAAAACAGAGATTTCAATCAATGTTATATCTGAATCTATGTTCTCAGATCTGTTCCTTTATATGCCTTCGTAGAGAGGTTTTAGTACGATGGTCTTCCTCAACCAAATATTTGATTCCTTTGATGGGGAGAGATGAAAACTATGTTTGATTTGGTATATTGGGGGCCATAACCTTACTGATGTGTTAACTTATAGGGTTCCCATTATTTCCTATGGGTTAACTACCCTGGGTATCCACTCATTAAATTCATATTCATGATCAGTTTATTTTAGAAGTCACAAGGTTGTCAGTAATTAGATCACTTGTTTTATAACCCTGAAAATAAATAGTCGATATAATTGTATAAATATATGATGTCCACCTTAATTAGAAATTACGAATTTAGTTGTTAAATATTTGTTTGAATTGTTGTTGTCTTTCGGGGAAGCACTTTGGTCCATGTCAATAAAAATGCCTATAAATAGTATTGATTTACATATGCCCCATTCCGTTCTCAATGCATTATTGAAAGTATCATCACATTAGTACATTCCAATTTATGCATAATTTGTATTCAACCCAACATCATACACATATAGGATCAAAACCCATTTAACTTTGCATAAATTCATCCCTAAGTTCATTACATTTTTACTTTTCAAATATTTTTTGCATTTTTAATCAATGCCCAACCTCTAATTCAGTCCATTTATTTCGACCCAAAGTTCCTCATCACTTGTGCATTCATGTGGTTTCATTTACTAATTTTGACCCAAGGATCCTCATTATCTTCTACTCCATTTACTAATTTGACCCAGATTTCCTTGTTATTTGTGTGCTCTAATGGTATCTTTTACTACTTTTGACCCCATGGTCTCAATTATCGATTTCGACCCAGAATTTCTCGTTATCTCTGGAATATCGTTGTCTCATCTGTCGCTTTCAACCTATCTTTCCTCATTATGCCTGTGTTCATGTGGTTTCTTTAATTTTTTTGACCTCGTGGTGTCATTCGTTGCTTTTGACTCCCTTCATCTCACTTAGCTTTTGACCTAGAGTTGCTCGTTATCTATTGCTCATGTGGTCCCATTTATTGTTTTTGACCACACAATCTCATTTTTAGCTTTCGATCTAGAGTTCCTCGTTTTTGGTGTGTCGTTGTGGTGTCACTTGTTGTTTTTGAACTCAGTGGTCACATTTACTGCATTGGACCACTTGTGATCTCATTTATTGTTATTGACCCATGTGGTCTCATTTCCTCCTCTCGATCTTCATGGTATATTTTACCATTTTTTGATCTTAGTCCTCATTGTCAGTGTAAACTTGAGGTCTTTTCATCTTTTTAGTCCATTTTTACAGTCTTGACCAAAAATCTAGTTCTTATCTTTACTTATTTCTTAGTCTGATAGGACAAAGAACTATTGTTGAGGTCAGAAGAGAAGAACTACTCCGGTAATGCTTATTTTTTATTTCTTCATCTTTTCATCTTCAAATACTTTGGGTTATTACTTATTTTTTAGAATATGTAGGTTACAAAAGAGGAATATAAAGTGGAATGTAAGAAATGGAAGAGAAGATTACAGTGTTTAAGGTTACAGGGAGAGTGGATTGACGAGGGAAAGTGAAGTATTTGAAGTTTGGGAGAACATGGTAGTTAAGGGAGGTTGAAGATGAAGATAAAGATAAAGTGAAGAGATGAAGATAAAGCGGAGAAAATATGATGAGCGATTCAAATTTTTAAGTGTTGAATCATCGACACACGGTCGTGTCACATGACACGATTAGGTCATGTTTGCTCCTACCCGATTTCAAATTAAACCACCATATAACACACGATCATGCCATGATGCATGATGTATGACTTGGCCGTCTTTCCTCTTAGTTAATTTAGATTTTGGAACATTGGATGACACACAATTGTATCTCCATAAATGGCCTACTTGTGTTCTCTCATTTACTTTTCTATCATGAAAATAAACACCTCTATACTCAGAATGTGGCTATGGCCTGTAACACAACAACGTTGTGTTTGAATTCTTGGACTTTATGCAAACTTTATTTTTTTATTTTTGTTGGCTGAAACTATAAACATCCCATACAAAGACTTAATTGGGCAGTCAAATAAGTCGAACACATGATAATTAAAAACTATCCTAAAACGTAGAAAGATGAAATCAAATTTACCATTGTCTTGTTCCCAAGAAAACTTGTTTAAGGTCATTAGATTAACATTCTTCCTTCAATTAAACAGTAGTTTACCCACGAAGGCTTCTTGAGATTATTGACATGTGATTCACCGAGTCCATGAGATTATTGAGCGTGTCACCTTCAAGCTTAAATATCACCTACAATATTTTATTCTACCAAGAGGGAGCGTCCCGCGATTCGAACCAATGAACTCAGAGACTTATAGTCATTGATTCCATTGAGTCGCTAATGTAACACCTCAGTCTTTACATGCGACCCCTCGAGCCTATGACTTTATTGAGCGTGCCACCTTCAAGCTTAAATATCCCATGTAATATTTTATACTCCCAAGAGGGAGCCTCCCGTGACTCGAGCCTATGATCCTAGGGACTTATAGTCATTGATTCCATTGAGTCGCTATCACCCGTGACTCGAACCCATGACCTTCATATAATGATCAAATGGGTAAATCCATCTCATATTGGAAGGACCACATAGTTGTGTCTCTTGAATAAGATAGATGCTTAGATGAACCATTCTGTCAAAAAAAGGTGAGAAATACATATCAAGCTCACACAAAGTCACAATAATTTGTATTTGCAATGCAAGTAATTTTTCAAGGTCAATCACTTTGATACAGATTTCCTTGAAGAAGAAGCATAATTTAGTTATGGTGCCTCACACGTTTTTCGGTAAAATGGATTGTATGGCAATAGACAATAGGCAATAAATGCTTCAGGAGTATATGACAATCATGAGACTTAAAACCTTTTATCTTGAGGTCTTTCATTGATATGGGGTTCCGAATGTTTGAAGAGTAACCCTATGTAACTTTAATACCATGAAGAAACTTACAAAATTTTATTTTCTCATTCCTAGACAAAGTATTAACTATTAGGGATAGAAACACATGTTTTCCCTTCTTTACCAACCCCAATTTCATTCTTATTCATATATTAACCAAGACCAATTACTCTTGAATTCAAGATATATTTGGTCTTACGAGGAACATTAAGGTACAAATGAGACTTTCAAATACTTTTTTCAATATACATAACATCAAGAAAATGTCTTACATATAATGAACATAAATTTCTTAATTCGTGATCGAAACTAGGAGAGTCATAATAAATTTTTCTACATTGAGGGGAATCTGCAAAATGCCAAAGCTGTCATCTTTAATCCTTTCATCAGAATTCCATGTCAAATGATTTGATTCTTTTACATTACTGAACATGCGCTTAAATCTTGATTTAATGGGAAGATACCATATAACCTTTGTTGGACTTGAGTCATACTTCTTATATCGCAAGGCATTACATTTAAGACACAAATTTAATGACGCAAGCATACTCATTCAAAAATAAAATTCATTCATTTTTACAAGCATGTATCCTCTTGCAGTACATGCCAATGGAGCATACCATTTGTTTAGCATCATAGGATTAGTAAGGGAACACATTATGCTTCGGCAACATATCCTTCAAAAGCAAGTCTATGAAGCTCTTATTAGTCCATCCACTAACATATTTCAACTTATACATACAACCTTGACTGTAACACCCCGAATTTTAGTCTTTAAAAATTATAGTAACAGTCCTGGAAGCCTCGCTTGAGCGAGAGATTCTCGCCTGAGCGAGAAAGGATCACCTGGGAGGGTGAAATCCTGGGCTATACTGGAGGATTCTCGCCCGAGCGAGAGTTGTCTCGCCTGGGCGATAAATGACAATTTTGGGCTGTTAACACAGTGTAATCGATTACATGGTCCTTGTAATCGATTACATGCAGATATCTGATCAGACATGTGTATTTTTCATGATGTAATCGATTACATGGTCCTGGTAATCGATTACATGCTGATATCTGATCAGGCATGTGTAATTTTTCATGATGTAATCGATTACATGGTCATGGTAATCGATTACATGGTCATGGTAATCGATTACATGGTCATGGTAATCGATTACATGGTAACGGTAATCGATTACATGGTCATGGTAATCGATTACATGCTGATATCTGATCAGACATGTGTAATTTTTCATGATGTAATCGATTACACTACACTCGTAATCGATTACATCTTATTAAAAGCATCAGATATGTGCATTTTTCACATTGTAATCGATTACAACATTTTGGTAATCGATTACACTCGTCGCAGTGACTATAAAAGTGAAAAAAGGGGACCTAGAAACCCCAATTTTCATTTTCTTTCTCCCCATTTCTCTCCCAACGGTGGTTCCACCCAAATGGACCATTTTTCCCTCCACTAAGCCTCAAAACTCATCAAAACCTTCCTCTTGTTTCATGGTGACACATTTGGAAAAGCTTGGAGGTGAAAAAGCAACAATGGAGGTTGGAGGAGATGAAGGGAGATGTGGCTTTTTACGGAGCAACGGAGCTTACGCAACCTAAGGTGAGGGAGAAGACCATTGTGGTCTTAGAGTATTTCATTAGAGTCATCATCTCCGATTTCCCTCAAGAATCGGAGCATATTAACGGATAGAAACTCTCTTGAGAGTTTGTGGTCCATGTGAGAGTCTATATTTTACATGAGGATGTATTAGCCATAAAAGTGGAGATATATGTGTGGGGAAAACCGTTTAGTTGAGTAAAACGCTATATGCTCATTTATGGTAATACACCGTCATTAAAGATGGTTCTAACGTTAATGTGTATATGATGAAGAATATGTTATGCATGGTTTGTTTATGATAATGGTTATGTTGTGTGATAATGATGATGTGTGAGATATTTATGGTCATAAGCATAAATGAGTATGTTGTAAGTGGTTGATTGTTATAAACATGTATGGGTGGATTGTATCAATGAACGTGTGATGAGTTGTGAATGTGTGATGAGTTGTGAATGTGTCAAAATGGATATGAGTATGTTTATCAAAATGAGTATGTTGTGAGTGGTTGATTGTTATAAACATGTATAAGTGTGTTGTAACAATGAATGTGATGAGCCGTGAATGTGTTAAAATGGATAAAGTTATGTTTGTGACAATGAAGGTGTTGTATGTTATTTATGGTGATAAAATAATGAGATGCCTTGTGTTGACGGTGTATGACATGGATGTGAGTGTAATGTGGAAACTCGACCTGCCCGAGGTGGTATGGGGATTACTCGACCTGCCCGATGGGGTATGATGATTATTTGTACGGTGCAGAATTGTTGAATGAGATCAAGGGTAAATTATTATGGAATGTGAAGGATGTGAAAAGTGTATACTCGGAATGAAAATCATATGCATGCCATAGGATATATATTATGGGATGTATATCCTATAGGATGAATATGGATAATACGCGATAAATAAATATGCACACTATAGAACACATATAGTATGGGATGTATGTGTACTATAGGGTGAATATGGATAAAATGCGATGAATAAGTATGCACACTATAGAACACCTATAGTATGGGATGTATGTGTGCTATAGGGTGAATATGGATAAAATGCGATAAATAAGTATGCACACTATAGAACACATATAGTATGGGATATATGTGTACTATAGGGTGAATATGGATAATATGTGTTGATTGATATATACATATCACGATGATGTTAGATGTGTGTGGTTTTAATACTTTAATGTCATTACTCCATGTAAATCCACGCTACGGTCGCCGTAGTTGGTTCTTACTCCCTCTGTCTTTCCTTGTATGTGTTGTATATTTGGGTTCAGGTTGTGGAGGTAGCGCATTGGACGCTTGCGGAGAAGAGTACATGATAGAGTAGTGGATAATATGGAATTGACATGTTATATGATAAATATTTGTAATATGAAGAACATGTTAAAGTGAATTCATGTATAAACAACTTTCTTGTAAGTGTATAATGAAGTGAATCTAATGTTTGTATTCAAAGTAATTTTGAGAAAGTTTAATTGTATAAAAGATGTATTTGAACGGAAGTGTAATGACATGCTTTTGAAATGAAAGGGGTTTGGAATATTTCCGCCTTGTAAATTTATAATCAATCAAGTTTCCAAACTGTCCGAGTAATGTCTTTCAAAAGTAATCACTGCACTTTCACGAATAAGGATTTTTAAAAGAGAATTTTCGAGTTATGAAAATCGGGTCCTTACAATATGGTATCAGAGCATATGTCAACTCTGCGGCCTAGGGTATGACCTTACATGCTTCTTTGTGAAATTTGTGTGAGTTAACTACTTGACTTATGTGCATTGTTGTTGACTGTGGTAACTGCTGATTTGAAAGATGATTGTTGAATTTACTACGATAAGTGTTTGGTTGTGAATTTATCGTTGGAGGTCTTGTTGTGAGTTATTGATGAAGTGTTTGTTGAAAACTCGTTGTTGTAAAACTTTGGTTGAATTTATTGTGTGAGACCCTTATTGGGGATTCTCTGGTGAAACTCTTGCTAAAGGTTTTTGGTTGTGAGAATCTTGTTGAAATTGTATATGGAGAGTTTGTGATTGTGATTTCCGGTTGGATTTCTTGGTGTGAAATTCTTTCATCACTAAGATTAAAATAATTGAAAATAAATGATTGAATTGTGAATTACGCATTTAGTATAAACATATATGGGTGTGTTTATACTAAAGTGAGCGTAGATTTACGGAAATGGAAAATGTGTGTATTTTCTGGTTATGTAAGGATGGAGTTGTGAATTACGCATTTAGTATAAACATATATGGGTGTGTTTATACTAAAGTGGGCGTCGATTTGCGGGAAAACGATTTATGGTGAAATCAATGGAAATAAAACTCGTTTTTAGCTAACCTTAAATGGTGTAGCGACTTTGGCTCAAGTTATGCAGCAAAGAAAAAATGAATTTCAAAATGGTTTAACAACCTTGTTCCATTGAGGAAAATTACCTACCCGAAGTGGTAGTGGATCATTAAGGGAAATTGCCTACCCGAAGTGGTAGTGGATCATTAAGGAAAATTGCCTACCCGAAGTGGTAGTGGATCATTAAAGGAAATTGCCTACCCGAAGTGGTAGTGGATCATTGATGGAAATTGCCTACCCGAAGTGGTAGTGGATCATTGAGGGAAATTACCTACCCGAAGTGGTAGTGGATCATTGAGGAAAATTACCTACCCGAGTGGTAGTGGATCATTAAGGGGAATTACCTACCCGAAGTGGTAGTGGATCATTAAGGGAAATTGCCTACCCGAAGTGGTAGTGGATCATTAAGGAAAATTGCCTACCCGAAGTGGTAGTGGATCATTAAAGGAAATTGCCTACCCGAAGTGGTAGTGGATCATTGATGGAAATTGCCTACCCGAAGTGGTAGTGGATCATTAAGGGAAATTACCTACCCGAAGTGGTAGTGGATCATTGAGGAAAATTACCTACCCGAGTGGTAGTGGATCATTAAGGGAAATTGCCTACCCGAAGTGGTAGTGGATCATTAAGGGAAATTGCCTACCCGAAGTGGTAGTGGATCATTAAGGAAAATTGCCTACCCGAAGTGGTAGTAGATCATTAAGGGAAATTGCCTACCCGAAGTGGTAGTGGATCATTGATGGAAATTGCCTACCCGAAGTGGTAGTGGATCATTGAGGAAAATTACCTACCCGAGTGGTAGTGGATCATTGAGGAAAATTTCCTACCCGAGTGGTAGTGGATCATTGAGGAAAATTACCTACCCGAAGTGGTAGTGGATCATTGAGAAAAAAATTACCTACCCGAGTGGTAGTGGATCATTGAGGAAAATTACCTACCCGAAGTGGTAGTGGATCATTGAGGAAAATTACCTACCCGAGTGGTAGTGGATCATTGAGGAAAATTACCTACCCGAGTGGTAGTGGATCATTGAGGAAAAATTGCCTACCCGGAGCGGTAGTGGATCATTGCTGAATTGCCTACCCGGAGTGGTAGTGGATCATTGTTGAGTTGCCTACCCGGAGCGGTAGTGGATCATTGTTGAGTTGCCTACCCGAAGCGGTAGTGTATCATTGTTGAGTTGCCTACCCGGAGTGGTAGTGGACCATGGTTGAATTGTCTACCCTAAGAGGTAGTGGATTATCTTTTGTGCATGAAACTTCTGGTTTGTGATGATTGACCGTTTGTAATTGAACATTTGTAATGCACGATATAGTGGTAATGAACTCAAATTAACTGCTTTGATATTGTGCTTTCAAAAAATTGTTTCTATTTCATGTGCGTCAGTAATTGTTATACGTGATTGCAGTGTTATGGTGTAAGCATGTTTCTGTGAATGTACTGTGGGGACTCTCATGTCCTGGATGAAATGTAACTTCAGAAATAACTAGCTTTTGAAAATTTTGATTTGGGAAGTCGTTGTCGCATGAGAAAAAGGATTTTAAGATATTTTGAAATGATTAGGAAAACCCCTGCTTCCACAAGAGGACTTCTGGTTTATTGTAACCACCTTTTGTCTCACAGTCTCTTGTCCCGTCATGCCTTGTCCAACATGTTGATCGATTCCATGGCACACTAAATAAACTTTTAACTCGGTTGGAGTAACTCGCCTTGTATAACAACATTTTAAGCAAGGGCATACAATTCTATTAGGGTTTTAGGCATTCTGAGTCGCAAACCTAATAAATGATTTTAATTCATCCCCATACTCCTTCATCAATCGATTGACGCTTATATGTTTTCGATCAATGCTTTCCAAAACAAATGTATCTTGATCCATGAGAACAAGAACAATAGTAACTAACTTTCGAATATATTAGGGATATGAGATAGACTATCTAAAAAATTGACAAAAAATATAATGAACATAAATTATAACAAAAAAGACACATTAAAAGCATCTTGATGAGAAGGTTGATGCCCTTCACCTTGGCAAGCTTAGAGTTAAGCTCACAAAGCTTAGCAAAAGCCTTATTACAAGCACTAACTCATCACCTTATTACATGGCACTAAGGTGAATGAAACCCAAATCATAATAGAAAGAACTAGGCATGTCATAAGGTGAAGGAAGAAACCCTAACTCATCAGTACAAGCACTAACTCAATAAAAGCTAATTAAAATAAAAATGGCAAATATAGATGATTTTGGTGTTGAATGAGGGAATGAACTTTCGATGTTGAATGAGTGAATCATAAGATGAGGGAAAATTTTACCTTTTTTAGGGTCTAAATGAAATTGAGTGTGATTTAAATCTAAGAATTAAATATTCATTAGTGCTCACTTAAGTGAGAGCTGTTAAATCTTTAGATCAACATACTTTATTAAAATTTGTCCATCTCAGAAGTACCTAAATTGTTTTAAATAAAATGTATAAATTAATTCTAAAATTTATCATATATAAATTTATTTTAAAAATTGATCATATATAAATTTATTTTAATTATTTATCATATATAAATTTTTATCATTTATCATAGTTCTATGAATGGGGGTCCGAATGAATAAGAGTGTCATTTAAATATGAGAATTAAAGATTCAACGGTGCTCACTTAAGTGAGTGTTGGTTAATCTTTCAATCAAAATATATTATTAAAAATTATTCATCTCATAAGTACCTAAGTTATTTTAAAAAATTATACATATATTTTTTTAAAATTTATCATATATAATTTTTTAATCACTTATCATATATAACTATTAATCATTTATCATATACACATGAATAAGGGTATGAATGAACGAGGATGTCACTTAGATATGAGAATTATAGATTCAACAAGGCTCACGTAAGTGAACATTGTTAAGTCTATGATATTCAACAGTGGCACTCACTGGAGTGAGCACTGTTGAATTTGCAATTGTGAATGCAAGTATACAATGACATGATTTTGAGGAAGACAGAGCTTAAAGACTATGGATAAGGACAAATTCACTACAACAACATGAAGACTCATGTTCAAGCTTCATAAGGATAAAAAAATCTAGAGTAATCCTTTTATTTTAGGTCCTAAGGTGCTTTGAATGGGTAGATTCTAAATAGAGTTAACCTAATGATAAATCTCACATACTAGAGTATGAACATAATAATGCATATGAGATTTTCATCCATAACATGAATTAGGTCATCTAGTATACATATATGATTTTGATACATTAAACTAAGTTCTACTTATATCATTTTCAAAATCATGCATCAATCACTCATGTTAGAGGTTCATGAAAAAATAACTAAGTCCTTTCAGAAAATTGTTAATCAATTAAGTTTTTGAAAATGGGAAACACGTTAATCGATTAAGGACATGGTTAATCGATTAAGTCAATTTTCATTTTCGAATTTTGGACATTTTAAAGAAACGTTAATCAATAAAGTAGTTACATGATCGATTAACCCCAACAGAAAATAATTTGAAACTGATTGGAATTTTACCATCATTTTCCCATAGGCAAATGTATGATTTTGAGGCAAGATTGATACACAAGAATGTTGGAGTTTTCAAGAGAGTTTTTCTGAAAAAGTGGATTGAAACTTATATAAAAAGATAGAGTTTTGTGAATCTTTGAAGGAGCTTTAGTTTTCAAGCATTCATAGTTTTCAAAGATTCTACTTTTGTGTCTCATAATCATTCATATTCATCTTTGAGATCGTGAGATTGATCAAATGGTTATTTGTTATGAATTTTATTGTATGATTAGCACATCAAGGTGTAAATAATTTTATACACGTTTTAGCGAGCGATTTGTAAATTTGTATCTTTGGGGTGTGAGACATCACTTTCGAAGAAAAGAGAAATATAGGAAGAGAATCCTATGTAGAGGTCAGGTCCAAGAAGAGGTCTCTTTGGATATACTTCTTTAGAAGTGGTGTGGATCTATTAGAAGCTAGATCCAAGGGAATTCTTGGTGGAAGAAGTGTATTTCTTCTTAGTAAAACAAATCTCCCAAGATTAGAAGGGGACGATTGGATGTAGATTACACTGGTTGGCAATCGAATCAGGATAAATCAATTGTGTTATCTTCTCTCTTTCCCTACACTTTTACTTATGTGCAATTATCGTATTTTGATATATTTGATTACATTCATATAAATATTATTGCATAAGTGAATTTGCATGATTAATCACTTTCATTGAACTATTTAAGTGCATATTAGATCAGATTAATCATTGCTTTCTTGAGCCACCTATTCACACCCCCATCTCGGTGAAGTTAGAGTCCTTGTTAACCAACTAGTGGCGTCAAAGCTAGTTTGGATGAGTGCTAGCTTAATCGCTATATTCGTGAGATCCTAGGCAAATATACAATGGATTGTACGAATCCATTGGACAGTGAATAATCTTTTATCAACTATCCTTCTTTATTTAGTGAAGAGGGTTATGCCTACTGGAAAGTTGGAATGAGGAATTTTACAAAGGCCATAGACACAGACATATGGGAGGTTGTGCATAATGGACCTCTTATTCTACTAAACTTAGTGGAATGTGACACTAATGAAAAGCGTAAGAGTTTATTGATGATGAAAAGAGAAAGGTCAACACAATTTGAAAGCTAAAACATCATCAGTTCAACACTATCTTATGATGAACTCTTTAGAGTTTCACAATATAAAAGTGCCAAAGAAATGAGGGATATTTTACAAATAACCCATGAAGGCACTAGTGAAGTTAAGCTTGCTAGATTGAATGCATTGACTCATGAATATGAATTGTTTCGTATGTTTTCTAATTAATCAATAAATGACATGCAAAAACAATTTACACATATTATTAATCATATTGTTGTTTTAGATAAAGTCTTTGTTAACGGTGAGATTACTAACAAGATTTTGAGATGTCTTGATAGGGCTTGGCAACCAAAGTTGATGACTATTGTGGAATCCATAGACTTTGATCAAATGTCACTTGTAACACTTTTCAGAAAGCTACAAAAACATGAGGTGGAACTTGGACGCTTAATACTTCACGAAGAATCAGACAAGAAAAAGAAAAGAATTTATCTCAAGGCGACAACTTCAAATGCAAGAATTCAAGAGTAGATTATTGCATAAGTGAATTTGTAAGATTAATCACTTTCATTGAACTATTTAAGTGCATATTAGATCAGATTAATCGTTGCTTTCTTGCTCCATTAAGAACAAAAGATTTTCTAGAAAATCAGCAGGTTCATCTATTAAGCCCTATGTAAATCGATTAACTAAAGCTTTCTGTTAATTGATTAAACAATCATTTAATCGATTAAAACCATTAATTTTTTAGATTATCTTTTGTACTCGGATTGTTTTTAATATTTACTTGTGCCACCTATTTACCCCTCTAGGTGAAATTAGAGCCCTTGTTCATCAACAACGATATTCATACATTTAACATATCTTATTTAAGTGAGCATTGTTGAACCTTTTATTCTCAACAACACAAAACAATTACTGCTTATAAATCAAACACATCCAGTAACACGCACGCACACAAACACATGTATATATCAACATACATACTCCAAGCAAAACAAAATAGAAATTCAACAACAAATGGATTATATACATTTATTGAACAACAAATCTATTAAGTATATACATTGAACAACAAATATAGTAAGTACATTTTATTCCGTATGTTGTGTAATATATACACTAAAGTGGAAAATGAATTACTAATATTTAGTATAAAGTTAGATCGTTCTTCCCTTAGATATATAATTTGGTCTTATGTGTATGTCACTATAACGAATTCACATAAAGTGCTAGCTGACCATTGTTGAATGATTTCCTTCATCAAATACATGATATAATAGATGCAATCATCTATGTTGTTTTGGCAGAGGCATTACAATTAAAAACAAATTAAAATATAATTAACTTTTGAATATAGGAAAGTAACTCTACTTGAAATTTGACTACCACACATAACTGTTTGACATTTGTACAAATAAATTTACTTGAGTCATTTGATGTTATTTGGTGTAGATTTAGAACGAATATGTGATCTACAAATTTGCAAGCCCCAAGTAATAGAAAGTACTTAATTAGTTATAATCCAAATGACAGTGAAAAGAGAAAGTACTTAAGTCCACTTACCTTATGAGAATTTCCTTCATATTAGGGTACTTGTTTGCATTGCCATGGACCAATGAATCCAAATAGTATATTTGCTCTTCAGTGCGATTTATGACGATCAAAACTCAATGAGCCCTATAAAACATATGCACACGGGTTAGCAAATGTTAAGCACAACACATACTATAGGCAAACGAATGATGTTTACAAAAAAATGGTCACTCAATATTAAATGGTGTAAGAAATAAATTTTTATCTTTATGTTTTATAAGCATAGGAGCTATATATTGTGGCTCCCCTCGTCTTCTTTTTTACATCAAGGTTCATTAATAGAGAAGTCATTTGTAGGGACAAGAACATCAGTGGCTTTTGATCTTTTACAAAATTGTTATACAAGTGTCTAACATATAATTACGCAGATCAATTAAACACTATATTAGCACCGATGATGTAGTTAAAGTACCTCATCTATACACATAAAACGGATGAACTTATCCTTGTCATGTTCATGTACTTCTTCCACTTCATAAATGTTGATCAATTCTTAGGTGCTATACCTAAAGACGTCACCAGGAATTGATATGTAAAGTACAAAACCATCTCCCTTGCTTTCTAGAGGAATTTTTAGAATATTACAAAATCTGTCCTTGGATCCTATATTTCTCGTAAGTGGGGTCGTAATTGGCTCACTTTATTGTTTGATTTATTTAGATCTCACCACTTTGGATTTTTTCGGTACATGAACAAAATATTGCTCTTTTTTCTATAAGAGGAGACATCATTGACCCTTTGTATCTTGAGACACTTTTTTATTGCCTCTAGAGTGTTCATGTACTTGAAAATTTCAAGTTACTATGTAGTTAATGTATTCAAAACCATATTGACATACCTTATGATGTACAACTTCAAGGTTTATTGACCAAACCACATAAGTGTCTATGGCCCCTCCCACTGTAAATGTATCATTACTAGGAATTGACAACAATGCATCACCATCTACAATAATATCAATATCGACCTTCATATGATTGGGGGATACATGCATTATGTACTATAACATCTAGTAAGTTATGTACTTTATCAATACCCTTTAAGTGGATAGATGAGAGTTAATATAATTTACGAGTTTAATTATATTAGTTAGTTCATAACATTACCAGTTTTATTAAACTAAATGACAAGTAAAAAATATTCAATATAATTTACCTCTAGAATATTATAACTAGCAAGTGTGCAAGTTATCTTTGATGCTAGAATCGGCAAGTTGTAATTGTTGGTTGATGTCCCCTTAGTCAATCGCCTTATTTTATTTGTTACTTTCTAAAACACTAACCCAGCTCAAAAGGGCCTTCAACATTCATGCATATCCTGCATCTCAGCCAAGTCAGCTCTGGCTGTACACTTTTGAAGGGATAAATATTATTGCTAGAATACCCTAAATCTTATACCCTAGATATGAACACAACACTCAAACAATTATAATGTCTTACCAAGTACCTCATTTCTATTTGGTCTCTGTATCTCTCCTTCTAATATACGAGACTTTTATTTTAGGGAAACCCGATACAACAAGAAAAATTATGTTGTTAACCACATTGATAAACAACTAATATATAAAAAATATAAATAGTTTTAAATGATATACACTTATAATACACTTTATCACTTCTTGAATGTTTACACAATCGACAACATCTTCCTTGTTCTTATGGGCATCCACCCAGAGAATATCCAGATCTATTGATGATACATTCGAAAGTGTCTAGTTTAGATCCAGTTGTAACAAAAAATGAACAATGTAATTAGAAAAAACCTTATGAGTTTGTCACATATTGTGCGATAAAATTTAAATAAATCATATTTTCAATTTTTTGATGACTGCTTTATACCCCGCTCAAGATGCTCAAAATGGATACAATGGTTTATATCATAGATAAAAAAATCGTTTCGTACCGGCCGGGTGAACCAGTAAACCAGTGACTACCGGTCATGCAATTATACCGGTCAAAACTGGCCAAAATCGGTCATACCGGCCGGTTTTCAATTAAACCGTACCGGTCAAACCGGTCGATTTTTATTTAAAATTAATTTTTTAATAAAAATAAAAAAAAAATTGTTTTTTTTTCCAACATTAATGTTAATATATTATATATGTATATCTAATTTCACCGGTATGCGGTTTAATTAGTGAACCACCGGTTGAACCGCTATACCACTATACTAGTACCCCTACCAATTTGATAACCGGTACGATATTAATAACATTGATTTATATGTTCTCTTGTGATTTTCTTCACTTATTTCCTGAAAAAACAAAAACAAATACATCAATATGTATTATTATCATATATAAAGAAAGACAAATTATACCCAAAGACAATGATTTTAACAAGAAAGACTCATCTTCTATGGGTCTAGTGACAAAAGCCCCACAATCAGCCTCGTAACTGATATATGCATATTTTGTTGGAGATTTAAGGTTGATGTTTCAATCAACATTTCTCACATACTTTCCAGCACTAGTTCTAAATTGTCGATCCTCACCAATATCAAAAGCAGGTTGAAAATATCATTAGTATAAAGATATAAAAACACATGTAAGGAAATATGTCGGCAAATTTACTTCGTTCGTGCACCTTGACTGAAATATTACAGTTTTGGTGCACCTTTTAAATTTATTACCAGAGTGGTGCACTTTTTATAAACTCTTCAATCTCATTGTCAAGTTTCTTATTTTTTTCCTACTACACTCAATACTTGACAACCATGGTGTAGTTTTCATTATTTTCTATTTTTTTAATGGGGAGGGATCCACTTACTCTAAGAGTAAGTGGAAAAACACTTACTCCACATCATGACCATTCATTCTTGGGAATCCAATGGTTTGAATTTGTGAGTACATCTAAACCATTGATTTTTTCAAGATTGGATGGCTAAGATGAAGAATAAATGCTTTTTGGAATAAGTGGATCCCTCCCCTTTTTTAATTTACTAAAGCAAACTCGGCAATAGGTAGGAATTTTTATTATACATCTATTTTTATTACAATCGGCAACCACAATGGAGTTTTTTTAGGTTCCCTGACTAAAATCGGCACTTTGGTTGCCAACTTTGGCTAATATGATATTTTATGTTGATTCAATAGTGTTTACTATAATGAGTGTTATTTCATAAACTTCAATATATAGTGAGTGTTGTTGAATATAATAGGTTTTGACATTTAACATCATTCGTTATTGAATGTAATAGAATAAATATCACCCAGTGTGGTGAGTTTTATTGATTATTTTATTTGAATAAAAAATTATAGATACAAGTATACAAACCTAACGTTATATTAAAAATTTCATACATAAATTTAGTAGATTCATTTAATTAGAATTTGAGATTAGTTCTTATTAATGTTAAAAATATTTTAAACTTAATATTAGGATATATATAATATAATATAATATAATATAATATAATATAATATAATATAATATAATATAAGATTACAAAACTTATCGCATATTTATTTTAATCAGAATATAAATACTATCTCATATATATTCTAATTAGAATACAAAAGTATGTCATATATTTTAATTTAGTATATTTGTAGTTTAAATATTTAATAGAATACAAAAATAATATATATATATATAGAGGGAATGGATATACTTACTCCAAGAGTAAGTTTTTTAAACTTACTTCACATCTTAGCCATCAATTTTAGGGAAATCTAATAGTTAAAATTAGTAAGTATATTTAAACCATTTAATTTCCCTAGAATTGATAACTAAGATGTGAAGTCAGTTTAAAAAACTTACTCACTTAGATTACATATCACTTTTAAAAAACTATTGTACCTTCTCCTTTCCATTTCCATGGACATTACAATCTATTCACCTACATTCTACAATCAATCCTGGAAGCAAATTGCCTATAAAAAAAAGGTCTGGAAGCAAATTTCTCTTCTATCCCCATACAATTCATTTTCTTCCCTTGCTTCTCCATTTTTTTAGCTATTAACTCTAACAATCAAACCTCCACAATTTCAATCACATAATCTTTTCATCATTTTTTTTTGTTTTCAGGCAACTTCCTTATTCTTTATTCTTTCACTCCAGTTTGAATTATCCTCAAATTTATTCTCTCAACATAATCGAAGAATGAGTGAATGGAAACATAACTAGATTAAATGTTTAAAAAAATTAGGAAAATAATATAAATGTCATGTGAGTTTTTCAAATGAACTCTTAATCTTAGCCCTTAATTTTAATCTAAAGACTAAGAATTAATCATCTCACTCTCATATAATTTCATCTTATTATAATTGATTTCAGAAAATTATTAATTATTAATTTTTTATTTAAATAAATTTTTCCAACAAATCACCCCAACTTTTATCTTTTAATAATAATACCATAAAGCTTTGTGTGCAACCCCTTTCGAAGGCGGCTCTTATATGCAATAATAATTATTATAAAAACTTATTCGCTTTGGGTGCAAGGCTCTTATATGCAATAATCATCGAAACTTAATTCAACTCATCTCTTGTCATATTGTATTTCAATCTAATTGAAACATGTTATCTACTTAAAAAATATAAAAAATATAAAATAATATTTTTATATTATTTGGTATAATATAATTGACATGAAATATTTTTTGGTACAACTAATTCTATGCAACTCCACTCCTTTTAGGGAATAAAACATAAAACTATTTGCTGTCATTTGTTCATGACGACACGTTGTCCACCATCAAATCTGTGTGCTGTCAAATAAACACTTTGACTAAATTAATTCAGAGTGAAACCCAATGTTTCCCCACAAAACCATGGACGGGTCCTACCCTAGGTCTATGGGCAGGGTTCTTAAAAACTAGGGGCACCTTCTCCTTACAACAAATAAATAACCCTATTTCCTTCTCACCCATTTCCCTCACAACTACATATACAAGTACCATTTCACTTTTTAAACCACTACCATTATGTGTAGGTCAACCAATTATTATGGTAATGGTCATGAAGTTATTGATCCATTTACGTTCACAGATTTCCATATTTCATTGGATAGACACGTGGGGTTCAGTGAGAAGGTTAAAGATAAAGAGACTAATAAGCCTATGGTGAGGAACAAGAAACAAAGGATGAAAAAGTTGAAGTTGGAGGATATTCCAGAAGATAAAGAGCTTTTTTGTATTGGTAATAGTAATAGTTATATTGATGATGATCATGGTTGTGTTGATATGAATACAGAAGTAGAAGAAGCTTTGGAAATGGATCTAGAAGTGCTAAGGAGGACCGTTGATATGGGAATTTGGGTAGTGTGTTTAGGTTTAGGTTACATGTTTTCTAAGGCCAAATTTCGGCCACCAACATTTTCTTGACTTGTCTTTTTCTATAGACAAATTCAATTTTTCTATGATGTGCTAGAATATATTAAAGATGTTAGAAGATTTCTTAAAATTTCTTTGTATATTTATATTTTCATCCTTGGCTTAAAGTTTCAGCATAATATTCATAGATTATCAATGTACAAATTTATACTTTTATATACGTTTAATATATCGTTCATTTATATTAATTTTATGAATATTCAATTATAATTAAAAATGAATGGTAGATTATACAATTATAATTAAAAATGAATGGTAGATATGTAATGAGTATGTACATTTTTATCTTAAAGTTTAGGCCATTCAGCCCGTATTATCCGTACAAAAAAGATCGTCTTCATTAATAGAGTGAATATATTTTTTATTTTACTTTTAAGGGTAAAAATATAATATCATTAAAAATAAAATGATATTTCATCTTCAATTTTCTTAACTTTTACATTACTTCCCATAGTCTTACTGGCCGGTGATTTCGAATGACTAGTGCAAAATTAGACTTTATGAAACAAGTCATATCATCATTTTACAATTGCAATTCGGAATTATAATTTAAAACAGTTAATATCATTGTCAACAAGGTGAATTTGCTAAATCATGAAAGTTCCAACAATAAGATAAGGTGGGTGGTAAGTTTTAAATGTTCGTTACCATTTTGTGTGATTAGTTTAGTGGGTCAGCTAATTGGACGGTTAATTTCCCTGCTTCATATATTAAGTAACAAACTCTAATCCTCTATTCATCTATGCTTAAAGATAAGGGGATGGATCTACTTACTCTAAGAGTAAGTGAAAAAGAACTACTTCACCAATTTTGGAAAATCCAATGGTTTAGATGTATTCACCAATTCAAACCATTGGATTTGCTAAGAATGAATGATCATGATGTAGAGTAAAGTGTTAGGATGACACACGACCCTTTATGTTAGGGTCCAAGGGAACAACCATACCAAGGGAGAAATACTTGGAAAACCGAAAGAAAGGTGCTTGACTATATCCACATCGATTCAAATCTTGTATATGGTTTAATTGATCACATAGGGTTAAAATGTGAGGAATGAAAAGGGGTGGAAGAGAAAAGGAGGACAAAAGGTCACTTTTCTGCTCATTAGTTGCCAAGGGAAAATAGAATGAGAAGAAAAATATGTTTGACATATGCTAAAATACATTCATCACAAATGAGTGGGAAAATAGATAGAAAAAGACACTTTTAATTAAATGATTATAATAACCTCGTTAAAATTATATCTAAATTTTCACTTTTATTAAAAATGTTTATATAATTGCTCAAACATACTTTTTTTCTGTTACTTTTTGCACAACCAAATAAGTGAGAGAAGTTATAACTTTCTTTCATTCATTTTTTTAACCAGTGGACACTTCACTTTCTACTTATTTTCACTCCTTCAAACTTGTTTGTTCTTTCTTTTTCTTCCGTTCAATGTTTCCTTTGTGAACCAAATATAATAAGCCTTTATGTTCTGCCACTGATTGATTACAGTTTCTTCCTCTGAAATCCGTCTCCATGATTAGATATATGGAAGTGTTCTATGGCTAAATTTGACTTGATCATCTTTAAACTGCTTCCTTTCTAGATCATTAAGGACAATGACAACCTTTACATTCTGCTCACAAAAATTTGATAAAATTTTATATCAATATTAGACTGTCTAACAAAAATTTCACGTACCCATTTTCCTTCACTTCTTTCAGCTAAATATCCCTCGGGCTTGATACATGAATGTTAAAATAAAGAAAGTGGCAGAGAAACAAATAAATTTGGATCTTCCAACCAGATATGAAAAGTCACATATTCATCTTCTAATCTTAATGTTTTGAAAAAAAAAATAGTCTATATTAATTGTTCTTATTTCTCACGATAACAACGGTTCTTAGTTGAGTTATTAGTAGAACAATTGTTTCACTAATTTACTGAAAGAATTGTTCTACTAATGAAAAGGGGCACGGTATCCATAGGACATCCGAAAATCATACATCTGATACACGATTTCAATAAAATTTATACTACTTCTGCAATATTTCAAAAAGTTACACTAAAACCGCAAATAAAAAATCAAACTACATCAATATTCTAAATTTTCTAAAGAATAAGCATTCACAAATCACAACCCATATTCAACTCTATTTACTGGAACTATTAAAAAAACTTCGAATTTAATTATATATTTTATAATAATAAATATATAAAAATATTTATATAATAAATTTATGGATGTAACTCAATCACTAAAATTTAATATAAAATAATAATAAAATATTTAATATTTAATCTTAAAAATAAAATCTTATAATTTATATAATATTTTTAATTAAAATAAATTGAATATAAAAATACTAAAATTTAATATGTAATAATAATAAAATATTTAATATTTAATCTTAAAAATAAAATCTTATAATTTATGTAATACTTTTAATTAAAATAAATTGAATATACAAGTATTCACATGGCAGTTATCATATTGGCCTTCATTCATAATTTACTATATATAGTCATTGTTGGTACTACAAGTCGGGTATCTTTGCCATAGTCAGCAATGAAACAAAATATAGCCTAAAGAGCATGTAAAATAGAGGAGGTATTCATTGACTCCAATAGTAAGTTTAAATCTACTTATTAGGGAAATCCAATGATTTAAATCTACTTACTAATTTAAATCATTAGATTTCTTTAGAATTGATAGCTAATATGTAGAATAAGTTTAAAAAACTTACTCTTTAAGTAAGTGGATACTCACCCTCTAAAATATAAAACCATAATGAGTAAATTACACTCACACCCCTGAGTTTTAGTGAAATTACACAAATCACCCCTCCCTTTTTTGTATTTAAACAAACCACCCCTAATTTTGTACATATGTTACACTAACTACCCCTGCAAATATAAAAATGTAATATTTTAAACAAAAAATGTGTGACATGTGTAATTAAGCTAAATAAAATATTGTATATTGTGTAAACAAATTCAAATAATATGAGAGTCGATGCGTTTTCATTATTTGACTTTTTACAAAATATTATAAGAGTTATTTAAACATATATTTGAAATTATTAATGTATTTTGTAATGACACAAAAATAATAAAAAAACATTGATTTTTGTACTATTTGAAATGTTTAAACAATATATAATATTTTGTTTAAATTAATTACACTTACAACAAGTTTTTTTTGTTTAAAATATTACACTTTTATATTATAAAGGGGTAGTCGGTGTAACATAGTTACAAAATTAGGGGTGGTTTGTATAAGGACAAAAAATGGAGGGGTGATTTATGTAATTTTACTAAAACTCAGGGGTGTGAGTGTAATTTACTCAAACATAATTAATAATAAAACACAATCATAAAATATACTACAAGCTAGCATTTAAACACAAGTATATTGTCAAACAAAAAATACTAATTATCTAATCTGTTCAAAAATAATTAAAAACTGAATTGAGACATCTTGGATTCACCAAGCTTGAGAGTTCCTTAATTTGGAAATCAAATAGACTACAGAAATGCCATATCCACCAAATACAGTGCATCCAACAGTAAACCCTTCAAAGGTAACATTTTGAATCATAAGAGATGACTTCAAAGGTCAATCACACGTGATAATTTCTGAATCCGGTTCAGTAGGAAGTCGCCTTGCTTAATAGTTGCTTGGTAAAGAGCATTCTTAGCATCGGGGCGGTTAGTTTCCAGAACGCCGGCAACTTTGTCAATCTTGCAATGAAGTTTCCCAGCTGCAATAAAACGTGATAGCTCCCTGGAAGAAAATAAATGAACCGATGAAACCCGGCATTGATTAATATTAAATCAGAATTGAGAGTCGAATGTATTTACTTACACATCAATGAAATCTACTGTCACTCCAAAGGCTTTTGCCATAGCCTCAATTGTAACACTCTTATATGATTCCAAAAACTGGGAATAAACAACAGTTCGGATTTCCCTCATGTAATACCGGAAATGTGGATGCAAATAGCGATCCAACTTAATTTGTTCCGTCAAGCCAGCTGAAATAATGTTAATGATCAAAACAATTATTGTAGATTCAAATGCATAGAACTGAGCAATTTAACAGCATTTGTCAGACCCTTCTGTATATCAGATGAAGTTAAATAAAATATAAATAACAACATAAAAATATTACTCTAGTGTGAATGTCTCTATTGAAGAATCAAACAACTTTAAGAAATAACTAAAACTGTAACAAGATATAAAACATCTCTGCTCACCAAATGCTGTGAAGAAAGACTTGTATTGACAGTCATATAAAGAGTTTAAAAACTCAGAAAGATGTGGGATTTTGCCAATCACTGTCAAGATCTCAGGAGCATCCACAACCTGATGCAGATAAACTAAAATTAATGACATAAAATAAGCAAATAACTTCAGAAGAAACAGAAAGGAAAATGACAAACTAGAGAAAAGACTGCTTGAAAGAAATAAAATACCTTTTGCTTCAAAGAAACTCTATCCAAAGATATAATGCTTGTCAAAACGGTGTAAAATATAAAGGTGTCATAGGGGAAAAGCTCATAGGTCGTAAAGGTAGAAATAGAATCCAAGAACAGATCAGCAGCCTTCTTGAAATTTCGAGTTGACATGCAGTACAATCCCTCATACACTTTCAGCCTATTCTTTCTCTCCCAATCACCACCTTCTTCAAATAAGCTGTCACCACGGTGTAAGCAGTTAGAAAAGCAAGACTGAATTGAAGAATACAGCAGAGGGCAGACATACATAGATCACAGTTGTTTAATGTTTATAATGAAAATAATTACCTTTTAGCTTTCTCAATGCTTTTGGCAATGAGATCAAAATCCATGTCAAAGAAACCAAGGAGTAATGTATAAAATACTAGGTCCATCTTCTGGCCAATTGCAACCGTCTTGCTTTCTGTCACCTTGATATGTTCCAAGGCTTTCTCCTGGTTCATACGGGACAATGTTGTAACACCAAATAAGATTGCAGCTGACAGGAAGAGAGAGGGACATAAGTTATAACAGGAATGTACCTTGTCACCAATCCGGATAAAAAACAAGGATTTCGCCAAGTGAGCCTCTCGAACTTCACTCTCCCCTAAATTTTCCTCAGCATCAGCAATCCTGAAATAAAGTAACCACATGGAATATTATGAGAACAGGGACTACAAAGCTAACCAGCTTTGAAAAAACAGTTTGAAACCAGAATTCACAAAATGGAAACTGCCTTCATTGTGAACCAATCTGGCCTTGTCTGTCCTCATTTTTCATGTTTATCTGGAGTTTTACATTTTCCATGATACCTCTTATTATCCCCTAGTTGTATTTTCCCTTTTTGATCTCTCGAATAATATTTCATTTTTCTATCCAAAACAAAGGGTCAATCTGATCCCCTGACTACTCAATAATACCATCTCGAAGAGTAAGAGAGGTATCTAAACAGCTGAGCAAAATATTTGTTTATTCACATAAACCCATAGATGGGCCCTAGTCCTACTTCATGTATTGAAACTTATAGGAGGTACAACCAATATAGTTGAAGGTGGACCCCATTGCTAAATGGCGGAAAAATTATTGGTATAGTGTAGTTTGACTACACTATGCCAGCTTTGGTGTAGTGGAAACTTTATTTACGGTCTTGGTGTAGTTTTTAGGGATCTCGTGGATGGGGTCCACGAGATTGGGATGTCGTGGATATGGAATACTACTACCTGACAGGAGTCGTGCATCAGGTGCACGAGACATGAAAGTCGTGGGTTGCAGCCACGATATCCCTGCAACTAAATAAAAATTCTAAACCTCTTGGTCTTCTGGGTATGCAATATTTTAGAGATAATTACTTTATACGACAACACTTGTCATTCTTTTGGGTATGCAATATTTTAGAGATAATTACTTTATATTCCCATATTCTACATTCTTTGAGTATAGATTACTCCATGGAGACCCACCGTCACTTTACAGAGTATCATCTCTATTAATAGAAAGACAAGTGGAGTCATATTACCCTTGGTTTTAAGGACAAAAAAACCATTAGAAGTGTAATAAAATGATTGAATTGTCTTTTTATTTTTCATTGTTTTACACCTCACCTGTCTTTCCATTAATGGAGATGAACCCTACTCCAGTTTATACATCACAGAAAATGGTCACCAAAATGTATTTGTTCTCTGACTTTCATTGATTATAAATTCAACACATTGTATTATATATTTTACGTTTCAGTTTATTTATATATTATCCAATAACTACAAACAGCATAGATTTTTATAATGAAAAAAAATGGAAATGGAAAAGGAAAGGGCAGAAGACCAAGAGGTTTAGAATTTTTTTTTGAGTTGCAGGGAAATCGTGGCTGCAACCCACGACTTTCATGTCTCGTGCACCTGATGCACGACTCCTGTCATGTAGTAGCATTCCCTATCCACGACATCCCAATCTCGTGGACCCCATCCACGAGATCCCTAAAAACTACACCAAGACCGTAAATAAAGTTTCCGCTACACCAAAGCTGGCATAGTGTAGTCAAACTACACTATGCCAGTAATTTTTCCGCCAAATGGCATACCAGCAAAGAGGGTTCTGCCTTAAAACTTCCATTGTATAGTGCCTAAGGGTTATTTTAATAATCCTCATTCATCTCACACGAGTCCAATATATTTTTTTCGTTATTTTACAAATAGCTGCCATGTTTCACTATGGTAGCCATACGCCATCAGTACATAACACAAGCGCCCTACTATATGCTATTCATGATGCTACCATGGAAAATACTTTATTTGAAGATGGTGATGGCGCAAATACATTCCGTGTTTTTAACCTAACCCAAGCTGAAGAAACTTATTCAATAGTCACCGCTAACCGCCTTTGGTCCCAAATCTTTGGGTTGCTTTTTCCAATAAACGTTGGTTACATTTCTTTATGTTATTTGTACCAATAATCGGTTTATGGATGAGTGCTCTTGGAGTATTCGGTCTAGCCCTGAATAAACTGGGTAAGGCCAAGCCAAAGTATATACCATTATTGCCAGTAGGAGTAATATTTTCAGTTCAAAACTCTATATATTAACTATATGTTTGAAAGGTTTTTGAATGATCAAGTGCAAAAAAAAGTTTATTGGGTCAAGAGTTACTAAACACCAATCCTCAAACACAAAAAATATAGGTGTAATATGCAAGGTTAAAATTGGTTGGAAAGAATAGGACATGGGCACATGTTAAGAAGTGCAAAAGGATGAATATGCCAGCATCACATTAGAATCAAGGACGGATGCAGAACATGTCAAAGGATGTTTACATAAAATAAATGTACAGTAGAAACTTTGACAAGGTACTTTTCATCAAAAAATATTTACACACACTGACACACATAAATAACTTAAAAAAGGCGACTCGGTGCACGAGGTTCCCACTTAGTGGAGTCTGGCAAGGGTAGATGTATGAAGTCTTACCCTCAAACGGAGAGGCTATTTCCAGGATTTGGATACCTCATGGTCACTAAGCAACAAACTTACCCTTGCGCCAAGATCACCCTCTATGGACACACACACATTAACATATATATAACTATTTCCACACATAAAAAATTGAGGAGGGGAGCCAATGCCCATGGTTTCTCCCCTTGGATCCGTCTTTGAATCTGAAGACACAATTTTTCCAATCTCCATGAAAGATTGACCAGCAAAAGAATAAGCAATCAGAAAACCCATAACAGAGACAGAAAAGTACTCAGAATCTGATATATATATATATATATATATATATATATCTAATAAGTAATTCTAATTCTAAGCTTTTACTTAATTATTAAATTCTTAATTCAGCAGTTCATATCATGCAATTTATTTCCCTCTCAATTTATCACTAAACTCAACTTTGATCCTATTAAACACAACACATTGAAGCAGCAAATATAAGCAACTACTGCTTCCACAAACCATTTAAATAAACTCCAATCACATCATAGACAAGTAAGAAATAAATAAATAACTAACTTTTCATCCAGCTTCTTGAGTTGGTCATCCAATTTAGCACGCATCGAGTCCAGAAGTGCAGGATCCGCGTCCAACACAGAAGTAGCAATTAGGGTTTCGTACAAAGGAAGCATATCTAAAAAAGAAGAAGAAAAAAGAGATAATGAGATTTGGGTAATGAAGAGAAAGAGAAAAAGAGTTAGTTATTACCGTCTTTTTTGACAAAGGTGAAAACTTCGTCTTTGAATCGAAGCTTTTCAATGTCAGGAACATCGGAGAGGGTGAGAAGGAATAGCTTGCTAGCGAGAATTAGATGTGGATGCTGAGATCCTTCTTCTCCTTCCATCGCTTATCAAACTTCGGAACAAACAATAACAACTAGATTCACAAACAATTGTTCACCACGACTTTGATGAGTTTCTCGGTTTCTCCTTAATTTTGTTCTTAACTTGTATTGCGTGTTTGTCTTTTCTTTTATAAAATATATATATATATATATATTAAATTATCATAACCAAAAAAAAAGAAAGAAAAAAAAAAGGCAATCAATAAAGCATTTGTTTAGTGGTGTAAAGTAGGGGTGGGTAGGACCCGATCCTACCCGCACATCCGGTATGGACCGTTCATGATTGGGTCTGAATATGGTTGATTTTAGGACCGAATTCAGACTAAAAATTTAGACTCAGTCAATATTTAGAGTCGGGTATGGACCAAACATGACTCGTCTCGACCCGTCTCATAGTCACTCACTCATGATGTTCGTATGTGTATTTATTCAAATGTGTAGATATTAATGATACATTTTTTTCGAAAGTAACATTGATTCTCTAATTTTTACATCATATATACATGTTTAATAATATATATATATACATATATTATTTTATATGTCAAATTACATATTCATATTAATAAATAATATTTAGAAGATTTTATCTAAAATGATTATATATTATATTTAATCGGGTCTAGGTTCGAGTTTAAAGGCTGACCCTTTGAATATTAAGGGTCGGGTTAACATCGAGTATAAGACCGAGTCCGAATTCAAAAAATGACTCTGAGAACATTTAGGGTCGGGTAAGGACAAGCCTTAACCCGACCCACACTCACCCATAGTGTAAAGACATGTTAGATTAAGAAAGATTAAATGGTTAATGGTTTGATTTTAGAGAATGGTACTTGTTGACAAGGATAATCACACAATCCAAAAAATACTAATTCCTTACTTATAAGATGAATGTATAATCTTGTTAGTACCAAAAAAATATGGTGTTAGATATAAAGCAATAAGATCACAGTAGGTCTTACATCAAAATTAAAGTTATATTTATGTCAATAATACTTATTTTGAAGGGATTGGATTGTTGGTTATACCAAAAATAATTACGATAAAAAAGTTCATTCCTAGTGAATTTTAGTTTAGTTATATGAATGTATAGGTCTTCACCATTTTTTAAATCTTATTTTTTCATCTATTTGAAAACCTAAAATTCTATTCAATATTTTATTATTATTATAAATATATAGATTACATGCATATTTAATATAAATTAAAATTTTGAGTTTTTGTATATTTTATTATATATTTTTTTCATCTTTTGTTCATTTAAATTAAATTTTGAGTTAATTGATTATGAATCAATTAACTGAATTAAGTGAACATACTTTATGTCACTCTCTTTGTAATTGATTATTCTTCTAATTATACTTGATTATCAATCAATACTTAAATATATTTTCACTACTTATTACACCCATCATGCAAGTCTTGATTAGCATTATTTACTAAGTCAGTGATGTAACTATAATCTTCATTATAAAAATCATGTTTGACATTGTAAGTAAAATAGATGT
Organism: Lupinus albus; assembly: GCA_009771035.1. Lineage (NCBI taxonomy): Eukaryota > Viridiplantae > Streptophyta > Magnoliopsida > Fabales > Fabaceae > Lupinus > Lupinus albus. Next base: position 6,468,727 of record CM020021.1, on the reverse strand, counting down.
TGTTCTTATCTTACTGGGAGTAATAAATTATAAAATATTGTGTGAGATCCAAATAAAAATGAAAATTTTGTTTGTTGTTGGAGATATTCTAACATGGTAAACAGTAAAGAGAATAGTCTTATTTCATTCTTATAACAAATAAAATTAGGTTTAAAAAAGACAAAACTTAGGTACACTACCTTAGGTACAAGTAGTACTAGTAGCCAATTATACTACCACAAATGTTTTTTTTACTCTCACCATCAGGTTACATTTAACACTGTTAAATCTATTTATTTGAACATGTATTCTCTCTCCTCTCTCTTAGTATAATTGGCTCTTTCATTTCGTTACTCAAACTCTTTTCTTCTCGTCTATCTTCTTCCTCCACCACTAATTTTTCTGTATAATATGTGTCTCCAGTTTTTGTCCCTATTATTAGGTAGTTTCGTTTGATAGTTATCCTTGTTTCACTTGTTTCCTTATTCTTGCTACATGATATTTGGGGATAGGGTTTAATAAAGCTCTTTTGAAAATGGACATTGTTTGGGAACTTATTGATTTTGCGTTTAATTGGGAAAATCATGAAGTTGATTGTGAAGTTTATCAATTAAATTGAGATGAACTCATGAAATGTGGTTTTTCTGTTTTGCTTCTTTCCTCTCCACTTTCACGTGTTATCTCATTCTTTCTTCTACATTTGGTATTAGAGCTCCGCAAGAGGCCTTATTGTTAGTGAAAAGTGTAACACTTTAAATTTTGAGTCTTTAAAATTATAGTATCAGTCCTGGAAGTATCGCTTAAGCGAGAGATTCTCGCCTGAGCGAGAAAGGATCCCCTGGGAGGGTGAAATCCTGGGCTATACTGGAGGATTCTCGCCTGAGCGAGAGTTGTCTCGCCTGGGCGAGAAATGGCAAATTGGGGCTGTTGACACTGTGAGATTCTCGCTTGAGCGAGAAAGTCAGATCTGAAATATTAAAAAGGCGGGATTTTCACGCCTGAGCGAGAACCCGACGACCGACGACTGCTCTTTAAAATAGAAACCCCAAACACATTTTAGGGTTAGAACTTTGAAGAGAAGAGAGAGAGGAGAGTTTTTCAAGAGCAAAGAGCCTTAGGACTCATCTTAGAGCTTGATAAGAGGTAAACCTCTTGTTTCTAACTCTTCTTCTTCCTCTCTAACTTGTTTTGGATATGTTGGATCTATTTTCAAAACATGAGAAATCATGAAAACTCACCCTTTAGAGTTATGGTTCGTTTTATGTTGTTTTTCTCTTGTAAACTCTTGATTTAGAGTTGATATTTTATGAATGGAAAGGTTTTGTGGGTTATTCATGAAAACCCAAAAACCCCCAAAATGAGAATATGGGTATAAAGAGAAAGAGATGAAATGTTAGATGTGGATGATAAGTTTGTGCTTTGATGTTGTTATATGAGATAAACATGTATGTTTAGATGTTTGGAAACTTGTATTGAAGTAGTTTTGGAAATCTTGAATATATATGAATCCCTTGTGTATTTGATGATGAAATACGAGTTATTTTGAATAAATGACTGACATTGTTGTTATTGGTGGGAATGATAAGAGGTCCTAAGGTTGGAGGAAATCGCGGAGGAGACTTTTAAAGTTATTCGGAACCGATCCTCAACGCTCACCAAGGTAAGGGATAAGTGTCTCTAATTCATACTCACTGATGTGAAAGAGGTAATGTGTTGGTAAGTTTTATTGTTGTTACCCTACCTGAAGAGGTAGTGGTTTATTATTGTTACCCTACCCGAAGAGGTAGTGGTTTATTGTTGGTGTCCTACCCGGAGTGGTAGCGGATTGTTATTGTGTCCTACCCGGAGTGGTAGCGGACTATTATTGTGTCCTACCGGGAATGGTAGTGATTATTGTGAACTCGACCTGCCCGATGTGGTATGGGGTAATAATAACTCGACCTGCCCGATGTGGTATGGGGTAATAATAACTCGACCTGCCCGATGTGGTATGGGGTAATAATAACTCGACCAGCCCGATGTGGTATGAGGTAATAACTCGGCCTGCCCGATGTGGTATGGGAAATGAAATTGGTGAATATGAAAGATGAGAAATGTGAATGTCACAATGAATATCGTATGCATGCTATAGGATATATAGTATGAGATATATATTCTATAGGGTGAATATGAATGATGAGAATTGTGAATGCTACAATGAATGTCATATGCATACTATATGATATATAGTATGAGATATATATTCTATAGGGTGAATATGAATGATGAGAAAAGGGAATGTCACAAAGAGAGTCATATGCATGCTATAGGATATATAGTATGAGATATATATTCTATAGAGTGAATATGAGTGAATAAAGAGGAAGATGTTGAGAATGAAAGTAATATACATACTATAGGATATATATATTATGAGATATATATACTATAGGGTGGATATGAATGTTTACAATTACGCATGTGTGTTTACGAATTATATTAAAGATTTATCGTATTTGAAATGTGGATTATCATGTGATGTTAGTTTTTGAACTAATGACTTACTCCCTTTTGTTTTGTGTGTTGTTTATGATAATCCCATTGTAGGTAAATGAAAGATTTTGAGAAGGAAGCTCACTTAGGAAGCTTTTGTGTTTATTAACCTATTTGTCTTTATTTGCTACTTGACGTTGTAGTTATTTTGATAACATTATGGGATGACTGTAAATCCGTTTAGATTATTACGGACATGTGTAGTTATGGACTTTATAACCATGGGAGACCCATAACTGGTTGTATGTGGTAAATGCTATTTGAATGAATTATGTTTTTCCGCAACATAAATTTGTATGATAATATAATAGGGTAAAGAGTATTTTCTAAGAGTGATACTTGAGAGTTTTTAATGAAGGTGACGACTGTATGTAAGAAAGGATTAAAATAAATGAAAAAATTTCAAGGGTAGAATTTTGGGTCGTTACAAAAAGTGTGCGAGTCTACAAACTAAATGTCAGAAAAGGTTGTGCAACCAGTTATTCCAAACTTTGATGGTCATTATGATTAATGGTCAATGATGATGGAAAACTTTCTGAGAAGTAAAGAGTTGTGAAGTCTTGTAGACGATGGAATACATGTGCCGGCAATTGGAACCGCACCAACGAGTGAAGCACAGAGGAAAAGTGTGGAGGAAGCCAAGCTCAATGATTTGAAGGATAAGAAAATCTTATTTCAGGCTATTGATAGAGAAATTTTGGAGACAATTCTTGACAAAGGGACATCGAAGGCAATTTGGATGTCAATGCGACAAAAGTAGTTCCACAAAGGTAAAGAGGGCACAACTTCAAGCTCTGAGAAGAGAGTTTGAGTTGCTTGGTATGAAAGAAGGAGAGCAGGTAGACAACTTTCTGGGAAGAACCCTCAGCATGGTGAACAAGATGAAATCAAATGGTAAAAACATGGAGCATAGTATGCTGGTCAGTAAGATACCTAGATAATTGACCTCTAAATTCAATTATGTTGTATGTTTGATAGAGGAGTCAAATGATTTAAACATTTTAACTATTGATGAACTCCATGGGAAGTCTTAATGTTCATGAACAAAGGATGGAGGAACATCAAGTGGAGGAACAGGTGTTGAATGTTGTTCATGATGACAGATTTGGAAGAGGAAGAGGAGGAATACACTTCTTTAGAGGTGGAAGAGGAAGAGGATTTGAAGGACAATCCCAAACAAAGAAATTATTGAATGCTTCAAGTTTCACAAGCTTTGACATTTTCAATATGAATGTCCAGAATGGGAGAAAAATGCAAACTATGCAGAGATGGAAGACGAAGAGGAACTTCAGTTAATGTCACACATGGATCTGCACCAAACTGAGCAAGAGGAGGTCTGGTTCTTGGATTCAGGATGTAGCAACCACATGACAGGAAACAAAGGTTGGTTCTCTGATTTAGAAGAAGGTCTTTGTCAAACTGTTAAATTAGGGAATGACATGAAAATGGATGTGGTAGGAAAAGGAAGTGAAAGAATGCAAGTTAATGGTGTCACTCAAGTAATTTCAAATGTATAATTTGTTCCTGAGCTTAAGAATAATCTCTTTAGCTTAGGACAACTTCAAGAAAAGGGATTAGCAATTTTCATTCAGAATGGAACATGTAAAATATTTCACTCTAGGAAATGTTTAATCATGCAAACTAATATGAGTGGAAATAGAAAGTTTCATGTGTTAGCCACTGCAGTACCAAGGGAGACCATGTGTTTGCAAATGGAGCTAAAGAAAGAAAAGGAAGCTCACTTGTGGCACTGCCGGTTTGGGCACCTTAATCACAAGGGACTTAATACATTGTCACAAAAACAATTGGTAGTTGCCTTACCAAATTGAAAGTTCCCAAAGAAGACTACATCACTTGCTTAATTGAAAAGCAACACAAAAGATCAATCCCAAAGAAAATCACATGGAGAGCCTCAAAGAAACTACAACTCGTGCATGCTGACATATGTGGTCCTCTCAAACCTTCCTCAAACAAGAACAAGAGGTACATCCTAAGCTTTATAGATGACTTCTCACGTAAAGCTTGGGTTTATTTCTTAAATGAGAAATCTGAAACATTTCAAACCTTCAAAAACTACAAAGTTAGTGTTGAAAATTAAGTTGGTGGACATATTGCTTGTTTTAGAACAAATAGAGGTGGTGAGTTCACCTCACATGAGTTTGAAGGATTTTGCAAAACTCAAGGCATTAGAAGGCAATTAACAACGACTTATACCCCTCAGCAAAACGTAGTCGCTGAGAGATAAAATAGGACGATCATGAATGTTGTGAGGATTGTATTGAACGAAAGACAAGTGCCGAAGGTATTTGGTCCAGAAGCTGTGAAATGATGTGTGCATGTGCATGTACAAAATCGAAGTCCAACTTCAGCAATAGAAAATATAACCCCCGGTGAAGCATGGAGCAATGTCAGGCCTACGGTAGCACTTTTCTGAGTCTTCAGGTGTATGGCTCATGTTCATATATCAGATCAAAGAAGAACCAAGCTTGATGATAAAAGTAAGATGCATGTTTTCCAAGAAAGTCATTGTAAGTAGAGATGTGGTGTTTGAAGAAAAGAGAAGTTTGGATTGGGGTAAAACAGATGAAGAAAGGAAAGCTGATGTGTTAGTGTGTGAAGATGAAGAAAACAATCTTGAAGAAGAAGATGAGCAAGAAGAAAATGAAGATGGTGGTGGCAGCTCAAGTGAAATCATATCACCTGCAAGTGAGAATAGCAACACTGATGAAGAAAGTCCAGTTTAAGGGAGGGCCACAAGAATTAGAAGAAAACCATTATGGATGAGAGATTATGTGACAGAGGCTTATTTAGCTGAAGAAAAAGAAAATCTCATGATGTTGATGGTTGAAAATGAAAATGACCCATTCTCCTTCCAAGAATCACATTGAAGCATAAAGTGGCAAGAGGCAATGAAAGTTGAGATGAAAGCTATATAGAAGAACAACACGTAGGAGCTAACAGATATACCGAAAGAAGTCAAGCCAATTGGAATTAAGTGGATTTTTAAAACCAAACTCAACGAAAATGGAGAATTAGAAAAGCACAAAGAAAGATTGGTGGCCAAAGGATATTCACAACGATATGGAATAGACTACACCGAAGTTTTTGCACCAGTGGCTAGACTTGATATGGTATGTTTAATTCTTGCATTTGAAGCTCAACATGAATGATAAATATTTCAACTTGATGTGAAGAGTGCATTCCTTCATGGGGAACTTGAAGAAGTTTTTATGAAACAACCATAAGTGTTTATCAAAAGGAAAAAAAGACAAAGTTCACAGATTAAAGAAGGTATTGTATGACCTTAAACAGACACCAAGGGCTTGGTACAACAAGATAGAAGCATATTTTATATGTGAAGGGCTTGAAAAATATTCCAGCGAGCACACCTTATTTACAAAAAAAGAAGGAGGTAACAAAATTATTGTTAGTCTTTATGTAGATGGTCTCATCTTTACTGGAGGCAATAAAAGTATGTGTGATAAATTCAAAAGCTCAATGATGAGAGAATTTGATATGTCTGACTTGGGAAAGATGAGATACTTTTTGGGAATTAAAGTTATATAGAATGAAGCTGAAATATTTATCTGTCGAAGAAGATATGCTCGAGAGGTCCTTGAAAGTTTTGGCATGGGGAGCAGCAACTCCGTGAAGAATCCTATTATTCATGGAACACGATTCTCAAAGATGGGCATGAGATGGAGTGGATGCCACCATGTTTAAACAAGCAGTTAGAAGTCTCATGTATTTCACAGCCACACGACCAGATTTGATGTATGGAGTAAGCTTGATTAGTAGGTTCATGGCAAATCCAAAGTCATCTCATTGGCTTGAAGCAGAAAAAGGATTTTAAGGTATATAAAAGGAACCATTGATTTTGGCATACTCTACAAAAGAGGCAAAAGAAATGCAAGCCTTGCATCTTATACAGATAGCAATTATGTTGGAGATTTAGATGATCGTAAAAGCATTTCAGGTTTTGCTTTCATTATGGGATCTGGAGCAATTTCATGGGCTTCGAAAAATCAGCGAGTAGTGAGCCAATCAACTAAAGAAATTGAATACATTGTTGTTGCACTTTGTGCTTGCCAATGTATATGGCTTAGGAGAATCTTGGAGCACCTTGGAGCTAAAGAAAACAGAAGAACAAAAATTCATTGTACAACAACTCTACAATTCAGTTGTCCAAAAATTATGTCTTTCATGGACGAAGCAAGCACATCGGAATAAGATTTCATTTTCTCAAGGACTTGGTGAATGATGGAACTGGGAAGCTAAGTTTTTGTAGCTTTGAAAAGCAGAATGCAAATATAATGACAAAGCCTCTTAGATTGGAGCAATTTGTGAAGCTTTGTGGGATGCTTGGAGTAATTCATGCAACTGAATTTTAAGCTCAATGCAGATTGATTAGCTTAAGGGAGGGAATGATAGTCAAATTTATTTATTCATTTGTTATTCACGTTCTTAATAAATCCCTATTTTCAGGGTTAGTTGTATTCTGAATTCCATGTAATTTGCCATGAAATGTGGCTTTTTTGTTTTTCTTCTACAGTGTAAAAGGCTATAAATGCCTTATGTTTAGAATAATAAAAGTAGCATTTTTCCTCTCCACTTTCACATGTTATCTCATTATTTTTTCTACACGTTAACTTCAAAGTAGACCTCTCTTGTAAAGGCCAAAATGTCGACTTGAACGCGCTCAAGTCTGCGGTGTACCGCAAGTACGACCTCTCACGCGCTCCCAAGCTCGTGGAGATGATCGTGACACTCCATGAATCCAACCGGGAGGCTCTGCTACCAAAGCTCTGGGCCAAACCGGTTCGAACCGCTTCGGGGATTGCGGTGGTGGCGGTTATGTCAAAGTCGCATCAGTGTCTGCATATCGCGACGACCGGGAATATATGTGTGTACTGCCCTGGAGGACCTGACTCCGATTTTGAGTATAAGACTTAGTCATATACAGGTTATGAACCTACAAGTATGCGTGCAATTCGAGCAAGGTGTGGTTTTGGATTTCTTTCTTTTTTGTTTATTGTTTTTTCTCAATTCTTTGTTTGAAGTTTATATTGGTTCTGGTTTTTATGATTGAATTTGATTTGAGTTAGGGTTTGTGAAATATTAGAGTGCAAGTAGTTATGTGATGAGTATGCTAATATAGTTTGGGGTATGAACTACACAAGTTTAGGTGCTAGAGAGAGAAAAAACTTGCATAAACCCGGTTAGTTGTACAAGGTTTATGCATTATGCATTAGATTTATACTTATACGTACCTATTTTTAGATTTAACTTAATTACACTTGACATTTGTCTTATTTTATAAATTACATTCATCAACCTAATAAGTTATAGGAGAGGTTGGTGTAATTTTAAATGTCACCTTGCAGAGTATGTAAGGGGAAGGTAAGTGAAATGATGACATAGGTATCGTGGGAGATTGCTGAAATTTATGAAACAAGAGGGGTGTCGTGTATAATTAAGCCAAACATGATGTTAGTGTACTTTCCCAGATTAATTATCATTGTTAATTATTAACTAAGAAAATTTTGGGTAGAACTAGAGCATCCAAGATTGCATTTAAAAAATGTCATAACTAATTATGGTAGATTATGGTAACCAATTAGGAAATTACTAATCAACTACAGTATAAAATTATCTGCCAATAAATAATGTTATTGATTAAGAGCACAAAGACTAGGGTGTTCCAATTTTATGCTAAAGTATCTTGGTTAAAATTGCATTGTAGTTATAATTAATATATAATGTGATTAGCCTAGTGCACCAACTCTATTGCCCTGTCCATCTTTTGTTTGCGCAAGAATTTATCACGGAGCAATTGAAAGTTGTTAAGTTGCAAAAGTTTTAAAAGGGGTATTTTTTAAAGGGGAGGGATCTACTTATTCCAAAAAACACTTACTCTTCATCTTAGTCATCCAATCTTGAAAAATTCAATAGCTTAGATGTACTCACCAATTCAAACCATTGGATTTCCAAGAATGAATGGTCATGATGTGGAGTAAGTGTTTTTCCACTTACTCTTGGAGTAAGTGATCCCTCCCCTTTTTTAAATGGTTTGTGAGAAGGTTATCATGGAGGTCCTGTTTGCCTTTGTTTTTGAACATTCTTCGAAGGACTTAAATTGTGCTCATTTTATTTCATTTGTTGTGATGATATTGTAAAACATATGCCCTGGGAATATTTTTCACACTGATTTCTTAGGCATGGTGTAATTGCTTCCTTGCTTTAGGTATAACCCATATGTCCAAGCAAGAAGCAGGATAGATCAGCTTAAGCGTTTGGGTCATAGTGTGGAAAAGGTTTGAAGCTCAATTTTGAATCAATTACATCTCTTCAATTTTCAAAGTGCTGAAACATGTATATAAGTGCTTATAGTGTCCTTATAAGTATGGTTTAGTTTCCAGGTTGAGTTCATCTTAATGGGTGGTACTTTCATGTCACTTCCAGCTGATTACCGTGATTACTTTATAATGAATCTTTTTGTTGGAAAAATACTTGAGATAGACTTTAATAATGGTACTAGGAGAAGACTTTATATACTTAAATATACATAATACTAAAGACGATTAACAATACTTTCATCATATATAGTCCAAATCTTTCATGTCAAATCATCAAGAATAAATATTTAAATAGAACTTGAGCGAAAACGTACCTTAATGTATTCATTGAGAATATGATGAATGAACTTTAATTGTCCTTAGTCTTGTATTCACCAAATGCATGTTCATAGTAGAACATGTAAGTTTGTTCAAATTGTAGACCACCCTTAGCCTTAGTTTCTCCTCTAATAGGATGAAGAGAATAGTGATTTTGTTGTTGTGTTGTATTGTCTACAATTGGGGACCATAACCCTTATTTATAAGAAGTATATACCCTTCCATGAAGGGTGATGCCACTTGATTTTCTTATTTCTAATTTTGCTCATCATAAAATAGAAATAAGACTTTAGGTACCTACAGAATAATTTCCATGATAATTATGTATATAGTCATGAACATTACTTGAAGTAGACCACTTTAATGTGGCTAATAATAATAATGACCTTAAACACATTTAAACATTACGTGTGTGACCCAAAATTTCTTACAATCTCCCACTGGCCACATATGTAATTTTACAAATTGTGTTAGACTTTATGAGCTCAAATATACATCATTATAAACCTTAGACATATCCTTATCTCGTTCATTAATTATATCAACATATATAATCAAAGCAACTTTTGTTATATCAATCATAACTAAATCAATCAATGATCATTAATATTGACACAATTAAATGACATAGATCAATCATGAAATGTGCGGCATGAAAATCACCTGAAGGTGATCTATACATGCCGATTTTCAACTGGTCATCCTTTACTTTAGTGAGATCCCATAAATTAATTTCAGAGTGAAACTGAACCATTAATGTGTCAAGGACATTTGATCACTCTAAACTGTTTCCTTAAAGAGATATAGCAATACTAACATTTTGTCACAATATAACTTCAATGATCTTTCAATATATCCAAATTAGCATTCAAGTGACAATTATATAGTCATATCTCATAATTAGATGTCTCGTAATAAGCTATGAAAATCACTACCATAGTAGATGAAGCTATAAGTGTTTGCTTAACATTTTCTGAAATAGCTCATCATCCACCTAATAGGCAGATATATCCTTACATGGATTTTCAACTATATTAACATCTAATAAGACTAGATAGCAATACCTAATGATCTCTAACTGAATTATTTTATGTATGTGAGAACATAACTTCTTTGTTCTTTGTAAGTATTTTATAATTAACTAATTGGTTGCCTTCCAATTATTTCTCATTGAATTACTTAAATATCTGCATTCTAAAAAAGTACACAATATCCCCATGTGCATAGTTTTATATATATGTTAGACTTGCTTAGCAAGTGCATGAGGAATCTACTATATATTTGTTAACTTTAAAATTCCTTCCTAAAACATTGCAAATATGGATGTTCTTGGATTTGCATACCTAATGAACATAAAACTCATGCTATTTGAACATTCTCATTCCTCATAATTCATTTCATCCTTAATGGAACTTCCTTAAGAAAATTAACGAGTTGTTCTTTTCTAAAGTGCAAGGTCTCTAAATCCATGCATTCGAGAACTAACATAATGTTCTCACCTTAATTCTAAAAGTTAGTGCAATTTAGGAATACTGTAAAAAACATATTTGTAGACATTATTAAAGCAGAGAAGTGAATAGAACAAAGAACAAAACAAATTTCAATCATTCTTACAATTAAACTCACAATCAACTTTAACCCTTAGATTCAAATGGTTGGGCACATCACGAGTTACTCAGCACGACATTAATATTCAGCCTTTGGACAAAAATACTAATTTGTAAGTGGTACACTCAATGTAGTAATTAAATATTGATAATCAGTCTTGTCAAACAATAAGTCTTTCTTTGGACCGACCTACTATTTACAAAGAAAAAACCATATGATTATCACATATTTATTAACAAGTATGTTTGTAATTTTGGCCAAATAGTAATTTTCATTTGGGCAATTACTATTCGCATAAAATGTAAATATACAATTGACTTGATATTCTATTTCAATTGCCAATTAATAGTATTCTTATTGTAATTGTCAAACTTTGATAATAATGCATGTCAGATAATAAATCATTTTTTGGACTGATTTATCATTCACATATGAAACTTTGTAATTATCACATGTTTACTATTACGTGTGTGCATATAATTCGGCCAAATATTAATCTTCCTTTGGGCCAATTAATACTCGCATGCATACATATACACACTAACATTCAACATTTATTTTGAACAATTTACATAAGAGATGTCACTTTAACGACTTCTTATTTATTATGCTCACTTAAAATGTCAAACAATCTTCTAATCCAAAACATAGCTAGAACACTTAATCCAAATATATAATATTTATATCAAAATATAAATAAGAGTAAATTACACTCACACCTCCTGAGTTTTAGTGAAATTACACAAATCACCCCTCACTTTTTTGTCCTTACACGAACCACCCCTAATTTTGTACATATGTTACACTGACTACCCTTGCATGATATAAAAGTAATATTTTAAACAAAAAATGTATGATGTGTGTAATTAATTAAACAAAATATTGTATATTGTTTAGAGAAATTCAAATAATATAAGAGTCAATGCGTCTTCATTATTTGACTCGTTATAAGATAGTATAAAAATTATTTAAACATTTATTTGAAATTATTAATGTATTTTTTAATGACACAAAAATAATAAAGAAACATTCGCTTTTGTACTATTTGAAATGTTACACAATATACAATATTTTGTTTAACTTAATTACATTCATCACACGTTTTTTCTTTAAAATATTACACTTTTATAATATGCAGGGGTAGTCAGTGTAATATATGTATAAATCCAGGGGTGGTTTGTGTATGAGGGAGGGATAGTTGGTGTAAGGTCAAAGAAGGGAGGGGTGATTTGTGTAATTTCATTAAAACTCAGGGGATGTGAGTGTAATTTACTCTATAAATAATTATTTTGTATCCTGGATAAACATGATAGAATGTATGTCTAGAGGTAAGGTGTTTTCTTTTTTCCTAAAGTTCCATTAGTTCAAATCTCATCACTGCCTATTTTGTTAAAATTTAAATTTTACAAAACAGTTGCCAAATTTATTTTTTAAAAAAATAAGTCAATATGTATTGGCTTATAACATAACAGAGAACCACCAATGCTGGTGGAAATTGATGGATATTTCCGATTAATTCTAATCGTATCCCAGAAACCGAATGATTAGGACATTGTTTCGAAACCAAATGTTTATGCCCATACATAAACCCTAATGGAACAATCCTAATCCAGACTGAAGAAAACCCCAATTGGTTTCATAGTGAAGAAGAAAACGCATACCTTGGTTTGCCATTCCGAATGCTCCGAGGTATGTGGGTTGTAGGATGTTCCGGTTGCTAGAGCCTGATGGTTTTCCGTTCGCTCCGCTAGAGGGGAATCCAGAGAGAACGAGAGTGCTCCTGATGTTCCTTAATGTCTTAAGTGAAAAGTGAGAGAGCTTCACCTTATGCCTTTCTCTTTTCCTTTATATATATTGGTTTTGTGACATAAGTCACATATCCTCATAAACCAATCCTTATAACATCAGTTACTTAATAAAACCCGTTGCTCTGCAACTGGTGACCATAACCCATAAGGTAACATTAACGGTTACCACTTAAGTTGCAATATTCTAATTCAGTCCCTTCATCAAACTAGAAATTGCCCGAAGGTATCTACACTCATAATATTTCATGACACATATGCCCTTAGCCACCAAATTAATTCATAAGACCATTTTATATATATTGGCTAAATACATAATGGCTATAACACAATTATAGAATTATATTTGTGACCCATAAATTGTTAGAAATTTCAACAGAAACTGGTTTGCATTACCAAATTTACGGTGTGAGTAAAAAATATTTCATACCAGCAAGGCATAATAATAAAAACTTGCAAGGACCAATAATCTATGCAATTAATTCATCTAATGTAACCTTTGAAAACAAATATGACTGCCCAACCAATGCAACCAATAATTAATTGCTACCACCTTTTGGCAACTACAATATATTGTAATGTTGTACAAAAAAATTTATATTCTAAAACAATCTACCAAATGGGTTTAGAATATGTGATCTGGAAGTTGACATACTAAGGAAGAACAGAACAGTACGGAAAATTTACAAGAATGGGTAAGTTGAATTTTTAATTACAGGAATGATGTGATTTTTTAAAATTTATGGGAGACGTGTAACTTTTTTAAAATTCTTGAACTTAAACCACGTTTTGTCCACGTAACATGGAAAACGTGGATCTCATCCACTAATTCCATTAATATGTAGAAAACATGGATATCATCCACTAATATGTAGAAAATGTGGATTTTATCTACTAATATGTATACAATTTGAATTTAATCTAAGTTTTTTGTTCACTATATATGTACACCTGAACTTCAATCGCAAACTATACTTAGACACTTTCAATTTCCAATAAACATAACTTTAATAGACGTCATTGATATTAGGGATTGTATTTAAATATTTTTTAATATAATTTTTTCTTAATTTCATTGTTATACTTAGACACGTTTGAATGTATTTTTATTTCCAAAATTGTTTAGTTGTTGTTATTTGTTTTTGTTTGTATGTATTTTTATTTCATTTTTAATAATTAGACTTTTCCATTATTAGATAATTAGTAAGTATATAAAAAGAAATTATTGAAATTAAATAATAAGAATGAAATTAAGAAACAATTATATTAAAAATATTTAAATATAATCCCTAATATCAATGACGTTTATTGAAGTTATGTTTACTATAAATTGAGAGCGTCTAAGTATAGTTTGCGGTTGAAGTTCAGGTGTATATATAATGAACAAAAAACATAAATTAAATTCACGTTGTAGATAAAATCCACATTTTCTACATATTAGTGGATGCTATTCACGTTTTCTACATATTAATGGAATTAGTGGATGAGATCCACGTTTTCCATGGAATTAGTGGATAGTATCCACGATTTTCATGTTACGTGGACAAAATTTTAAAAAAATTACACCTCTCCCGTAAATTTTAAAAAAGTTACATCATTCCTGTAATTAAAAAGTCAACTTACCCATGTAAATTAAGCAACTTCATGATTTTAGCAACATAAAATCTACTTGAAATATAATGGAAGTTTCTTAAACTTCTAATTCTCAACAGTGCAACCTTCTCCAAATTCCAAATGTTGCAAACTTGCACGTTAACACCAACCACTTGCCTTAATGTTGATGTTTGTTGAGAAATGAACTTTAAATAAATACCAAAATGCAGTGGAGTACAGCCTCGTGAAACTTTCCCATTTTATTTAAAAATATATGATATTTCGCAATATTGTTAAGTTTAAATATATGGTACTTTCACCGTTTCATTATGTAGGTATTGTAATGAAACCCTATGTATGAAATGAAACAAAATAGTGAAATGAAACACTGTGTATGAAATGAAACAAAATAGTGAAAGTGAAACACTGTATGTATGTATGAAAGTGAAACAAACACTGAAATGCAAACATTGTCACCGTGGAGTCTATGGAATTAGCATTAATATTTTGGATTATCTACTTTTTTCCTGAGATATTCTTGACAATATAATATCATGTTTTACTACAATAACATATTAACCCAATAGAAGCTGTTAATATTCATGCAGACAAAAGATTAAGACATTTTATGATAACAGTGGAATAAAATTCAATAGAAATCATCACCAACCGTCATTTGCTAACAGTGACTGAAGCATGTTATTGGTACAATAATCAATTGATAACAAAAAAAGGGACTACCATATCAATTATTATGATAATTTTGCCTGCAAAAATCAGCTTTCCAAATTTCGGGCATATAACGTGTTAGGGTACCGGTCAATCAGAATATAACACCTAGAGGGGGTGAATAGATGTAAGCAGTCAATATGTCTGCTTTTCAAATTTATGCGCAGAGAATCAAGATGATCTTTGGCTTACACAAGCCACTAACAACCCAAAAGATGATTGACTCACACTCACAGGGTATGAGAAATCACATGATTGAAAAAACAAATTGGTGCACTCAAACTTTGCACAAATATGAAAAAGCTTTGTTTTTGCTAAACAAGAAACCAAGAATGCTTTTCACAAAGCAAGATTTTTCTCTCAAAGATTTGACTCTAAAGAACAAGGTGAATATCTCACAAGGAACTTGGGATTTCGAAAATTGTAGGCTCTCAAGTTATAAATTTTTTGTAAGTTTGTAAGTTGTTCAAATTGTGAGAGAAACTTGGTCATTTATAGTTTTCTAGTTTCAACAGATTTAATCGATTAAATGACCTCTTAATCGATTAATGGTTTGAAATTTAACATTTTTCTGTTGAACATAATCGATTAACAGAATACATAATCGATTATAACTGCCAAGATTCAAAAACTAGAGCTACTGGAACTCTAATTAATCGATTAAAATAACTTTTAATCGATTAACAGGTATGTGTAGTCAGATAATCGATTATATAACTGTTAGCATCAATTATAAGAAAAACTATAAGTTTTCTTGGTTAAGAGGTAACCCTCCAAAATAGATAGGTACTTATATGATGCATGATTTTCATAGAAAATATAATTTTGATGTAATCTACTAAAATGAAAAATGATGACTAGCAAAAACAGATTTTTTGGCTAACTTACGAGCGCGTGAGACGATCATCATTTTGGGTTACCTAACCTAGACTCAAAGCTAAGCAATCATCTTAGGACTTCTAGAAAAATTAAAAACCTTCCTAGACTCAGAGTCTTGGTCATGTTGGATGTTGATGCGTCCAGTCTTCAAGCTTTTCAAGTCGGCTTTGTCTTCATCGAAACATAGGCAAGAAACAGATGTTGCAATTTGACTAGTACTTGCAATTTCAATCTCCCCCTTTTTTATGATGACAAACCTTGAAATAGTTGAGCTTAGAAACAACTTGACGATGGACTGATGTTATAAATGTAGCGATCAGAGTAGTCAAAAACTTTGCACATCTCCCCCTCAACTTAATCTCCCCCTCATTATGTGCATGAGGAGAGTTGGGTTTTTGAGTATTAACTCCCCCTTTCTTTTTGAGTTGCGAAAGCATTTAGAATAATCATGCAAACACGTCAGAATAACAACAACCAAATCTTTCTCCCTCTTTTGGCATGATCAAAAAGGTCATTAACCGGACCGCTTTTCCAAAGGTAGGAAAGATAACAGCTTATATATATATATGAAACATTGATTAAGGACAACAGATAATCAATTATCCACTATAACAGAAAAATAGTGGAGAATTTTCTACAATATCTATGCTACATAGCAGTAATAGCACATTTTTATGCGACACATATAGAGATATTCTAACAGAACCAGCAAAAGTGTCACATAAAGCAAGCTAATAGCAAAAATAGAAAGACAACAACAGTTAGAGTTAAGTAGTCAAATAGTCATATTGTAAACGGAACACAATAATAGTTCAGCAAGGAATACATATAAAGCAGTGGAAGAGAAACAACAACAGACACAACAGACTCAAGGCTAACACAGCTCCTACCTAGACTGGTCAACTATCCTAGACAGGTTCTAACTAGGTTTGTTGGAAGGATGAGGGTTTGAGCCGGTCGACATAGTCTACAGTATGAAAGCAATCCAATCAATCTTTCCCCTAGTCTGGTCATTCTCCCTTTGGATGTCAGCAGCAAGCCTATCGTATAGGTTCATTAACCCTGAGTCCACACTGTCATTCAGTGCTTGAAGTACAGCATCTACTCTCTGATTCAAGAGTTGCTTCAGTGCGTCTAGATGTGCTAAACCAAATGGAAGAGCTTGAGATGCTTCAGGAGCCATAGGTGGAACTGTAGGTTGCTCCTGCTATTCAGCTGAAGTTTCTTCATCTGAAAGGTCCAAGTCGACAGTAGTCAAATAGTCTTCCTGATACATCCGAGTGCCAGTGATCTTATAGATGCCCATTTTGTGAATCAAATACTCACCCAGTTGATGGTCATGTGTGTTGGTCAGTTTTATTTCAACATTCGAGGTATTGATCTTCATATGATCAATAATCCTTGAGATGAAGATCCCATAGGCAAGTAATCTGGATGATGAGGTTGCAATCCCTGACATAACTTTCAGAATTTCTGCAAGTCAGTTGACTAGTATACCTTGCTTAATGGCAAAGATCATCCTCAAATCATTTGTTGTTGGTTGTGCATGATTTGTGTTTCGCTGAACTAACATGTATGAAACTACATAGTGTAAGATACAATTTTCAACCGTAAGAGACCGAACTTTAGTCAGACCTCTTGGTTTTACCGAAACAGTGTCTCTCAAACATGATCTGTAAGTTGTTAATGCCTCAAAATTATCCCATTGCTCGTTTTCACGATTGCCTAATGGTTCACCAGAACTACTTAAACCACCAACAGCTAAAAAAAGTTCCTCATCCAGCACAATCAATTTTCCTTTTACCATGGTTATATATCGACCATTTTTGTAGAAGAAATTACTGTAGAATTCACAGATTAATGAAGGATAAAGTTTACCGTGTAGTTCAATGAAGGTATTGGTACCTTGAACTTCAAGCTCATGAGGAAACTGGAAGCCTTCCTCTACCAGCCATGACACGTCTGCATAATGAACATAAGCTAATTTTCTACCATGAAACCTAGCCAGCCTTGATGCTTGCAATTCAGGGGCGAAGAAATGATCCCTTTTCTTAGTGGGTCTGCAACTTGGAGTTGCAGATGAAAGGCCTCCTGTTTCAAATGTGTGACACAGACGATTTGCGATGGTCTTCATTCTCTTGGGTCGATGTTCAGCCATGAGTGTGGAAGATGAGGTTTAGGTTAGGGTTTAGGTGTGAAATGGGGGCTTATGATCCAAGCAGGCAATAAACAATGAGACCAAGTAAAAATGGAGACTTACGTTAGGGTGTTCAAACAAGGATGCAAAAAAAAATGAGGAACATCACCATGGATCCTCGAGAGAAGGAGGAACAATGACGGTTCAAAATGCCTAACTGTCATATATACTGTCGTCGATAATCGATTAAATGGAGTGTTTAATCGATTAACGATGTGTAGATTTTCAAAATATTTGAAATTTGATGCCCAGGTAATTGATTAAGCATTTCTATTAATCGATTATTTACACAAATAGAGACTCTTCAAAATGAGTTTAGGCCCAGGTAATCGATTAAATCAAGCTTTAATCGATTATTTTGACAGAATTTTGACATTTTCAGCATTTTGCGTGTGTGACATAGTGTGGCAACTAGACACTCTATAGACTTGGATAACTTTTAAGTTAAGAAAAACACATTCACTTAAACATACATGAAACAACAGGATATCATAAGAACATTTTCATTCAAAGCATTATAATTCACATGAGCACATATTGAGATCAAGCAAGGTGTAAGTTTCTAAAAAAAGGCAACCAAAATAAATTAGTTTAGATAACTATCATCAAGGATTCCTAACTCTCTTTGTAGAGTATAGAATGTGTCCCTTGGCAGGGGTTTGGTGAAAATATCGGCTAATTGTTTGGTAGTTTCAACAAATTCAATCACACAATCACCTTTTTGCACATGATCTCGAAGAAAATGATGTCTAATTTCTATATGCTTTGTTCGTGAATGCAAGACGGGATTCTTTGATAGGTTTATGGCACTATTATTATCACACTTGATGGGAATCCGATCAAGCTTTAGACCATAGTCTAGAGGTTGCTACTTCATCCAGAGGATTTGAGCGCAACACACCCCGCAGCAATATATTCTGCTTCGGCGGTGGATAAAGCAACGCATGCTTGCTTTTTACTATGTCACGACACAAGTGAATTACCAATCAAGTGGCATGTTCCACTTGTACTCTTACGATCCAACTTGAATCCAGCAAAGTCGACATCGGAGTACCCTGTAAGGACCCAAATTCTACCCTTGAAAATTTTTCATTTATTTTAATCATTTCTTACATACAGTCATCACCTTACTTAAAAACTCTCAAGAATCACTCTTTACCCTATTATATTATCATACAAATTTATGTTGCGGAAAAACATAATTCGTTCAATTAGCAATTACCGCATACAACCAGTTATGGGTCTCCCAAAGTTATAACGTCCATAACTACACCTCTTCATATTATCCTAAACAGATTTACATTCATCCCATAATGTTATCAAATCAACTACAATGTCAAATAACGATAAAGACAAACAAGATAATAAACACATAAGCTTCCTAAGTGAGCTTCCTCTTCAAATCATTCATTTACCTACAATGAGATTATCATGAACAACACACAAAACAATGGAGTAAGTCATTAGTTCAAAACTAACATCACATGATAATCCACATTTCAAATACGATTAAGCTTTAATATAATTCGAAAACACACATGTGAAATTGTAAACATTCATATCATCTTCCTTTAATTTCCACTTTACTCATATTCATCCTATAGTATATATATCTCATAATATATATTCTATAGTATGCATATTACGTTCTTTCGAAACATCATCCTTCTCATTATTCATATTCACCTTATAGTATATATATCTCAAAATATATATCCTATAGCATGTATATTACTTTCATTCTCAACATCTTCCATTTTCATCCTTCATATTCACCCTATAGTATATATATCCCATAATATATATCCTATGGCATGAATATTACTTTTATCATTCACATCTTCATTGTCATCCTTCATATTTACCCTATAGTATATATATCCCATAATATATATTCTATAGCATAAATATTACTTTTATCATTCTTAACATCTTCCTTTTTATCACTCATATTCACCATATAGAATATATATCACATACTATATATCATATAGCATGCGTATGACATTCTTTGTGACTTTCTCATTTCTCGTCATTCATATTCACCATATAGAATATATATCCCATAATATATATCTTATAACATGCATATGACATTCATTGTGACATCCACATTTCTCATCGTTCATATTCACACTTAATCGTATTCATCGATTTCATTTTCCACACCACATCGGGCAGGCCGAGTTATTACCCCATACCACATCGGTCAGGTTGAGTTATTACCCTAGACCACATCGGGCAGGTTGAGTTATTACCCCATATCACATCGGGCAGGTCGAGTTATTACTCCATACCACATCGGGCAGGTCGAGATATTACCCCATACCACATCGGGCAGTTCGAGTTATTACCCCATACCACATCGGGCAGGTCGAGTTATTACCCCATACCACATCGGGCAGATCGAGTTATTACCCCATACCACATCGAGCAGG
This sequence comes from Lupinus albus, assembly GCA_009771035.1. Taxonomy (NCBI): domain Eukaryota; kingdom Viridiplantae; phylum Streptophyta; class Magnoliopsida; order Fabales; family Fabaceae; genus Lupinus; species Lupinus albus. Next base: position 6,448,293 of record CM020021.1, on the reverse strand, counting down.
TCGAGTTCACAATTATTCCACTACCACTCCGGGTAGGACAACAATAATAGTCTACTACCACTCCGGGTAGGACAACAATAATAAACCGCTACCACTTCGGGTAGGGTGTCCACAATAAACCACCACCTATTCGGGCAGGGTAACAACAACATTCTTACAAACACATTACCTCTTCCACATACCTCATTCACATCAGCGAGTATGATTTAGAGACACTTATCCCTTACCTTGGTGAGTGTTGGGGATCGATTCCGAGTAACTTTAAAAGTCTCCTCCGCGATTTCCTCCAACCTTAGGATCTTTCCTCATTTCCACCAATAACAACAATGTCAGTCATTTATTCCAAAATAACACATAAACAACTCGTATTTCATCATCAGACATACAAGGGATTCATATATTTTCAATATTTCCAAAACTACTTCAATACAAGTTTCCAAATATCAAAACATACATGTTTATCTAATATATCAACATCAAAGCACAAACTCATCATTCACATTTAACATTTTATCCATTTCTCTTTTTACTCATATTCTCATATTGGGGGTTTTGGGGTTTTCATGAATAACTCACATAACCTTTCCATTCATCAAATACCAACTCTAAACCAAGAGTTTACAAGAGAAAAACAACATAAAACGAACCAGAACTCGAAAGGATGAGTTTCCATGGTTTCTCATATTTTGAAAATAGATCCATCATACCCAAAACAAGTTAGAGAGGAAGAAGAAGAGTTAGGAACAAGAGGTTTACCTCTTCTCAAGCTCTAAGATGAGTCCTAAGGCTCTTTTCTCTTGAAAAGCTCTTCTCTCTCTCTTCTCTTCAAAGTTCTAACCCTAAAATGTGTTTGGGGTTTCTATTTTAAAGAGGTGTCGTCGGGTTCTCGCTCAAGCGAGCCAATTCTCGCTCAGGCGAGAAAATTCCGCCTCTGTTTTTTTTTTAAATTTCAGATCTGACGCTCTCGCTCAAGCAAGGGATTCTCGCTCAAGCGAGTATCTCACAATGTCAACAGCCCTAAATTGCCATTTCTCGCCCAGGTGAGACAACTCTCGCTCAGGCGAGAATCCTTAAGTATAGCCTAGGATTTCACCCTCCTAGGGAATCCTTTCTCGCTCAAGCGAGACTTCCAGGACTGATACTATAATTTTAAAGACTCAAAATTAGGGTGTTACATACCCTATCAGAGACATTGCGGCATCCCGAGAATACCACAACCCCGTATTTATAGTTCCTTTCATATATTTCATGATACGTTTCACAGTAGAGAAATGTGATTCTTTAGGAACAGGCTGATATCTAGCACACATACACACACTGAACATAATATCAGGGCGACTAGCAGTTAAGTACAGTAAAGATCCTAAAATGCCCCGATACTTAGTTACCTTAATTGCTTTTCCTTTTTCGTCTTTATCAAGATAGCAGTAGGATGCCATAGGAGTTGAAGCTTCTTTTGCTTTGTCCATATCAAATCTCTTCAATAGCCCCAGGAAGAACATTAATTCTCCCATCATTGACATCTCGAACTCGCCTTTCATAAGATCTGAAAATTCTTTACAAAGAGAGTCATTAGTAGCACCAAATATTATGTCGTCAACATAAATTTGTACTAATTGAATATTGTTTTCAGATTTGGATATGAAAAGTGTTGTATCAACCTTTCCTCTTACAAATCCCTTCTCCAATAAGAGTGAACTCAACCTATTATACCAAGCTCTAGGAGCTTGTTTAAGGTCATACAATGCCTTTTTGAGTTTGAACACATGATTTGGGAATTTTTAGTTTTCAAATCTAGGAGGTTGTTTTACATAAACTTCTTATTGAATGTAACCATTCAAGAAGACACTTTTCACATCCATTTGAAACAGCTTAAAGTTCATTATAGATGCAAAGGACAACAACATGTGAATGGCTTCCAACCTAGCAACAAGGGCGTAGGTTTCGTCATAATCAATACATTCTTATTGATTATAACCTTGTGCCACCAAACGAGCTTTTTTTCTAATAATTAAGCCAGATTCATCTAGTTTGTTACGAAAGACCCATCTAGTGCCTATGATCGAATGATCTTTAGGCGCAGGGACTAAATCCTAGACATTGTTACGTTCGAACTGGTTTAGCTCTTCTTGCATAGCTAAACCCCAGTGTTCATCTTCTAGGGCCTCATTAACATTCTTTGGCTCAATTTGAGAAACAAATGCAACAAAATGACAAATATTGTTTAGTGATCTTCGGGTTACCACTCCCGAAGATATGTCACCTATGACGTTATCAATGGAATGATCCTTCTTTGTTTTCCAAGCTCTTAGAAAATCAGAATTCTCTACATCCTCTTGATTTTCTTGAGTAGGACTTTCAGGTTCTGGTTCGTTTGAATATGGTTCCTCTTGTGTACCTGAAATATTTTCAGCAATATCCTTTCTCTTCTCTTTTGGAGAAGATTCATCAAATTGCACGTGTACAGATTCTTCAACATGCATTGTACGTTTATTATTGACTCTAAAAGTTTTACTACTAGGTGAATAACCGAGAAAGATGTCTTCATCTACTTTTAAGTCGAACTTATCCAGAAGTTCTTTTCCATTGTTTAAAATAAAACATTTACATCCAAAAACATGCAGATTTGAAATATTCGGCTTACGACCTTTTAAAAGTTTGTAAGTAGTTTTTGAAAGTGAACGTCCTATCAATACACGGTTAATCACATAGCAAGCTGTATGCACTGCGTCAGCCCGGAAATATTTGAGCACTTTGCTGTCATTTAGCATGTAAGGACCCAAATTCTACCCTTGAAATTTTTTCCTTATTTAATCCAATTTCATGCATTTAACGATAAATTATAATTACCGAGTGAATGAACTTATTTAAAAGATCTCACTTCCTTCCTCACACCCAATCTATAAACCAAAAGTAACATATCAAATCAGATAGCAGAAAAACATAATTCGTATTAATGTAACTTAGTAACGACCGCATACAATTAGCTATGGGTTTCCAAAACACCCATAGCTACATATATCCCGAGTTACTAGTTTTCATGATTAATACCATGTACAACAATCATGTTCATAGTTACAAAATAGTTAGTTCAAGTACAACCAATGAGATTACAAAAGAATGGATAAGAGACATAAAAAAAATAAAAGTCTCTAAGCTCCTAATCAAAAACACCCATACTCCTTCCACCTACCTGCAATGGGATTAACATTGACAATACACCAAGAAACACAAAGGAGTAAGTCGTTAACTCAACAAATATCAATGTAAGTTAATCCACATTTAATAAGGTTAAATAAACCGTTTAAAATCAAGTTTTCTTAAAAGCCAATTTCAACGTTCATACTTTTGAAAACGATGCTACATAACTTGAGCCAAAGTTTGCTACATTGCTTGAGCCAAAGCTTGCTACATTACTTGAGCCAAAGTTTGCTACATTGCTTGAGCCAAAGCTTCCTACATTACTTGAGCCAAAGTCGCTAACCAATCATGGTCGGCTAAAAACGAGTTTTATTTCCATTGGCACTCCACCAATACATTTTCCGAGTTTTATTTTCATTGGCACTCCACCAATACATTTTCCGAGTTTTATTTTCATTGGCACTCCACCAATACAAAAAAAACAGTAAATACACCCGACATCATTACAAACATATACATATATGCTTATAACTACAAAGTGATTTATGATTTATTTCATTTCTCCGAGTTTTATTTCCATTGGCACTCCACCAATACATAAACGGTAAATCCACTCCTCGTTGTTACAAACATACCCATATATGCTTATAACAACTAAATCATTTACGCTTCATTGCATTATTTCGAGTATTATTTCCATTGGCACTCCACCAATACATAAATGGTAAATTCACTCCTCTTTGTTACAAACATACCCATATATGCTTATAACAACTAAGTGATTTACTACACCGTTCATTATCCACATCAGAAAATCCACACATTTTCTATCACGGTGCATAAGTTAAAGACTTATCCTTACCTCGGTGAGTGTTGGGTTTGGGTTCTAGGCAACTCCTCAAGTTCCACCAACATCGCCTCCAACTTTAGGATCTTTCCTCATCCCACAATATAACACAATGTTAGTCATTTATTCCAAATATCATATAAACAACTTATATTGCATTATTTAACCATACGAAATATTTATCATATTTTCGATATTAGAAAGTAAACTCATCTTCTACCTCTAGCATTTTACCCATTTTCTATTTTAGCCACATTTTCTCTTTAGGGTTTTGGGGTTTTCATGACTCAACCCAAAAACCCTCTCATTTCTTGAAATACTAACTTTATACCAAGAGTTTACAAGATAGAATACATAAAAATGAACCATAACTCAAAAGGGTGAGTTTCCATGGTTTCTCTCATTTTTAGAAGAGATCCAACATACCCAAAAAGAGTTCCAAAGAGAAGAAGAGAGTTAGAATCAAGAGTTTTACCTCTTCTCAAGCTCTTGGATGAGTATCAAAGCTTGGAAAAGCTCTCTTCTCTCACATCTCTTCTTTTCTTAACCCTAAAATGTGTTTGGGGGTTTCTCATTTAATGCAACTCATCAGGTTCTCGCTTAAGCAAGCTCATTCTCGCTCAAGCGAGAAAATCCCGCCCATTTTAAAAACTCAGATCTGATCCTCTCGCTCAAGCGAGGGATTCTCGCTCAAGCGAGAATCTCACAGTCTCAACAGCCCCAAAATGTCATTTCTCACCCAGGCAAGCCAACTTTCGCTCAGGCGAGAATCCTCTAGTATAGCCCAGGATTTCACCCTCCCAGGCGAGAATCTCTCGCTCAAACGAGGATCCCAGGACTGATACTATAATTTTAAAGACTCAAATTTAGGGTGTTACGTAGCATGGCACGAGCTAACTCCTCTAAAACACGTTCTTCCTCCCAACAACTTCATTTTGTTGAGGGGTGCGAGGAGCAGAAAATTGATGGTGTATGCCATGTTTATCGTAATACTTGACAAAGTGGTGATTCTCGAACTCACCACCATGATCATTTCGAATGAACACTATCTTATGGTTAAATTGATTTTGCAATTTCCTGGCAAGCGATTTAAAAGTTTTGAAAGCGTCGCTTTTCAAAGATAAGAACAGAGTCCATGTGAACCGGAAAAAGTCGTCAACTACCACTAGAGCATAATGACTGCCTCTAAAACTCATTATTTGTGAAGGTCCAAACAAGTCCATGTGGAGTAATTCTAATGGTCTTGTAGTGAAAATCACATTTTTAGATGAAAAAGAATTTTTCGCTTGCTTACACCTTTGACAGGTGTGGCAAATATCTTTAGTTTTGAAATTTAATTTTGGCAGTCCTACAACAAACTCTTTTGACACTATCTTTTCCACATGTCGTAGATGGATATGTGTTAACCTTCTATGTCAGGTCCAGATATCATTCTCATTTGAAATAAGACATTTTGAAAATATAGAAGTGATATTGTCTAGATTAACCATATAGATATTGTTAGTTCGGTGACTGACGAACTTAACATTATTGTCTACGCCATCATGGATAATACAAAGGTCAGATTCGAAAGATACCTTGTTACCTATATCGCATAGTTGACTGATACTGAGTAGGTTGTGCTCCAAGCCTTCAACATATAGCACGTTTTCCACAATTGTCTGAGAAGCATTTCATACTCTTACGATTTCAAGGATCTTTCTTCTCCGTAAGTGACGTAACCCTTGTCTCAGAGTGTAAGATCCAAGAATTTGGACTTATCACCCGTCATATGTCTAGAACACCCACTGTCGAGATACCAGTGTTGTCCGAGTGTTCGTAGACATACCTGCAAGACACAAATTACATACTTTTAGGTACCCATGTTATATTGGGTCCTTTCTTGTTAGTAATAGAACCTGATGTACATTTGGCTACCCACACATACTTGCCACTTGGCACTCTGTGCCGTTTAATGTAGCAAGAGCCAGATGTGTGACCATGAACACCACAATAGAAACAAGTAGGCAGTTTATGATTAATAACATGAGATATACTAGCTACATGCTTTCTAAAAGGTCTCTTTTTGCTTTTATGTTTGAACCCAAGACCAATTCTATTTCCTATGTTCTTTGACGAAGCAAGTAATCTGTTAAGATTTTGACTGTTGTATGTGAACTTTATAATTTTGTTTTTCAGTTCGTCATTTTCCATTTTCAGTTCACAACAAGTTTCACATATAGGAGTCTCAATAACTTTAGTAGAACACATACATGAAGCACTAGAGTAGATGAGATCAAGAGTTTCATTTTCAATTTTAAGTTCATCCATTTCGTTTTGCATGATAGCAATTTTCTTTTCATGCAATAAAATAATTCTTTTTCGATCTACATTTATTTTGGCTACTTTCTTAAGTTCTTCATGCAGTTCAACAAAAACATTATACAATTCATCATATGTAGGTAAGTTACTTGAGATAGAACAGGAACTAGAGTCGTAAGAATTTACCTCATCTAGTTCGTTATCCTTAGTAGAAGTACTAGCTTCATTATCCTTCACCATTAGACAGATATTTGCGGTTTCCACTTTTTCAGAGGTGCTTGTTGTTGAACTCTCTTCAGGGACATCCCAAACGATGTATGTTTTCTTGGACTTGAATTCCCGAGGGGTGTTCTTCTCGCCATCGACTTTCTTTAGATAAACTGGGCATTGATACTTCAGATGTCTAACTTTGCCGCATTCATGACACGTGAATTTTTATTTTGAGTTCATGTGTTTGAAGGTCGAGTTGCGAGTTTCTTTCTTTTGAAACCTATTTGATCTTCCTCTCTTCTTTAGAAATTTGTTGAATTTTCGTACTAGAAGCGTCATGGTTTCAATGTCGATTTCTGAATCAGACTCATCATCATCCTTATCTTCTTGGTCCTGAGAGGTGGATGCTTTCAGTGATATTCCCTTTTTACGCTTGTGTGATTCTTCATGTAAGGTCAGGCGTCCAAGCTTCATCTCATGTTCTTGGAGCTTGCCGAAAAGAGTTGCTTATGCCATCGAATCAAGATCCTTTGATTCCATGATAGCAGTCACCTTTGGTTGTCAGTTCATGTCAAGGCATCTTAAGACTTTGTTAGTTAATTCTCCTTTTGAAAAAGTCTTATCGAAGGCAACTAGATGATATACAATATGAGTAAAATGCTTTTGCATATCACCAATAGATTCATTTGGAAACATGCGAAACAGTTCATATTCATGAGTTAAAGCATTCAATCTAGTGCGCTTGACCTCACTAGTGCCTTCGTGAGTCACTTGTAAAGTGTCCCACATTTCTTTGGCACTATTACATTGTGAGACTCGAAAGAACTCATCGTAAGATAGTGCGGACGTGATGATGTTTTTAGCTTTCAAATTGTGTTGCACTTTTCTTTTCTCATCATCAGTCCACAAGCTCTTAGGTTTATCTTTCGTCTCACCTTCCACTAAGTATAGTGGTGTGTAAGGACCATTCATAACGGAATCCCAAATATCCGTATCAATGGCTTCTTCGAAGATTCTCATCCTCACTTTCCAGTAGGCGTACCTCTTGCCACTGAAAATCGGTGGACGGTTAATGGATGCACCATCACCGCCAAAAGGATTGGTAGAGCCCATCATATGATTTCTCGAGGATCAACGATTGATGCGGTTAAGCTAGCACTCACGTACTAGCTCTGATACCACTTGTTAGGGTACCGGTCAATCAGAGTATAACACCTAGAGGGGGGTGAATAGGTGTAAGCGGTCAATATGTCCGCTTTTCAAATTTATGCGCAGAGAATCAAAAATCACGAAAATATTCAGTAATAATCGATTATAACTGCCAAGATTCAAAAACCAGAGCTACTGGAACTCTAATTAATCGATTAAAATAACTCTTAATCGATTAACGGGTCTGTGCAGTCAGATAATCGATTATATCACTGTTAGCATCAATTATAAGAAAAACTATAAGTTTTCTTGGTTAAGAGGTAACCTTCCAAAATAGATTGGTACTTAGTATGATGTATGATTTTCATAGAAAATATAATTTTGATGCAACCTACTAAAATGAAGAATGATGACTATCAAAATCAGATTTTTAGGCAAACTTACAAGCGCGTGAGACGATCATCATTTTGGGTTACCTAACCTAGACTCAAAGCTAAGCAATCATCTTAGGACTTCTAGAAAAATTAAAAACCTTCCTAGAGTCAGAGTCTTCGTCATGTTGGATGTTGATGCGTCAAGTCTTCAAGCTTTTCAAGTCGGCTTTGTCTTCATCGAAACACATGCAAGAAATAGATGATGCAATTTGACTAGTACTTGCAATTTCATAACGATGATGAGTCAAGTCAATTAGTATCAGCAATATTTGTAAGACATTGGAATCAAAGTTTAACCTTAACATGATATCTTTATATGACAATGACTTTCTATAAAGACAATTCAACCGTATTCTCAAAATGATTAAATGATAACCTTATTTCCTAATGACATGACATGAAAGTGGTTCTGATACTACTTGTTGAAAAAATACTTGAGATAGACTTTAATAATGGTAGGAGAAGACTTTATATACTTAAATATACATAATACTAAAGACGATGAACAATACTATTATCATATATAGTCAAGATCTTTCATGTCAAATCATCAAGAAGAAATATAGAACTAGAACTTGAGCGGAAGCGTACCTTAATGTATTCATTGAGAATATGATAGATAAACTTTAATTGTCCTTAGTCTTGTATTCACCAAATGCATGTTCATAGTAGAACATGTAGGTTTGTTGGTCTTCCAATTGTAGACCACCCTTAGCCTTAGTTTCTCCTTTAATGGGATGAAGAGAATAGTGATTTTGTTGTTGTGTTGTTGTGTCTACAATTGGGGACCATAACCCCTATTTATAAGAAGTTCATAATTCCCTTCCACGAAGGGTGATGCCACTTGATTTTCTTATTTCCAATTTTTCCCATCATAAAAGAGAAATAAGACTTTAGGTATCTAAACAATAATTTTCATGATAATTATGTCTATACCCATGAACCTTACTTGAAGTAAATCAGTTTAATGTGTGACTACTAATCATAATGACCTTAAACACATTTAAACGTTACATCTGTGACCCAAAATTTCTTAAATATTCATGATGCTTTGTCTGGATGTATTTTTTATTTGATCATATTAATAATTATTTTAGTGGAAACTTTTGTGAGATTTACATGGTAATAGTGTGATCTAACACATCATTTGGCAACTTACTAAGTTATGAACTTCTTGAGTTATCAGTAGGCCAGATTATTGTCTTGGGCCTCACTTGCGGCAAATGCTTTCTTATGGCTGTAAGAGAAGTACTTAGTGAGATATTTCCAAATTCACAACATGGGTAATTAATTAGTTAGAATGTAGTAATGTTAATTTTTTAAATACTTTGTTAATCACTAATTGTTTTTGTTGACATGTTTTGTTGTAACCACTTGTTGAACTTCAAGCTCCGATTTTGGTCTTCAATGCTAACAAAGTTCTAGGCAGTTGTAATGGCTTATAATGAAACCATGTTTAATGCTTGTATGAGAAAAATCAACAATGATGTTGTAGAATGATTGCTAGATGCTAATAGGCCTAAAAGTATATCGGCAAGGCAAATAAGATAACATTAATCCGAATAACTCTACCTCCAAAGGAAATGTGTTTCCTTTTCTAAGATGATAACATTGGCTTCGACCTCTCAACAAGGGGCGTCCAGACCTCTACTCGTCAAATATTAACTCAAACTGGTATACTTGAGAGTTCAAATAAACAAAGAATGTATTTTATCACTGATATGTTGTGGTCTTAACACTGGCCAAGTAGAATAACATTGTCACCAAATGTAAGTTGAGAGACACCAACCTCTTCTAGACCCACTTTATAAGGTTTAAATATTCCTTTTGATGTTGCATGCCTCATCAATCCTTCAACAACAATAAGAAAAAGGATTAAAAACAATTTTTTAAAACATCCTTCATAAAACATCCTTCATGAATCAAATCATATTAGTGAAAAACGATAAGTTCTTGAACATGTGTCTCTCATATCACATGTAAACTTAATCATTCAAACCATGTAGAAGATGAATCTTGAGAAATTATAATTTATACAAAATAAGAGTGGCTGTAGATTACTAATCTTTATATTTGATATGAGATTAATCCTCTTTGAAGATATTGCAGACTGTTCGTCAATAATAATGGAGAATATTTTCTATTTTCATCTTGTTCTTTTCTATGATTTTCTATCTTAATGACAAAGATAAATACAATGTTTAAGTCATTTTTGTGTGATTATAATGTTTTCATCAAGCATTATATAGCCTCTTTTTCCGAGGGTAATATCATTTCATTCACGTAGTTTTATTCGAGAGTTATATTCCTCTAAATTTCAAAGAATATATCACATCTCTATTCACAAATAAACAATTTTACTTTTATGCTGACCCTCTATCACCCTTTTCATGATTGTGCTAAGAAATTTATACATATATATTTTTATATATATTCAGGTATATTGGCATGTTAGATGTATTCAGTGCATCTATGCATGCATACACACAAAAACAAATGCGCACTACATGAATTTCCTCCAATATGTAAAACAGAATTCCTTATATATAGAAAATAAGATTTAGAATAGCTGGGGTGTAAGGGGAGTTATGCCTTATCAGAAATAAGAATAATTGATATGAAATATTATATCTTATTTGAATAGTTAAGATTAAAAGATATATGTATATGACTATCAAGTATCCAATAACTAACTTTTAATCATAACCATTCATGATTGGTTGTAAGACTTATATTTATTGTTCTTATGGTTTTTATATAAAAAATCATTTCAAAATTGTTTTCACACTTCCGTTATCCTAAAATTTCAAATGCCTATATATACTATAGAAATTGAGTATTGCCTTTGAATATTATTGTTGTCTCGAGTAAGACTCATCTTCATTAATGGAGAGACAGGTGAAGTGAAGAAGTAAAGGAAATACAATATGCATTAACATTTATATCATTTTTATTTAAAAGAAGATTACATTTTTATGTCTCCATCATCAAATCATGATTGGTATGTATTCAATTTTTATTTGTAAAATGCTGACTCGTGATGGACCACATACATGGGTCCTCATACTAGTGAGCCCCAAATATAACATTCTAGTCCCCTAATTTCTCACATTTGAGGTCACCTACGCATATAAATTATAAAATATATAGTGGGAGTAGTTTACAAAAGAGAGTATCAACATGGATCTTAGTCACGCCATAACAATTCCATAATTGAAAATTTTAATGTGATTATTCAAACCGACCCTAACAACCACCATTGAAAAACTTGACAATTATACCGTTAGGGAAGGAATCCACCATGGTACCTACTAATCTTATTGGGGGTGAGAGTATAAATAAAGATATTCCTTATTATCATTATTATACATAAAATTCTTCTTAAAATGAGTTTGTACAATAATCAAGCAAGCAAAGGTGTAGTGAGTTGAGAAGTTTCCCTCCATAGCCCGGTGTGTCTTTATTTTATGGATAAGATACTAATCGTTTTTGAAAGAATGTATAGTTGCCCCATCATTATGTTTTCTTCGGTTTAGGGGAGAAAATGAGATAAGAAAAATTGATAAGAAATAGAGAGGGGAGAAAGAAATATGAGAAAATTGTAATAGATTTTTGTATTGTTTGGTAAGTGAGAAAAACAAGAGAACGAGAAAAGAAAGAGATAAAAATAAATATTTGAATGACAAACATGTCCATACAATAAAAAGAGTATAATTAATAATAATTAAATAATTAATATTATAATACAAATAAATGATAATTATCAACATAACAAATTTATTTTAAATTAAATATTATAATGTAAAATATTAAAATTTGTTGATTGTAATGCAATTGTCACACAAAAATTTCATTAAATCAATTAATTTAATGTGTAGTAGTTTGTGTAAGAAAACAAAATGAGGAAAAATATTTTTGTCATTGCCTAATATTTCTCTTCTCCTTTCTATTTTCTTTGCACTCAAGAGAGAGTGATTTTGGGCATGTGTCCCACATGATTTTAGTTTTTCTTTCTTATTTCACATCTAAACTAAATGAGAGAAATACACTAACTCTCTCATCTTTCTCTCTTCACAAATTTTTTCTGATCTAATTCTTGCATACCAAATGAATATTAAGTGTTATTCCCGACAATTGAACATTTGACCTTTAACTTAACATAATATATGATGATCTAGTGAGACCTTACAAATATAAATGTATAAATAACATTATTCCTGCCCCATAAGGCCATTGACTAATCCAACTTTAAATTAGGTAAAATCACAATAGGCTTTCTTTGGTAGTTGAAATTTATTCCAATATATTAGAAAGCTGTAATTGTTTTCTTCCGGCTAAACTTATGTGCTTCTTGATGCTCTTTCCAAATCTTATTATAATATATTTTTATTGAATTACATAGACTAATAAGCAATAAGTTTTCTTGATTTTTGAAAAATATATTATGAGATTACAATTTTATTTTCCTAAATTATATTGTAAAATTAATAGATTTATTGTTTTTCATTAATGAAAAAAAGGAAAAAGTGATAAGTATTGCATAGAAAATATAAATTACAGTAAATAAGTTATGGAAAATTATGTTTTATTACTTATATATATACCAAAATATCATGTTCAACACAAATGTAGAAACAGAGTGTAACAAAAAAAAAGTAAGAACATTGTTCTCTATCAAGTTCATGATGCAATTATTTATGAAAGGAAAATAATATATTCTCATATTAAATCCTCTTACTAATCAAGAAAGCGATTTATATAATAAAATAATACTTTACTTAGCAATAAGAAGAGGGAACGAAACCTGAAGCACGTAAAAAGAAGAGCCTAACAAGCACTTGCTTTCTGCTATATATAATTGTATTTTTTTTCAAGAAATGCCAAAATTTAAAAGTATGAAAAATTCTTTGGCATACCGTATCTCAAAAGAAGAACCCACTGCAGTCTCTACACTCTCCAAGGGACAAGACTATACACAAAGATTATATATGTACCTATATATTATATTATATAATATTATAAAGAATAAGTAAATCCTTTCACGCATGCAAGAATTATGATATTATATAACCCATTGTACTTCAAAATAGCACAGAAAAAGTAAATTCCTTGCGTTTTTAGACCTTAATAGTTTAATTTTAAAAATTTAGAATGGTCATCAAAAACTTTATATATGGGTTAAATTATTTACTTTTAGCATGTTTTATGATATACAATAGATATTAATTTAATTCTAAAAATGATTAATTTAATTTACATTTGAAAAAATTTAGAAGCATTTTGAGATTTTTAATAAATTAAAATAGTATAGTCGAAAATCATGGGATACCGAAATAACTATTTATTCTGTTTAAAAATCTAAAACATGTATTTTTCGCGTTACAATGTTCCGCCTCTATTAATACCCACAGGGCAGGGTTTAAAGTTGGAACAAAAATTAAGGGGAAATAAGCTTTAGACATTCTTGAGACTTCTGCTGAACTGTTATCACACAAGTAACGAGAAAGGACAACTTTTGAATATATTAAGAAGGGATCTTAATCAGTGAGAGAAAAAATATGAAGAATTATAAGAGCACAAATTATGTATTTCATTTATATTTGTCATCAATTATAAATTGACACGTTAATTAAAGTTGCACGATAAATTAACCAAAAATTAACAAAACATAAATGTGAGTTTGTAATTGGTGGCATATATAAATGACATAGAAAAGTGACATAAACAACTTGTGTTCGAATTACAAAAACAGTGAATATGAGATTATATACATTCCAGATAATCCGAGGGGAAAATTAATTGCAATATGTAATTAAAATAAACTTAAATTTAAAAACTCCATTTTTTTTTTCTGAAACATTTTTAAAGACTATGAATCATAGTTATAAAAATCGGTTCGTGCGGCCGTTCAATCGGTAAACTCATCCCAATACTAATATGATACAATAATTATATTGGTCATGCAATTATACTAGTCAAAACTGGTCATACCGGTTGATTTTCAATTAAATTGTACCGGTCAATTTTTATTTAAAATTAATTTTTAATAAAAATAAAATAATTATTATTTTTATTGATTTTTCAACATTATTTGCTAATAAAAAAACATTATTATTTAGTTTTTAAAAATATTTTTGTGAAAAATAGTTAAATATGACATATATCATAATTTTAGTGTTTTAATAAGATAATTTATCATCTGATATGAGAATATTAAGTATACATATATAATAATCTCAGTATCTTGAACTTCCTTTTTTTTTTCCCGTTATATAAAGATAACTAAGAGAAAACATACAATTATGCAGGATTCATAAAATTATGGTTCTTCCTTTTCACCCATTTCCTTTCTTAATAATAATACTAATGATAAAGATAATGTACTTCATTGTTTGATAGTGGGAAAAATAAATTCTTAATTTATTAAGTATGACCAGATATTACCATAAATACATTCTTTTATATAAGATGGCCTTTCAAAACTCATATTATTTCACTTAAATATTTGATTATATTTAATTATTAAGATAGAAATAATAAGTTAGTAAATGCTGATTCTTTCATAAATTAGACAATATAATTTAATTATTTCATTAACAATTATATATATATATATATATATATATATATATATATATATATCAACTCACGTGAGAACAATATATTATTGTGAGAAATGAGAACAATTAATATAGATTATTGGATCTTATTTGAATTGTCAAGATTCAAATACACATGTACATTATTATCATGTGATCAATAACTAACTTTTAATCATAATCATTCATGATTGGTTGTAAGACACAATTTATTATTATTATAGTTGTCACTTTATTATAAGAATTAATAACTAACTTTTATTCCTCTTTGAGAGGAATAAAGAATCAATGATAATTGATTCTATTTGTGACCATCCTTAGAACTCATGTATGCAACCTCTACATGTGATTATACATCCAAAAAGACAGTCGATTCGAAACCAAAATTTGATCTGGACTAGGATACATCACTCATAATAAGAAATAAGTGTCATATAGAAAATTAGTGGTGCATTCTAATAATGTTCGAAATTTATCACTTACTTGTTCTATTGTGGCACTCATGGATACATATCTTACTCATGTAATATTCGGAGATATGATGTTTAAAATAGTAATTATATTTGTATAGTTAAGGGACAAAATATTAATGCTAAACCAAAAGGACCCAAGACAACTTGGATACCTAAATCCTCAAATTAATTTGATTATTGTATGCGAGACTCAAGACACATGGAGCTAGCTTATTGGAATCTTGATAGTAGGTAATCAAAGCACATGTCAAGTGATAAAGGTACATTTTTTGAATTGTCTCTACATGAAAAATGTCATGACACATGGAGAGCTCATATAATGTAAACCATCTCCATAAACTTATCAAAAAAGACTTAGTAATTGGTTTATGAATAAAATTTCAGGTGAATAAAATTTGTGATGCATGTCAAAAATGCAAACAAAACCAGTGGAATTGCTTTATTTAGAGTTGTTTGGACCATTTCATGTTATGATTTTTTGTGGCAATTATTATTTTGTGGTTATTGTTAATGATTTCTCTAGATATACTTGAACATTGTTTCTCTCGCATAATGTAATCATGTAAATGATTTAAAAGGCTTGGTAAGATCATCTAAAATACAACAGCCTTAGTATTGCATCTATCTGGAGTGATAATTGTGGTGGTGGATTTGAAAATCATGAATTTGATGTATTTTTTGAATAATATAACACATTATTTTTCTGCTCCTTGAACTCCTCGATAAAATGGAGTTATTGAAATGAAAAATAGAATCCCATTGAATTGTTTTAATTCTTTTGTTAAACTGTTTTTCTACCATGTTTTTGAATTGAATTAAGACACGTGCAATATGTGATTTTTTGTTTTAAAGGGTAAATCCATGTAAATCTAGTGATATTATCAATTAAATGAACATAATATTTGAAACCAGCTAGTGATATTATTGGTGCAGGACCCCATACATCAATATCAACCAACTCAAGGATTTCCTAAGTATGAGATGAAGATAATTTAAAAGGTAAAAGGTTCATCTTGGCATATTGGCAAGACTCACAGAAGCTAAAATGACCATTAAGTAGTAGTTTCAAATTACAACTTTATATGTCTAATACTTCATTATTTGGGTGGTCAAGTTTCCCATGTTAGCTCTGTTGGTGCAACGGAAGCGATCGTTGCGCAACGTTGGTCACAAGCAATCAAATAAAGTGCATAAAATAAATAAAAGAGAAGAAACAAAAAAATTTGGTAACGGGATTCAGCCAATTGTGCCTACGTCCCCGGGAGCGCTGAGCGGCTACCAAGATATTAGTAGAGAATAAGGATTACAAACCCTATCACACCCATGGGCCCAACTGCCCATAGGGTGTTTTGTAAGGACCGAAATTCTACCCTTGAAATTTTTTCCCTTATTTATTTCCTTCACATCCATTTTTCATTTTAGTTCTATATACCTATTCATACTCATTCCATATCCTCATATTCGTATGCATTCTACTTAGCAGAAAATCATAATTCATATAGATATAATTCAGTAACCACCGCATACAACAAGCTATGGGTTTCCAAAATACCCAGAGCTACAAATATCCAGAGTTACAACACCATGTAAGTTACTATATCCGTAGTTACATAATGCTTTAAACTACCAAATATGCACTCATGTACAAAATAGTGCAAATAAATGAATCCAAAATATAAAGCTCCTAAAGCTCCCAAAAATAAATCCCCTTCATATTGTAACACCCCAAATTTATCCTCCTTGAAATTGGAAATTCTGGGAGTCTCGCCCAAGCGAGAAATGGGTCGCTTGAGCGAGAGGAAGCCTGTCGAGACTGTGAGATTCTCGCCTGAGCGAGAGGAACCTCGCTTGAGCGAGAGCGTCATATCTGAAATTTTAAAAAGGCGGGATTTTCTCGCCTGAGCGAGAATGGGCTCGCTTGAGCGAGAACCCGACGACTCCTCTTTAAAATAGAAACCCCAAACACATTTTAGGGTTAGAACTTTGAAGAGAAGAGAGATGGGAGAGCTTTTCAAGAGCAAAGAGCCTTTGGAAGCATCTTAGAGCTTGAGAAGAGGTAAACCTCTTGTTCCTAACTCTTATTCTTCCTCTCTAACTTGTTTTGGGTATGTTTGATCTCTTTTCAAAATATGAGAAACCATGGAAACTCATCCTTTCGAGTTATGGTTCGTTTTATATTGTTTTTCTCTTGTAAACTCTTGGTTTAGAGTTGGTATTTGATGAATGGAAAGGTTTTGTGGGTTATTCATGAAAACCCCAAAAACCCCCAAAATGAGAATATGAGTAAAAAGAGAAATGGATGAAATGTTAAATGTGGATGATGAGTTTGTGCTTTGATGTTGATATATGAGATGAACATGTATGTTTAGATGTTTGGAAACTTGTGTTGAAGTAGTTTTGAAAATCTTGAAAATATATGAATCCCTTGTATGTTTGATGATGAAATACGAGTTGTTTATGTGTTATTTTGAATAAATGACTGACATTGTTGTTATTAGTGGAAATGAGGAAAAATCCTAAGGTTGGAGGAAATCGCGGAGGAGATTTTTAAAGTTACTCGGAACCGATCCCCAACACTCACCACGGTAAGGGATAAGTGTCTCTAAATCATACTCGCTGATTTGAATGAGGTATGTGAAAGAGGTAATGTATTTGTAAGAATATTGTTGTTACCCTACCCGAAGTGGGATATATATGCTATAGGATGAATATAAATAACATGGAAATGAACGAAAGAAGATATGAATGTTTACATTTACGTATTGGTGGTTATAATTTATATTAATGCTTAATCGTATTTGAAATGTGGACTATCATGTAATGTTAGTTTTGAACTAATGACTTACTCCCTTGTTTTTGTGTGTTGTTTATGATAATCCCATTGTAGGTAAATGAAGGATTTGAGGAGGGAGCTCACTTAGGAATCTTATGTGTTTATTAACTTGAATGTCTTATCGTTACTTTGACATTGTAGTTGACTGGATAATATTTTGGGATGAATGTAAATCTGATTTGGATAATACTGGAGATATGTAGTTATGGATATTATGACTCTTGGAAAGCCCATAACTGGTTGTATGTGGTAATTACCAATTGAATGAATTATGTTTTTCTACAATATGAATTGTATGATAATATAATAGATTAAAAGATTAGTTTCAAGGAACGATTCATGAGGGTTTTAAGTAAAATGATGAATGTGTGTAAGGGAGAATTTTAAATGAATGAAAAATTTTCAAGGGTAGAATTTGGGTCCTTACACATATCACCTGTTTATATGCAATGGGATTATCAATAACAAAAGCACAAAACACACAAAGGAGTAAGTCATTAATTCAATAAACGTCATTATAAGATAATCCACATTAGAAAAGGGTTAGTAAACCATTTTAAAAATTCATTTTCTTTGTTGCATAACTTGAGCCAAAGTCGCTACACCCCTTAAGGTTAGCTAAAAGCAAATTCTCATTTCTTTTAAAAGAAAATGTGCTACATATACTCGAGCCGGAGTTCTGCTTATATACTCAAGCCAGAGTTTCGCTTATATACTCAAGCCAGAGTTTTGCTTATATACTTAAGCCAGAGTTTCGTTTATATACTCAAGCCAAAGTTTTGCTTATATACTCAAGCCAGAGTCGCTAACCATTTTTGGTCGGCTAAAAATATATTTTCCTTTCTTTGATATCACTATTTCTCGTTTCCCGTAAATCTACGCCCGCTTTAGTATAAACACACCCATATATGTTTATACTAAATGCGTAATTCATAACTCAATCATTGCATAATCAGAAAATACACACATTTTCCATTCCAAATGCACAATTAATGACATATCCTTACCTCGGTGAGTGTTGGGTTTGGTTCTTGGCAAGTTCACAAGTTCCACTGACATCGCCGCAAACTTTAGGATCTTTCCTCATTCCCACCATATAACACAATGTTAGTCATTTATTCCAAATATCACATAAACAACTTATATTGCATTATTTAATCATACAAGATATTCATCATATTTTCAATGTTGCTAAACTACTTTCATCATAAGTTTACAACCATCCAAAACATACATAATCATCTCATATTTCGACATTAGAAAGTAAACTCATCTTTTAATTCTAGCATTTTACCAATTTTCCACTTTAACCACATTTCCTCTTTAGGATTTTGGGGTTTTCATGAATCAACCCACAAACTCTTTCCATTCTTGAAATACTAACTATAAACCCAGAGTTTACAAGATAGAAATGACATAAAACGAACCATAACTCAAAAGGATGAGTTTCCATGGTTTCTCACATTTTGAGAAGAGATCCAATATACCCAAAATGAGTTTCAAAGAGAAGAAGAGAGTTAGAATCAAGAGTTTTACCTCTTCTCAAGCTCTTGGATGAGTATCAAAGCTCCTTGCCCTTGGAAAAGCTCTCTTCTCTCACCTCTCTTCAATTCTTAACCCTAAAATGTGTTTGGGATTTCTCATTAAATGTTGTCTCGTCGGGTTCTCGCTTAAGCGAGCCCATTCTCGCTCAAGCGAGGAAATCCCACCTATTTTAAAAACTCATATCTGAACCTCTCGCCCGAGCGAGGGAACTCTCGCCCAGGCGAGGCATCTCTCGCCCAGGCGAGGCATCTCTCGCCCAAGCGAGTGACTTGCCACTGACCGAGAGTGGCTAAGTCTTTCTCGGTCATGACTAAGTTGTGACTTAGTCAAGTCGCATGCTGGCTTGGGCGACTTGAGTCTAGTGCAGAAGTTGCAGGTCGTTGACTTAGGCATTCTAGGTACTAACTTAGTCATGGTGCGGGCTGACTTAGTCATGGTGGAGCCTGACTTAGGCAAGTTGTAGGCAGAAGCAACATTAGTCTTGGGCACTTTAGCATCAGTTCCAGGGGCTGCAACATCTTATCTTAGGCATATCATCATCATTAGCATCATCATTAGGCATATCTATAACATCACATAATTGAGTGTTAGAATCCTTTAATTTTGATATGGAATTGTATATAATATTGCCTACATATGAATGAATATAATATCTCTTTACATTTATTTGGACAACTCCATTTAATATTTTTGTTGCTACATTCGGCAGATTTGGTGGTTAGCACTATTTTGTCATCTTATTTTTACAATGTTTGATGCATTAATTTCTAGATATTTTTTTGTTGAATATTTATGTAGTTTCTTAATATATAAATTAAGATTGTAATATCTTTATGAGTGTAAAGATTTATATATAATCACTTCATCATCCACCATTTATTTGGATTACATTTTTTGTGGAGTCATTAATAATTAAATATGAACGATAGATGATACGGTATCAACGTATATAGAACTCATATGCTGTCAGTGTATACATTTTTTCCTCATAAATTAATGTACTTAGATTAAATAAGTTTTTTTTTAATATTTTTCCTTTTTTAAATATATATTATATAATTTGTCAAAATGGAAAAGTATCGTGTAATTTCACTTTGTACCATGGACTTAAAAGATAGTTGAAAAGCAAACCAACAATTAAAAAAATTGAAGCCTAAAACTTTGTAGTTATAAAGATAATTTATTGAATTTGAAGTATTTGATAAATCAGTTCAACAAGATGATAAAAATAAAATCATATAAAATGACTTATAAGGCTTAGACATATAACTTATGAGTCAACTTTTTAAATCAAGCCTTGTATATTTCATATTTGTATTATAAAAAATAAAATGAAACCAAAGCTTGTAATTCATTTTTATATAAAAATTACATCCCTAATAAAAGAGGATTACTAACTTAGATTTATTTGTTGTTAAATCAAGCGGGTTTCCAATTACATCCAATAAAAATGGTTTTACATTCATAAGAGTAATTGTTTTGGAAGAAGGAAAAAAAGATACGTTTGTATTATAAAAAAAGTATACCCTATTTTAAGGACTTCAAAAATAGGCAAAATGATCCGAATCATCTAAGGAAGGTAAGATTACTAATCCAGCACTAATATGGCTATAATATAGTAAGTACATTATAGACGTGAGCTGTAAGCATTGAAATTACTACATAACAATGGGACTGCATGACAAAAGAAGAAGAAAATCACATAAATAATTAAGGATGACAATTATTTGTGGGTATCTATGCGGGTAGTGAATGTCTACATGTATTTAACGAGTTTTCGATTTTAATTATATTTTTCTATGCTTTATAATAATTAATATATAAAAATAATTATTATTTGAATAATATGATACATATATAATAATTTTATGATTACAGTTTCACTAAGTTTTATTATAAAATAATAATAATAATACAGAGAAATATAATGTTAAAATAATAATAATTAAATATTATTTAATTAATATATATATATATACCTCCGGAGCGGGTATCATGATACATCTTCTCATTCATGAACTATTTTTGCGAGTAAATTAAAGTATATCAATATTACAATAAGCACTAATTATATATTGATTATATATAATTATTACAATCATCACTAAATATTAACTAGTAATGAATTGGAAATCATTAATTAATAACTTTAAATAGTAATCAATTGGAATCCTAATCAACGACTTTAAGTTATTTATTATTTATTAATACACTCAAAAGGAATTTGGTCAATGGGTTTATTTATATTTTTGGATTTTAATATCTATTATAATTATTGTAAATTTTATAACAAAAAAAAAGATTGTAATTTTTTATTTATATAATTATTTATGGGTGGAGATCTATTAACTCTAACAGTAAGTTTTTTAAATTACTTCACATCTTAGTCATCAATTCTAAGAAAATACAATAATTTATATCTATCCACTAATTCAAAACATTATATTTCTTTAAAATCGATGGTTAAAATGTGGAGTAAGTTTAAAAATTTTATTCTTAAAATTAATGTATAAAGATAATATCATGAAAAAAGTAATACACTATTTTGTTAGATTTTTAAAGTAAATACAAATAATAACCCCATATAAATAAGTAGCCTTGTGGATGAGGAAGGCATCAACAACACTTTCAAAGTTCCATTCTTCTTCTTCCTAACCCCAATATACGTTCACATCAGTATATTCACTCTTGCATGATAAACACTTGTCCACACAAAAAATCTCTCTAATGAATTCTTTTCTCACCCTATCTTCTTTACTAAAATAATATCCATCATATAATATTCATATTCATCATATATATATATATATATAACTCATACCCATAAACGTTATTCACCTACCTATATCAAATTAATAATTTTTAAGAGATTTGTGTGGAACTGAAAGAAGCATGGGAGAAGGGTTTATTTCAAGGTTGAGAACATCATGTACTAAAATGGAAAAAGGCTTAAACGATGGCGTTTCAAGGAGTTTTGTTGGAAGATACTTTAAGTTACAAGCAAGGAAAAGCTGTTTTACTAAGGAGCTACGTGCTGCCACCGCAACTTTTCTCACCATGGCTTATATTATTACTGTCAACGCCACCATCATCACCGCCTCCGGAGGGACATGCTCCGCCGCAGATTGCTCTGCTCCGGCGGGTCCTGAGTGTGTGGTGAAGCCTAATGCTGGTTATGAAAGTTGCCTTGCGAAGACGAAGAGTGACTTGGTTGTGGCCACTGCTGTGGTGGGTATGGTTGCGTCAATGGCTATGGGACTCTTAGCCAACCTTCCCTTCGGCTTGGCTCCAGGTATTTAAGACTTTGGTTATTACTCAACACAATATTGTAGACACAGATTAAGTGTGTCATTCTCTATGCTTCCGGACCCATCAGAATTCTGCGATACGAGTAAAATACAAAATAAAAAAAATAAAAAATAACAAAAATCAACATTCTAATTAGCACGGAATAAAGATTGAGATAGGGGTGAGATAGAGATCTTTATCCCAGTTCCTAAAAAGTGTGTAACTAATTGTTGATTAAAAAAATATATTTAAATTAAAATTTTAATATTAAGTAATTTTCTGGGGCATATATTGAGGCACAATTAGTGTTTATAGAGCACAAATAAAGTGATATACTTCTTTTGGATAATTTATTATTCTAGATACCAAGAAAGAAAGAGGTGATTTTATTTAGACATCATTGAAATAAAGTTCTCTCTCTTTGGTACAGAATCTTGAATCCGTTGAATCGGTTCATGTGTACCAATTCGTAGTTTTTTTTGCAAATTGATTTCTTATAAGGAACGAATCAAATTTTCAAGAAACAATAGTTGATCTACTAGAGACTTGTGTGCACAAATATGGTAATGTATCAACCAAGTTAATGGTAATAATAAAAGTATAAATAGCATATCAAACATGGAAGAGATACTCTTATTCCTAGAGTAAGAGTAAATGAAAAAACTTATTTCACATCTTAGCCGTTCATTATTGGAAAATCCAATGGTTTAGAATGAATGAATTGTGTGGAATATATTTTTTTCACTTAACCGATATTTTGATTGGGGAGCTTACCTCGTACTACGTACCGTACTCATCTCAAAGGGAACCGTGTATTAGGTGACTTTGACGCATGCATTTTTCATCATAACCTAAAATCATATTTTGTGTATCACCAAAAAACAAGCAATCTATAATTTTTTAAATCTCTACAGTGTTTCCTTACACCAGGTATGGGACCCAACGCTTATTTAGCTTTCAACATGGTTGGCTATCATGGAACTGGACCTGTCTCATACCAAACTGCACTTGCTGTGTTCTGCATTGAGGGATGTGCTTTTTTTTTAGCATCTGCACTTGGTATAAGGGGCAAACTTGCTAAGCTCATTCCTCAATCAGTTAGGCTTGCTTGTGCTGCTGGAATCGGGCTTTTCATCGCCTTCGTGGGCTTACAATCGAACCAAGGCATTGGGCTTATCGGCCCCGACCCAGCCAATCTTGTGACCATCACAGCCTGCAAAATCACAGACCCTGAAACTGGAGCATGCATTGGTGGTAGAATGCAAAACCCAAAGTTCTGGCTTGGCCTTGTTGGTTTCCTCATAACAAGTTATGGGCTAATGAAGAATATCAAGGGTAGCATGATTTATGGCATTCTTTTTGTAACCTTGGTTTCTTGGTTTAGGCACACTCAAGTAACATATTTCCCTAATACCCCACTTGGTGATGCAAATTACAACTACTTCAAAAAAGTGGTTGGCTTCCACAAGATTAAATCCACTGCTGGGGCTCTAAGGTTCAATAATTTCAACAAAAGTGAAGTTTGGGTGGCCTTAGTTACACTATTCTATGTCGATGTTCTTGGCACCACCGGTGTGATGTATACCATGGCAGAGATTGGTGGATTTGTGAATGAAAATGGAAACTTTGAAGGTGAATACATGGCTTATATGGTTGATGCAGCTGGCACTATTATTGGTTCAACTTTGGGTGTTACAACAACTGCAACATTTATAGAATCTTCAGCTGGACTAAGAGAAGGTGGTAGAACAGGATTAACATCTGTGATCATTGGTTTATTCTTCTTCTTGTCATTGTTTTTCACTCCTCTATTGTCTAGTGTTCCTCCTTGGGCTGTAGGACCCTCATTGGTTATGGTTGGGGTAATGATGATTAAGGTTGTAAAAGACATTGATTGGAACAACATGCAAGAGGCAGTGCCTGCTTTTGTTACCATGCTACTCATGCCACTCACTTTTTCAATACCAAATGGGATTATTGCTGGGATTGGGGTCTATATTGCTCTTAGGCTCTTTGAATATGTTAGGGGTATGATAAATAAGCTAGGGAAGATTAGAAGAACGGTTGTGAAGGATCAAAATCAAGTTTCTGCTACTACCACAGGTGTTGACTCGGCAGTGGAGATCACATGAGATGTTATACACAGATCGTATATCATTCACCTTCATTTGAATTTTTTTGAAGAGACAATGATGATTAGATATGAACATTGGATGATGTAGTCATATAATGTCGGTGTGTAAATCTTTTTCTCATATTTAAACTCCTAAATCATGCATCTTCAATCTATATTTATTTTTTGCAAATATGCCACAGAAGGGTTAGTTTAATGAACATGTAGATGACTTTTAATATACAGGGGGCTTTTGATGCATGTGACCTACAGTTTGATGAGATTTCTTGGATATTTTGCACCTGTAATTTTTGTTATAAATTATGTTATAGCCTTAGTTTGAAAACTCTTCTTTTGTAGAATTTAGCTGATTGTTTATATAACAACAGTAGAAGAAGTTAGTTATCTATCATAAACCATGAATTGATGAAACATTTATCATTAAATCTTTCTTAAATTGTATCGATTATTATTTTTCTTGACTTTCTTTTGTCTATAGAAATTTGACTAATATTTATTTGATCAAATCTCCCTACAAAGACTTCTAAGCGTCTCATCCATATATGGCCAAATCACTTAAGCTGTGATTCTACTATATTGTAAAATCCACCTAACTTTTTCCATGAAACATTTATCCCTAATCATATCTAGTTTTTTGTGTTCACTTATCCAACACAACATTATCATATTTGATACATTAAGTTTATTTTCGGATGTGACAACTGGATGGATTAAAACTATCCACCAATCCATATAAGATCCATTAAATCAAACTTAAAATTATGCCCTCACCATCTAATTCATTTGATTTTTTTAATTTTTTAAAAATTGAAACCAAAATTACTTAAAAATATATTTTTTAATAATGACTTTCAAGAAAGCATTTTTTTAAATTACCATTTCTAAGAAATCACCTTTTTAAAGGCATTTGTTTAAATCATTGTTCCAAAAATTTACCTTTCCCCAAAAGGTCACATTTAAAAAGAAAATCACATTTTTTTAATGAAAAGAAAGGACTTTGTTTTAAACAAAAGATTAGTTTCCTAGAACTATTACTTTTTCCAATTCTCATATTGCTGCTTATGCTCAAGCCTTTTAACTTTTGCATTACAAGGAGAGGAAGTTGTACTTGATGTAAAGAAAATGGCTTGCTCGGTCACATTTCCTTCATGTTTTTCATGTTTAAGTGTATTTCTCCTAATGGGTATACCTCTAATGAGTTTTTAACTTGAACTTGTGGGAATGCTTCTTTAACTCAATCATGAAACATTAACTATAAGGAGAAGTTTGTTTAATATGATTAGTAAGATCAAGATGAAGGAGATTTGAAAATCCTTATGCATCTCAAATACTACCAAGTCAGTTTGAATGAAAAAGTTCTATACCTTAATAGGCACATCCTTCAAGATGCCTATTATGAATATGTCAATTGAAGCGAGTCAGACTCCTCTCCAGTATACTGGAGAGGAAAGTTATCTTTTTTAGTGTAATTATAATGACACAAATGTAATATTAATATAAATTAAGGGACATAAATGTTATTATGATTTGTTTTTTCAATACATTTTAAGAGAACTTCTCTCTTCAGTAATGGAGAGAAGTCTCGTTCAATTGAAGCATATACTGGTGGGCTTTAGTGTACTCACCTCTAATTTCTGAGTGAGATTTTTCTCCATTAACTTATGGGAGAAAATACCTAAATTTTTTAACTTATGAGTCAATTTGTTTTGAATTAAAGTTTACTCGTTGAGTTAGAGTAACAATTTCATAGTCCTTTACTTTTTTCTTTTTAGACAGGATTCCCTTAAGCAATTTGCCATAGGTTGGCATTAGTTGATGTGTATCAGTGAAGACCTTTAGAACTTCCTGAAATGTTTATCTAGCTTGCCTTTGGCACATATTTAGACACCTTTTCAACATGTTCATCCTTAATATGATGTAATGTCAGGGGTTTGTAAGGTGGAGGAGACACATAATTAGACACATTTTCAACATGTTCATCCTCAATATGATGTAATGTCTTAGTAGGTTCCTCTTCCACTCATACATCAACTTTATTATTTTCCTCCATGGACTCAGGGTCTACATGTTATGTTGCACTCCTCAAACTTATTGATGCGTACACTAATGCAGGTGTTTGGTTTTGTTGCCATGTTTGATCCCATAGTGACAACTTATTCAATTGATTAATTATTTTAGTCATTTTTTTTAGAAAATAATATAAATTTAAATAGTGAATGTAAACAATATCTAGAAGTAGGGAGAATTAAAAGTTATCAAATAAGAGATTCTTTGATAGAGATTATCAAACGATATTAATGAAGTAACGTTTACCAATATTTTCTTGAAATTTAAAATATGTATTAACTTGAAGCCTGCACTTACTCTTGTGGTACAAAACTCAAGTTAATCCCTTATTTTGCCTCCTACTAGTCTCTCAATGGTGGCTCTAGGAATCGTAAGACTAATCTTGTGGATTAGGATTGAAGTTTGGTATTATAGGTCAGGTATTCAGGTTCACCTCTCGATCATTCCTCAATATACCTAAATGATGTGATTATATGCCTATCATACTCACATGTATCCGCTCTCTAATATCCAAACCACGTAACTCACTAGAATGAATAATGGGAAATCTAACCCCTCATGGTCTAAGGGCACAACCCTTACCCCATAAACTATAGAAGTGTTCACTGATAATAGAGAAATAGAAAGATATTTGTATTGAAGAATAAAGGGAGAGTACATGAATCACATTCTTTATATATTCACTAGTATAATCCATGTTTTATTCACTCAAATTGTATGTTTACATGAGGTCACAATACATTTATTTCTGGGAATAATTTTGGAGACCAACTTGTACAAAATGATAAGAGAAATCAAATAAAACTTTACATTCATGATTATTTTATTAGACATTAGATTTATCTTTTGCCAATATAATTTATCAAATACAATTAGATTGAATTCAATTTAGATATTCCAATATCCTTTACTTTAATCTCATCTTCTAGCAAGTGGGCCACCATTATCAAATTATAGTTTTTAGTATATTAATCTTTATCTAAAGTTCTTTCATTAAAGCATGCAACACAAAATAATGGATAACCCAGATTAATCTGAAGTAAGTGATAATGCAACAAAAATTAATTAAAATCACAATTTAAATAGGGTTTGCATGTAAAATAAGGATTAAATATGATTAATTTTCATATACATCACTTAGAGCCTTTAAAATGTTCTTAATTATTTGGGTTTATTTCCGTCTGTCTTGAAAATGTACCAAATTTTCTACTTGAATTGTCCACTAGTTTGGCACTATAGCTTCCCAACATACTTTGGTGAATGGCTTTGTTGTCTACCTTAAATGTCAACTCTTTACCTAGTGTCAACTCTTTACCTAGTTTATAAGTTTGTTCATGGGAAATCATTCTATGGATTTGACATTACCTTGTCCCTCTTGGAATTTTTGGTTCAATGTATTGTTATTCTAGTAGGAGAGATAGAGGATGTTTTCTTTGTAAGATGGGTTGAAATTGGTTGAAGTTGTTGCATGACTCCATTTGATCGCTCACTAGACCTTATGAGTGTTGGGTGTTATTAGGGCATTGACACTAATCTTATCATATCTTTTTAGTTGTTTTTGAAATTTCTCTAACTTTGCCCATTAATGGTTATTTGATTGGACATTTTCAATTATCTTATAGGTCAGCTAACCCCTTATAAGGTTCCACTTACTCATAATCAACCGTCAACTTTGACTTATAATCCAACAATTGTAATAGAAAGATTGAATGTCTTTTCATTTTTCATTTTACATTGTTATACACCTCACTTGTCTCTCCTTTAATAGAGAAGATCCCTACTCATTATGGGGAGGTGTTGATCCACAATCATGGTTGGTAACACGACTAGGTTGTGGATCCCTAGAGAATTCTTGTCCCTTTGTGAGCCTAGAAATATGGTCATGGTGGCTTCCACGATCTAGCCATGTTTCTTCATTTGATGACCAATTTGGTGTTCTTTGCCTCAGTGCAAACCACAGGCATAACATCATACTTGGTTGAGTTGAGTTCCTATGAAACACTCTTCTTTGCTCAGCTCTTGGGTGTCCTTTCAGTCCAATTAAGTTTTTCTTCTCTTTT
The DNA here is from genome assembly GCA_009771035.1 of Lupinus albus. Taxonomy (NCBI): domain Eukaryota; kingdom Viridiplantae; phylum Streptophyta; class Magnoliopsida; order Fabales; family Fabaceae; genus Lupinus; species Lupinus albus. Next base: position 6,419,212 of record CM020021.1, on the reverse strand, counting down.
AACTTGACTTCATACTTTTTTAATCCCGAATTCTTTAAACCTTCATAAAATATCTTATAACTCGCACTTATACCTAACTTAGAGAAAATATACTAAAATGGAATTCAAAATCCTAATTATGCTAACAAATGCATGCAAAACAACAATTAAATATGCTACAAGTTCACACGCATCAACTTCGACAGTTCTTTTAATTTTGCCGTATAGTTGTCCGAACTGATCAATAAGTTGGCATGAAGAATGATCAAGTGGTTCATGGAGATTTCTAAGTATAAGATAATTTGTGAACAAAGAAAAATCATCAAAGAACTGAAATGGATTAAACCAAATATTTTGCCATTCTCGCTCCTCTTGTTTGGGATGAAAAATTCTCTAACACTTCCACACTTTTGAAATACTATTCAAAGCCCAAGAACATCACAAATTTCTATAAAGTTAGTGAAATAGAATGTTGTTATTTCAGCACTTATTTTACACACTCATTATCAGGGGCCTATTACCCTTTCAGCACTTTTGTCCATGTTTTTGGTTGGGTTAGATGAGTTTTCTATAGGTTTGTCTCGCACTTTTTGGAAGAGCCTCCCTCACCCTATTCAATCATAGTTTATCAAAAGGGGAAGAATTTCATGTCTTGTAATTTTGTTCTACGCTGTGTCACTACTTTTAATTAGTTAAGAAAAATAGACTTTATAAATATTCAATAACTTAAAATTTTGATATCAATAAATTTTATCCCATCAAAGAACCTTTAGTACATAAAAATATAAAATAACCAACAACATAATTTTGTTATTAGTCTCTAAAAATTGTGCATTTTATTACTTTAGTACATATATTGAAATTAATTATTTTTATTCTAAATTCTTAAAATTTTAAAACATTTGATTTTAGTTAGTTAAGTGATGGTAATTTAATGTAATCATTCATTATATAATCAACTAATAAGATATAATATGAGAATAATAATGTCCATACATCATAACTTAAAAACAAATTTTGTATGTGGACAATTGTGGCTAGGTTGACACTGATGGTCATCAACGTGGTCTTGTGGTGTAAATTATAGGGTGATTTTGGCTATGACTAGGGTGGTATATTTGGCCGTTGGGACATGTCTAATATTTTATGTTTTATTATGTCCCAATCCTATAGAAAATTGACATATATTTAAAAATAAAATCGATAAAAAAAAGTAAATTTTTTATGTTATTTGGTAGGATTTGATTGGTTTGGAACAGAGAGACATGAATATTCGAGGAAAGAAGATCTTGGTTCCATTGTGAGAGGGGTAGTGGTAGACAAGGATGTAAAGTTAGTAATAAAGTTAATTACACTCACACCCCTGAGTTTTAGTGAAATTACACAAATCACCCATCACTTTTTTGTCCTTACACGAATCACCCCTAATTTTGTACATATGCTACACTGATTACCCCTGCATGATATAAAAGTGTAATATTTTAAACAAAAAATGTATGATGTGTGTAATTAATTAAACAAAATATTGTATATTGTGTAGAGAAATTCAAATAGTATAAGAGTCAATGTGTCTTCATTATTTGGCTCGTTATAATATAGTATAAAAATTATTTAAACATTTCTTTGAAATTATTAATGTATTTTTTAATGACACAAAAATAATAAAGAAACACTCGCTTTTGTACTATTTGAAGTGTTACACAATATACAATATTTTGTTTAACTTAATTATATTCATCACATGTTTTTTCTTTAAAATATCACACTTTTATAACATGCATGGGTAGTCAGTGTAATATATGTATAAATCTAGGGGTAGTTTGTGTATGAGGGAGGGGTAGTTGGTGTAAGGTCAAAGAAGGGAACGGTGATTTATGTAATTTCATTAAAACTCAGGGGTATGAGTGTAATTTACTCTTATTAATATCATACCCTTATCAAAATGGTTAGATATTGACACAATGGTTTAATGGATAATTTACTAATTAAACCATATACAATTAAATTATATATTACAGTAAATATAATAAATTGATAAATATAAATATTATTATTTGTAATATATAACTCAATTGTTGTAATGATATAATGTTTGTCCATGTTTCAAACAAGTTTAAGATTCAAATCTTTAATATAATATTTTGAAAAGTATAAAAAATTTCATACACAAACTAATTTTGAATGATATTTTACAATATTTACATATCCAATATAATCGTCATACCAAACCAACCAATATGTAGTCTCAGTTGATCGATTTTCTGGCCAATACAATATAAATAATGGTAGTAATAATGGCTAGAGGGTGATGGTCGATGTGGTAATCCCATTGGTCAAAATAATAAAGATGGTTGAGGTTAGTGGTGGTGATATCATCATGAGAATAGTGACGCATTAGGAAAGGTAGCTATGATAATTGAAATTATAATGAAATAGTATAGTTTTGAAATTAAAAACTAAAGTAATGAAAACTTTTTTTTTAAAATAGAGATAAAATTATTTTTAAAATTAGTTAAAACAATTTAGCAGAACAAAAAGTGTATTTAAGCTTGGGAGGAAAGGCTATTCTGACTCGATAAGTAATTAATTTATTTTGGGATGTATCTATCTAATAAGTATACCTCACGCGAATTGAAAGCATAACTTTTGATTAGACTAAATACTAACAGAACCTTAACCGGCACCATTTATAACATAGTTTATCTTTCTTTCTCCAACACTATAAGTAGAAAAGAGAGTAAGACAGATACCTACTTAACAGTTCATTATTGTGTACCACTGCTCTCTGCATCTTGCTGTAGGAGCTGAGTGGGAAAAAAAGCGTGCAAGGCAAGTAAGCAAAAACGCAGTTTTTGAAATCTCACTCCACATTGTTACCTTATTTTATGTCCTTTTCGTTAAAACATGATAAATAAATAATAATGTATTGTTATTCAAGCAAAAATTGTGGTTTTTTCTCATGTACATTTTATTTTTTCCTTTTTCAGACCCAGAATTTGTGAACTCAGTGATTGAGAAAGAAATGGGTCGCAATGTGGATTCAGTGTGTTCGGAGTGTACGAGAAAGTGTCGATTTTTACACGGAAAAGGGAAAAGTTCATCACTTTTACATACCTCTTTCTTCAAGGTCATGTTAGGCGAAGACTTTTCCAAACATATGGTATGTAAGGTTATGTGTCGGTTTTCGAGTTAAATTTTGGAGGAGAATGAAGAGAAAGATAAACTTTAATGTCGTGAAATATAATTGTGAGATGACTCGTTGTTATCGTTCTCTTCTTTCTTCTCCGAAACCCAACTCATAAATGGAATCTAATCATCTCCCTATCCAACTTGGTTTCCTTATTGTGCATGTATGTAATTCTTGTTTTTATTATTTTATTTTCATTTTTTAGAAATAGTTGCAAGACCTAATTTTTAATGTTCATGATTGAATGTTTTATTCTAAAATCAATTTTGTTTGGATCAAACATAAAAACTACAATTTCTCATTTGCAAACACGATTCTAAAGGTTTTCAGTAGTGATTCTATAAAATTGAGAAACATGTTGACACAAATTCCAAACCACATGTACCTCTTCAAAAGCTATGGGATGCAAACGGGCAAAATATGAATTAAAAAACAATTTATGACATCGGCTGAGTTGCGGAGTAGGTCGTCGTTTGATGGTACTGTCAAAAATTGTGCATGCAGACTATCAATCACGGCGTCTCATGTTAAAAATAAACCAGCTCACTGTTTCGCACGCTACTGCACTGTCAGAGGCGATCTAGAATTACACAAAAAATATGGCTAATGATGGTTGTTGCTATTTTATTTGAGTTTGAGCCTTGATGGAATGATAATGTTGCTACTCCACATGTGAGAGCCACTAATATCTTGAAAACATGTTTCCTGGTCAAGGTCATTAATCTGTTATGTTCTTTCTCAACTTTCTATAATATTTTAAAAATCTTTAAAATCTGTTAAAGGTGGATCCTACTTGGTTTACTTATTTGTAAGAATGTTATGGAGTAGCCACACTGTTATGAAGAAAAGCTTTCAACTTTTTCCACACTGTTATGGATCATACTCTTCATACTAACCACATTTACTAATATTTATATTTATGAACATCATCTTAATTGCAGTATGTTCCTCCAAAGTTTTATCGTAGTGTGCCAGCCAGGGACTTGCTTGATAAGAAAATCATTCTCGAGGACCCAAGTGGAGAGCAATGGAAAGTAACGGTATCATTTGTTGATGGTTCTGTTGCTTTTAAGGAAGGGTGGAGTGCTTTTTCATTCGACCACGGGCTTAAGATTGGACATTTTTTGATATTCCACTATACCAGTGAATCTCACTTTGATGTTTTGATCTATGATGAGTCTACATGTAATATACTTGATTTTTCTAAAACAAGAAATCAGAATAAAAGAAGTCGGGATAGAAATGACTCTTCTGTTAAAGATGGTTTGTTGGATAGACAAGGTTTGAAGGCCTCTGCTGTCTCCATTTCTGATCTGCCAAAAATGAAAAGGCAGCACAGAGAGGTTGATTTAGGAGGAACACAAAATAACATGGAGAAAATTTCAAATTATGATAATATCAATGGAAGGGCCCGATCTGTGTGCATAGAGGACTACGGTGAAGACCCATGTTACATGACAAGCCGAGGTTTAGGAGAAACAGAAAGAGATGCCAAGACCTCCATGTTTGATGTGCTTGACTGTGAAATATTGAATAACTGTGAAGTTAATGGGACTTCTAAACTTGCAAATGTAGATTCAAATGTTTCTGATGTTGATTGTGGATCCCATGCATGTCAAAATGAAGCAATCATGTGTAACAAAGATCCTTCGTACGGAAGGATATTGGGTAAAGGAGCTGCTTCAGATCCATCCGAATTGAAATTGTCTGGATGTAATCATTCTCTTGGACAGAAAGACAATAGTTCATATGACAAGAATCAGACTTTGAAACTTAAAGAAAACAGCGAGAACAATTCCATTATGTCCAACTGGAAAGTTCGAGAGTGCCAATTTCCTGAGGGCTTAGGTACAAGAGTTAACAGAGTAGCTTCATTTCCATTTCTAGACACTTCGATTTTTATGAGGAATCCGATAAATATTTTGCAACTTAGTTTGTTTCACATGATTTATTATAGAACATTATGGTGGCGTCGATCCATGTAGTCGACCCCACCTAGCGGGATAAAGACTTTGTTGTTGTTGTGTTTGTTTCACATATTTGTTGGGCTTATAAGTTTATTTCTTATATTATGTGTAGTGATTTCCAACATCCAGCTTTTTATTGGCTTGTTTTCAGAAAGTGAAAAGATGGTGATATCCCAGAAAACATATGCTTCACAAATTGGCAGTTTCTACAACACCAATCAGATATTCGGTGGGATCCCAAATATCACGGACACTACAAAGAATGGTGTGTCTTCTCAGTTTATGTATAAATATATATTCTCAATGGAGTCCCTTGATTTCAAAGAATCAATCATTTATCATGATTACTGGTCAAATGTTGAAAATAAAGCATGTAGGCATGACTCCCGATGATTGCACTTCCTTGTGGACAGTTGTTTTCTTTCTCATTACTTCTGTTTTAAATTTATTACCCACTTTAATTATCGTTATCTCAAAGCATAATCGTTTGTAGCATTTTTTTATTGCAGATTCTGTCTTTGTTTTTTTCCAATGGAGCTCCTTGTTTTTCCTGAACTAGGTCAATTAACTATTGTGATTACAGGTCAAATGTCTAAAGATATTAAGAAAGAGCTTGTAGACATGATTCCTAGCGTGTACAAGTACAAGGATGAATTGCCAGCAACAGGTGTTGATTTTTTTCTCATCACTTCGGTTTTAAATATTTTAATCAATTTAAATTTAATTTCTGTGAGTATGAACATACACTTGTCTGAAGTTATGTTATTTACCCGATTCTCAGTTTTTTATGTATTTTCTAAGGACCACCTTGATTTACCTGAATGAATCAATTAACTATCAGCAGAAGGTGTTAATCCTTTCTTAGTATATGTGTGCGAATGCAATTGTTTGCACTTATGTACAACCAGAGATTCAAAAGTTTCTCATGTTGATTGTAGATCCTATGCATATCAAAATGATGCAATCATTTATAACAATGATCATTTGTTTGAAGGGAAATTGGGAAGAGGAGCTGCTTCGGATCCATATAAATTTGAATTGTCTGGAAGAAATCAATATCTTGGATCGAAAGACAAAAGCGTGTATGTCAACAAATGTACTACGAAACTTGAAGAAAACAGAAAGAACATTTCCATTATGTCCAACAGGAAAGTTGGAGAGTACCAATTTGCTGAGGGCTTAGGTACCACGGTTAACAGAGTAGCTTCATTTTCATTTATCAAGACTTATTTTGTTGAGGAATAAGATAAATAATTTGCAACTTAATTTGTTTCACATGTTTGTAGGGCTTTTGTTTATTTCTTGTAATATGTTTAACGATTGGAGTTACATTTGTTGTCACAGTGTGCACTACTCTATGTACTACTTATTTTTCATTGGTCAGATTGAATATATATTAACTTTATATTTTCTGTCTAATGAGAATGAAAGAGTACTTGGAGTGATATATATTTTAGTACAGAAGATGTACTCCCATAACAGTTTACAACATTCAGCTTTTTATTCTTTTGATTGGCTCGTTTTCATGAAATGAACATTTGATGAAATCCCAAAACACATCCTTCGCATATTGTCAGTTTTTACAACACCAATCAGATATTCACATTGGTGTATCTTCTCAGTTTATGTATATATATTCTCAATAGAGCCTCTTAGTTTATCATCGAAACTGAAAACATTGGGAGTCACATTGTTTTCATTCTCTTCACTTCTCAGTTTACATGTCCTTTCTCATAGAAGCTCTTTGATTTTCTTGAGCTAATCAATTACTATTATTACAGGTCATATATCAAAATCGATTAAGAAAGAGGTTGTAGATAAGATGAATTCTAATATGTACAAGGATGAATTTCCAGCAACAGGTGTTGAGTTTTCCCCCTCTTTACTTCTGTTTTAAATATGTTACTCACTTTAAAACTCATTATAAGTGCATACATTTATCTGTCGTAATGTAAATTAACAGATTCTTAGTTTTTGTGTTTTTCTTCTCAGAAGAGTCCCTCGATTCGCCTGAGTTAATCAATTAACTATTATGATTACAGGTGAAACTTCGGAAAGATTTAAGAGCGAACTTCCGGACACAACTCCCTTTGTGTATATGGATGAATTGCTTCCAGCAACAGGTGTTAATTATATGTTTAAATTCCATGTGTGGATGCACTGCGCTTAAGTACATCACCCGATTATTTCTCATGAATAGTTTTTCGATGTGATTATAGGGTCATCAAAGGTTATTAAAAGAGAGCCTGGTCAGAGTCTTCAACCGTTGAATGAAGATAATGAGAGTCACTCCCAAACTGCAGCCACTGTCTCCTGTGTCGTGCCAACCGATAATGATACTTTCCTTGTATGATTTTAACAAGCCCTCAGATTTTACACATTATGTTAGTTTATGTTATAGTGACTTCAAAATGCTTTAGCATTACAAACTGGAATTCTGGAAGTGGATTTCCTTTGTGGATAGATATACACTTGCTTAGAACTATGTTTGTTTTTTCAATACTTGGAACTTTTTTTTTATCTATCAACACTCTTTACTAACCAATCATAGTTAAGTTTTTTGTACTTTTAAAAATTATGATTGATTAATGAGTAACATAGAAACATAGATATGCTTTTATATCTGAATTTTTGATCACTCGAACTTGTCTTGACCACAGGAATTGCCTGCACCATTGCCATTGTGTAACAAGAGGGGAATAAAAATGAAGAGGCTGGTGGTGTACCTGCGGGATCGACGGATGAGTTTGTGGCCGGTATTTTACCATGAACAGTCTAATTTTTATGCACTGACAGAAGGATGGTCAGAATATAGTAAAGCAAACAATATTCAACCAAGAGATTTGTGTATATTCGGGGCCGAGAACAAGTCGAATCGAATCATTGCTGTCGATATAGTTCACAAATGATGGTCTTAGAGGCAAAGGCTATGTTTGTGTTCTGGTTTTTGGTATGGGTAGATCATCCTGATGTGCACTTGCTGTAAAAACTTGCTTACCTCTGCACCTTATAGACTCTTGTAAATGCAATAGCTTTGTATCAATTAATTTCCTTATCTATTGGTATCAAAGTTATTTGATTTTCTAGAGTCTTCTCACCAGATAGGTAATATTTGTATCCCGTGTACACTTATGGTTTAGGGAATTGGTTTTTAGTGGGGAAGAAAGATAAACCATGAAATATACATGTGAGATAACCGGAAAGACTTTTCCCCCCTTCTTTCACATGATTCCAGCACAATTGTCTTCAGTTAAGGGTGAATAAGTGACAAAAAAGAAAGGAGGTCTTAGCTGAGATTATACTTTGTAGTATGTTTTTTCTACACATAAGACCCAAGCCCTTTCCTGCTTGGATCAATGCACTGGGTTCTTATTTTTAGTTTAACACTCACTGGCAGACTAGGCCAAACTTTGGCTTACACAAACCTTGGCCTGTTTAACTAACACATTGCAGCTTAAGTTTGGTCTGTTTCCATGTATAAGGTTTTTGAAGGCATATGCTTGGTTGGTGTGTTTAAAAGTTTGGTATGTTAGTCTTTAATAGAAATTGAAATAGATTATTAGACATGTCTTCAGATATGTTAATAGGGAGCCTTAATTGACAAATCTAATATCTCAAATTCTCAATATCAAATAACTTGTAGGATTTATATGTGTATATATTTTATTTATTATATATATATAATTAATATAAATATATAATAAAATTATATATGCCGATCTCTTAGGTTTAATATGTTTTCTAAGCAGTTTGTGTCTCACCTATTTAGATTAAATAGGTTTTTTTGAGAAGTGTGAGTGTACGTGCTTCTTAAAAGGATCCGGTATGTCATAAGTCATATACTAGGTTCATGATATGGCTTGTTTTCCACCCTTAATGTTGTCCCTCTCTTCACTAGTTTCCCATTCAACTGCTTGCTTTTCTATTGATATCAAATTCAATTCCTCTCAAAAGGATGCTAGCAAGGGTCTTCCTCGTCTCATTCTGCCCAATACGGATTAAAATCTTTTGAATCTTCCCTCTCATTTGTTATTCTTTAAGTTAAATACAGTTACTAGTAAGAGCATGCACATTGTGTTCTTCCTCGTTCTTTTGTTTTCCACATTTTTCTAGTAATAAAATTTTATTTTTAAATATTTAAAAAATTCAATTACATTTTTACTTTATTCCAGAAACTCTGGAAGTTCAAATAATTTATTTGACTAAACACTTATTTCGATCCCTAAGTTTTTTGTGGATACCAACTTAATCCCTATTAAATTTAAATTACCATTCTCGTCCCTAACTTTTAAATTACCATTATATGCCTCAGTCCCTAGCTAACACTCAAGTAACTGGTTTGGATTCAAACAAAGAGCAAAACTAAGTGTATATTTAGATAGTCATTCCCAATGCTCAAATCATAACCTTCACCTTTTGTAAAAGAAATGGAGATAAGAATAAAATGAAAAATCATATTAAAGTGAAACTTGAAATAGTCTCTCTTAGCCTTCATTTGGTAGAGTAGAAAAAGAAGAGAAAGAGAATGAGAGGAGAGAAGTTAAGGAGAAATAGAGTTTTCTCCCCCTTTGGTTTAGGGGGGAGTTTGAAGGGAGATAATGAAAAAAAGGTGGGACCCATCAAATTTGTTTCTCCTCCTAAGGAGAAGATGAGAGGAAAAGAGAGACCAAGATCTATTATCTCAAACTATGTCTCAAATCAGAACAATGATATTGAAGCAAAAAAATAAAAAATAATGAATATTATAATTTTTTTTAATTGACATGAATGTTTTCATTAATCCGGGAGATGATTTGAAACATAATTTTGGACGACAAATCATTGTTTAGGGAAGAGTGGAGAAGAAACACTCATTTCTTTCTCTTCTTTTTCCATACAACCAAACAACAATAAAATTCACTATATTTCTCATCTCTTTCTCTCTTTTCACTTTCTGTCTCACATATTTCTCTCTTCTTATTTTCTTCCTACAACCAAAGGAAGAAAATATGCTCACACTGTTGGAATTTCTAACAATTTATGGGTCACAAATATAATTCTATAATTGTGTTATAGCCATTATGTATTTAGCCAATATATATAAAATGATCTTATGGATTAATTTGGTGGCTAAGGGCATATGTGTCATGAAATATTATGAGTGGATGATTGTTCTATCTGTTGAATTGTGTCTGTTGTCTAGGCCTCGACAAAATTCATGTTCATTTCTTTACTAGTTACTTACTATGATAGCAAACAATCTTCAGTTTACTTGATTTCAAGTAAGCAACAAGTAAAGAGGGGCAGCTGTGAACACCCAATTTTGTCCGGCCTATATTTATAAAAAATCCAAAAAAAGTCTTAAAACAACGTTTTGTCTTGAAAAACTAATTATTTCTCATTTGGCTTTCCCATTCTAATCGGCGACCATAAGATCTTTTACTGACGTTTTTTTGTTTGTTATTTTAATGTAAAATTGACTTGTTAGTGAGACATCGGGAATTTATGGAATGGGATGTTGGAAATTGATGTGAAAGAGACAACTAAGGCAATCTATTACAAATTGATGTTATAATCTTCATAACCTTGGAATTGCTAATGTTTTCAGCGTCTATAAACCAAATATTGTCAAAAGGAAGCTGGTTACATTAATAAAATATAAAGAAGTTACAAGAATACACTAGCCCCTATATACATGAGTTCTGAGTAATCCAAGGATGTTCAAGAAGCTTGTGCAATGGGAGATGTTGAATAGAATCCATGATCTGTCAGTAAAAAGAAGAGGTGAAAAGGACTAATCATCCACTCATTCAATTTGGGATGGATATTGGAAAACATAAGAACAAGCTAAACAGTGAAAGCACTCTAGAGTGATGAAGTTGGCATATCCTTGAACCCACTATCAAAGGTACAATATCCATGAAATAAAATGGGCTTTGCTACAAGATGTGGAAAGGTTGAAGAAGCTTAAACTCTGCTAAGTATCCGCCTAAGATTCCTCACAAGAGTTGACAAGCACCGCTGGTTTAGGCTAGAATTCTTGATCAACATATGCGAGAGGGACAAGGCTACTTGCTTCCTTAAGCAATGTCCCTCCTGTGATGTCACGAATGGCATGGATCCAAGCTCACTACTCTAATACCCAGGGATTTTCCAGAATTGACTTCCCTGCAAGCATTTATAGTTTGAGTTACTCAGTTACAAACAAAAAAAGACAATCACAATTTGAATCTTCTTTGAGAGATGAAAATAGTTCAACCATGAATCATAACCAGAGAAAGTATAAGGCAGTCAAGCAACTACAAATAATAAAAGAGAAAAAGGGCAAATGAAATTCCATGGGGAAGCCTTTTAAAGCATGAACAAGTCATTAATTATTGTCACCAAAAGGTCATCATAGTTGATAGTGTGAAAATAAGTATCAAAATAAAAAGGAAGTAGTGACAAATGTGTAAAAGAAATTAAAGCTTTTATAAATGCATACTCATAAAGAAATAACCCTGAGGTGTCAAAGGAATGCAAAACAAATACACCAGACAAGATTTCCACATGTTCAAACAGTTACAAAAGATCCAAACAGTTGCACCAATCGAAGTACTAATTGGTAGCCTTAAAGGACTGTAAACCAGAGGGTATATCCTTCTCTGGTTACATACCTTAAAACATTCAGAATTGTAAACAAAAGAGGTCAGTAGGTAACAGATGCAAGGTTGCATTATGGTCAGTTACGATTATGCATAAATGGCAACAATGATGAGTAGTTAAGTGACATAATGGGACAATCAAGCAATCAGAGCAAAGGAAAAGTCAATAATGTTGCATTCAGTCAGCAACTGAAAAGGTTTTCTACACTAACCAACCACCTACAAAAGGCTAACGCAATTCACAAAAAGGGGGGGATACCATTGAGAAACAGAGATCACTCATCTACCTCTCCACCACACAATTCCATCAGAACACATACCTTTCATATATACTCATATCACTCCAACAACAAACATATTACAGATACATACCACATAATAACCAGAGGGATCAATTATCCTCTCAAGAATTCCAGCACTACAACACCTATATAATCCAAATTTCCCTACCAACCCCAATATGTTTGTTATCCTCTCTTTATCCTATTATTCCTCAGATATTCCAACATGTGACACTCATCTAGAACCCATATGGACACTATATACACATCACAGATAGCAGAAAAATATCATATACCAAAAACACAATTGCATAACACAAAAAGACCTCAAATCCAGAGAACAATCCTCACTATCCATCACGTAGCAAAATAGAGAATCCCATACAAAGAGCTGTACAAAAGAGGCAACCGCATACACAACATCTACTCATACCAAGCATCAACAATAAGGATCAAACACGAAAACCAAGAAAGTGCCTTTGGGACAAACACGAGGATTGGCTAGAAGCCTACATTTAAAAGGTAAGTCTTGAGTAAGGCACTTATCATGTAAATACAAACATAGAAGCATTTTGTGCACATTATATCCATAACATAAATCGTTTCAAAACAAGGAATACCCAGTGAAGCCATTCCATATCCTATAAATGCATTCTTTTTGGTTGTCGATTGCTAATCTAATCCAACAGACTTTGCACATGTATGTTATTTGTATTGGGTCACATGAAAATGCATATATCCAATTCGTTTAACTTAAAAACAGGCCTTGTATTATGATAATCCTAAAACAATTTCGTTTTGTTTAGGAATAAATCAGTGTCCAAACTCATTTTCATATGCATGTCACTAGTTATATTGATTTGCCAATTATGATCTGAACTCGAAATTGAAAAGGGGAAAGCTTTCATTACCAAAATTCCTTGCCTCCATTGTCGTTAGCCTGTCACCGGAACGAAACCGAAGAGAATAGAATCGAATAAAGGGAGGAGATTGATTTAGGGTTTTCGAATCCATGGTGAAGGGTAAAAGGAATGATCTCGAGAGGAAATGAAAGGGAAGCCTCAAAACCACCGTGTCACCGTTAACGGAGAAGAGAATCGGAGAAGGATACTGGAGAACCGAATCCTCTTCGTCTTCGCATTTTCTCTCGTCTTCTCACCAATCTTTTCCCTCGTCTTCTCACTTCCCCTCTCCTTCTCATCTACTCTCTAACTCCTTCAATTACCAAATGAATGAAAACAAAAGAAACCCCTACCCCTTCAATCCAGTTTTCTTTGTTGGGCCTGACCCGAACCCATTTGTTTTTTAGGTTTTGTTTATTCTTTTGTTTTAATGTCTTATTTGTATTCTTTATTTATACATATGACATTTAATTTATTTCCATTGTAATAATAGTACCAATCATAAAGCCATTGGTTTGTTCTATATTTTAAACTATCAAATTATATGCATTATCAAAGGAATTTATTTCATTATTTGCTCAAATGATTTTAAATGGAGTTTTATTGTAAGGTTAGGGTCTGTGTTGTCTCTAAATTCTCTGAAAATGGGAAGGAGGTCTACGATCAGTGCCGTCTCTAAACTATTAATTCCATATCAAATATTTCAAAAATAATCATTATTTATTCAAGTGATTTTAAACGGAGTTTATAGCAAGGTTATGACCCGTGTTGTCTCTAAATTCTCTGAAAATGGGAAGGAGGTCTACGACCAGTGTCGTCTCTAAACTATTAATTCCATGTCAAATATTTCAAAGGAAATCTATTTTTATTATTTAAATGAATTTCAAATGGAATTTTTATAGCAAGGTTAGGGCCCGTGTTGTCTCTAAATTCTCTGAAAATGGGAAGGAGGTCTACGACCAGTGTCGTCTCTAAACTATTAATTCCATGTCAAATATTTCAAAGGAAATCTATTTTTTATTTAAACGAATTTCAAATGGAATTTTTATAGCAAGGTTAGGGCCCGTGTTGTCTCTAAATTCTCTGAAAATGGGAAGGAGGTCTACGACCAATGCCATCTCTAAACTATTAATTCCATATCAAAAAACGTTTTAGTAAAAAACTTATTTTATTACTCAATCAAATCGATACCTTCAAATCGACGAAATCAACCAATTAATTTTTGAACCAGAACTACGTAGCCTTGATTTCCCTATTGCAGCTAGGGATACGTAGGAGCAAGTTGAATTCTTGTCAGGCACAACAATAAAAAATAAAACATTTTGTTTTTATTTACTGAATTTTAATAAATAATTTTAAGGGTATAAAAGTCCATGTTATTAGCGAGGGTACCGTTTTAATACGGGCGGACGGGGTGCTAATACCTTCCCCGATCCGTAATCGACTCCCGAGCTCAGAATCTCTGATTAAAGACCAAAGTATCCTAATTGGGCATGTTTAGAGTTTTCTACGTTTTAACCGCAAAAAACGTAGTGGCGACTCCAAATCAATTGGAAGAGGTAGAAATCGAGTTTGCCTCTCCCTAAGTCGCAGGGCCGGTTTTCCAACCGAAAATCGGGTCGCGACAGCTGGCGACTCCACTGGGGAGAACCCATAAGAGAGTCAGGCCCAAAACCATTTATCACATGGACTTAAATACCCTTTTTGTTTTGTTTATTTATTTTTGTGTGTATTTTTTTTATTTACAATTTCCTTTAATTTCTTGCTTATTTATCTTTTAATTCTTGCGATTATCATTGCATATATCTTGTGGGGTGAGAATTTATTTTTAATAAATGTTTGCATGCTTCCCAAACATACGAACACAATACACTTAAGTTACACACACATATGCCCTATACCCAGGTATTAGAGATTAGGTTTTTTTTTTAAAAAAAGGGACATCTGCCTTGTCGGTGCTGACCTTGTGTCAAATCTTACATTGGCGAGATGAACCACCCATATTGTTCCCGATATTATGAGTTAAACAGCTTAGGGAGCTCGTCTCCTTTCGTTTCTAACCTGTAATATTCGGTTTTCCTTTCTTTCGAGACTGGATGCAATCTGGCGACGTATAAACCCAAAACATTTTTCATCGAGTCCACTTTAATTGACATTTAGTACCTCACCATAGGGTTGTGACCTTTAGGTTATCCAAAACCTTGTGAGTGTACCTTGTTTAGGACACGGGAAGCATAATCTAAATTTTACCCATCATCATTCATAATTCGGGGACATAAAAATGTTCAAGCCTGAGTGTTGAAAGGATGTCATTGCACATTGATGTCCTTGTTCCACGAGGACGGCTAAACAATTTTCTATTCCCTACCATGGGCTAAGCGCCCTAGGGATAATTTTCTATTCCTTACCATGGGCTAAGCGCCCTAGGGATCGATTTTCCGATGTCTTAATAAACCTGAGGTTTTATTGTTTAACTCAAAGTTTGCCTTAATAGTATAATAAGTGTCAAATCTACCATGACATTTTACTATATTGTAAATTCAGGCTACATTCCCCTAATTAGGGTCTATCACGCCCTACGGGCGTACAAAAGAATCATGTTCATGTATTTATGCATCATATTCATGCATATCATTCATACATCATTCAAATATTCATCAAAAAAATCTTGATCCCAACATTCATAAAAAATCATATAAAGGATCAAAAATAAAAAATATCATTCACACATTCATACATGCATTCAAAAAATAAAAAAATTCATCAAATGAAGCCTTCATCTATCAACAAAAAAGGATATATCATCATACATTCATCTGCATATGCATAAAAAAAAATCATTCAAACTTTGCATAGCATGACATGCATTTCATGCATTACTGTTAAAAAAATTAAAATAAGTCAATTCATGCACTTCATATGCATGCAAAAAAAAAGATAAAGGTGTTTTGATTTTTTCTTTCTTTCATGCACCACATGCATAAAAAGTCTCATCTCATACATACATATCATCCATCTGCAAATAAAAAAGAATTCAGTGATCAAATTCCTTTTCTGAAAGAGATTTGGTAAAGACATATTCATCATTTCTTAGTATTATGGCAATACCTTACTACCCAAACTAGCTTGAAAAAGGTAAAAAAACATCTTGTAATTAATAGATGCAATCTAGGTCTGAAACCTTGTGTTTCCTATGAAATTGTCATCAACTGCAGGCGACCTTATGGAGTACGCTCCCAAGGCACCAAATGCAGGACAAGATATTTATTGGGCAATGCTAAGAAACGATCTAGATGCAATCTTGGTCTGAGGCCTTGTGTTTCCTCTTAGATTGTCATCAACGCAGGAGAAACTATTGTGGTACGCCTCATAGTAACCAAATGCGGGATGAAATGTCTTAATATACCAACATTTCTCAATGAAAAAATTAGTCTAAAACCACCCTTCCAAAACAAACAAAAACACTTATTTGAAATTGTATGCATACATCCAAAATATAAATCATTTTGCACACTCATGTGTTTTAAAGGACTCGATGGAAGCCCACTTCAGAAAGAGGAAAAACCTTGCCATCATAGAATACTAGCCTGCAACTGAGACTACAAACAACAAGCTTAGTCCCCAGAGCGGTATTCCAATCTCAGGACCAGGTCAGCAATCTTTCCTATATATGGAGACCCCAGTTGTCAATGGTAATCCCAACCACTCATCTGCTCTCAACAATGTTTCAAATCCTCATGATTGGGAGAAAATTAAGGCGATCGAAGAAAGAATTAAAGTTATCGAGGAAGCAAGTTCCTATGGTTTGAAGGATGTCACGAGCTTGTGCTTGGTCCCGAGTGTGGTATTACCACCAAAGTTCAAGATGTCAGAATTTGAGAAATACCAAGGAACTTATTGTCCTAAGGATCACCTCAGCATGTATGCTAGAAAAATGACTCCATATATTGGGGATGACAATTTGCTAATCCATGTCTTCCAGGAGAGCCTTACGGGAGTTGCCATCACTTGGTACACGCGCCTCGGGCGTCCCCAAATCAGATGTTTCAAGGATTTGTGTAACGCTTTCCTTAAACATTACAACTATAATATTGATCAAGATCTTGATATAATGCTACTCAAGCAGTTGTCCAAGAGGAGTAACGAGACCTTCAGGGAGTATGTCCAAAGAGGGGCAGGGTTGGCCGCTCAAGTGAAGCCCAAATTATCTGATGATGAAAGCGTTTCAATGTTTATCGATACCCTACAAACACCTTTCTTTGATCAGATGATTGGAAATGTCCATTCAGATTTTCGTCAGTTGATAAGAATAGGGGAGAGAATTGAAAATCGCTTCGGGAGCGGAAAAATAAAGAAAAGCTTTGCCAACAAGATTATTCAAAGTGATATTGCAAGCGAAGATATGAAAGAGGAAACTTCACTCACAGAAATCCTTAGCCAACCTTAGACACTTTATTTTCCACATGCATCATGTTATACCTTTACAAATGGAAGAAAAGGGCAGTCCCGAAAGCGAAAAAGGAAGAGTTTGTATGACCCAATCCCAATGTCATATGCCGAATTGTTGCCGCAACTTTTCCAAAGATCATTGTTGACTCTGATTTCCTCAAAGAAGGTGGACCCCCATATCCACAAGGATTCAACCCGGATGCTAGTTGTGAATATCATACTGGGGCAATTGATCATTTCATATAGGATTGTGATCAGTTGAAGAGCAAAATGCAATATCTGATTAACTCAAGGTCGATCCGCTTCCAGGGAAATGTCTTGGTTTGATAAATGCTTAAATTACCCAGAGTAATCATCCTGGTGTTAACCAAGCGATGTAATTCAACCCTATTGCTCTCCCCAAGGCTTTAGAGTCATAAATAATGGGGCACCCATGTTTATTTTATCATGAATAAATGTTTATTTTATCATGCACATCTTTTTAAAGGTTACATACTAACTGCATTGATAATGCGAATTTTACATCACATATTACATTCCACAACCCTCATTCACCAAAGACAAACAAAATCGAGACAAACTAATTCATGCATTAATATGAGATATTTGATTCAATAGTTTATATGAAATGGAGGATGATGCAAACGTAAGACCCAGAATAGTGCAAGTCCTTAAGCAAGTTTTTTCTGATGACACAAGGCATTCTTGAAAATATCAAACACAAATAAGATATCCCTAGTCACCCAATTTGAGCCGTAGACTTTATGAAAAGGAGATTTCTTTGAAATACCCACAAAATATCAATAACCTGGGACAGGGTAGTTACTCAACTATTTTCCTTGACATTCAATTATTAAAGAAAAATAAATACACTCTACCTACATCATTTTCCATATCTAACCCGAGGATTGAAAATCCAAATCAAGTCCAATAAGAATGTTTATCGGTCAAAGTGCAAAAAAAAAAACAAAAAAACAAAAAAAAATATGCAAAAAAAGGACCCGCTGAGATTTCAAAATAAAAATCTCAGGCAAAATTCAGGGCAAAAGAAAACGCACTATCAATGACCACCAAAAGGACAATTTGAAATCCTCTCGCGAAGATTATTGCCTAAATATTAGACTTTTACCCATTTCATCATAAAAATCCAAAATTTTAGTAATTGAATGACATGATTAGAATATTGTTGAGAATAGGACAATGGAGATAGGAGAAATGAAATTGGGTTTGGGAAAAACTTATTCGAGCCTATATCCTTTTTCTTGGTAACTCTTAGCCAGTCCAAGATACAAGCTTAAAAGACCTCGTTAAGGAATCGATTTGCCTAAGCAATGCACATGGGCAGAGAAATGCTGACTCCAACAAATTTCATTAAGTTTTGATGAGAATATCTCACTTTTAATGCATCGGATAATTTCAACCATTCATCACCATCTCTACCACATCAACACATAAAAAATCAAATCCAATTTGCATGATCATTGTTTTCAGTATTTCTTTTTAAAGAGTTGCACATGAAAACAAGCTCATGACCATCGGATAATTTCAACCATTCATCACCATCGGATAATTTCAACCATTCATCACCATCTCTACCACATCAACACATAAAAAATCAAATCCAATTTGCATGATCATTGTTTTCAGTATTTCTTTTTAAAGAGTTGCACATGAAAACAAGCTCATGACAAGTGGAAATTAAGATAAGGGTGTCCGTCCAAACGGGGGCAATTTATGGTGTATGATTTGAGTTCGCGAATCAAAAGTACCAAGAAACCCATAGCTGAGGCAAGACTGAAATTACTCCTCACGGATCTGTCCAAAATCTCTCAACCAAGCAAAGACAAGATATCGCATTCTCACCTTTAGGCTCTGAAAGATGATCAATGATGCGATGCATTTAACTCTGTCACATTTGAGGGTGTTCAAAAAAAAAAAAACAAACAAACAAACAAAAAAATAAAGAAGGAGTGCTAGGTTGAAAACCCACAAGGGCAACCTAGGAAAAGGAGAGCGATGCTAAGCCGAAAACCTCCAATGGCGACTTAGTATCAAAATAAAAAGAGAGAATTCCCGACAGGTACCTACACTAGGTACTCTGGGCAAAAATTAGGGAAGAGAAATGAACACCATCTAGTGAAGACTCATTGTGGCTCATCCTCAACTGTGCAAACTGGGGCCGTTTTTGATGTCAGAATCACAACCTCCATTTGGAAAGATTCTCACCAAATCATTGGCAAAGATACTGGGGCAATTTATTGGAATCATACTCTTCCAATAAGTCCTTGACAATATACTGGGGCAGTTTATTGGACGATCATAATCTTCCAATAACCTCATAACATGACATTGGGGCAGAATGGATAGTAAGGTGCTGGATGATAGTCCCTTTCAACAAAGATCAACATAGATCGCATTTCAGTCGAGTCCATATAAAACCAATTTGTATAATCACAACCTGACAAACTAGAACATCTAAACATGCATTACTCATACATGATATCGCATGCATCATTCAAAACATGACCATATAATAACATGCTCTCAAGAATTCAAATCATTACTCTACATAATTAACTTTCCAGGACCCCGAGCCTGATGTGAATTTCGAGCCATTGAGTGCTCGCATATAACTTTCCAGGACCCTGAGCCTGACGTGTTTTTATAACTTTCCAGGACCCCGAGCCTAACGTGCTTTTCAATCTTTCCAGGACCCCGAGCCTGATGTGATTTTATAACATTCCAGGACCCCGAGCCTGATGTGAATCTCGAGCCACTGAGAGCTCTCAATTTATTTTTCGCATCGAGCCACTGAGAGCTCGCAATTTATTTTCCGCATCGAGCCACTGAGAGCTCGCAATTTATTTTCCGCATCGAGCCACTGAGAGCTCGCAATTTATTTTCCGCATCGAGCCACTGAGAGCTCGCAATTTATTTTCCGCATCGAGCCACTGGGAGCTCGCAATTTATTTTCCGCATCTAGCCAGTGAGTGCTCGCAAATTATTTTCCGCATCGAGCCACTGAGAGCTCGCAATTTATTTTCCGTATCGAGCCACTGAGAGCTCGCAAATTTATTTTTTCTGTCTCGAGCCACTGAGAGGTCGCAAATTTATTTTTTCTGTCTCGAGCCACTGAGAGCTCACAAATTCATTTTTCTGTCTCGAGCCACTGAGAGCTCGCAAATTTATTTTTCTGTCTCGAGCCACTGAGAGCTCGCAAATTTATTTTTTCTGTCTCGAGCCATTGAGAGCTCGCAAATTTATTTTTTCTGTCTCGAGCCACTAAGAGCTCGCAAAATTTATTTTACTGTCTCGAGCCACTGAGAGCTCGCAATTTATTTTACTGTCTCGAGCCACTGAGAGCTCGCAAATTTATTTTTTCTGTCTCGAGCCACTGAGAACTAGCAAATTTATTTTTTCTGTCTCGAGCCACTGAGCGCTCGCAAATTCATTTTTCTGTCTCGAGCCACTGAGAGCTCGCAAATTTATTTTTCTGTCTCGAGCCACTGAGAGCTCGCAAATTTATTTTTATGTCTCGAGCCACTGAGAGCTCGCAATTTATTTTGCTGTCTCGAGCCACTTAGAGCTCGCAAATTTGTTTTGTTGTCTCGAGTCACCAAATGCTCGCAAGTTCGTTGTATTGTCTCGAGCTACCAAATGATCGCATATTTAGTTTTGTTGTCCGGGGTGAAACATGTATTCATACACTCTTGTTCTATCTGTTGAATTGTGTCTGTTGTCTAGGCCTCGACAAAATTCATGTTCATTTCTTTACTAGTTACTTACTATGATAGCAAACAATCTTCAGTTTACTTGCTTTCAAGTAAGCAACAAGTAAAGAGGGGCAGCTGTGAACACCCAATTTTGTCCGGCCTATATTTATAAAAAATCCAAAAAAAGTCTTAAAACAACGTTTTGTCTTGAAAAACTAATTATTTCTCATTTGGCTTTCCCATTCTAATCGGCGACCATAAGATCTTTTACTGACGTTTTTTTGTTTGTTATTTTAATGTAAAATTGACTTGTTAGTGAGACATCGGGAATTTATGGAATGGGATGTTGGAAATTGATGTGAAAGAGACAACTAAGGCAATCTATTACAAATTGATGTTATAATCTTCATAACCTTGGAATTGCTAATGTTTTCAGCGTCTATAAACCAAATATTGTCAAAAGGAAGCTGGTTACATTAATAAAATATAAAGAAGTTACAAGAATACACTAGCCCCTATATACATGAGTTCTGAGTAATCCAAGGATGTTCAAGAAGCTTGTGCAATGGGAGATGTTGAATAGAATCCATGATCTGTCAGTAAAAAGAAGAGGTGAAAAGGACTAATCATCCACTCATTCAATTTGGGATGGATATTGGAAAACATAAGAACAAGCTAAACAGTGAAAGCACTCTAGAGTGATGAAGTTGGCATATCCTTGAACCCACTATCAAAGGTACAATATCCATGAAATAAAATGGGCTTTGCTACAAGATGTGGAAAGGTTGAAGAAGCTTAAACTCTGCTAGGTATCCGCCTAAGATTCCTCACAAGAGTTGACAAGCACCGCTGGTTTAGGCTAGAATTCTTGATCAACATATGTGAGAGGGACAAGGCTACTTGCTTCCTTAAGCAATGTCCCTCCTGTGATGTCACGAATGGCATGGATCCAAGCTCACTACTCTAATACCCAGGGATTTTCCAGAATTGACTTCCCTGCAAGCATTTATAGTTTGAGTTACTCAGTTACAAACAAAAAAAGACAATCACAATTTGAATCTTCTTTGAGAGATGAAAATAGTTCAACCATGAATCATAACCAGAGAAAGTATAAGGCAGTCAAGCAACTACAAATAATAAAAGAGAAAAAGGGCAAATGAAATTCCATGGGGAAGCCTTTTAAAGCATGAACAAGTCATTAATTATTGTCACCAAAAGGTCATCATAGTTGATAGTGTGAAAATAAGTATCAAAATAAAAAGGATGTAGTGACAAATGTGTAAAAGAAATTAAAGCTTTTATAAATGCATACTCATAAAGAAATAACCCTGAGGTGTCAAAGGAATGCAAAACAAATACACCAGACAAGATTTCCACATGTTCAAACAGTTACAAAAGATCCAAACAGTTGCACCAATCGAAGTACTAATTGGTAGCCTTAAAGGACTGTAAACCAGAGGGTATATCCTTCTCTGGTTACATACCTTAAAACATTCAGAATTGTAAACAAAAGAGGTCAGTAGGTAACAGATGCAAGGTTGCATTATGGTCAGTTACGATTATGCATAAATGGCAACAATGATGAGTAGTTAAGTGACATAATGGGACAATCAAGCAATCAGAGCAAAGGAAAAGTCAATAATGTTGCATTCAGTCAGCAACTGAAAAGGTTTTCTACACTAACCAACCACCTACAAAAGGCTAACGCAATTCACAAAAAGGGGGGGATACCATTGAGAAACAGAGATCACTCATCTACCTCTCCACCACACAATTCCATCAGAACACATACCTTTCATATATACTCATATCACTCCAACAACAAACATATTACAGATACATACCACATAATAACCAGAGGGATCAATTATCCTCTCAAGAATTCCAGCACTACAACACCTATATAATCCAAATTTCCCTACCAACCCCAATATGTTTGTTATCCTCTCTTTATCCTATTATTCCTCAGATATTCCAACATGTGACACTCATCTAGAACCCATATGGACACTATATACACATCACAGATAGCAGAAAAATATCATATACCAAAAACACAATTGCATAACACAAAAAGACCTCAAATCCAGAGAACAATCCTCACTATCCATCACGTAGCAAAATAGAGAATCCCATACAAAGAGCTGTACAAAAGAGGCAACCGCATACACAACATCTACTCATACCAAGCATCAACAATAAGGATCAAACACGAAAACCAAGAAAGTGCCTTTGGGACAAACACGAGGATTGGCTAGAAGCCTACATTTAAAAGGTAAGTCTTGAGTAAGGCACTTATCATGTAAATACAAACATAGAAGCATTTTGTGCACATTATATCCATAACATAAATCGTTTCAAAACAAGGAATACCCAGTGAAGCCATTCCATATCCTATAAATGCATTCTTTTTGGTTGTCGATTGCTAATCTAATCCAACAGACTTTGCACATGTATGTTATTTGTATTGGGTCACATGAAAATGCATATATCCAATTCGTTTAACTTAAAAACAGGCCTTGTATTATGATAATCCTAAAACAATTTCGTTTTGTTTAGGAATAAATCAGTGTCCAAACTCATTTTCATATGCATGTCACTAGTTATATTGATTTGCCAATTATGATCTGAACTCGAAATTGAAAAGGGGAAAGCTTTCATTACCAAAATTCCTTGCCTCCATTGTCGTTAGCCTGTCACCGGA
Organism: Lupinus albus; assembly: GCA_009771035.1. NCBI lineage: Eukaryota > Viridiplantae > Streptophyta > Magnoliopsida > Fabales > Fabaceae > Lupinus > Lupinus albus. The sequence goes on along the minus strand of CM020021.1, from coordinate 6,395,407 downwards.
ACGAAACCGAAGAGAATAGAATCGAATAAAGGGAGGAGATTGATTTAGGGTTTTCGAATCCATGGTGAAGGGTAAAAGGAATGATCTCGAGAGGAAATGAAAGGGAAGCCTCAAAACCACCGTGTCACCGTTAACGGAGAAGAGAATCGGAGAAGGATACTGGAGAACCGAATCCTCTTCGTCTTCGCATTTTCTCTCGTCTTCTCACCAATCTTTTCCCTCGTCTTCTCACTTCCCCTCTCCTTCTCATCTACTCTCTAACTCCTTCAATTACCAAATGAATGAAAACAAAAGAAACCCCTACCCCTTCAATCCAGTTTTCTTTGTTGGGCCTGACCCGAACCCATTTGTTTTTTAGGTTTTGTTTATTCTTTTGTTTTAATGTCTTATTTGTATTCTTTATTTATACATATGACATTTAATTTATTTCCATTGTAATAATAGTACCAATCATAAAGCCATTGGTTTGTTCTATATTTTAAACTATCAAATTATATGCATTATCAAAGGAATTTATTTCATTATTTGCTCAAATGATTTTAAATGGAGTTTTATTGTAAGGTTAGGGTCTGTGTTGTCTCTAAATTCTCTGAAAATGGGAAGGAGGTCTACGATCAGTGCCGTCTCTAAACTATTAATTCCATATCAAATATTTCAAAAATAATCATTATTTATTCAAGTGATTTTAAACGGAGTTTATAGCAAGGTTATGACCCGTGTTGTCTCTAAATTCTCTGAAAATGGGAAGGAGGTCTACGACCAGTGTCGTCTCTAAACTATTAATTCCATGTCAAATATTTCAAAGGAAATCTATTTTTATTATTTAAATGAATTTCAAATGGAATTTTTATAGCAAGGTTAGGGCCCGTGTTGTCTCTAAATTCTCTGAAAATGGGAAGGAGGTCTACGACCAGTGTCGTCTCTAAACTATTAATTCCATGTCAAATATTTCAAAGGAAATCTATTTTTTATTTAAACGAATTTCAAATGGAATTTTTATAGCAAGGTTAGGGCCCGTGTTGTCTCTAAATTCTCTGAAAATGGGAAGGAGGTCTACGACCAATGCCATCTCTAAACTATTAATTCCATATCAAAAAACGTTTTAGTAAAAAACTTATTTTATTACTCAATCAAATCGATACCTTCAAATCGACGAAATCAACCAATTAATTTTTGAACCAGAACTACGTAGCCTTGATTTCCCTATTGCAGCTAGGGATACGTAGGAGCAAGTTGAATTCTTGTCAGGCACAACAATAAAAAATAAAACATTTTGTTTTTATTTACTGAATTTTAATAAATAATTTTAAGGGTATAAAAGTCCATGTTATTAGCGAGGGTACCGTTTTAATACGGGCGGACGGGGTGCTAATACCTTCCCCGATCCGTAATCGACTCCCGAGCTCAGAATCTCTGATTAAAGACCAAAGTATCCTAATTGGGCATGTTTAGAGTTTTTTACGTTTTAACCGCAAAAAACGTAGTGGCGACTCCAAATCAATTGGAAGAGGTAGAAATCGAGTTTGCCTCTCCCTAAGTCGCAGGGCCGGTCTTCCAACCGAAAATCGGGTCACGACAGTATGAGCATAAACATTTGGTTTCGGAACAATGTCCTAATCATTCTGTTTCGGGGATACGATTAGGATTAATCGGAAATATCCAACACACACCACATGTATGTCGACAAGTTTTCATATCACAAGCTCAATACTAGTATAACCAAAAGCTTTGACATATAATATATTTGACGTATAATATATCATTGCTTTGATTCTGTGATCAACACTTTGATATCTTAAACAATATGTTAAAGAACCTATTGTTACTTATGCTAATACCTTTCTGTTTGCCACTAGGCTAAAGACTATATTGGAGTCAAAGCCAAATCAATATCACACCTTGGATCATACCTTGGAGTCCATGCAACTTGAGGATGAACCACTTTTGGAAGCAGCACAAATGGCCTGACTCGTGGCTTGCAACAAGTCACTTGATGCACAAGCACCAGGATGACCGAGACAACAGGGTCAGAATGGCATGAGTCATAAGCATCAGGTTGATTGAGATAGCACGGTCAAAATGATGCATCTTGGCGCATCTGATGCATCAGCATGTCTTGGTCACATTGTGCGTCGTGGCTCGCATGGCACACCAACTTGCCTTGGTCAGAAACACGCATGGCACATCAAGTTGGCTCAGTCAGAAAGATCATTTTGGCCCAATTTGATGCACCAGCACAACTCGGTCATATTCCTGAATTGATTGACGCATGGAACATATATTTGGCGCATGAGGAGCATGAGTCATTTTGAGTAACATGGATTTTTATTTGGCACATCAATTTTATATGGGCACTTTTTGTATATTTTAGAAAGGGGATATTATGAAGTTATTTAAGTTAGTTGGATCAAAATTTTATTAGGTTTTTACTTTTCTGTAGAAGGTTGCTTGCTTTTTAAGCAATGTACTTCTCTTAGGATTTTATGATGCTTTGTGTATAAAGAACTTAGCTCATTTACTTAATAAGAAATGAAGTTTATTCAGCAACAAAATCGCTGTAGTTTATGGTTGTTAGTAAAGGTGTAACTTTATTTCTTTAAGCTCAATAATCAGAGTTATACTTTCATTTGACTCCAACCTCACTTGTACCTTACCAAGGCAAAATGCTTAATCACTATAACAATTCAAGATGAAATTTTTTTATTCTCTTAGCAAAAGAATATAATCTTATAAGATTTTCTCACAAATTAAATAACTAATGAATTTAACAGGTATCAAAGAAAAATGGCAAATTAAAATATGATCCGAATATATATCAATAAATATCTATTAGAAATTTCAATTTCAAAATCTCCACACAATAACATGATATCATCAACATCTAAAACTGAAAGAAGTATTATTAATTAACAACATAGTTAGATGACTTCATGTTACATATTTTTGTGTAAAACTCTAAATTATCTAATATAGATAAACATTGAAATAGTGATAAATTATAAGGAGATATTCTTGCTCATATACTAGTAAGTATTTCTCAATAAAAATGACTAAAAACACCTAGGATCAAACCAGCCAGATCTCAATTGCTCCTTTGTGTTGTGAAAATCATCCAAATAGCCTTCCCTATCATAATGAAGTTTTCTTGTTTCCAAAGAATAATATAGAACACAATCATCTTGAACTCTAGGAAAATAGATCCTATTCTGCATGCCCAAACTCTTTCCCTCTATAGCAATGCATGATGTTCTGCTAACAAAGAAACTGTAATCTCCCAAGCTTTCTACACTTTCCCATGTTATTGTAGTGTTATTAAACTTGAAAACTTGAACCCATGTTCCCATTGGACCCACTAAGACACATGCAATTTTTTCATTCCATTCTAATATGTAACTTTGTCTATCACACTCACAAGGTATTTTACTATTAATAATACTCCAATGTATATTATCCTCATCAATCCCTTCTCCTTCATACTGAATTACTAACAAATTTCCTTCTTGACCCAAAACATAAAATGCTCCATTAAAGAAAATAGGACAACCTTGATTCACACTAAATTGACACCTTAACCAAAATGTATGCCATTCAAATCCTTCATTTCTTATAACAGCAAGCATAACTACAATGCCATGTTGAAATATTTCATTTAACCCCATTATTAAACATCCTGGAGAAGTTGGTAATGTTGAGAAACACATGACATATGATGTAGAAAATTTCTGAGGTAGTTGAGTTGGTATATCAATGTCTATGATTGCCTTTGTGAAAGGATTATAAAATGAAACAGAGTTTTCACTATCAGACATCATCATCCAACATTGTTTCAAACAACGTAATTGGCTTTTCACTAATGTTTGTGGAATTGTCATAAGAAATCTATAAGCATGTTTTGGATCAATAAAATTGTGAACATTCATATTGGTAGAAATGAAGAGCCATGGAGATAATGGTGACCCTTCTAATTTTTCTAATGCTTGTTTCCTCCCAAGTGGAGGAGTGGCTACCCAACAATCGCGCGATGCAACTCGAAAATTCAGAATGCAATCAAACAAACTTAGCGAATTTGCAATCAATTTCACAACAGACAAAGGAAGATCATTGAATTTTGTTGTAGCTACCTCAGATTCCTCTCTGTTATCTTGTTTTCCTAGAATTTTCACATTGCACTTGCCAACTTCATTTTCTTTGCATAGTTTATTCTGCACCTGTCTATGGTTACCACTTAACCTGTAAAGAAACAATACATCAGAAAGTTGATATGAAAATGTATATGAACAACCGATTCACACAACTTTTGCAACACCTGATCCGTTATATGCAAAGAGTGTGTATTTTGTGCCTAAAACTATCAGGTGTCGGCAAAAGTTGTACGAATCAGTTATTCAACTAACACTACTCAACATAATATGGAGAACATTTAACATTGTATTTACCTAACATTAGATGGAGGCATGAAAAACATTGGAGGACCACAAAATTCTAGTGGAATTGGACAAGGCAAATTAACTTGTAAATAACAAATTTTCAGGTTGAAACAATTGAACCAACCCATATCCTGTGGCATTGAAAAGTATATGCTATCACATTCTACTTCATTACCAGATGCTGCTGCGCAAGAAAAAGCATGGCATCCATCGAAAAATATCGTTCCCCCCATTAGATCCTTCGCGCTATTCCAAACCATACTGTAAAAATCCAACTTGAAAATATGCACATCAATGACTTCACTAGTGTCTATCAACATAGTCCCACCATAAAAAATTCGAATAAGAAATAGTTCCCCTCCCAATTCAGCCATAAATTTACTAGCACGAATCGCGTGTGACCTCGAATTCGGTTGCATGCAGGGTAAACTTTCTATTACTAATTGATCATCTTTGTCCACATTGATACTAACCACCCTAGACAAACCAAATGACATAGCATACAATTTACCATTACAACTAACACAATGTTCTAAAAAATCGTAATCATCATCATCAACCACCCCTATATCGCGCATAAGTTGCGCGTAAGGAAGCTCAACCCATGTCTTATAATTAACACATGGTCTAATAAATATAATAGATCTATGAAACTTATCAAACAATAAAACCATGCAATTGTTGGGGTCACCATTTAATGGTGTTGATGACAAAGCCCAAGAAACTAGTTCAGCATCAGGTTTTAGAGAAAGAGGTGGTAATTGTATTGAGTTGGAGATTGTTGGGTTCCAAAGAGAGTAATGTGAGGCTGTGTTTCCTTTACAGAGAAGTAACCAGTCAGAACAATGAGCCACAATTTTGATAGCTCCATGAAGCTCTGGAATGCTCTTTTTGAAGATCTTATGAGGATGTGATAATGAACAGAATATTTGGTTTTTGAGGTTTTGGTCAGAAGGAAAAACAACCCAAGGATAATGTTCTGTTGGAAGAAGATTATGGCTTTGGTTTTGGTACCAGGGGTTGGCCATGTTTTGCATAAGGTGAACTGGGTTTGAGAAAGAATAAAAAAATATATAAGCCGATAATGTATGTTGGGGAGGGATTCACTCCACATCATCTCCACATCATGATCATTCATTCTTGGAAATCCAATGGTTTGAATTGGTGAGTACATCTAAACCATTGAATTTTTCAAGATTGGATGGCTAAGATGAAGAGTAAGTGTTTTTTGGAGTAAGTGGATCCCCGGATGTTTTATCCACTTTTCACTTTTGAATCTTGTTAAAAATACTTATATTCATATTCTATATCTATGGTCTTGTTTAAGGAATATACATCGTTTGTCTAAGCGAATAATATAAGAGCTTTATATATTATTTATGGACTTTTCACTTTTGAATCTTGTTCAAAATATTTGATACTCATATTTTATATTTATGGTCTTGTTTAAAGTATAAACATCATTTATCCTAAGAAAATTATCTTGTTATTCAATCAAATTTTATAAAATAATTTAAAAATATTAATTTCTGTAATTTAATTTTTAATTAGACACGAATATAATAATGGACAAATAATTAATATAATTATGGTGACTTTTATGACAATTATTGTTACTGCATTCACACGTGATGATAATTGTATTTAAAGTAAGTTTTATACTATGTAATGGATTACTGTGTATCCAACCAGGATGATTATGATATGTATTACCTGTTCCACTTTATTTTCATAAAAATATAAATAGAAAATTAATTGCATAATTGTTCAAAATTTAATGAATAATCATTATTTTGAAACTCATAATTAGAAATCAAAATTATATTTGGAAATCAACCCCTGTATTATAATTTCGAACGTGGAATCTTGAAGAAGATTACGTTAAGGAAAAATTCTCACACTGCCACATGGCATGTATTAACATTTTTATGGAAACTAATAATTTATTTTTAAAATGTAAAATAGAAAAATAATAATTAATAACGATTAAAAATTTAATAAATGTTTATCATTTTCAGATCTCCACTTTATAGATAAAATGAAAATTACATTTGGAAATCAAATCCTAAATAAATTATTATTTAATGTATTATAATTTTTACTTCAAGGAAAACTTTAAAATCCTCGAGTATTACGTATAGTATATTAACTTTTTTGGAAATTATTTGACATTTTAGTAAAATGTAGAATTTCAATAGTAAAAAAAATAATTCAAAATTTAATGAATGATAATTATTTTTCAAGTTTCATCTAATAATTGGAAATCAACATTATTTAGGAAATATTGGAAATGTCACAATAATAAAAAATTTAAATAAGGAAAATATTTATTAATTTTTTCATATGTAAGATTTGTGTGTTGGAATCATAGTGATTTAAGTTTTTAAATAAAATTTATTTTTAGTGTAATCAACTTATTAATTGTGAACACTCAATTTTATTCAGGACATTTATAAAATAAAAAATTCAATAACTTATTGGTCTTAAACAATCATTTAATAGATATCTTTAGGGATGACAATGAGACTAGATGGATTCGGGTAGTGCATTACTCAGACCTGCTCCGTTGCTTCATTTTTGGACTCAAACTCGCCACAGACGAGTGCTAATACCCGCTGGGTATACTACTTGTGAGTCTATGTGTACTCGACGGATCCATATGTACCTATAAATTCAAAAATATTAACATAATTGCAAGTAATTTATGCACTTGTGTATTTGTTTCTTACGATCTTATATGTTATTTAAAAAAAATTAGGATATTAAACACAACTCATTTTACTAAAACAAACATTAAAAACAAGTTCAAAATTATCATGAAAAAATTATTTAGTAAGAACTCTTCAATTAACATAATATTATATCATACATATGACTTAATTATATAATAATATTGCTTAACAACATAACATCACAGTTTAACAACATAACAATCACACTTATGAATTAATATGATATTATAATTATAGTTTAATATGATATTACAATATAGATTAACATGATATTACAATTATGTTGCTATATATATAGGAAGAAATAGAGGATTTGGGTAGTCACGGGTCTAGATAGTTCATTACTCGGACGCAAACTCATATAACAGCAGGTCTTAAAATCGCGGGTCTCAATTACTCACAGGTCCAAAATATGGACCCAGACCCGACCCGTTGCGAGTACCCGTGGATCTGGGTACCCATTGCCATCTTTATCCAAGAATGTCTTAGCGGGAAAACAAGAAGATAAAAGTCATCGACAAATAGGTTACTAGAGATCTTCATCCTAAAACAGAGAATCACCTTCGCTCTAAAAGCAGGAGGAACACACATAAATCTATGGAAAAAAATTCAAAAATACCATAAAGCTTCCATATGAGTTGTATAGGGACCCTTTGCATTAATAGAAAGATAAATATTGATTTTATTCTTAATTTGAAGGATATAAATGTCATTGCAAATGTAAGTAGAATGATATAATTAAGGATGACAATGGGTAGCCAGCAAAAAATATCCGCAACGGGTCGGGTCTGGGTCCATGTTTTGGACCCGTAGGTAATTGAGACCCACGATTTTAAGACTCACTGTTAGATGAGTCCGGGTAATGAGCTATCCAGACCCGTGACTATCCGAACCCGCTATTTCTTCATATATATATATACCAACGTAATTGTAATATCATGTTAATCTATATTGTAATATCATATTAAACCATAATTATAATACTATATTACTTCATAAGTGTGATTGTTATGTTGTTAAATTGTGATGTTATGTTGTTAAGCAATATTATTATATTGTTAATTCATATGTATGATATAATATTATGTTAATTGAAGACTTCTTACAAAATGAATTTTTCATCATAATTTTGAACTTTTTTTAATGTTTGTTTGAGTAAACTGAGTTATGTTTAATATTCTAAGTTGTGTTTAAATAACATATAAGATAGTAAGAAACAAATACACAATTGTATAAATTACTTGCAATTATTTTAATATTTTTGAATTTATGGATATTCATGGATCCGCTGAGTACCCAGAGACACGCTAGTAGTATACCCGTTGAGTATTAGCACGGGTTGGGTCCAAAAATGAAGCAACGGAGTGGACCCATTCAGACTCATTGCCATCCCTAAATATAAATATCATTTTATTTGACTTTAAATGTAACTCTAATTCTTCTAGAAGCTCCTAGTCTAACAAACTAGACACCTAGGCAGGTATATATCTAACAAAGCTAATACATCAACTAAGCTAGATTAAACATTAGCTAGAGTAGTTATTCTAATATTCCCTCCTGAACCGAGAACCGAGGGTGTGTTGCAGTCTTATCAACCACCTGAAGAAGTTTTTTGATAGAAAGAAATCTTGAGTTTGATAGTGGCTTAGTAGGAGCACCAACTATCTGAATCTCAGATGGTAAGTGTTTGACTTGTAAAAGCTTTGATTGGACTCTATCTCTTACAAAGAATAGATTCAATTGAATTGTATTTAGTTGTGTGGTGTAGAACATGATTGTGTGCCATGGACAGAGTGTTGAGATTGTCACACAAAACTAATGAGGTTCGATAGGTAAACTGAAGTTTTGAGAGAAGAGATTTCACCCAAATGATTTTGTGAGAAGCTGGGGCTAAGCTTCTACACTCAGCTTTAGTGCTAGACCTAGAAACAGTTTGTTGCTTTTTGGACCACCAAGTACCAATGTTAGGACCAACAAAGATACAAGCACCTAAGATGTATTTTCTATCATCAGGATTTGATGCCCAATCTGCGTCACACAAGGCTATAAGAGGTAGAGATGATGTGGGATTAGTAGGCCTAAGTTGGATGCCCATATCGAGAGAGCCTTGTAGATATATTAATATCCTTTTAACAGTAGTCCAGTGATGATCCAAAGGATTGGACATATATTGACACACTTTGTTGACAATGAAGGCAATATTAGGTCTTGTAATTGTGACATATTGGAGTGCTCCTACTATAGATCTGTATAGTGTAGGATTATCAAAACTAGAAGAGCCAGTTTTGGTCAATTTACAAGAAGTAGACATAAGAGTTGAGCTTGCTTGGCAGATTCCATGTGAGTCTTTTTAAGGAGATCTTTGATATACTTAGTCTGAGAGAGAAAAAAAGAGCCATTGGACATGTGTTTAACTTCAATATCCAAAAAACAATCCAATGGGCCAAGTCTTTTTAAGGCAAAGGATGTGCTAAGATTATCAATAAGTTGGTGAACATGAGAAGTTGAGGATCTAGTGACAATGATATCATCTACATTGACTAACACATAGAGTCTCTAAGAAGATGAGGTGTGAATAAACAATGAATTGTCACACATGTTATTCTTGAATCCAAACATGAGTAGGGTTCGCTTACGCCTTTCAAATCACTACCTAGGGGCCTATTTAAAACCATAGAGAGCCTTGTGAAGTCTGTAAACTTGAGCTTGATTATCATTATGAAACCCAACAGGTTGTAACATGTATACCTCCTCATTAAGAAGACCATTGAGAAAAGCATTGTTGATGTCTAACTTCTCAATAGGTCATTTGAATCTAACTGCCAAAGTTAGAAGAATTCTAATGGTGATAGGCTTGACCACTAGTGAAAAGGTTTCATTAAATTTAACACCTTGCATTTGATGAAATCCTTTGGCAACAAGTCTGACCTTGTATTTGTTTACTGTCCCATCAGGATTTCCTTTAATCCTAAACACCCATTTACAACCAATAGCATGTTTGCCTTGAGGTAAATCAACAATAAACCATGTACCAAACAGAATTAGAGCATTGTACTCTTTTTGCATAACATGAAACCATAGAGGATCACATATAGCTGTTTTGACAAAGGTTGGTTCAGTTTTGACAAGAAAAGCTCTAGAGACTCCAGGACTAAAGGATTTATAAATACTAGATTTAGAACGAGACTGCATTGGATGAGTGGATATAGGAGCACGAAAAAGTGATAAGACTGAAGTAGACTTAATAGTACTGGATTGTGAGTCAAGAGAAGGTGGAGATAAAGATGGTGAAATACTAGAGGACAATGAAGGACTTAAGAGAACAGGTTCAAACAAATGATGGTAGTAGAGAGAAAGTAGCACTTGTGATAGGGATAGTATTTTGTGGAGAAAAGTGAGTGACACGAGGAGGATTGATCATAGGAGATGAATGAGACTCATGAGTGAGTATGAGAGGTGTTGATGAAGCAAAGGGAAAAACCTGTTCATTAAACATAACATCTTTAGAAATATGTCGCGACCCGATTTTCGGTTGGAATACCGGTCCTGCGACTTAGGGAGAGGCGAACTCGATTTCTACCTCTTCCAATAGTTTTGGAGTCGCCACTACGTTTTTTGCGGTTAAAACGTAGAAAATTCTCTAATAAGCCCAATTTGGATAATTTGGTCTTTGAACAGAGATTCTGAGCTCGGGAGTCGATTACGGATCGGGGAAGGTATTAGCACCCCGTCCGCCCGTATTAAAACGATACCCTCGCTAATAACATGGACTTTTATACCCTTAAAATTATTTATTGAAATTCAGTAATAAAAAGCAAAATATTTTATTTTTTATTGTTGTGCCTGACAAGAGTTCATCTTGCTCCTACGTATCCCTAGGTGCAATAGGGAAATCAAGGCTACGTAGTTATGGTTCGAAAATTAATTGGTTGATTTCGTTGATTTGAAGGTATCAATTTGGTTGAATTGAAATTATAACATTCGTCGTAGAAATAAATTTTATAATTTTATGAAATATGGATTAATAGTAAAGAGACAACACTGGTTGTGCATCGACTTTCCACTTTTAAAGCAGAAAGGAAGAAATGACACAGGTCATCTACCGGACTATTAATTTTAAAAATATTTGAGTTTCAAAGACATTTGGAAATATTTCCTGTAAAAGGGTGCATTTAAAAGTATTTAGAAATAGCTTGTTTTATAAAACTAGAAATAATAGTAAAGAGACGGCACTGGTCGTACACCGACTTTCCATCTTTAGGACGGAAAGGTAGAAACGACACGGGTCGTCGACCGGACTATCAAACTCTTTTAAAAAATCATTAAGGAATATTTAATTTATAAAATGATTTTTAGAAGTACTGGTTATCAAACCGGTCAGGGTACTGGTATAATAGTACAGTGGTTCAGTAATTAAACCGCATGCCGGTTAAACCGGACATACTTGCTTATATATATAAAAACCTATAACAAAAAAATTCAAATAAGTAGGTATTCAGATTTATAATTCATATTCATAATCTACTCTAAATTCACAAAAACAAACAACATTAAGTCTTTAACAAAATTAAAGTCTAAAGTGCAAAACATATATTAATCCAAAATTATCACGTAACAAACACAAAATCCAAATAAATGACACAAATATCAATCATTGAAGTCGAAGAATTGAAAATTTGAAATTTAAAAAAAAATATTAATGTACAAACCGGCCGGTTTAAACCGGTTCACCGTACCGTACCAGTTAGGGGTCCAATTCACCAGTTTTCCGGTTGAACCGGCCGATACGGTACGGTTTTTATAAATAGATAAAACAAATAATGATAAAACAAACAATTAAAAAAGAAAGGATTAGGATTAGGGGAAGTGGGATCGGAATCCCCAAAACCTCACCATCACACTCCAAAGAGAGAAGGCATGGGATTCAAAATCAATAGCAAACCTTCCTCTCCTTTTCTCTTCGATAGCAATAATGGCAGCATTGACGGCGGAGGGACAGCGACGAAAGGCAGCGGCGGCGACTTGGCCATGGGTGCGAGTGGCAACCAGGACGAATCCGAGCCGGGCAAAGGGCTCTAGTGATGGTGCGATTCTGAACCGTGAAGAGCTGTCCTCTTTGGAGCCAAATCGTTCTCAATTGTTACCGAGAAGAATCACTCCCTTATTGATATGGATGTTTATTCCTTATCACTTATCTTCTTCGATTCAAATCGGCAAGGGGATGAAATCCTTAACCATCATCTTCTTCATTTCCCCTCGGCGATCAGGTAATCTTATTCTTCCCTTCGTGACCCCTAACCCTTTTCTGAACGTATTTCTGTCTGCGAGTTTGCTGCTATTGTCTCCTCGCTATGTATCTCTGATTGCTCTCTTTCCTCAGTTGTTAAGGTTATGGGAACCTCAAAGTCCACCGGTGAGGCTTATCATGGAATGTTTGTGTATGTGTGCCTTTGCGTATGTTATGTTTTTTGTTGTATGTTCTGATGGGATTGTGTGGTGGATATGGTATGACTTTTTGGTTATTATGTGGCTTTTATGATTCGTGATATGTGAGTGTGTATGGTATTTTGACTCTAGATGATATGTGTATAGAGAATAGAAAATGAATGCTTTAGGTCTTACAAAATGTCAATGTGTGTATCTGAAAAGTCCCCTGCATGTAGTATGATGTCTGTTTATAAAGGATTCTGAAGGAACCTTTTGGTTTGCCAATTGGACTTAGCAAACAGCCCATAACCTTCTAACTTTCCAACTGTTAGGCTTTTGAGTGGCTGCTGATTACTATTTTGATGATTGTTATTTACTACTCAACTGATTCCATAACTGAAAATACCCTTTATGTTTGCACATTACTGCTGATTGTAAAGCTGATTAGTATCTCTGACTCTTGGTTTGTACTTGTGGTTTGAGGCTGGAATGATCAACTTTTGGTTTGCCTTTTAGATCTTAAGGCCATCTATGATGATTAATATTTATGATTGTAACTGAAAATGCATTTCTGATATGATTAATTGCTGTCTTCTGACCTTTTGCTCATGACTGTTTATTCTCTTTTTTGAATTAACTCCATAATTGCTTTGTTAGTGCACTTTAGTAGTCTGTTTTGTACCTTTGCTTCAATGTCTATTGCCTTTATTTCCTTTCATCAATGCCTTAATGTGTGGCTGTTTGCAGATTGTAGAATGAATTCTGATTGGAACCTTTTGCTGTTCTCTTTGTTAATAATTTATGGCCCCTTGATTGCTCACTTTGATGCTTATCATTGCTGCCCAACTAACCAGCATATCACTGATTCCTAATGTGTATTTCTTTGGGAATTCTGGCTGGTCTCCCTTAGGATTCATTACGTGATTGATGGTAAGATCCCTTTATGAATATTAACCGCATGAAACTGAAATTATAATGCCGCCTTGTACCCACTGCTATTTCTAAGGATTTGTGAGTGGTCTTTTACTTATGCCCAATAAAGTGTGTAGCTAAAAGATAATGTTGCATTTGGCTTGCTGTTGGAGAGTGATTGTGTTGATTAATTGTTTGTGTGTGTGCTTGGTCATTAATTCCATTATTTGATAAATTCTCCCAGCCAATTTGTTTGCTTGTTGATTTTGGCAGGGTTGCATGGTTGCTTTCATTGCTAGATGTAGAATATTTGACAGAGAATGGCTTCTTCATGTGTTATACCTTCAAATTCCTAAGGTTTTGATACTCAAGGATCGCCTTCATTCGCCAGGATACTTTCAGCGGACAAAGAGCATTCGAGTCTTGTTTTTCATTCTCCAAATTTATTGTCATATGCTTGCTTATTTCGGTTGTACTTAGAGCATGCCTTTTAGTAGAATCCATGGTCTTAACCAAGGAGAAAAACAGAACTCAAACTCACATTCATGTAAATTGGTTCATAAAAAAGTAACTCAGCTATGTTAGCCATTCGATTACCATTGTCATTTATGTAAGGTTGCTCCATCTTGAGTTTTCTTATTCTAGGCAAAGCTTCAATCTTAGCTAAATAACCATAAACTTCTAGTATTGGCAGGAGCTAAATTTGTATTTGAGTTATCCTATTGGTGCCAACAATTGTAGTTGGCAACATCTCATTCAATTAGTCTCGGGACAGCTAAAATTGTTGTTCTTCTCGCACAAAAAAATGAGTTTTGGAATCTTTGTATTTTCAATACTTTATAAATATATACTGGACAAAATTGGGTGTTCAAAAAATATAGACCCTACCATCTTTTGACATGCCCTTATACCCTTTATGGTGAGTGGAATAACCCAAAGGGTACACTCAGAGGATCTAAATTCTAACTTATGGTCATTATTGGTCATTATAGGGTCTCAATAGTGGAAAACAAGCACATCCAATACCCTAAGAAATGAGTAGTCATGGTGAACTCCAAATAGAAGAAAATAAGGAGATAATTGATTTAGAGTAATGGATGGGAGTCTGTTGATAAGAAAAACAACAATGGTAAAAGCATATTCCAAATAGGACAAAGGTTGGGATACATGAGATAATAATGTTAGAACAATCTCCACTATATGTTTATATTTTCTCACAACAGTGCCTTGTTGATGACGAGTGTGAGAGCATGAAACTCTATGTAGTATCCCTATTGATTTAAGAAAGTCAATAAGTGGTCTAAACTCACCTCCCCAATCACTTGAATGGCTTTGATACTTAGTTGAAATTGAGTGTGAACAAACTATAAAAAATGCTGGAATATGAGAAGTGTGTATGACTTTTACTTGAGGAGATAAATCCAAGTGTGTTTGGTGTGAGCATCAACTATAAATAGGTAAGACCTAAACCCTGATTCTGAATGAATGGGAGCAGGACCCCAAAGATCCATGTATAGGAGACCAAATGGATTAGTATAAATAAATGGTAGTAGATGTAAGGGAATGAAGTTTATGAGCTTTGGCACAACATCAAGCATTACAAAAATCGAAAGAGGTTTTATTAGAGTGTGAAATATTACATTGTTGAAGAACACTCTTTATAGTAGCCTCGTGGGCATGTCCTAGTCTATAATGTCATAGTTTGTAGGAAGACACAACATTAGAACAAGAAGAAACAATATTATTAGCAAACACATGTAATGTGGAATTGAAATTACAAAGCCTAGAAGTTGGAGACAAAAGGTTGTGAAATGCATAGAGACTCTCTGCAGTGAGAGAATCTTGAAGAAGCATATGCTTAGTAGCCTGAGATTTGACAAAACAATGGTTAGGATGAAACTCAAAAAAATAGTAATTATCCTTAGAAAATTTAGACACATGTATGAGATATTTTGTGATAGTAGGAACTAAAAGTACGTTATACAAGCACATTGACACTATAGAATCAAAAGGTGACTGAAAATAAACATTTCCACAACTTGTAATAGGAGCTTTGTTACCATTATCCATGTAGATATGATCTGGTGCAAATTGTTCAGTTGGATGAACTAGAAGTGAATGATCAACATTAAGGTGATTTGTTGCACCTGAATCAGGATACCATAAGGATGATTTGGTGGAGTCTTGACTAGTGTGATACACATTCATTGCATAAGGAGAAAGATGAGCATAAGTGGAATCAGGTCTATGGAATCCTCTAAGTACATGATAATGTTGATTGTAGGAAGTTCTTGAGGGAGGATATAAGTGCAGAGTTGGCCTTGGCCATGGATAGTGAGTTGTCATAGTAGATCCAGAGGGAAGAGATGTTATGGAGTGAAATTGTGAAGTATAAGGCCCTGAGTGTGAATAGAGATCATTGTAGACATGTCCATGTGATGTATGCATAACATAGGAGGTGACATATGGTGCATAATAATATCAAGACATATCATGACCATATATGTTGCAATAGTCACAAAAGTATGAGGAATTTATGCTTGTAGCTCTTCCACCACGACCACCACGCCTACTGAAACGTCCCCCACCACGAGATCCACCATGAGGCAGACCAGAATGCCCTTGGAATTGAGTATTTGAGGGAAAACATGCATGAAAAGATGGATAGGATGGAGAAAATGGTGCGGTCATAGAAATGAGAGAATGAGAAGATGAAGGTTCAATAATAGCTACATTGGCATAGAGTGCATCAGACACAATTTTGTGTTTGTTTTTCACTAGACTTGATTCAAATGTAAGAAAAATTGTTCTAACTCATTAATGGAAGGAAGATGCACTTCACTTTCAATAGTTGTAATGAGTTAGTTAACATCTTAATTTTGGAAAAGTAATAAAAAATAGAATGAGATCCTAAAGAAACAATGTGAAGTTGTGCCCTAAGTTGGCGACTACGTGCTTTTGTATAAGCATTGCAAAAAGAGTTTAATTCATGCCACAATTGAAAGGAAGAAGTACAACCAATTACACGAGGTTGTAGAGATTCATAAATTGAATTGAGGAGCCAAGAAAAAATAATTTTATCATGTTCTTCCCAACTGAGAAATCCAGGATTTACATGGTGATGAACACAATTTGATTCAGTGAGGAATTGAGGTGGAAATTCATAATGAATCACAAACCTAAGAACACAATTAGCTTTAAGAACAACTAACATGAATTGGCTCCATGTGAGATAGTTTTTCTCTTTGAGCTTTGTAATAGGTAGAGGAAAAGAAAGTGATGGAGAAACAGCTTGAATTGGTGTAGCAGAGGAAGAATTTGGTGGAGAATCCATGGAAGGAGGAGGATCAGTGACGTTGGCCATGAAAAGCTATTGATACCATGTAAGAATGGTAAAACGGAGAAGAGAAACTGGATTTGTTTTCAATTATTGATTGTAACTGATTTTCCTAAATGAATACAATGTGTAAGCTTCTATTTATAGTAGCTGAGTCAACATATGTGACAGTTACTTAAATGTAACTGTCATTCTTCTAGAAGCTCCTAGTGTAACAAACTAGACAATTAGGCAGCTAGATATCTAACAAAGCTAATACATCAAGTAAGTTAGATTACAATATTAGCTATTTATTCTAACATAAGTTGCTAAAATTTTAACTATATTTTAAATATTTCTTTGAGATTTGATGTGGTGCATATATGTAAACATTAATTTATGTTGTTTCATCATTTTTGAAGATTATAAAATGTTAACTAAATTTCAAATATTTGTTTGTTATTTGATGCGGTGGGGATATTAGTTTCTCTTGCTTTCATCAATCTTGAAGATGATATAATTTTAATCATTTCAAATTTCTCTTTGAAATTAGATGTGGTGCAGACATTAATTTTGGCTATTTCATCCTTATTGAAGATGATAATATTTCAATCATATTTTAGAATATCTCTTTGAGATTCGATGCAGTACGACATTAATTTCTGATAGTTCATCTTTTCTTGAGTTGAATAAAATTTCAACCATATTTTATAATATTTTTTTAAGATTTGATGAGTTGTGGATATTAGTAATAAAATTTCATGCATAATTTAAATATCTATTTAATATTTGATGTGGTGCATGCAAACATTATTTTTTACTTCTTTATCTTTTCACAAACTACCTTCCAAATAAATACATGTCATTTATAGTAAAAGTGAATGTAGATAAAAACATTAAAATTTCCTCTTATCCCATAAAGTTGAAAAAAAAATATTAAGATATTATTTCCATCTTTGTATAGTTTATGGATCTAATCTTTTTATTGGTAACCCAAAACATACGTGACACTTAAGATTGAACAGAAATCATTTCTCCAAAAAAAAAATCATGTCTTCTTTAATTAATTAGATTTTAGTGAATAATATACAAATATTATTATTTTTAAGAATTTTGTATTTAATTGATATTTTTTTAATCACTCGGGACAAAAAGTAGTATAAGAGAATAACTTATCTCTATTATAATTGGTGGAGTTTAAACCCCTTGTAATTATGCTCTCATTGTATATTTGTATCCTTTGTCTCCCTGGAGAACTTTTCCATATAATGCCTCACATTAGGAAAAAATATTATGTTACCCGTTCATTTGCACAGGGCGATATTTTTTTGTCGTATGATTAAGAATACATAATATATGTGCATTCATATGTTTAAGAACATACACGCTATTTGTGCGTTTGCATGGTTTCGTGAAGACATGTTAACTATATATTTTTGTACTTTTTTATTGACTTTCATACTCTATAGTCTATATATTTTGTTAACTAATAAATACAATAAAAATTTATATTTATCATTCTTAATATAGACTTACATATGGAGAACTTGTTTAGTTTTATGATTGTTTGTGATTATTTATTAATGTAACTTGCATATAATTTCTTTTATTTCTAGAATATTATTTCTTATTAGTTGGTAGTATAATTGGTTTATTATTTCATATTTTTTTAAAAGTATAAGGAAAATTGTAATTAATTACTTATATTTTTTTCAAAATAAATATGGATTTAATCATTTAGTATGACAACTTTGATAATAATATTTTAATAGATAGAAATGAAATTTTAATAATAAATGACCATTGAAGGCCTTACTTATGAAGGCCTTACTTATTTAGGATCAAAACTGCTAAAATATTTTAAAGATAATAATGGAAATATATGAACAATATTAATAAATGGAAATGAGAACATTATATTTAATGTTTAGTTTTTTTAAAAGTAAAACACACATACTAATTTGCATGTAGTGATTATATGTAGTGATTACTATACATTATTTGTCAACTTGAATAGCATCATCGATCTCACCAATAAGCACCACATTAAATGACAATATGTGTTTTTATTCCCTTATATTCATCAGTTTTATTTTTTTCTTAATGGTCGGCAATTTATTCAAAGTAATTATTAATTATTACTTTGAAACTGATTGATGATATTTATTCATCGTTATCGATATTTATTCACTTATTCACTTACAAATTACAATAGTATAACAAAATTTATTGTCATTATTCACATATGCAGTTTTTATTCCCTTATGAATTTCCTTTATTGTTATTCTACTATGTTTTATATTTCTTTATTCACATTAATTACTCTTAAATCTCGAGAGTAATTCTCTCCGACCGTTATTATTCCATAATTCATATAAATGACCATTTTAGTACTTCAAAAGTTTGTGTGGATGTAAAAATAAAATAAAACAATGTATTATAATTTATGACATTTTATTATCTTTAATTAATAATTAATAAAATTCACATATGTGACATGGGAAATGGTCCGTTGAAAATTCAAAAATTAGTGTTTTTGAGGTATTAAAAAATTATGGTGTCATTTTTTAATAAATATATAACATATGTAATGGTTAATAAATTCAATGAAAGTATAAAATGAAGAAAAAATGTACTCATAATATTATTTTAATTAAATAACAATAAATTTTTTGTTTTTACCATAACATAGACTCAAAGTAAGAAAATATGATTATGTTAAGTTTCATGAACAGTTGCACATTTCCTTTTAGAACAATGAAAAAACTTTATATTCTTGACATTTGAGTTATTGAAATACACATATTCAAATATCACATATGACGATGAAACTTAAATCAAAAGAAATTTAAGAGGATGATACACTCTAGGTGTTTATAACAACATGGAAAACAAAAATGAAAATCTGATTATTTGAATAAAAAAGTATATAAAAATAAAATAAGAGATGAAGATAGAGAAAACTAACATGTGAAGATGTTATAAATGGAGAACAAAAATGCAAATGAAAAGAGAAAAAGATTATGGTAAAATATGATGAAGAGATAAATATGTTGTAGAAAAGTAGTAAATCTTTGAATAAAAGATATATAAATAAAATTAGAGATTAAGAGAAAAAAAAAAACTTAAAGGGGTGAAGAGGTAAATAAGTTAATAAAAAAAATACACAAACAACCAACAACCATATATTTTGAAGGTTTGATGATACTCGTGGACGATACTCTTACTTATAAGAAGCTAACTAAGAGAACGGTTCGAAGAACCGATCTACAAAATAATGAAATCAGTTAGAACACATGTACAAAATAAGGAAATCAATGAAAAATAAACAAAAAATCATTGATAAAATAAGAACAAAATAAAAAAATAAGAACATATATACAAAATGAACAAAAAATAAATAAAATACACACTTTAAATATGAGATATACAAAATAAGAATAGATCTAAAAAATAATAGGATTGCTTTCACAATATTATAAGGAATGTGCATAATAGGATAATATGATTGCTAATAAGAATATGAGTTTAGGGAAAATAAAGAAATATAAGAATTGATTTAAGGAAAATGAAGAAAGATTTTTGGATGAAAAAAGAATATGAGAATATGAGAATATGTGAATATGATTTAGTGTTTGATAGAAAAAATGAAAGATTAATAGAGTGAGTGAGGTAACATGATAATGTATGGACATGTTTATGAGGGAAAAAAGTGAACGAGAGTGTGACATGTGTCTAGTGATGATGTGATAAAACCTTTTTTTCTTATAGATATATAGATAAGAACAAAATCACAAAATAAGAACATATATACAAAATGAACAAATAAATAAATAAAATATACACTTTAAGTATGAGATATACAAAATAAGATAATAAAGAATGTGTATAATAAGATAATATATTTGCTAATAGGAATATGAGTTTAGGTAAAATGAAAAAATATAAGAATTGATTTAAGGAAAATGAAGAAATTTTTTTGGATGAAAAAAGAATATGAGAATATGTGAATATGATTGAGTGTTTGATAGAAAAAATGAAGGATTAATAGAGTGTGTGAGAGAACATGATAATGTATGGACATATTTAGGATGAGAAAAAATGAAAGAGAGTGTGACATGTGTCTAATGATGATGTGTTAAAGTTTTTATCTTATACTAAAATGTTACTTACAAGGACTAAGTTTGTACTAAATAAAATTTTTTAAAGAGTAATATTATACCATTTTTTTGGAGGGATTAATTTAATAGTCGAATAATTTTTAGAAGATCAAATTGACTATTAACTCATTAACATATATTAAACTTCAAAGTAAAAATTTCATGTCCGAGAAACTGTACCTAAAAATTTAGGAGAAAAATATATATACGGTTAACATAACTTTACATAAATATTTATACCATACATAGGCACATATATTTTAATGGGGAGAAATCTACTTACTACAAGAGTAAGTGAAAAGATATAATCCACATCTTAGCCATATAATGTTGGTAAATCCAATACTTTAAATGTACTTATCAATTCAAACCATTGGATTTCCTAAAAATGAATTATCATGATATAGAATATATATTTTTTATTTACTCTTGTGGTAAGTGGATCTCTCCCCGATTTTAATATTAAAATGTAAATGTAATATTGCATTTTTAGAATTACTTTAACCATCGTTAATAACTAGCCAATGTGAGTGAATCATGTACCCACCCATACGTGCAGGCCAGGTTCATTTTGTATTCTATCAATGTGAACAATTACACTTGTCAACTTATGTTATTAATGATTATCAATATATTCATCAACATTCTATTAATGAATATGAATTTTTTTCTGTATTCATTCAAAACTTAACTTATTATTTAATTTGATAAATTTTGGTTTATAAACCAAAAGAGAAAAAATATGCTTATATAATTTATATATTTTTATTGTATTGTTCACCATTCATGTTTAATTATTATCAATTCTTTCATGAAAAAGTAGTATAAACTATTAGTAAATAAGTAAATACACGAATTATCTATAATTTTGTACATACATTACACTAACTATCTCTGCATAATATGTAAGTATAATAATTTAAAAAATGTATGACTTGTGTAATTAAGTTAAACAAAATATTGTATATTGTGTAGAAAAATTCAATTAATATGAAAGCCAACACGTGCCCATGATTTGGTTCATTACAAAATAATATAAGAGTTATTTAAACATCTCCGTGAAATTATTAATGTATTTTGTAATGAAACAAAAATAATAAAGCAACACTCACATTTGTACTATTTGGAATTATTTATGGAGTATACAATATTTTGTTTAACTTAATTACATTCAACCATATTTTTTATTTGAAAGATTACACTTATATCAAGGGTAGTTAGTGTAATATATATACAAAATTAGAGATGACTCAATTAAGAGAGAGTGATTCATGTAAGTACAAAAAATAAAGGAATAATTTGTATAATTTTACTAAAACTCATGGATGTAAATATAATTTACTTAATAAATAATGTAATGTTGATTGTGTATAATTTTTTATACTTACATATTAATACTACACTCAACAACTTAATGTTTATCTAAAAATTGAACTATTAAACTCATTAAAAAAATCGAACTTCACCACAATTATACATTACGAGAAAATATGTTTACAAAATAATTGTTAATATTTGAATAACATATTAATAAACTAGAATCAGTTACGTCAAAACACGCATAATAATTAAAAAATATCTATAATTTATATTTATATTACATTTTTACCCTTAAAAATAAATTATAAAATAGAATTATATAACATTAACCTCTTCGGTCTGACACAACCACATAGTGACAATGGCAACAATTACAGCAGACAACAATGGCCTCGATCACAACCCATCTCTGGACCCAGATACAGATACTCCGGACAACCCCGAACATGAGTTCGGGGAGTTCGGAGCTGGTTGTTTCTGGGGCGTGGAGCTTGCATTTCAGCGAGTAACGGGTGTGGTGAAGACTGAGGTTGGATATTCTCAAGGTCACACACCAGATCCCAATTACAAACTGGTGTGCACTGGAACCACTAACCATGTTGAAGTGGTTCGGGTTCAGTTTGACCCTAAAGTGAGCCCATATACTACTCTCCTTGATCTCTTTTGGTCTCGCCATAACCCCACTACTCTCAATCGCCAGGTGCATGCATAATTTCATTTTTCGTTTCAGTTTTTTTCTGTGTGTCTGTGTATATCGATACTGTTTTTTTTTATCTCCGAATTTGACACTCGTGTTACCGTGTTTAAGTTTTGTAGTGAAGTGTATGATTTCAACTGTGTTTAATTTTTTAACCGACATGATTTTTAATTATTTTTTAATAATTTTTTAAAATCAAGAAAGTCTTCTTTCTCTTCGTTCGTTCACTTTGGACTGGGTAGAATTGGAGATGAATTCAACGATTGATATTATAATTTTGGTAGTTTTTGGAAAATGGATTTGAGTTGATAAATATATTATTATAATTAATGTTCTGAAATTTCAAATAAAGAAATACTTGTTTAATATCATTGAATACAAGTTGAATAAAAATCAGAATAAGGATTCTCCATATTCATGAAGAGAGAAGTCTATGTTTCTCTCTATGTTTTTAATGATAAAAGTATAATTTTATTTTAATTAAAAGAATAATTGTGTCATTAAAAATTTTATTTCCATTTTATTAAATTATTTGTCTTTCTATTAATAAAGAATATCTTACCTATCTGATAAAAAACATATTTTAAAACACATAATTGTTTGTTATCCACAAATAGGAATTATATTCATCTTATTTAATCTTTTGCCATTTCTTTATTCTATATGTAATTTTTTATCGGATGAAATATTATGTTTACATAAATGATTATTTGTTTAACTCAATCGAAAAATATTTTAAGATGTCATAGAGTATCTAGGAATTATCCAATTTATGATATATAAATTAAAATTATTTTAAAAATTATTTTTCATTCTATAATGATATATAAATTATCAATAATATAAGACGCACAGAGGATATTTAAACAGAAAAAATGTATATATGGTTCTATATAATGTTATCCCATTATCCTTCATTCATAAATGATAAATGATATAGTAACTTTGTATTAATTTTATGTACATTCATATTAAAATATGCTTGATTCATAAAAGACTCCAATTTCTGCTATAGTTTTCTGCAATTACATAAAACACCATGTGTCATTTCTTCCTCAAAATATTCCATATGCTTAATTATTTGTTGTATTATCATAATAATTAACCAATTTCATTTAACTGAGTGGGCATATTATCTAACTCTGAAATTTACATTCCTTATATAAAATTTTAATTTTGAAGCTCTATTTTGTATAGAAGCCTTGAACAATTCATGTGAGGAGATTCACATTTTTAAAAAAAATTCTATTTATTTAAAATTTAAAAATTAAATTAAATCTGTACTCTCGAAATTTTCTGGATGTCACATGTTAAGATTTGGGTCAAGTACTGGTCTCTCCAGTAGTGGAGCATTTCCCTCCTAAGATTCTCTGTATATATATAAATCTCAGGGTGAAGATGTGGGTGCACAATATAGATCAGGAATATACTACTACAATGAAACTCAGGCTCGTTTAGCCAAAGAGTCAAAAGAAGCCAAACAATTGGAGTTAAAGGAAAACATTGTAACAGAAATTCTTCCTGCAAAGAAATTCTATAGAGCAGAGGAATACCATCAGCAATATTTGGAGAAGGGTGGAGGTAAGGGTCTCAAGCAGTGTTCAGCAAAGGGTTGCAATGACCCTATCAGGTGCTATGGTTGATGAGAATGACTTCTATTGTGGATGCTAAAGTTATTTTAAAATTTTGAAAAGCTATGGTGTATGAACAATGTTATCAGATCAGGTTGAACATTTGCTTTATCAAATACAAATAATTGTTGCTTGTTATCTCTTGGCCATGGAATAATGAAGTTAATTTTGTTGCATATTTAGTTAATACTTTCACATAATCTTAGTATTAACATGTCGTTTGATAAGTTTCACAATGTTAATTAACAATTGCATGAAATGTCAAAGTTGATTAAAGCAATGTTATTAAAACGGTACCGGTTATCAAACCGGTTAGGGTACTGGTATAGTGGTACGGTGGTTCAACCAGTGGTTCAGTAATTAAACCGCATGCCGGTTAAACCGGGGATACTTGCTTATATATATATATGTAAACCTATAACAAAAAATTTCAAATAAGTAGATATTCATATTTATAATCCATATTCATAATTTACTTCAAATTCACACAAACAAACAACATTAAGTCTTTAATAAAATCAAAGTCTAAAGTACAAAACATATATTTATCTAAAATTATCACTTAACAAACGCAAAATACAAATAAATGACCCAAGTATCAATCATTGAAGTTGAAGAATTGGTGAAAAATAAAAAATTTGAAATTTAAAAAAAAAAAAAATTAATGTACAAACCGACCGGTTTACACCAGTTTTGACCGGTTTTAACCGGTTCTATTGCATATGCGGTATAACATACGTACCGTACCGGTTAGGGGTCTGGTTTTCCGGTTGAACCGGCCGGTACGGCACGGTTTTTAAAACATTGGATTAAAGGATTTAGTAACACGTGATCCTATCTAAGTAGTCGATAATGGCGCTAGCTATAGCTATAGCGGTTTAGCTGTGTGGTAAAGGGGGCTCCGCCATTCTATACCTCAAGGTGTCGTAGATCGAATTAGCGGTTGAGGAAAATCATAAAAAAAACCCAAATTTACAACTTACACATTTCCTTAAGGGTATTTGGGTCTTTTTTGGCCAACCCAAACCTAATACTTTTACGATATGGAATGAAGATCACATATCCCCATTCATATTTCACTTTATGTTTCTGCCAGTAAAAAAATACCACTTACTTAAAAAGAAAAATCGCAGAAACCAAACTAATATTTTTATATTATTTTATAAAGTTTAATTGGTGAGAGACATTTTTTTTCTTTTTCAAACAGGGAATCTGTATTTGTATTCTCGACTAGTGGTTATGTTAGCTCTCTTTCTCTATTTTTCAGTTTGCAATTTGCACACTATTTCTCTATTCTGCTCCTCTGATTCACAGCCTTAGAGGCTTAAGCATGGTTAACTTATATTGGATTTGAGGACTGAAGTATATTATTATCTGAATTGACTGAGGTATATTACTATATTATAATTTTGATGACTTGAGTTTTATATAAGATGTGAGATATGTTTATATTTTTTTCGTTTTTTATGATTATAATATAACATTTGTACATTTTTTTCGCAGAAACCAAACTAATATTTTTATATTATTTTATAAAGTTTAATTGGTGAGAGACATTTTTTTTCTTTTTCAAACAGGGAATCTGTATTTGTATTCTCGACTAGTGGTTATGTTAGCTCTCTTTCTCTATTTTTCAGTTTGCAATTTGCACACTATTTCTCTATTCTGCTCCTCTGATTCACAGCCTTAGAGGCTTAAGCATGGTTAACTTATATTGGATTTGAGGACTGAAGTATATTATTATCTGAATTGACTGAGGTATATTACTATATTATAATTTTGATGACTTGAGTTTTATATAAGATGTGAGATATGTTTATATTTTTTTCGTTTTTTATGATTATAATATAACATTTGTACATTTTTTTCGCAGAAACCAAACTAATATTTTTATATTATTTTATAAAGTTTAATTGGTGAGAGACATTTTTTTTCTTTTTCAAACAGGGAATCTGTATTTGTATTCTCGACTAATGGTTATGTTAGCTCTCTTTCTCTATTTTTCAGTTTGCAATTTGCACACTATTTCTCTATTCTGCTCCTCTGATTCACAGCCTTAGAGGCTTAAGCATGGTTAACTTATATTGGATTTGAGGACTGAAGTATATTATTATCTGAATTGACTGAGGTATATTACTATATTATAATTTTGATGACTTGAGTTTTATATAAGATGTGAGATATGTTTATATTTTTTTCGTTTTTTATGATTATAATATAACATTTGTACATTTTTTTCGCAGAAACCAAACTAATATTTTTATATTATTTTATAAAGTTTAATTGGTGAGAGACATTTTTTTTCTTTTTCAAACAGGGAATCTGTATTTGTATTCTCGACTAATGGTTATGTTAGCTCTCTTTCTCTATTTTTCAGTTTGCAATTTGCACACTATTTCTCTATTCTGCTCCTCTGATTCACAGCCTTAGAGGCTTAAGCATGGTTAACTTATATTGGATTTGAGGACTGAAGTATATTATTATCTGAATTGACTGAGGTATATTACTATATTATAATTTTGATGACTTGAGTTTTATATAAGATGTGAGATATGTTTATATTTTTTTCGTTTTTTATGATTATAATATAACATTTGTACATTTTCACTAAAATATCCCTCATTAATTTAAATTACTTTTCTTAGAGTTAATTATATGAATGGTGTATGATACAATAATAATGTATAGAACTTATATACTAGAGTGCATATATTTTTTGTCTTTTTTTATTAGGGAGATTGCATAAAAAAAAACCCAAATATTATGCCTTTAGTCACCCATGTATATTTTTTCTTCCTAATTATCTCTTAAATTTCTGATTATGAAATTGATCTACGAAATAAAGATAAAGGTAAATTATTAATAGGCTAACAAGGAAACTGGTGTCATTAGACAAACCTCACTAGCAACACAACACTCCATATTAGTCGGCATCGAGACTATTGTCAAAATATAAATTGACTCAGAAGAAGGGGATTTGAAATGACAATACAATAATATCGATATATAAAAAATTAAAATTAAATAATAAAGAATTGATAGAGTTAAAATGACAATACAATAATATCGGTATATAAAAAATTAAAATTAAACAATAATGAATTAAGAGAGTTAAAATGACAATACAATAATTTCGATATATAAAAATAAAAATTAAATAATAATAAATTAACAGTTGAGATTAAAACAAAAATGCATGTGTGATAATTTTCACTATTATATTAGTAATTTAATATTATCTTTTTAGATCAATTTCAACAATAATTAAAGTTTAAGGAGAAAATAAGAAGAAGAGAAATAATTAACAATAACTATTTACCAAAAGCATAAAATTTGAAATTTTTTATGGACCTTTCCCTATAAATTAAATATTTTGCTTTCCTAAATGTCTAAATAACGGTCATCACACTGCCCACTTTCCCAATTTAATATGAATCATTAGATTTTATTTGACTGATCAAGATTAAAAGATATATATGTATATAAATTTTTTAAGTGATCATGTGAGTAATAACTAATTTAAATCGTAATCATTTATATAGTATTGTAATATCCAAATTTATTATTCTCACATTTTTTATATTAAAATTGTTATCACTTTTTTCACTCCCATATATATATATATATATATATATATATATATGAATGTATATATGTTTATATATAAGAAAAAAATGTATGTATTAACATTTTATGATTGTTATATACTGTCATATTTAATTATTACTTACTCTTCAAAAAAAATTAAATGAATAATAAATGATATATCAAGTGTGTATAAATATTTATACTCGATAATGCATAGATATTACTCTATATATTACAAAATTTAAGGGGTACAAAATTTCTCATTTCTAACGGGGGTTTGGGAATACAGTAAAAATATCTTATGACATTTGTTTTGATCTTCTAAATTGCATCCTCCAATTATAATCTTGGATGTATGTTACAGTCTCATACTTCTTAAATTAGTTATACTCTTTTTCCTAAAGTCATCAGTTACTGTTGTAACATACTGGTCTTAGACATGTTATTCACCATAAATCCATTGATCGTGTCACCCTTAAGCTTAAATACCCTCTAGTATTTTATTTCCCCTAAAGGAAGTCTCATGCGACTCGAAGTCATGACCTCATGAGACTTATAGTTATAAATTCATTGACTTGCTACCACTATGCTACCGTAGCTTAGTGATAGAATTTTATGACTATAAGTCCCTTTAGGGGGAATAAAATATTACAGTGTTATTTAAGCTTAAGAGTGGAACACTCAGTGAATAGCATGTCAAGACTGAATTGTTATAGTAAAAAGATACTCAATGAATTCATGGTGGATAACATATCAAAATTGTGGCTTATAACTGCAAGGTGATTCATGTTGAATATAGCCAATGATTTGGGCATATATCTTTTAACCTAGGCAAGTATTTCATGGAAACAAATGCTTTCTCAAATATATTTGAAGAAGCTCTTTTATTATGTAAATGCCTTATAGGATACCCATGTCTAGATCATATTCTTTAAATTATTATTTGCACTTACTTTGTTAGCTCAAACATTAACTAAAATCAAAATATTCTTTTCACAACCAATTATAAAGTGTGATGAAAAATAAACTAATTTTATAAATTAACTTACAGCAAGAAAAACTTGCTTATTCAACATCAGTTTGGATCAAGAAGTTCATTTTTGATTTGGGATATTTATTTCTCATCAATGACCATATAAAAAGAGTAGATATCTACATGCCACTTGATAGAGTAAGATTTTGAAATACATGATCATGCTTAAAGAAAAAGGTAAATATGAGATATTTATTTTTTGAAAGTCTTCTTGTATAACAAGAAACATAAATTGGATATACAAGTATGACACGTCCATGCCTTGAGTTCAATTAGATATATGGACAAAGAGAGTGGTCATATAAAATATAATTGTCACATGGTATATCATGTCGGAATAAGGGCATTATTTATATTTAGGTCATTCTGATGTATTGCTAGATACCGCCCATTATATATGATATTAGACATACTTGATTAACCTCAAGTGCAAATGGGAGGATATTGGATTATGTATTAGTAGGTTAATAGTATTAACATTTAATTATTGGGCTAGACTCATTAGATGAGTCAAACTCCAATCAGCAATAGTGTAAATTAGGATTAGCCACCTTAGGAGTGCTTCCCTTATATGCTTATAAATAAAGCATGAGATACTCAAACCCTACACACTCAAAAATAATGTTCACATATATTATTGTCTTTGTTGGCATAAGGAGCTCAAAATAATTTTTTTAGTGGGAGCGTTCGCCTAGACTTCTATAGAGACGAGGTTGTAACTACTATGTTAACACTATTAAACTTTGCCTTATCTACTAGCCTTCATTGTTGTAGGTTGGTGCAACCATATGCAGATGGCTTGAGTGCCAAGTCAAGTGCCTTGAAAGCCAAGCCAAATGCCATAGATGCTGAGCCAGATGCCTTGGAAGTTGGGTCAGAAACTAAGTCAAATGCTGAGATAGATGCCTTGGAGCTGGGTCAGAAACTAAGTCAGATGCTGAGCCAGACTAAGGTCAGATGCATCAGAAGACTGGGCCAGCTCGGTCAGATTGTCTGGTCCAGGTGCATCAGGCAAGACATGCTGAAGGACAACCTCGGTCACGATACTTAGGCATGGTACACCAAGACCAAAATCATTCTCGGTCAGGTTGGCTAAGTTGTCTCGTTCAGAGCCAACCTTGGCTTGGACAGTTGGCACATGAGCTGAGTCTAAAGTGTTGCTTGGAAGTCAAGTTATCACCTCTTGTATTTTCTTAATGTGGTTCATTAGTTTGATATGGAGAGTTGTTTGAGTTTGTTGGGGTTGTTAAGCTTCTTGGGTGTATTATCTTTGCATATAAATATATGTACTCTTGAGCTTTAATCAATAAGAAAAAGTTTTTCATTCTTCTCTTATTTTTGCATTCTCTTAAGCTTTCATATATTCTTGCTCGTGGATTCTTATGTTTAAAGAAACTCAATGATAACAAAGAGATAATCCTTATTTTTTTCTTCTGTTTTGAAACTCAAGAAACATTATCTCACAAGTCCTTTTTTGATGGGAATTCTTTTTTTGTTGTGGTTATTATCTACATGATTTCGTAACACTATCCAATTGAGATTCCAAAGGATTTATATAAAGTCAAAAGGGACTGAGACTTGAGAGACTATTCCTTATTGGTTATTGATTAAGCAGCAGTACTAGCAACAAGCTTCTGGATCTTGCAGGAAATAGGGAGATTATCATCTTCACTTTTCATCTCCATTTCTAAGATGAGATTTCATGCTCTCTTTGGTATTGAGGGTGAACCTGCAATAGGTGCTTCTAGTGCATACATCACAACCTTAGAAATTGGTTTCCTTACACATGTAGATTATGGCATGTGAGTCATCATTACGCCAGAATTCACATTGTTTTTAACAATGGTCATTCAACAATATTTGTTACTAGAACGTTGTTAAATATAAGGCGGAAGAGAATCAACCGTGTTGTTGAAGCAAACGTTGTTAAATGTAATTGGAAGATACACATTCAACAACGCTTGATATAACGAGCTTTATTGAATGTTTGCCTCAAAGATTCAACATCGCTCCTTGAAGCAAGTGCTTTTGGTTCTAAATGATGTTACAAAATCAAGTTTTTACACATCTTTGCTAATTTCATTCCCTTTGAATTCCTAAGGGGAAAATAAAAATACCTAAATTAAGAAGAAATGAATGTGAAGGAATTGATGAAATTGCAATGTATATCAATCTTAGGAATTTATAGATTTTCTCTGGTCTGCTAAGCAACTTTCCTTAGGCACATGACACCTACAATCTGGCCAAGTTGGTCTGCCTTGGCTCGCCTGGCCAAGCAACTGGGCAGTAGCTCACTCGTTGGGCCTACTCTGCTCTGGTGCAGTTTATGGCTCAGCCAATTGTGGGCTAAGCTAAGCTGCTTACACGCCCAACCTATCATCTACATGCACATGCATGGTGACACCTCCCGCTTCCGCCTAGTTGCTTTGCATCATGGGTTACATGACGCCTACCTAGCCTTACTTGGACATTAAGTCACGTTTGGCTCCTCCTTAGGACTGCCAAACTGCTTTCTTCACAAACGGGTTTGCTCTTTCTTCAAGTTGAAGCAACCCTGGCTCATGCACATCCGCCTCACGCATAACATGCCACGCCTAGCGGGTTGATGCAGTTTTGTTCCATTTTGTTTTTTGTTGCTTGTTTGCTTGAGACTTGACTTCATCATTCTCTTTTAATGTTGATAGGTATTTTATTTCTTGAAATTGAAATGACTATTGACACAAGGTGGTGTTAGCTAAAATATATATTTTATTTATAAAAGAAAGTTATAAGTTGTATTTTAATCATGAATAATCAAGATAAGGGCCATGAAAGTGATGGAAAATTAGGTGTATTTTTTGCCCTTATGAGGTCGAAAAACATAAATTTTTAAAATGAGAATACAGGTTGGGTATTTCCGGATCTCAGAAATTAATAAATATTGTTTGAAAAAACATTAGAGTTGGGGTTATAGATAGCGTAAGTTTAAAATGAGAACGCAAGTTGGTTACTGCCGGATCTTGAAAATTAAATTCACATCAAACTCATGAATAGATTAATTGATAACACATCATATTCAAGGCCCTACAAAACATAATTTTTAAAACGAGAGTACAAGTCGGATACGCTTGATCTCAAAAATTAAATTCACATGAGACTTGGGAGTCCAATGAACATAGTTTAAGTTTGGATAAATTAAAGGCTTTTTAAGCCTATAAACCATGTAAATAGTGTTTTAAGATGGAGTCAAAATGTAATTGAACTCATTAGTTTTTGTTTGGGCTCCTGAATTTATTGACACCCATACCATGGATTGTATAGATGAGCTACATTCTGAAAGACAAAAGCTACTTTAAAATATTGGTACCAGAGCTTTGCCATCACTGATGTTGCCCAGCTTGAATATGGATTAAACACATATTGTGATGATAAGGCAAATTTGTTATCATCTATTGAATAGTAGTATTTAAATATGTTTTCTTTATTTCATCAAGTTGCAAACACTATTACTTTTGTTTGTGAGTTAGTTTTCTGATGCAGTTAACACTATTACTTTTGTGATTGTTTAAAAATATATGAATGTGTTGACTTCATATATTCTATAATCTATATCATCTTGATGGAAATTATTCTGTTGATGCAGCAGCTTTTTGCTTTACCATTGTCATAAATATATGTTAATCTTTATGTTCTAATGTACAATTTAGCAATTATGTCAATTGCTTTTTACTTTTGACACATCTCTCCTCCCCTTTATTGCAGGACTAACTATTATTTAAAAAGGTAAGGAGTACTTATCTATCTTCCACAAATAATACTACAAAAGAAACATTGCAATAAAATTGCAAACTAAATAACAAATATTGCATTGCTTCATTTACATTTTGAACCTCCACCTATGATATATTTATCATTAATGGGAATGACTCAAGTGATAACAGTTCTAATTGAGAACAATAAATCTAGACCTTACAACCATCATGGATAGGTAGGATTAAAAGTTAGTTATTGGTCATGTGCATTTATTTTTTAATCTCGACCGTTCAAATAAGTTATAATGGTCCATATTAAATGTTCTCATTTATCATAATAGCGCATTGTTTAAAAAACACAGTTCACAACATTATGCAGACAATGTACACATTATTTCCCATTTTTAAGACAGACTTAGTGCTTAATTTGAGACAACATACACCTAACATCCTTACTGTTAGGTCTCTGTTTAGGATCATCCAAAGTGCAAAAGCAGGCAATCTTCAAAACTAGAAGCATTTGCTCCTCATATCCATTTCCCATAAGCTTGGCATCAATTGCTTCCTTTTGATTTTCTGAAGTCATCACATTTCTCATCCACTTAACCAAACTCATTTCATCTGTGTGCTGGAAAAATTCATCAGATGGAAGCTTTCCCATCACCAAGACACCTAGCAGAACCCCGAAGCTGTATACGTCACACTTATCGGTGAACTTGAGTATCTGGTAATACTCAGGTGCTATATACCCCACAGTGCCAGCCACATTTGAAGCTGTGATGTGTGTTTGAGCATCAGGTATCTCTTTCGCGAGTCCGAAATCTGCAATTCGAGCTTCCATATCATCATCAAGAAGAACATTTGCTGGCTTGAGATCTCTATGAATAATTCGCGGGCTATGGCTCAAGTGAAGGTATTCAAGGCCGGCTGCAATGCCAACAGAAATCTTGTGCCTTGTCAACCAATCCAATTCCCTTTCGCCAGCTTCAACTTTGTTCAGAACATCCTGTAAGCTTCCATTCTTCATGTATTCATAAACAAGATAGTGACAATCAGGCCGAGAGACATGAGCTACCAATGGCAGAAGATTGCGATGGCGAATTTGGCCAACTGTTTTAATCTCGGATCGAATTTGGCGCATTTTCTTATGCAAAAGTCTACTATCTTCATCAGCCAACTCTGCTGCTTCCTTTGAAGGCTGAACAATCTTCTTTATGGCAATTATTTTACCGTCGCTTCCCGGTAGTTCAGCCTTGTAAACCTCTCCACACCCACCTCTTCCAATGAGTTCAAATGAAGCTAGTCCATCCTCTTTCTCCAAGAATGCTAAGTCCTCTTTTTTCTTGATTATCAAAGGACTATAAATTGAAGCACCATCTGAGCTCTTTCGACTTCTTTTGGCCAAAGCCATAGCCAATTTGAACATGATAAAACATATGAGGCCTAATACACTCCCTGCGAATGCTCCACCAAGAAAACCAAGAATACACTCAGCTAGTTCTCTCTTGGTTAACTTATGGTGATGTGTTTTCGCTCCCGATGGAGCCGGAGATGGAGCAGTGTTAAACCTACTCTTGCTGGGTTTTGGACCAGGTGCAGGACTATTTATTCTTCCATTCGATCTCTCGGCGAATTTGTAACGCTTAGGGACATTATCTGAAGAAACAGAACCTTCAAGAAAAAGGTTCCCTGAAAAGTTGAATTGTCTAAGATTTCTAAAGGAACGTATGGAAGGGGGAACTCTTCCTGTGAAGAGGTTATCAGCTATGTTGAGAGTTTCCATATTTGGAAAAAACTTGAGGAAGTTCAAGTTTCCAGAGAGGCTATTGGAAGAGACATCGAGGACTCGAAGGCGAACGAGAGAGGACAATTCAGAGGGAAGTTCACCAGAGAAATGGTTGTTTCTGAGGTCAATAATCTCAAGCTTTCTGCAGTTAACAATCTGGGGTGGGATAAAGTCAATTATTTGGTTGTTTGAAACAGAAATTTCTTTAAGCTCTGTGAGGTTTCCTATAGCAGAAGAAAGAACACCATTGAGTTTTTTGGACTTAAAAACAAGTCTTGTGATTCTAAGGACATAACTTTCTTTGTTGGAGAGCCTCTTCTCACAGAAAACACCATCTATGTTACAAGGGTGTGTTGTGTGTCTCTGAAGTTGACCCTTGATTTTAAGGTCCTTATGGAGAGTTGTGAGAGCATTGAGGTCTAAAGGGTGTAGATAAAGGTTGGCATGAGTGGTAAATGAAAAGTGGGAAAATAGTGAAAATAGTGTAAAGAGACAGAGGTGATGGCTTTTGGAAGCCATTGAAGAAGTGTGATGGAATGTTTGGTAATGGTGGATATGTGACTATGTTACTTGAAGTACTATCTCTTTGTTAATTCTTATAGCAGCAAAACGTGTGGAATAATTTGCATTGGGTCCCTTTTTGAGTTTCATTGTTACTCTTCATTAATATTTGATTTTCCTTGTATTTTCAATGAGAAAAATATTATTTCATTATATATAAAAGGATAAAAATATTTTATCATGTTATTTTTTATTTATTTATTTATTTATTATTATTTTTTTTGTAGTAGTTGATATCCTTAGACCAAACACTATGACTTTCGCGGGTATCTACTATTTTTTATTGAGAATAATGTATCTCCTGGCATAAGGAGATAAGTTATCTCTTCCGACCACTAAAATCATGACATGTATATCATTTAATCATTTTCTATAAAAATATTTCCAGAACTAAACAAAACAATACACTATTTAGACCTACCCCAGTATAATATTTATGATTATATCTGAGTATGTTTCCGAAAAGTTTTGAAGCCTGTCATTCTGCAAGATATAACTTTGAGTTTTTTTACTTTATACATACCCATATCTAATAATATAAGACCTCATTAGATCTAAGGATGATTAAAGTGTCAAATGTTCGATTCCTTAGAGCGATATTTGTTGGATGAATAGTCATGCATACAAAAAAGATTAGTTGTTTATCCAAAAGATGAAATGACACATTTAGTAGTAGCAAACAAAAAACTATATAATTTAGTATATACCTATATTATATATCAAATGTGTCCATCTTTTTCTCCTATTTTTGTAGATATCTTATTTTTTCCTTTTTTAATATCTTCACGTCTTTCTTTCTCTTTCTCCAACTTCTTTTGATTATATGTAAAGTTGTTTTTGTTACATATTCTTCTTTTAAACAATCCTTGGAGCTTCTTGAAATGCATAATAAGTAATTGTTTTCTATTCCAATATGATAATTTTTTTGTTTTCCTTACATTGTTACTAATTGATTTAGTGTTTTTTATTTTTATGTTATTTTTCATGATATATTTCTAAATCATCTTCGTTTCCTCATGCTCATTTTTTCTCTTCTCTTCTTATCTAGTTTCGGAAGATTTGAGGAAGCATTTCATTATGTTTTCCTTTAATTTTTAATGTTTTTAATAATTGTATTTTATAGATTACTTTTATTGAAATTTGTATTTGTTTCATTAACAAATTTTGAAATATTTGTGTATTTGTATTTGTTCTAAGAGTGAAAACATTCAAAGATTGTGTGCAATACATATTTTGATGAAGACGTAGTAAACAAGACTTCATGGTAACAAAGAAGTTAGGATTTACTTTTACATTCTCTTATAATGAGTTTTGTAATAAAATTTATCTTTTATTGGTCTAAGATGTACATAGTTGTGGGCATTCATTAGAACTCATATAATTGATTTAACATGTTTAAAATGATTTAAACTGAAATGTTTGTCTAAAAAGTTAGTTAATCTCTTTAGATAATTGATTATGCATCAATTATGAAGGGATAATTAACTATCGTACATGGATAATCGGTCATCTAGCATATGCATTGCAAAATTAATTAATTTGTTGAGCTAATTTATTTAACTCAACATACCAATATAAAAATACCTTTTTGACTAATATTACTAATATACAAATGAATAAAAAAAATTAGAGTTCAATTGACCCCCTTTTGATATCATTGTAACATTCAATCTCTTATTCAACACAAAATCTCTTGTTTCTTTATCATGAGATTGTGGAGTTGAGGAGTGTAGAGTTTGTTGGAAATATTGATTGTTGGGAATATGTTAAGGACAAAAAAAAGTTGATAGATATGCACGTAAAAACCTTTAAAGCGTGTGGTACCATACTAACCTTTAGTAGTTTACACAAGTATAACAAACTTATCTTTTAATAGTGTTTTACAAAATTTTGTATTTGATTATGTTCAAGTGTCTCTATTTATAAAGAAAATCACCTCACTTGGTGGAGCGAAACACTTTTGACAAGCGTGGTGCCTCTTGTTTGAATCCTAGCAGATGCATCTTTCCATTTTTATACGCGCTGAGATTCAAAAAAAGTGACATGATTTTCTCTATAACTAGAGACACTTGAAGGCATAATCTAACACGAAATTTTGTTCTCTTGAAATCTTCCTTCATTTCTCTAATACATGAGAGAAGAGTAGAATACATAAATTTGTAAACTAGTATTGAAAGATATGTTTGTTATGTTTGTGCAAATCACATCAAGGTTTTCCAAAGTATCATGAAATGAATTCGCTGTTCATCTCATTTGCATACATATACTTAAATTGGTGGGGTCAAATCGAACCTATTAGTGTGGTAACACATACTTTGGAGGTTTCTATGTGGATATACATCAACTTTTTCTTTATCCAAGTGGTGTAGCATCTTTCCCAGCGATCAATATTTCCAACATAGGTTCTATTTCAATTTTGTTATAGTTGGAACCTGCACACTCTAGATATATTCTTTGTATACTGTTTGGATACATAAAACTCAGATAAAAGGATATATTATGTGAACTATGATAAATCTGTGTGTCTTGATTTTCTTTCATATTCTCTTTGCATTCAGTTCTTTACAACTTATTAGCTTATTTAAAATTGCTCTTATTATTACTTTTGAACAACATTCACTTTCTAACAAGGCAATGCATTTAAAATGTTATTCTCCATTGTGATTCTTGTAAGTGGCATTTTCAAATCATTATTACCATTATTTTCAAAATACTTTGATTCACAATCACATTGAATTTGCATAAATAAGGTCTAAGGTGTTATTTTTAAAGATTGGATTCATTTATTTTATTTGAATTTCAACTATCTTTTTCTCATGCAACAAAATTAATTTTTTTATTTCAAAACTTATTTGTGCAAGTTTCTTAATTTTCTCATCCGGCAAGAATAATATTTAAATGATCCATATTTTTTTAACAATGGTACATCTTCATTCTTCAATAACGTTATCTGTTTTTTGTTAATATTTTTAGACAGAAAACTAGGTCACTTGTATTTGCAAAAATGACTTTTTTTACTGTTGGGCATAAAATGGGAATATAAATAGAAATATGCCAATGTGCACAACAAAGTTGATTGTAGGATTCTAGGAATCCACTTCTATTTGCCTTAATGTTAGCTGAATATACTATGATAAGAAGATAAGTTGTATCCTAAAATTACTAAAATCATGACATGTATCATATTTAATCAATTTCTTTTAAAATGTTTTTACAAACTAAAAAATTAAGATATATGTCATGATTTTAATGATTATAAGAAATAACTTATGTACTGAAATGTATATATTATATGTCCATATACCTCAATCTCATCTTGTGTTTATGTTTATGTTGTCAAGATTATGTTCTGCCTTTATTTTCCATACTTCTAATATGACTCAATTTTGGTGGTATTTATTTAGGTTGTTTTTATGCTTTGCATTTTCGATTTTGTTATAAATGAGGCGTTGGTCTATTGATGTCTGGATCACTATATAATATATTAAGCCAAATGTTAAATATTCAATTCCTATTAGTGATATTATTTGAAAAGGGCAGTCATACACTCTGAATTGGGATTAATACTTTACCCATATGTGAGGAGAAAATACATATAGTTATACCAAAAAATATTCAATATTTCTTTCTCGCTAATAAAAGGGAAACATCCAAGAAACTTTTGGTTAGATGACCTAGTCTCCTTAATATATTTTTTGGAGTTAAGTCAACCCATGAAGTCAATAAGTCCTGTCCTTGCTAATGCTAAGTGGTGGTGGGGTTGGTCATCATTTTTTCCATATATTTTAAATGTGTGAGGAAGGTCATGTTTGATATAGCTTATGTTTATTTTTTAAAAAATAAGTTGAAAAAATAAATTTTGTTTGTTTCACAGCCAAATGAAATTATAAACTCAATTTTTTTGTTGAAAAAATAAACCAAAAGTATAAACTCCAAAATCATGGGTTGGTTTATTTTTCATTTGTTTTTTTTTTTAATTTTTCTACTTCCCATTTTACCCCATCATAACTTTATTTTTCTCATCATTTTTTACTCTTCCATCAAACATTCCAATCATTAATACCAAACTCTACAGCTTTCATTTTCCTCACTCTCTATCACCACCAAACTTCATAAATCCCCATAATACTTTTATTTATTTATACACGTATTTATCTAGAGAATTGTATATAAAACTTTGTTATGAAATATTAAATTTTTTGTGAATTATGTATAAACCCCATAAACTACAAAGTTTTAGTATAAAACTTAATATTTGTGAATTATTTATTTTGTGAATTATGTAATTCAAGTTTAGCAACCTGTATTTATATGTATGTTATATTATTTTTTAATATTGATATTGGTTTTATATTCTATTTTATTTTAATATATTTTTTTAGCCTTTTTTATGCAATATTAAAAATTTATAGTAATAATATGTATGATGATAAATATTAAAAAATGTATATTTAAACAATAGTGTTAAAAACAATCAAAATAATCATAATATAAACAAATAATTTCATACATTTCAGCTAACGTATCCAAACATAAACAGATTATAATATTACATATTATAATCTCAAGCTTTATAAGCACGCTAAGAATTTGCTAATAATTACCTTCAGTTTTTGTTTCTTTAGTGCCCTAACAGGAAGAGGACATAATTCAAGCAAAATGTTCCATTGCAGGCTCTGTTATGCTTATAACAAACGTCAAAAAATATATAGTATTTCTTTTCTTCTGTGATCGTGTGTAGTACCATTATTATTGTCTTTCTATTATTAGCCTCTTTTAAATATTGTACAGAACACTATAAAATATCTTATGTAAATGAGTGCTAAAATCTTTGAAATGATAGTTTTTAATAAAATGATAAAAATCAGACTGAGTTTAACGAAAGATACGGGTGGAATCGATCTTGTGGTCGTGGAAAGTCATTGAAAAGAATTGTGTATTAATTTTGATTTGTTGATATTAGTGTAATTTTTAGAGTAAATTACACTCATACCCCTTCGGTTTTAATGAAATTACACAAACCACCTCTCTCTTCTTTGTCATTATACAAACCACCTCTCCCTCCTACACAAACCATCCCTAGATTTATACATACATTACACAGACTACACCTGCATGTTATAAAAGTGTAATATTTTAAAGAAAAAATGTGTGATGAATGTAATTAAGTTAAACAAAATATTGTATATTGTGTAACACTTCAAATAGTATAAAAGCGAATGTTTCTTTATTATTTTTGTGTCATTAAAAAATACATTAATAATTTCAAATAAATGTTTAAATAACTCTTATATTATTTTATAACGAGCCAAATAATGAAGACACATTGACTCTTATATTATTTGAATTTTTCTACATAATATACAATATTTTGTTTAATTAATTACACACATAATACATTTTTTGTTTAAAATATTACACTTTTATATTATGTAGGGGTAGTCAGTGTAACATATGTACAAAATTAGGGGTGGTTCGTGTAAGGACAAAAAAGTGAGGGGTGGTTTGTGTAATTTCACTAAAACTCAGTGGGTGTGAGTGTAATTTACTCTAATTTTTATATAACAAAATTAATCATATAGGAGTATTTTTAAATGTTCCTCACTTTTCTCTATGTCCTTGTAATATTAAAAAGCCAAAGACACTTAACCAACATAATACAACCAAAATAGATATGGAGCAAAGCCAAAACCAAAGCCTCTTCCTCACTTCTCTATGTCGTGGGTAGGGGTGGAAACAGGCCAGACCATACTAGACTTTGCATTAAATAGGTCGAACCTATATAGCATATAGGCAATGTTATTAAAACCGTATCGGTTATCAAACCGGTTAGGGTACTTGTATAGTGGTATAGTGGTTCAACCAGTGGTTCAGTAATTAAACCGCATGCCGGTTAAACCGGACATACTTGCTTATATTTATATATATATATATATATATATATATATATATATATATATATGTAAATCTATAACAAAAAATTTCAAATAAGTAGATATTCATATTTATAATCCATATTCATAATTTACTTCAAATTCACACAAACAAACAACATTAAATCTTTAATAAAATCAAAGTCTAAAGTACAAAACATATATTTATCCAAAATTATCACTTAACAAACGCAAAATACAAATAAATGACCCAAGTATCAATCATTGAAGTTGAAGAATTTGTGAAGAATTGAAAATTTGAAATTTAAAAAAAAAAAAATAATGTACAAACCGACCGGTTTACCGGTTTTCACCGGTTTTCAACCGGTTTTAACCAGTTATATTGCATATGCGGTATAACATACGTAACGTACCGGTTAGGGGTCCGGTTTTCTGGTTGAACCGGCCGGTACGGCACGGTTTTTAAAACATTGCATATAGGAACCTGAGTCTGGCCTATTAGCATGTTTAAAAAAAATTCAAAGCCTAGACCTGACTTGTTTAAAAGTCTGGTCTGACCCGTTAGCCTGTTTAAAAGGCATATTATTGTAAAAAATTCAACACATTATGTACAAATTAGAAAATTTTATTATAGTTATAGCAATTAGTGTGAAATTTTTTACATTGTTATCACAATTATTTACATCATCTTCCAATGTTGCGTAATGTATTCAAATGATTTGTGGTACCTTTGATGTTAGAATATACAAAACAATGTCTTTTAATATCATAGTAAAATATGATATTGTTCTAATATTTAACATGAGTTGGGTTATGTACTTAAGCTCAAGTCTCAACAATTAAATATACAATTATTAAATAGTCTAATATCTAAGCCCTAGTGGATTTACATAAATTTTTTATTATTTAGTTTGTTGTGCATGTTATAAAAATAATTTATAAATATATAATAACATTATATAGGTCGGCCTGTTAGAATTAATAGGTTTTTTAGAAGGCCTCAGCCTGACCTATTTCGGTTAAATAGGCTTTTGGAGAAGCCTAAGTCTAACTTGTTTACTAAAAAGATTTGGTCTGACCTGACCTGTTATAGGTCAGGTAATAAGCCCCTGATAGGCGGTCTGACCTGTTTCCATCCTTAGTCGTGGGTTTTTTTCTTCAGAAAGTGAGTGGGAGAATGATAGGTTTTCAGAAATTCTTTCTTTCTAATTTTTAATAAAGTCAAGATGAAGATAGATAAATTCTTTGTTTTTAATTTTTAATAAAATCATTTACTAAGATATTCTAAAAAATAAAAAAACTTTTTAAACAAATGATGAGGATATTTTTATCCACTTCTTTGGGTACACATCACTAATGACTCATGTTACCAAACTAATTTATATATATATATATATATATATATGATGGATGTTGTACTAATTATAAAAACCTTTTATATATACTATCGTGTTGACTGGCACTGCTGTGCTTGTCAACCCGCTTTCCTATCGTTTGTAACGTGTGATCTACAAGCAATAAATGAATTGTGTTAGATATATTATAATTTGCATTAGATTATATGGTTTTTTTGGTAGAAATTAGAATATAGTAAGGGCAAAATAGGAAATAATTAATTACATCGTGGTGGGTAGTTATTTTGGGTTTTAATTTTAATAATAATATAGAAGTATAGAAATATGAATATATATAAAATATGTTATTATTATTTATGTAACGACCCACAATTTATGATCTAACAATTTTTACATATTTTGATCCTATATATTTTTTTTGTTTAAAGCATGCAATGACTCCAACGTTATTATAAACAGTTCACTTGTCCATTTCTATCCATCCTAAATACGATCTATTAATTTTCCCTTGACTTTCATACAATTACTTCATATAATTGCAGAAAACTATAAATGCATATACATACTATTATAAGGTCTCATCCTACGATAGTTTAAGGATTACATTGTTAGAAATAATCCTAATCTCAAATAACAACCAACATCAGTTTAACATTACATGAACATCAAAGTCATATTCAATTACAACTACTAAATATCCTAGATCATCTAGTCATTGCAATCCGCTAATTCATCATTTAACCTACAAGAGAATTATCATGGACAAAACACAGGAAATACAAAGTGGTACGACATTAAACTCCAAAATAATCAGTATTATATAATCCACATGAATCATCAGATTAAACAAGTAACTATACAATTATATATTAAATAAACAGTCATAATGTATTACTCTTACCACCTCAATAGTTAGGATCATCCACATCCTACCATGAACATTTCCAAGCCCAAGCTTGATTTAGAACACTTCAGTCATGTAGTAATCATCACCGAAACTTATCGTATCTCAAACATCACACATGCTACACCACATAGGGGAGCCAATAGTATGTTTCACCACATAAGGGAGCCAATAGTATGCTTCACCACATAGGGGAGCCAATAGTATGCTTCCTCACATTGGGAAGCCAATAGTATGTCACCACATAGGGGAGCCAATAGTATATCATACAATTTTCTTGTCACATTACTTCATTTTCCATCAATGAACATCCCGATAATTCACCATTAAATATTAACACAAATACAAGTATAATGTTTCTCCCTTACCTGAATATGAGTTATCGTTTTGATCCTTCACCTTCGTTGGACTTTCCCTTGTTTCCTCTCACCTTAGGATCTTTCCTCATTTACATGACATAACCAATAATATACAATCATTATTTATGTAATACCAACAAGTAATTTCATACAAACAATTGACATTCACAAATGGCATAAGTTCTGATTTCAACAATTCACAAACTCTAACTATTTGGGGTCTAAGGCATTCAAATAAGATATACTTCCTATCTCAAGAAACATCATAAATCTTTAAACCCATATTCATAAACATCTCATTT
The DNA here is from genome assembly GCA_009771035.1 of Lupinus albus. Classification (NCBI taxonomy): domain Eukaryota; kingdom Viridiplantae; phylum Streptophyta; class Magnoliopsida; order Fabales; family Fabaceae; genus Lupinus; species Lupinus albus. The sequence goes on along the minus strand of CM020021.1, from coordinate 6,351,272 downwards.
TTCCCATTATTTTCAAGGAATCAACACATACCAACACTACTTCCCACATAAACTCTAAACCACGAGTTTTCAAGAGAAAAACCAAAAGAAACGAACTACAACCCAAAAGGAGAGGTTATGGAGTTTTTCACATCAAGAGAAGAGATCCATTTATACAATAATGCTTTTCAAAACAAGATCAAGTGTTAAAATCAAGAGGTTTACCTCTTCTCAAGTTTCTCTTCGCTTTTACACGAGCTTAAACCAAGAAAATCGCATTCTCCTCTCCTTTCTCCCAAAAATTTATCTCATTTCCACGTTTGGGATTCTATTTTAAGGTTCAAGATTTTAGACTCTCGCTCAAGCGAGGAGTCCATGACTTTTCAAATTTCAGACTCTAATGCTCTCGCTCAAGCGACGGAGCCTCGCTCAAGCGACGGAGCCTTGCTCGAGCGAGAAACGTCTAGACCTCACAGTCATTCCCTCGCATGGGCGACAACACCCTCGCCCAGGCCAGAATCACCCAGTTCACTCAACCATCTCTTGCTTGAGAGAGCACACCCTCGCTCATACGAGAATCCTATAAAAATCTTGGGAGAAACCCTGAGTCCCTCGCTTGGGCGAGACCCTCTCGCTCAAGCGAGAAACATCCTGTATCTCCCCGTAATTCTGAGTTTCACCACACTTAGACAAAGTAAAATTGAAGGCGTTACAATCCTCCCCCTCTAATAAGAATTTTCGTCACCGTAAATTAAACATACATCGGTTCAAACAAATGGGGTAATCATCCATTATATCACGTTCCACCTCCCAAGTTGCATCTCTATCATCCACTTGACTCCAAAGCACTTTCACTAAAGGTATTTCTTTCCCTCGCAATTTCTTAACACTCCTATCCATGATCCTCATGGGTAGGGTTCTGAAAGTCAAGTTATCTTTTAATTTTGTCGACTTTGGGTTATCTTCATATTTTCCCGTATTTTCTTAATTTTCTCAGTCTTCTCTTGGACCACATCAGGTCCCAACACCAAGTTCTCTCCAGTCTCAAACCAACTTATAGGAGCCCTACATTTCCTACCATATAACGCCTCATAAGGTGTCATACCAATACTCGAATGAAAACTGTTGTTGTAGATAAACTCAATCAGGGGCAACATATTATTCCAATTACCAGGTTGTTCTAACACACAAGCCCTCAAAAGATCCTCTAATGATTGAATAGTTCTTTTCGATTGATCGTTTGTCTACGGATGGTAGGCTGAGCTTAATTTCAACTTAGTACCTAAAGCAGATTGCAAACTAGTCCAAAAGTTCAAAGTGAAATGAGGGTCCCTGTTCGATATAATACTCGCAGGAATCCTATGCTTTCAAATTATCTCTCTGATATATAGTTCAACCAAACGTTCCAAGGAATACCTCATCTTGATAGGTAAAAAATGAGCAGACTTGGTTAATCGGTCAACTATTACCCATATTGAGTCAAATCCATTTTGAGTGTTGGGAAAACCCGACACAAAGTCCATTAAGATATTATCCCACTTCCAAACGGGAATTTCCAAAGATTGTAGTTCACCTACCGACCTCTGATGTTCAAACTTGGCTTTTTGACAAACCAAGCAACTTGTTACATACAGGGCTACATCCTTTTTCATTCCCGACCACCAGAACATCTTCTTCAAAACTTGATACATTTTAGTCATCCCAGGGTGAAAGCTCATCTTACTCTTATGGGCTTCCTCCAATATATTCCTCCTCAATTCAAAGTCATTAGGCACACATACTCTTCCTTTGCACCTCAACAATCCTTTAGTATCTACTAAGAAGTCTTTTTCCTTCCCATTAGCCACCGAAACTCTCATAGCCATTAGTTCCTGATCACTCATCTGCATTAAATTTATCTGATCGAAAAGCTCATTTGTGACCCTTAGCATTCCTAAAATCATGCTACGAGGCTTAACTCGAACCGTCAAATTTATATCCCTGAATTCCTCAATCAGTTTCTCCACATGGACCATTAAAGTGGACACATGTAATGACTTCCGACTCAACGCATCTGCCACTACATTGACCTTCCCAAGATGGTATTGAAGACCAAAATCATAATCTTTTAGAAACTCCATCCACCTTCTCTGCCTCGTGTTCAGTTCCTTCTGATCGAATAAGTATTTTAAACTCTTGTGATCACTGAAAACCTCAAACCTTACACCATAAAGATGGAGCCTCCAAATCTTCAAAGCAAAAACTACAGCGGCTAATTCCAAATCGTGGGTCGGGTAGTTTGTTAATGTGGTCTTAACTGTGATCGAAGCATAAGCAACAACCTTCTCATCCTGCATCAGTACACAACCCAAGCCTTGCTTGGAAGCATCACAGTATACATTAAAGTCACGATATGTACAAGGAAGAATCAACATAAGTGTCGTAGTAAATCTCTATTTTAGCTCTTGGAAGCTTTCTTCACATCGGGTTGTCCAAACATATGGTTCTCCTTTTCGAGTCAATCTAGTTAGCGGTAAAGCTAAATTCGAAAATCCTTCAATGAATTTCCTGTTATAACCAACCAATCCAAGAAAACTCCTAATCTCGGTGACCGACTTCGGTACCGCCCATTCCACACTGCCTCAACCTTAGAAGAGTCCACTTCCACCCCTTCCCTGGATATTACATGTCCAAGGAAGTTCACGGATTCCAGCCAAAATTCACACTTTGATAATTTCGCATAGAGGTGATTATCCTTAAGAACTCCCAAAAAAATCCTCAAGTGTTCCGCATGTTCCTCCCGACTCTTAGAGTATACTAAGACGTCATCAATAAACACTACAACAAAATAGTCTAAATACAAATGAAAAATATGATTCATGTAGTCTGTAAATATGGTCGGGGCATTCGTCACACCAAATGGCATTACCAGGTACTCAAAATGTCTATACCTCGTCCTGAAGGCAATCTTAGGGATATCTTCGGTTTTTACTCGGAGTTGGTGATAACCTGATCAGAAATCGATCTTAGAGAATATCACCGCTCCTCTTAACTGATCCATCAAATCATCGATTATAGGCCATGTATACTTGTTCTTAATTGTGACCTTGTTTAGTTGTCTATAATCGGTGTACAATCTCATACTACCATCTTTCTTCTTAACCAAAAACATTGGTGCACCCCACGACAAAACACTCGGGTGAATGAATTTCTTAGCCAACAAGTCCTCATTCTACTTCTTCAGTTCAATAAGCTCTAAGGGTGCCATTCTATAAGGAGCTATAGAAATGAGTCTCGTTCCCGACACTAGATCAATGGAGAAGTCAACTTCTTGCACCAGAGGCAAATCTGGAATATCACCAGGAAATACCTCAGGGAACTCACACACTACATGTAGGTCCTCAATCCTTGGTTTCTCAACTACTTCCACAGAGGCTAACAACATAAACACCAATGCTCATTCCTTAAAGGAAGTCTTAATCCCTTAGCAGATACTGGTTCTAGACCTTTAGATGAATCAGAGGCTTCACTAAAATCTCCAATCACCACCATCTTGTCGAAATAGTTCAGCAGTACACGGTTTTCTAACAATTAGTCCATCCCTAGAATTAAGTCTAATTGGGACAACGGCAAGCAGATCAAGTCTATGGTAAATGTTCTATCATTTACCACTACCGGACAATGAGGAACAAACGTCGATACTACCACAGGTGCATTAGTAGGGGTGGACACGACTAAGTCGAAGGGTAGCGACTCAGTTTGTAAGCTCAGTTACTCCACACAATATAAAGACAAAAATGAGTATGTCGCTCCCGAATCAAATAATACAACAAGCAGAATATCTTTTACCATACAGTACCTTGGATTAAACCATCCACATATGCCGCCTCTGCACTGCTTATGGTAAATACTCTGCCAGTAGTTCGAGGCTTCTCAGCTCTCATTGTATTCACACTCTGATGTAGCTTGGGACAATATTTCTTCATGTGCTCGGGCTCCTTACAATGGAAAAAAACGCCGCCCATCCCGGGACAAACATTCCTAAAATGGCTTCGGTCACATTTGTTGCATACGGTTGAAGAGTTTTATTGTGGCCCTTATGTAGTGGTAGAGGGTCTCGATCCTTGTGAATTATGCCTCCTATGGTCAGCGGGTGGGGCGTATGGTTTCCAGTCTTCATAAGGTACTTTTCCTTTGCCCCTCCCTTGCACATAATTCCTTTGGGATCTTAAGCTCCTTGGCGGGTTTGCCTTGTTTACCGCAACATCTCTTGCCTTCATATCATCATCATACATTCTACACTTGTTGACAAGTGTAGGGAAATCAATAATCTCTTGATGGCCAAACATCATCTTCTGCTCAGGTTGTAAGCCAGCTTCAAATTTGGCACACTTGGACCTCCCGTCCACCTCTAGCTCATAGTAAGGGCAATACCTAGATAGTTCCTCGAACTTGGCCATATACTTTCCCACTGTCATACTCCATTGCTCTAACCGCAAGAACTCTATCTCCTTCTTTCTCTTCAAATTAGCAGGAAAATATTTATGAAGAAATTTCCTTTTGAACGATTCCCAATTGACAGCCAGTTCTTCTACCTCCATTTGTCTGTGGGTGTATTCCCACCAATTTTCTGCCTCCTTAGTCAGCATGTAGGTAGCATATATCACCTTCTGGTTGTCACCTTAACCCATGGCCCCGGATATCTTATCCAAGTCATGGATTCACTCATTTGCCACATCAGGAGAAAATCCACCTTGAAATTGACTCAGATTATGCTTGCAGAACTCATCCAGTCCTTGGTACTCAACCGATCCTTGAGGTGCTAGAAAGTGCTGATTCAGATTCGGCATAGCATTCTAATTCAGGTTTTGCAAATTTTCGTTCATGTTTTGTAGCACAACGGCCATCTAAGCCAGTAGTTCACTCTGAATATGTCCTCTACCGCGTCCAGTCATTTCTCAACCTGTACTCATTCATTATCAGCACATAGGATTTTCAACCAAAACAGATTATCACATAATCACACATTTAATTCACACAAGTCACACAAAGAAGCTTATAAGGTCATACCCTAGACCGTAGGACTAACTTACACTCTGGTACCATAATTGTAACGACCCAATTTATGATCTAACAAATTTCACATATTTTGGCCCTATATTTTTTTTTGTTTAAAGCATGCAATGACTCCAACTTTATTATAAACAGTTCACTTGTCCATTTCTATCCATCCTAAATACGTTCTATTCATTTCTCCTTGACTTTCATACATTTACTTCATATAATTGCAGAAAATCATAAATGCATATCCATACTAATATAAGGCCTCATCCTACAATAATTTAAGGATTACATAGTTAGAAATAATTTCAATCTCAAATAACAACCAACATCAGTTTAACATTACATGAACATCTAAGTCATATTCAATTACAACTACTAAATATCCTAAATCATCTAGTCACTGCAATCCGTTAATTCGTCATTTAACCTGCAAGGGAATTATTATAGACAAAACACGGGAAATACAAAGGGGGTAAGAAAGCAACTTAAATTATCAACTACAACTGACTTAAAATTTCTTCTAAATACATTAAAAGTTATTCATCAATTCAGCATGTCCAATAATCTTCAAAGTTATCATATCTTAAATTTAATATTGTGAAGTAACAAAGATTAGTTTGCAGTGTAGAGAATTGACAAGCTTAAGAATATAAATGAAATTAAATTTAATCTCATTGATAAAAAGAACATTATGCAGGATCAAAGTCTAGAATCATTGTTCCTAAATATTGTGCTAGCGGAACAATTAGGCAAACTAATAATGATGGGCTTAATTTATGTAATGATATGCAACAAGACTTGAGCATAGATGCAAGTTGTACATATTGTTCAGGACTAAAATTAAGATTTGAAAGTTTACGATTACCATATGGCAAGGACTCTATAGCATCTTCAAGAGGCACTGAATCATATGTCGTTGCATTGTTTATAATAATAGTTGTGACCTCTTCTACAATAGTGCAAATATTGATTGTATTTCCTTTCACATTGTTGTAACCTCTTCTCATGGTTCTTCCTCTCCCTTGTGCTAATCCTCTTCTTTATGGCAGAAGTTTTACTTTCCAATTTAAGGTAAAAATTGCAGGGATGAAATTTAGGTTATGTATCTCGTGTCTCGGAAAATGTATATTTACAAGGTTTTGGAGAGTCCGAAGGTTAAAACTCTACATGGAGACACTAAGTGTATTTATAGTGGACTCGATAAAAGCTATAAACTTCTAAGTTACGGGATTACATCCAATCATGAAAGAAAGTGAACCAAATATCAGAGCTTAGAAACAAGGGGAGACTAGCTCCTCAAGCAGATACCTCACAATACAGCAAACAATTTGAATGGTCTATCATGCTAATATTTGATATGACATTAGACCAATTATCGCAAAACAGATGTTCCTCCTTTCTCTATCCAAATCTCTAATACCCAAGTTCAGACATATGTGTTATCACTCACGCGTAGAGTATTGGTCTATAGGGAAGTGTACAAACTTTGATTGAAAATAAATATTCACCCTTAAAGATGCAAAAATAATTGTATATGAGTGTGTACATATGATATGAGAGAAATAAAGCAGATTCATATTTTTATTTAAAAATAGTTTTAATGTCCATACAAAACTCTATTATTAGAAATGTCCTCAGTGTAGTTGTGACCTGATTTTTGGATAAACACTAACTATGTGACTTAGGAAGAGATCAAATATAATTTCATTTATATTCAAAAGCTTGTTATATATTAGAAAAGTCCTTAGTGTAGTGTAGTTGTGACCTGATTTTTGAATGTTATATATTTTCCTATCACTTAAGGCCACTGATTTTCAAATTCTTATGGAATATCAGGCTTATATAATTCATAAAAGGTTGTACACCAACGTGAATTACTAAGGAGTGAAGTGCACAAAGTACTAAATTAAAAGTAATGTGCCAAATGCAATAGCTCAATTTCATCCATGGATCTTGGTCGGTCAAAATTGCCATTGCCTTAGGTGGCTTTCTCATTAAAGATTCAAATCTCTGGAAATTATATATATATATATATATATATATCAAAAAGTAAAGTCAATGAGAAATGTTAATAGTTAAAACATTTAATATATTATTTACTTTGATAATCAGAAAGTAATTAAGCAATTCAAAAGGAGGACTATGTCTCCAAGTATCCAAACATAACATAGGTAAACCTTTTAGTTCAAAATAGATAAATGTATAAAGCATACACACAACAAAAATTCCGAATAGCATATCATTGACATTGATCTTGTAGGTAGTTTTACCTTAGGCCACAACATCTCCATAAAAATTGTTGAATTTAAAAAATATTTCCTTGTACTATGAGATAACTTATCATCATGAATTTATTCATTGATTGACATGTGTCTTATTTCTTATTTTTATAATATATTTTAAAATAAAAACTTCTAGAGATAAGATAAATAAGATATGTATCAAACAATGAGTAGATTTAATGAGATAAATTATCTCGTAGTATAACAAATATTTTATTCTCTTATAAGAATGAGTTGACAATCTATGATGTAGCTTAAATGAGTATTGAAAGTTACCATTCTTTTCTTTTGCACCTTTACAATATTGCAAAAGTTCACTACCATCTATTTTTATTCTATTATTACCATTGATCCTATTAAAAAGATCATGAATATATTTTTAGAAGGAAGGAAGATGAGTGTAATATATGTGTATTAACAGTGTAAATATTTATATATAGTAAGTGTATCATTTATTATTCATTTGTATTACTTTTATTTAAGTATCAATGATGGTTAAAATGAATTGTGGATGATACAGTAACAGTATAAAAACTCTTAAACTATCAGTGATACATTTTTTTCTTAAACATCCCTGCTTCATATTATTTTGAAACTCCATCACATGCATGATTTTTTGCACGAGAAGCTTAATTAAAAAAAACTGTTAATTAGTTTGAAATTGACCATATTTTTTTTCTGTTTTCTGTTAAGAGTGTGAAACAGTTATGATTATTAATATAATATTGCTCCTACCATGCTCAAAGTAAGAAGGTGATTCACGATAAATATTATTTTTTCAATTAATTTATTATCTTGTTCATTATAATTCAAATAATATTATTTAAAAAGATTTTTGTTTCCAAAATTTCCTTCTGTTAATTAAATATAACCTACGAATCAACGAAATTTCTACCTAAAATTACATACTATTGATTTTCCTATTACACTTGAAGATACATAGCAGCAAAATAAACTCTTGCTACAAACCTAATAAAAAATATTCTTTATTATTTTGTTTAATTATTAAATATTGGGAAAAGTGTATAAAGTTGCCCTAAACTTTATATACTACAAGTAAGTATTATGAACAATTTTTCTTCATAATTACTCCTTAAACTTTATAATTTGGTGAAAATGGTTCCTGTATAAATATATTTTAAATTATTCATAGATAACAAGGAAATTGTTGCAATCAGATTCACAATAGTATGAACACAACAATGCATGTTAGCCAATGTTGAAATGCAGAGGAAACCACTGTAATAGGACAAAATTGATTGAGAATAAGAAAAAATAAATTATAGAGTTAAAAGTGATTAACACAATAATATTGTATATATAAAAATAAAATAAAATTAAAAGTCAGGATTAAAAAAGTGCATTGAGTTAAAAAAAATTCATTGCTTTAATTTAACATTATCTTTATGCACCGACCAATTTCACCGCTAGTTAAAATTTAAAGGATAATTAAGAAGACAAAATGGTTCATGATATCTATTTGCAAAAGACACAAAGTTTAGGATGTTTTTGGGGAGTTTCCCTTAAATATTTAATCGAAGAAGTTATGGTGTAATTCAGTATACTTTAATAAAGGAGTATGCTTCTAAGTTTAAAACTCTAATTCAATAATCATATTTATCAACTTTGGATATAAACAAAATTTTATATGTTTTATCCAGAAAAAGTTAGTGATATCTCTAATCGTTGGGAGATAATGGAATCATACATTCCCGTTCTTCCAAAAGTCGTTTACCGAGAAGTCGAATCATGACTACATTGATTAGGCAAATTATCAATTCTTAATTTTCCACTTCTAGCACCTTCTAAAGACATAATAAGTTTCCAGTTGACTATAATTATACACTTCACTCATGATGTCAATAAAGTAACATTAAAAAATATCAATTTTGTTTGAAATAAAAAAACATAAAATCTAAGTTCATTTTACTGTTTTCACCCAACAAAAAAAAGTTAAATATACTGGAGTTTTAGTAAAATTATACAAACTACCTATCATTTTCTTGTCCCCACACGAACCAACTTTCTCTTACATGAATCACCCATAATTTTGTACATATAAGTTAATGCATTTTCATTATTTGATCGGTTACAAAATAATATAAGAGTTATATAAACATTTCCTTAGAATTATTAATGTATTTTGTAATGAAACAAAAAATAATAAAAAGAAAGTCAGTCTTACCATTTAGAATTATCTGCATATATAATATTTTGCTTAACTTAATTACACTTACCACAAGTTTTTTATTTAAAAGATTATATTTATATCAAGGAGTAATCAATGTAATGTATGTGCAAAAATATGGGTGCTTCATGTAAGAGGGAGGGATAGTTTGTATAAGGACAAAAAAAAAAGACAATTTGTATAATTTCATTAAAACTCAATATATTTGTCCAGCATTATCAATATAAAAGTTGCTTTAAAACCAAATTTGCTGCTTCATATGGTGCAGTTGTGGAAAATATGCAAATTGGATAATTGAACGGCATGTACTATAACATGCAGAATTTTACCAAGAGAAAAAGAATAGCTGCAAGAGAACCACTTTCTTTTTTTAATTTTTCTAGGTATTTCAGCTCATAAATAGCAACAAATAGCCAAAAGAAAAAGCAACAAATAAGGCGTTCTTAAAAACCTTACAACTTCAAAAAAAAATCATCTGGACACCAAATTAATAGCAGCAAATATTTTAATCTAATCTGAAACTGGCAGAAATTTTCAGAAAATTACTATATCCTCAGCTATAAAACAAAAACTCCAGCATCTGATATGGTTGATTACTTCAGGTATCACTTAAAAGGAGCTACGCCTGGGCCTGTCCTCGGCGACATTCACTCTTATTGCCCTCCCGTCCAAACTCTGCAATAGCATCACCACCACATCAGAAAATCATCCAATACCATATAAAGAGTAGTTTTAATGACTCAATCACCCTGCCCCCAGCATGCAAAGGCTATCTTTCATGTTCAAACAACTTTCGTTATGAACATCGGCATATAAAAACCTTGTTTTCTTCATCTTTCAGCAAATTTAAGTATTAATGCATGTAACAATTGATAATGTGACAAAGTACATGAGTAATACCTGTCCATCAAGAGCAGCAATGGCATCATTCATTTCAGTCTCATCAGAAAATGTGACAAAGCCAAAGCCACGTGATCGGCCAGTCTCTCTGTCAAAGACAACCCGTGCACTCTCAACCTTACCGTGCTCACTGAAAATTTGCTCCAGACGATTATTATCAACATCCCATGGCAAGTTACCAACATAGACTTTTAAAGCATTTTCAAAGTTACTAGGTGGCCGTTCAGCCCGAGATCCTCTTGGAGAAGCCTTATTAACAGTCAATAGTCTTCCATCTAAGCCCTGTGACAGAAAAGATGGTTAAGATCCAAAAGAAGTTCAAAAAAAAAACAACCAAACCTTAGTCCCAGTAGGTGGGATCAGTTAAAGAAGTAAAAAAGTACTAAAGATGGTACACATGGTTTTGCTAGTAAATGACATTGAAGACACATATGATCTCAAAAATTCTTTGAATATGTAGAAAAAAATCCACAGCAATAAGTCTAACAAAAACAAAATTCTAAAAATTATGTTCTAATTCATTCAGTAAAATTCCAAGTCAATGGTTTAGAAACAAAATTATTGGTAATAGTTGTATGGATTAGAGCTCCAATTTTAAGTAGTAGATAGATACTTAGTAGGAAGGTAATCAAATGTAATTACGTAAGTTGTATAGAGTAGAGAAGCCAGTTTTACGATGAAATTATATAATATATACCTTGTAGGAAGGTATACAAATGTCACAAGACTCAACCACTTCACCTCTATGGCATAAGTAGTGCCATTTATTATTCTTTAAAGGATGAAGTTAGACATGCAAAAAATGTGTTGCAGGTCCAGAGTAGCAGAAGAAATGCTATCTAATAAATTTGAAGAATGATACTACTACTGAGGCAAATTAACTAGAGAGGGGATCCACTTACTCCAGAAATAAGTTAAAAAAACCTACTCCAAATCCTAGCCAATCATTATATGAAAATCTAATGGTTCACGTGATTTGAATTAGCCAGTAGATCTGAACCATTAGATTTTCATAGAATGGATGGCTAAGAAATGGAGTAGGTTTTTTAACTCTCTCCTGGAGTAAGTGGATCCCCTTTCAACGAAACTAATGCACTCTATGAAAAAGGAAGAAATCAAGCTTAATGATATTCTCACATCCTCTTCTTTACTTGTTGAAGGTGAAAGTTTACTTGTTTCATTGCTGTAGCATGAGAGAAAAGGTAGGAATGTACAACTAGAATGCAATTTAGAATGAAAAGTTGACAACCTTGTACATATTTGTTTACAACAAATTACAACTTGCAAGCATTGAAAATTAGGAACATATCACATGGAAATTGGTAATACAAACCATGCTACTTTATCCAATTTCTAAGAGCCATTTTCTGGTGCTATATTTTACCATAGATTCTTTTCAATATAGTAACACAAATCATAATTAAACACAAAACAGGGATCCACTATTGTGCAATGTTGCCTTCTTCACTGGTCAATTGGCAACGATATAACATGGAACAAAATCTTATACCCCTTAAAAATTATGGGTAAAATAATTGGTAGCAAGTTTAATTTGAATACAAAAATCTTTTTCTGAAATCATCATCCCCAATATCAATACCATGTTTTAAATTGAGATTGTAGTCACATTTATCTGGCATTGCGAGAGAATGCGGTTACAATTGAACTTGCAACCAAGAATTCCTCAATTTGAACCATACAATACCAAACTCATCTCCACCATTATAATAATATTTCAATAAAAACAGTTATTACAAAATTTTCATCAACACGATAACTTACATAGCGGTTAAACTTCTCCACTGCATTCTCAGCTTCTTCAACTGTACTCATGGTCACAAATCCGAACCCGCGACTCTGGTTAGTGTCCCTATTAAAAATAACCTAAAATCACAACAACCAAACTTTCATTACTTATTCTCCAAAACACTAAAACTTCACACCAAAATTAAAATTATTAACAGCTCTCACCTCAGCAACCTCAACAGTTCCAGCATCCTCGAAAAGCATAGCCAATTTCTGACTGTCAATGTCATAAGGCAAATTTCCAACAAAAAGCTTAGCTTCCTCAGGTGGTTCCACAAAACTACCATCCTCAAATTCCCCCCCTTCGCCTTCGGCGTCTTCGGCATTAGTTTCCCATTCTGAAAGCCCGGCGGCCTCGGTCTGACTATCTTCCTGGTCTTCAAAAGTGGCGGTATTGCTGTCTTCTTGTTGGGCCCAGTCGGAAGTCTGCGCTACGAATGAGGTGAAAGTGAAACGGTGCGTTTTGGGGTTATTGATTGAAGAGAGTTGTTTGAGAGTGAAGGGTTTGGAAGAAGGGATAGTTAAAAAGTAATGTTTGGATTTGGTGTTGTGGAAGAGTGAGGAAGGAGAAGGGAGAAGACATGAGTGAGAGATGTTGAAGGAAATGATAGACATGAAGAAGTTGAGGGAATTGAAGGGTTTGGAGGATAAGGGATTGAATGCTTCAAATTGAATTCTAAGTGTAAGGGTTTGTTTGTGTGATACCAAAAGTAGATATAAAACATTGGCATGGATGATAGTTTTATGTGGGAATGGGTTGTTAACATTATGATGCATGGGCCTCTATTTTCCACCTTTCTTTGTAAATGGGCTTTCAGAATATATATTTTCATTTCACATCCCACAATTTGGTTCTTAAAGCCCTTTTACTCAAACTGATCTATTTTTCTTCACCTCACCCACTCTTTCCAATATTATGCCTTTCTACTCACTATAGGTTTTTAGTCCTAGCTAACGATTAAACATTACCTTGAGTGATTTTTTTTTTTAATTTTAACTGTTTAATTAAATAAGAGTAAACAACTCATTTCAATTTTTCAAAAATTTTGTGTATTAGATTCGTCTTCCGAAAGAAAAAAAAAAGTTACCAATACAAGTGTATATGTGAAACTTTAAGTACATTGATGAATTTTCCATAATTTTCATGATGGAAATTTAAATTAGGCAAAGTAAAATTGTGTCCTTTTGATGATCGAAATGAAAGAACTTCTTCCTTCATTAATCATGTTCCTAAAAAACTCATTTTACCCTTTCAAGATATTAGTTCTCATTTCATTTCTTCTATATTTCTGAAACACGCCAAAGAGTGAGTTTTCTCCTTCTCTCTAATATGATCGCTACCACCACCATCCACCTCATACAAATGAGCATATATTAACTCATCTAATATTTACATCTTGATCACATGACTAAAATGAGTCAAACTACCCTATAAACTCAAAAAATATTACAAATTAATATTACAAACTGTGTCATTTTTGCTCGAATTGGAAGTCCTTAAATATTGACTATATGTTGGTTTTTGCGCTCAATGCACTGCATGTGCGCTGGGCAAAACATACAATCTGGGCGTATGAGTTATAGAGACTAAACTTCTAATTCTTTTATTTTAGGCACTCAATGCAGATGTTGCGTTGAACGTGATCCTTCCTCTGTTGGGCTTGGCTATGGTGCTGAGCGTGGAACTCAGATGTTGTCCAATCCACTCAACGTGATCCTTGCGCTAAGCTTCTCGAGTTTTGTCCAAAAAACTTAGCTTTTTTCGATCATTCCTCTGGATTAAGCCTGCACAACACTTCAGAGATGACATTTTGCAATTCAAACAAGTTTTAATCCAACATTAGTATAATTTCATCTATTTAAGTTGATTAAGTAGTTAAAATATCATAAAAATATTGTATAATACATTATCAATTTGATACTTAATACTAATGGAAAATTATGGCTTCAGATGTCATTGTCATAGCAAATAAAAGGACATCACTACTAAATTCATTAAAAACAGCTTGAACTATTCATACTTCACTTTGAATTCAAAATGGGGGGTTAAGTATTAAAGTATATCAAGGGTGTGCTTATATTAAATTCAATATCGAAATTCAAAACCCAAAGAGAATAACCCCACTCAGGTAATTTTGGCCAAGAATAAAAAGGTGAATATACATAAGAGAGGAGGAGATAAACTAATGATAACATAGATAAATTTTAAAGTTAGACATAAAATACAAAATTATCATAAAAAACCAATCTATAATGATAATTATGTTGGAAATAGAAATTGAATAGAACAAAATTAACTAAATTGGGGAAAGTAGGTTGTGAGGAAGATGGTGGTACAGTGGCAATTATAGTTTCGGTTTCAAGGGATTGAAAGACGTTTCGATGCCTAAATAAATAGGAGTGAAGATATGTAGAGAGAATGTAAGTGTAAACTTTAAGTGTAAATTTCCTTATGAGGTGTCTCCTCTATTAATAAAGAGGTTGATTGTTGTATATTCCATGATGAGATGCTTTAATCATGATAAGTCATCCTCTCAGGTGTGTCCTAGACTGACATTGACTGCTTTATCCAAGTCAGGCAGCCTTGCCGTATGCTAAGGTTGGCACAATGCTCTATCCAGTGCGAGTCGCTCTGTCGCCTGCCTAGGCTGTTGTAGACATATAGTAGGTATGCCCTCGCCATATACTAGAGGATAACCCACAATGTACAGACAATGTTTTTAACTCTACACATTTAGCATGACACTTTAGCACTAATGTTATTGTTAACAAACTCGAGTAAAGGAAGGGACTAACATTGGTTACATAGAAGAAAAGTGGGGATTATGTTGGTAATTTATTTTTCAGGATATATATGTTATGAACATAAATCTTGAGGAGCCAAAATAAGGGTTTTAGATCCAGGGCTATAATAAGCCCAATGTGATTCTTTTAGATCCACCAATGTCTTCTACTATTTACTATACATTATAAGCCTTTTATGGACACATAAAATTGCACCATAGGTGATCCTTTCTAATACTTCAGTCATATTTCCCCATACTTCTCCACCTACATGAGTTGAAGAAACCCTATGTTTCCTCCAGAAATATCTTACAAGACTTTGATAAACAAAAGTTGTCTTCCTCAAAAGTTTGTCCATCTTGCTCTTGTGATGTATGGTCTTACATCAACATGATGTTTCTTCAGCATAACGAAATCGAATGATACTCAATGATAATGCTCGAGTTGCTTACATCAGATGTGCTTGGAGATACCATTGTAGTTTCTTGGTAAAATGGTTTTGATTTTTTGTAGGTGGACAAATTAATTTTAAAATAATTAAACTTGAATTTTGATTAACATTTGATGAGATTGGTAATACCGACTCACTAAAATATATAATTAATTTTGTTAAACATTTATGTCCATACATTTGACGAGGAGGAATGCATTTGACGAGTCCAAAGAAAGATAAATTAAAAATGCATTTGACGAGTCTAAAAAGCATATAGTCAATTAAAAATTAATACTTTAGATGAGTTCATACATATATCACAAAAAATATAAATTAGACCAGATTAAATCAAATCAAGAAAGATTATAGTAGCATTGGAAAAATCCACTTACGTGCTAGGTAAACAAGGGTTTTGCACACACCTAGAAGGGGTGGATAGTTGTAAGGTTACTTTGTTCCTTCAATACACACATTATTTTCTCCCAGATAATTAATTACAAACAAGTATTTATAGTCTTAACCATTGATAATCGATTAGATGTATTGTAGAGAAAATTATTCTTCTCGGCAAATGGTGAATATTCTATTATGGATCGATTATCAGCACGAAAGTGAAAATCAACTTAGTCATACGGAAACAAGAGTGAATCAAGAACTTCATAACTATTACAAACGAATGAATGTTATGCAATGACTTACACGAAAATGATGAATAAGAAAATCAATAAATCACAATTAAAGTGTTAAGGATAGAGAAACCAACATAAATTTTTTATCCTAGTTCACGCCAATCCGCCAACTCTACATCTAGTCCATCTTTATGATTTGAGGATTTTCTACTATGTAAAATTAAATATTGTATAAAATCACACTTCCTAATTCAATCCCAATCCAACTGATTGACCTCTAAAAGGTTTATGCCCCACAACTTCTAAAGAAACAATAACTTTGACTCTTCTTTCTCTTGACTTGTGAGAAGATACCACACTAGTCACATTTTCTTGTCTTTTATAAAGAAATGATCTAAAACTCTTTTGTTGTAAAAATGATGTCCTGAAGAGATTACAACACTGTGAAAAATGAAAACTTTTTAATCAAACTTCAATCATTTGACATTGACATGCAAAGATAATTGTAGAATAGAGACACGATGTAAGTGAATCTCCAAGTGATATATAAACCATTTTCTTGAAGATTTATATGGGCTTTATTAGAACCATTGTGGTTTGTGTTTTCAAATGAAAAATATTTTTAGTGGAACCAACTTATTGATCTCATGTATTTCTTGATGTTTTGATGGATAATAAAGAATTATATTTGTCAATCGTAATATGTTAATATAATTGATGCTTAATTATCTTTTATATTAAAATATGTTGAAGTTGGCACAAGCAACAAGAAGGGGTTGAATTGCTTTTGTTAAGTTTTAAAAATTATTCCTTATTTAAAAAAAATTTACAACAAGTTGAAGTGTTAACTCACAACAAGTTGAAGCCCACACGATTAGATATAATCAAAAGTATTACAGAGTTTAAGTATAGAGAGAATAATACTTGATTTTTATATTGGTTCACTCTTACTAAGAAGGGAAAGAACTCATAATTTGTTTGTACTTCTGATAAACATCACATATTCTATCCCCTTCAAATATAATCTTTAGTAAATCAATTACTAGATCTTTCGAAACAAATTTATTGAGATGATTATCTTATGTCATAATCATATATCACTTAAAAGATAGGTAATCAACTTGCTAATAACTAATATCACAAAGTTTTCTAATGCTTAGGACATTATATTCTAAACCAATAACATATCGAATATTAGAAGTGTTACCAATTTTATCAGCTCCAATTATTTTACCTTAGTTGTTGTCTCCATATGCAACATGCCCCTTTCCTTTCGAGACAATTCAACAATTTGTCATCTATCTCTAGTCATATATCTTGAGCACCCACTATTCAAATATCAACAAGCTCATTAGGTCTTAAAACATACCTACAGTGGAAAACTAATTTGAGAGTTTAGGTTAAAAAATTGTCTTAGGTCTTTTATAGTTAGCTCTGAGATTTTATCCCTTAACAATCCAAATATAATAAAAAAAATTAACACCATATTTTCTAATATAACATGAGTTGGATGTGTGTTCATGAATGCCAAAGTAGGAACAAGCATGATATGAATTATGAAATTTGTAAGTATACACTACTAGTTTCTAATATAACATATTTTTTTTATGAATATGAATATCGTAAAACCAGCTTAATTGGCAACAGTCTTTTTAGGTGCATGCTAGAATATGAACTGCTATTTAGTTCGCTTCAAAGTGAACTTAATATAGACTGTTTGGGCAAATTAAAAAGTTGTGTTGCAAGTGTACGACTTCTGTACTTGAATTTTTCCGCTGCTAAGAAGTAGTGGAGTATGATCACAACTTCATAATGTTGATTATTTTATGCCTAGAAGTTGTGGAATAGGAGCACGCTTCATAAGATTGTTTTTATGTCTAGAAATCATGGAATGAAGAATCGATTTCATAATTTTGATGCCCAAATGTTGTTATTCGACTTCACAATTTCTGCACCATTTTTATAAGAATACTCAGAAATTGGTAATGGGCAAACCGACTTTTATACATGTTCTATTTCATACAGAAGTCTCAACATTCATTAACGACTTCTATAAAACCTATATTCTCCCAGGAAAATTGGTAGCCGGTCATAAAATAAACGGATAAGATTAATTTGTATTTAATTTGAGAGATAAAAAATCAATTTGTTTCCATGCGAACTTACTTACAGTTCACAAGTTAGAACTTGCCATCTTTTTGAGCTAGTTTACAAACTTAGTTTAAGTGAAGTCATTAATAAGGATGTGGGGTGTTAAATTTGAATCAGCAAGACATTCTAGAAATTGTCACTTTTATAAGGCACCATAATGTTACAAGTGGACTCCTATGAAACAAAGCCATGTGAGAGTCCCTTAAAAAGGAAATTGGATCATCTTCGGGATGGTCCTCGAAGAAATAGTGACAGGTGTCATTAAAAAATTGAGCGGTGCAAATTTTAAACTATTTTTAAATCATCTAACTAATTTGGACATCACATTCCATATTGGACGGTGAAGTAATGCACATGATCTCAACCCGTTAAAAAGAAGAGTAAGTGGTACGTGGTTGCTTCAAATGCAAGAGGAGTGAGTACCTATATGTCAAAATAAGAATCCTATCCAACGTGTGCCTTTTACCACCAAGTTATATACTAAATAATGATGAAAACTTGTCATTAGGAAAAGTACAATGGATACTAAGAGAAGCATCTATTTTGTGGTGAGATAGAGTGTAAGAATTACACCTGATTGGTGGAGTGGTTTGTTCTTCTATTACAAGGAAGAAAAGGACACTGTACCATCAACAACAAATGTTGATTCATTACTGGCCTGCAAAGGAATTTAAAATGTACTGAAACATGAATATTTATAAAACCTTCACCCTTGTCTAAGCAAAGCCACAAGTCTCACCCTTCTTATTATTTTATTAGCATCACTTTTGCATCATTTGCATGAACCACTTCAACTAATGGGGTGGCTACAATCCCTCCTCTCTCCACTCAAGAAGCTATGGTTTCAATTGAATTCCACTCAAAAGAAGAGTATGTTTTATGATGCTATATTGCTATCCATGGTTGCACACTTTCTCATTGTTTTCTCTATAGTCTTTAAATTGTTTAAGTACTTTGTGTTGGATATTTCCGATTAATCCTAATCGTATCCCCGAAACCGAATGATTAGGACATTGTTCCGAAACCAAATGTTTATGCCCATACATAAACCCTAATGGAACAATCCTAATCCAGACCGAAGAAAACTCCAATTGGTTTCATAATGAAGAAGAAAACGCATACCTTGATTTGCCATTCCGAATGCTCCGAGGTATATGGGTTGTAGGATGTTCCGGTTGCTAGAGCCTGATGGTTTTCCGTTCGCTCCGCTAGAGGGGAATCCAGAGAGAACGAGAGTGCTCCTGATGTTCCTTAATGTCTTAAGTGAAAAGTGAGAGAGCTTTTGGTTAACTTGCCTTATGCCTTTCCCTTTTTCCTTTATATATTGGTTTTGTGACCTAAGTCACATATCCTCATAAACCAATCCTTATAACATCAGTTACTCAATAAAACCCGTTGCTCTGCAACTGGGGACCATAACCCATAAAGGTAACACTAACGGTTACCACTTAAGTTGCAATATTCTAATTCAGTCCCTTCATCAAACTAGAAATTGCCCGAAGGTATCTACACTCATAATATTTCATGACACATATGCCCTTAGCCACCAAATTAATCCATAAGACCATTTTATATATATTGGCTAAATACATAATGGCTATAACACAATTATAGAATTATATTTGTGACCCATAAATTGTCAGAAATTCCAACAATCTCCCACTGGTCACATATATGATTCACCATACGTGTTATCCTTATTGCGCGCTTAATATACCATTATGTCACAGGCATACCCAAATTATCCCGTCCATTAGTCCTGTCTCCGTATCGAACCATAGTGAACTTCGTCATATCAATCATGACTAATTCAACAATGATCACCAACTTTGACACAACCAAATGACATAGATACATCATGAAATATGTAGCATGAAAATCTTATGAATATGGTCTTTACATGTCAATTTTCAACTAGTCCTACTTTACTTTAGTGAGATCCTTAATTACCTTATTGTACAAAGCATAATGACAGAATACCAAACTGAATGATTAATCAACTGAAGTTTGAATACAAAGTATTCACATATAATACTGAAATTCCATAAAACATAAAAGTGTATACACGTTCTAACTCCCACTAAACCAAATGATCCTCACACTGTAGAACACCCATGTGAGCAGTATGCTCATGAAAGACCTTGGGTGTGATAGCTTTTGTAAGAGGATCCGCAATCATGGAGTTAGTGCCTAAGTGTTCTATGGAAAGCTGTCCGCTTTGTACTTTCTCCTTAACAACTAGGAACTTTATGTCGATGTGTTTCGACTTTGCTGTACTCCTATTGTTATTGGAGAACAACACGGCTGACTTATTGTCACAGTATATTCTTAGTGGTCTTTCAATTCCTTCCACAATCCGCAGCCCAGTGACAAAATTTCTCAGCCATGTCGCCTGATGTGATGCCTCACAACATGCTATATATTCTGCTGCCATTGTGGATGAAGCCACAAGAGTTTGCTTGGCACTACGCCAAGAAACTGCACCACCTGCTAACAGATATACATAGCCCGAAGTGGATCGTCTGCTGTCTTGGCATCCCGCAAAATCGGAGTCAGAATACCCAATGATCTCTAATTGGTCTGATCTCCTATATGTGAGCATATAGTCTTTTGTTCCCCTTAAGTACCTCATGACCCTTTTGGTTGCTTTCCAGTGATCCATTCCTGGATTACTCATATATCTGCCTAAAACCCCAACTATGAACGCTATATCCGGACGCGTACATACTTGAGCATACATTAGACTCCCTACAGCTGATGCATAAGGGGTCTTTTGCATTTCCTGAATTTCCAGATTTCCTTTAGGGCACTGATTGAGACTAAATTTGTCTCCCTTAGTAACTGGAGTATCCATTGGTTTACAATTCTGCATGCCAAATCTTTTAAGTACCTTTTCTATATAGCTCTTCTGTGATAATCCAAGAATACCCCGAGATCTGTCTCGGTGTATCTGAATTCCTAATACAAAAGAAGTTTCACCAAGATCTTTCATTTCAAAATTACTAGAGAGAAATGACTTGGTTTCCAACAAGGTACCCACATCATTAGTGGCAAGCAGTATGTCATCCACATACAAGAGCAAGAAAATGTGTTTGCTCCCACCGAATTTGTGATACACACAATCCTCGACTGAATTCATCTCAAAACCAAATGAGAGAATCACCTCATGAAATTTGTGGTACCACTGACGAGACGCCTGTTTTAGTCCATAGATAGATTTTGTCAATCTGCAAACCATATTCTTTGGGTCTCCCAACACAAAGTTTTCTGGTTGCACTATATAAATTTTTTCATCAATGTTTCCATTGAGAAAAGCTGTTTTGACATCCATCTGATGAAGCTGCAAATCATAATGAGCTACAAGAGCGAGGATTGTCCTAAGAGAGTCTTTCGATGATACCGGAGAGAAAGTCTCTTTATAGTCAATCCCTTCCTTTTGAGTAAAACCCTTAGCTACAAGACGTGCCTTATACCTTTCCACATTACCGTTAGAATCCCGCTTGGTCTTAAAAATCCATTTGCAACCAATGGGTTTCTTTCCTTCTGGTAATGGGACAAGTTCCCAAACTTTATTGTCTTGCATGGATTTATACTCCTCTTTCATTGCTTCAATCCACTTTTCCGAATTGGAACTTTGGATGGCTTCTCAAACGTTTGAAGGATCGTTATCCATAACGCCATCACCCTCATGTTCCAGGAGAAAGCAGATGTAATCATCTGGAATTGCATTCCTCCTTTCTCTAGTGGATCTACGCAAAGCTATAGGTTCTTACAACTCTTGTCCATGTTCTTGAGGAATTTGAGTTTGTCCTTCATGAATTACTAACTCATCTTGAGTAGGGAGAGTGTCTTGAAGAGGTTCCAAATTTGCTTCATCAGAAGCAACTATATGAATCGGATCTGGAATTGATACTGATTCTTCCTCTAAGACAAAGTTTCTTACCTTATCTTCCCCCTCAAACTCAATATCCTCAAAGAACGTGGCTGTACCCGTCTCAAATATGGATCTTAAATTTGGATCATAAAATTTATAGCCCCTTGATTTTTCAGAGTAACCAATAAAGTAGCTGCTCACTGTACGGGAGTCCAATTTCTTTTCATAAGGCCTATAAGGCCTTTCCTCAGCTGGACATCCCCACACATGAAAATGCTTAAGACTAGGCTTTCGCCCAGTCCAAAGCTCATAAGGTGTTTTGGCAGCCGCTTTAGTTGGTACTCTATTAAGAATATAAGCTGCAGTCTTAAGTGCCTCTCCCCAGAGTGACTCTGGTAAGGTAGAATGAAAAATCATACTCCTTACCATATCCTTAAGAGTTCGGTTTCGTCTTTCAGACACACCATTCATGCTAGGAGATCCTGGCATAGTGTACTGTGGGACTATACCACATTCCTCTAGGTATTTGGCAAAAGGCCCTGGACGTTGTTCACCTGAACCGTCATATCTACTGTAGTATTCACCACCACGATCAGATCTGACGCACTTTATCCTTTTGCTGAGTTGATTTTCAACTTCAGCCTTAAAAGTTTTGAACACGTCCACTGATTGGGACTTTTCATGAATAAGAAAAATGTATGCATAACGAGAATAATCGTCTATGAACGATATGAAATAATGTTGACCATTCCAAGAAGCCGTAGGGAATGGCCCACATAAGTCCGTATGTATCAATTCTAAGACGTCCGAAGCTCTATATGCACCAGTTTTCGATTGTTTGGTCTGTTTACCTTTTATGCATTTAACACAAACCTTATGGTCTGTGAAGTCAATGGAATCCAAGATCCCATCTGACACAAGACGCTCAATTCTCTTTTGAGAAATGTGACCTAGGCGCTTGTGCCATAATGCACCTGAATTATTATTGTCAATTTTACGTTTAGTACCACGTGATTCCACATTCAAGGTTTCGCTATAATTAGCTACAGTATTCAACATATAAAGGTTATCATTTATCATGAGAGTACCAGTTCCAACAATATTTGAATTTAAAGACAATTTAACCGAATTGTTTCCAAATGAACAATAATAACCAAATTTGTCCAAATAAGAAATAGAAATTAAGTTTCGTCTAAAAGACGGTACAACAAAGGTGTCTTTCAAATCCAAATATAAACCAGTACTTAATAATAACCTAAAATGTCCTATAGCTTCAACTTATACCGATTTTCCATCGCCAACGAATATGTATCTTTCAACAAAATTAGACTTTCAGTAGTTCAAGCAACCCTGTAGTGAAACACTGATGTTAGAAGTTGAACCGGAGTCTAACCACCAAGTGTTTCCAGGTACTGAAGTTAAATTGACCTCAGAATAAACCAAAGCAAGAAATGTACCTTTCTTAGCACGCCAAGCGTGATACTTTTCACATTTCTTCTTTAAATGTCCAGATTCTTTGCAAAAGAAACAAACAGTAACCTGTTTCTGCTTCTTTTGCACTGGACCCTTTGCAGCTTCATTCTTGGGCTCCATAATTATTTTCCTTTTGCCCTTGTCTTTAGAGGTACTAGCAAAATGGGCACTTTCTGTCCTTTCTTGCTTCATCCTTTCCTCCTCTTGCACACAAAATGAAATGAGCTCATTAAGAGTCCATTTCTCCTTTTGACAGTTATAAGAAATCTTAAACTGGCTGAATTGTGCAGGAAGAGAAATTAAAACTAGATGGATGAGCAAGTCTTCCGACATCTCAAGCTTAAGAGCCTTCAGCTTTGAGACAATGTTGGACATTCCCATAATGTGTTCCCTTATATTTCCCTTGCCTTGATACCTCATGGAAATCAAGTTCTGTAAGAGAGTACTTGTTTCCGCCTTATCGCTTTTTTCAAAGCGCTTTTCTATCTCAGCAAGGAAAAATTTGGCACTTGTTATCTTATCAGAGACAGTACCCCTAAAGACTTCTGGAATGTCGCGCTTAATGATCATGAGACACATGCGATTGGAGCGCTCCCACCTCTCATAATCCTTCCTCTCTTCATAGGTGCTGGATTCCAAAGGAGGAGGTGGTTGCTCTACCCTTAATGCATAGTCTAGATCCATGCAGCCAAGAACAATTTCCATGTTCTCTTTCCAGTCCTCAAAATTTGTTCCATTGAGGACCAGAACCGAATTCAGATTTGCAGATATAGAAGCAATAGTTGGTGCTGAATAGAACAAAAGACAATAAATTAAAACATGCTCACAACTCAAAATCATCAATATGCTATAAACAATGGTATGTCCCAATCAAGATACCTAGCGCACCATTAATATCAAGTATTTGGACAGTAATATTAACTGCAAGTGGTACTCTTGTTGCAATGATCAACATTGATAATAAGACATGTCAACTGACGAACCCCTCTTTGGATTGATTCATCAGTCATATGTATAAAACTGAATAATTATCACATGTTTATCATCGCCAGTGTGTATGATTTTCGGCCAAACATTAATTTTCCTTTGGGCCAGCTAACATCCGCATGAATAACCACACACACCAATATCTAATATTCCTTATGAGTTATATCCATGAAAGAGGTCACTTTGGCGACATTCCACTTCAATTGGCTCACTTGAAATAATAGACAACTTAGCGGGTAACCATATCATAACCATGTTTAATGCATAAGGATACCAAAGCCCCAAAAATTTACTTGAAAAAGACCCCAAAATTGTCCCTGAATCTCGGTTGAGCGAGAGGGGTCTCGCCTGAGCGAGAGGGGTCTTGCTTGAGCGAGAGGGGTCTCGCTTGAGCGAGAGCCCAACTCCTTTTGTCGTAGCTACTGCCTCAACGTCGCTTGAGTGACAGGTTTCTCGCTTGAGCGAGAACCCAACCATTTTGTCGCAGCTACTGCCTCAACGTCGCTTGTGCGACAGGTTTCTCGCTTGAGCGAGAACCCTTCGTCTACCCGAGGGTTTTGACGAAGATGGAGGTTCTCCATCGGGTTTTTTCGCAAAATTCACCCCAAAACAGCCAAAAATTGCATTATGATTGCTAATGTTTCAAAATAAAGTTATAGCAATCATCAATTTTGCAAAACAAAACCCAATTTGGGGAAAATATGAACAACATCATACAAAACCCAAATTTCACATATGAACTAAATTGGGGTGGCTCTGATACCACTTGTTGGATATTTCCGATTAATCCTAATCGTATCCCCGAAACTGAATGATTAGGACATTGTTCCGAAACCAAATGTTTATGCCCATACATAAACCCTAATGGAACAATCCTAATCCAGACCGAAGAAAACCCCAATTGGTTTCATAGTGAAGAAGAAAACGCATACCTTGATTTGCCATTCCGAATGCTCCGAGGTATGTGGGTTGTAGGATGTTCCGGTTGCTAGAGCCTGATGGTTTTCTGTTCGCTCCGCTAGAGGGGAATCCAGAGAGAACGAGAGTGCTCTTGATGTTCCTTAATGTCTTAAGTGAAAAGTGAGAGAGCTTTTGGTTAACTTGCCTTATGCCTTTCCCTTTTTCCTTTATATATTGGTTTTGTGACATAAGTCACATATCCTCATAAACCAATCCTTATAACATCAGTTACTCAATAAAACCCGTTGTTCTGCAACTGGGGACCATAACCCATAAAGGTAACACTAACGGTTACCACTTAAGTTGCAATATTCTAATTCAGTCCCTTCATCAAACTAGAAATTGCCTGAAGGTATCTACACTCATAATATTTCATGACACATATGCCCTTAGCCACCACATTATAGAATTATAAATACATAATGGCTATAACACAATTATAGAATTATATTTGTGACCCATAAATTGTCAGAAATTCCGACACTTTGCACTTTGCATAAAGCTTTTATTGTTGAAGCAATCAACCAAATCCAATTTCATGCGCTTTTCTTCCTACACTGCCTTTTTAATTAGAGGGTAAGTTTGGTGCAACTGTAAGGTTGTTGTTGTTGGAAATAAGTCTCTTGTCGCCTACCTCATTAACCCGAAAATGGTTTAAATATCTGTTTGCCTACTCCTCTCATTGCCAATTTGGTTTAGAGATGCCCTTCAGTTATGGGTCAAATGTAACATTTCGTCTGGTCTGGTAGCTTATGTGGAGAAGACATGTTGAGAAATAAATCTCACATCGCCTATCTTATTGTCTCGGGAATGATTTAGATAACTATTGGACTACTCCTCTCATTGCCAATTAGTTTTGAGATAGAAATTTAGTGACCATAAGATCACGAGTTCAAATCTTGGAAACAACCTATTCGCTTGCAGGATAAGACGACATACTTCCTTGGTGATTTTTGACATATTTTCCTAACGTTTCAGGAAGAGGGACTTACATTCTGTACGAAGATGTCAAGTCTTGCACCTACGAAGACGTGCATGTCCTGTGGTCAATACTAGTCGAGTCAAATTCAACTTCTTTGCCATAAAAAAGATGCAAGGCCATGGCCACAATACAGAATTGAGAAGAGGCTCCTAATGTATATAAAATGTTTATAATGTCTATGGTATATGATGATTTCTTTCCCCTCTCTTAACTTGTACAATGTATAGCACCAACATAAGTGATAAGTCTTTCAAATTTTGTTTTTAGAGCATATACTAGGTTCTTATTTGAAAATTTATCTTTTTCCCTTTAACTCTTCAATGCTTTCAGTTTAAGATTTTAACCATATATGAAATCTAGTTTAAGGTGTTGATATGTTATGTTGTTCCTTATTTCACTACTTTACTTAAGACTTATGAAAGCATAAACCTTAACTTAGCTAACATTATTTTTTTTATACTATCAAGGATATCTCTTCACCTTTTGAGTAAGGAGCTAACCCTTTTCAGACTGCCCTTTCAAATAACTGTCATTACTAACAAGATATTACATTACTAGACCAATACCTTATTGATAGTTAAAATTTAATTTATATAAGATAGTTGACATTTTATATAGTTTGGAATACTATTAGAATGTGAGCTTGGAATACAATTGGAATGCTAAGAAGTGCTTTAGGAGTCTCACAAATCAACATACATCTAATATATATATTATGTCAAACAATATCTTAAATTATTAATCAAACCAATGAAAACATATTATATTAATTAAAAAAATTAAATAGTCATTGTTTTCTCTATTTTTGTTTCATTAATATTATTAGTACGAGACGGAATTTTGGACATGTTTTAGAATAACAAATCCTTATTCCTCATAAATGCATTTGAGTTCTTTTTAACATTTTCAATTTCCAAAACTTATTGGTTGTAATTAGCTAGTTTTAAACTCAAAACCAAATAAATTAGCTAGTTTTAAACTCAAAACCAAATAAAATGAAATCTGTTTCTTTTCCAATGCTATTGTAATATTTTGTGATCTATTGTAGTCTTATCCAATACATATTTCATGTCATGTATCTAAATGGACTCATCCATTACATTAACTGTTTATTCATTTTACGTTTTATTATGGACTCATCCAATTCACTCCAATGTGTTTATCTCTCTTTAGACTTATTTTTACAATTTTATATTCTTGTTGACATAGACACATTACTAAATTAAATACGATTTTAATTTTCTCTTTTATTGAGTGAGTGTTACTAATGCCATCAAAAGTCAAACAAATCCGTGTTTAATTTTTAAATTAAATTGTTCACTTCCGAGAATTTTATAAAGTTTTCAAACACTTAAAATTTAAGCCTTACTCTAGTACTCTCACGCTTATAAGTTAGTACTACTAGTAGTGGAGGTAGTGGTAGTAGTATGACTTATACTTAGTGGTTCAAGGTACATATTGGTATAAAGTTTTCACTTCAGTTGTAAGAAAACATACTAGTAATTTATAATTATAAAGGCATTGTGGTGACTCATCTTATGACCCAACCCAACATTTACACAACAATACACCCAATTCTAATAGTATGGGGCACAACATCAATGCCGCCAAACACCAAATTTTTTTCTGTTACATCACCATTGCGCTCTTTTAAAAAAAATCTTAATCCCCTGTATTTTTGCAACCTGCATCTATTCTGAAAAATAGCGATCGCCAATACGCTCGATCTATATCTAGTGGTCGAGTTATTCCACGTTATCCTAGTTTCACTCGGCCGAATCAGATTTTGGACGGTCTAAAACAGTCCAACCAAGCATGGGATAACTGTGCAAACCAAGATCGTTTGGAACACCGGTCTATGGTGAGACCATTTGAATCAACTAGTCCGATCCGCTTTTTGTATCACTATTCTAGACCATTCTAGGCTAAAACTCAGGTTTTTATTATGGTTTGTATGACATTTTATAGGTTTACCTATTCCTTGTCCTAAAGGACTTTGTGGGGGACAAAACATTTTTTTACTTCCTTAGAACTTCTACTTCAACTTAACTACCTACAAATGTACTTCCATTTTGATGAATGAACGTAACTTGAGTTCTAGCTTAAACATGCTTGGTGAAAAATATTCATCGCCAATACGCTCTAACTCACTTACCCCGATCCTCTCCATTAATCAAGTACTTCCCATATATCAAACCGAACCAAGACCTAGTTTGTATGCTTGGACATTGACTATCAAGGTGAAGGCCCCCTCCCTTCCACACATCAATGAACATGCACCTTTAGTCTCCACTTGCCTAAATACAACATTCCACTCCTTAAAATATACATATGCCTTGTGAAATTACCACCCTATATCCCTCACACCATTGGAGTAAATAGGCATGTGATGTCTGAGTGGAGATTAATGAAAAATTAGAGAATTGAAGATCCATAACTTATGGAAATGGTTATGTGATCCTTGATAAGGGTTTAAGCTGTAAGAATTTTGTACAACAATGCACTTATGGAGATGATGTTGACATTCCAGACTTCTTTTTATTTGCTCAATTTTAGGCGGAGTTTGAACTTGTTGGATCAGACTGTGACCGGGGAGCCTTCAACCACCGGGGAGTTCCATTGTTTCCGGGGTATGGGAAGAGTACAGAGTCACAAGTGATCCACCACGTCTTGAACCAAAACCTTAAGACATTAGTTTCATTGACCTTTTCTACTTATAAACTATTTTGCTCATTCCGCATATCCAATGTGAGACTTCACACTTGAATAAACGCAACAGAACTCTCTAGATTAGTTAGAGCTGCCAATTTTGTTCCTATTTCATGGTTGCATCATTCAGAGGGAACCACAATAAGCTTGATTCGCTATAAGATATGTCCTTGACTCCTAAGGATTGATATGAATAAGGACAAGAATCTAAAAAGAACATGAGTAATTGCAAGAGTCCTCCTAACAATTCATGTATGCTATAAGGAATACCTTAGCGGATACAAAGATGATTGAGTTCAGCATGCAGCATCTTGCACAAAATATTAGAGAGTGGTTATTGAATTGATTCCATTAATTAATTATTCTAGTCACTTTTGAGGGAAAAAATATAAATTTAAATAGTCAAAAAGTAAACAATATCTAGAACTGAATTAAAAATATATCAAAGAAGAGTTTGCTAGATAGAGGTTACAAAATGATGTTAATGAGTTAACATTTACCACATTCTTCCATGAAATTTAAGTCACAAAGGTAAACGACCCAATAATTGATAATATTCTCTCTCGAGCAATAAATCACATATTCACTTGAATCATGCACATACTCTCGTGATACATGATTCAAATGAATCTCTTACTTGGTCTCTTGTCAATCTCTAAATGCTTCCTCATTGGTGGCCCCGAAAATCCTAAGACTATTCTTGTGAATTAGGATTGAAGTTTGTTACTATCGGTCGGTCATGCAGGTTCACCTCTTGGTCATTCTTCAATTTACCTAATAGGTGTGATTATATGGCCAACATACTCACATGGGTTCGATCTCTAATATCCAAACAATAATACTCACAAGAAGGAATAGTGGAAAACTAACCCATTATGGTCGAAGGGCAAAGCCTTACCCCAGAAACTATGCAACTACCTACTCATGATAATAGAAAAATATAAAGATATTTATATTGAATAATAAAGGAGAGAGTACATAAATCATATTATCTAATCATGAGTATAACTCCTCACTCCAATTGTGATGTTGTAAATTGTGTTTTCCTTCTTTGTATTGCCCTCTATTTTTAGATGATGAGAAATATGAATCCAACCTTATAATTTGAAGTCCAAATATCCGTATTAATAAAAAATCTAATCTTTGCCATTTTGTCTTCATGAGTTGCTTCAAAATTATATGTATGAAGATATTAAATCTAATCTTCATAGTATCTATCAAATCAGATTATATAAAATATGATTTCTTTTCTTGTTAGTAGTGTTGATCTTTGGTCATGCCACAATATATATCAAATCATGTTTATCTAAAATATGATATTTTCTTAACTTTTGGCTCTCTTTTCATTAAATCTCCATAAAACAATAAAAAAATCCACATTTAACCCAAGTTGGTGAAATTATAACAACTATAAATTAAAATCCCGTTTGGAAATAAAGATAGATTTGATATAAAATATGCACTAAATAATTATGGTGTATTTGCACAAGACATGCATGATGATGAAGCTACTCCTATTTTGGAATGTTATCTTAGGAAGTTCTCTAAGGAAGCATCTTCATGTAGACGATTAGAGATTGTTAAGAAGGACATTCCCACTATTAGAGGTTGAATTGGATTCTCTTAGTATTGTGTTTTGAAGATAGAGGAGATGAAAAGGAATGTATTGTGTATATATTGAATAACTTGTAATTACAAAGCAGAAAAGCCAAGTATTTATTTACAATCATACCTTGCCATACAAGAAACTAAGGGAAGAAGCAAAACCAACTTGGCTAACAACTTTACAAACTCATAAACTAACTTATACAACATATTAAACATGTGGGAAATGTGTTCATGGTGAGAAAAACTGCTACAACATCATCCATGATCCAATGGCAGAGAGTGCAGAGAATCTGTCATGAGTGTGAGACAGCTTGGTTGTGCTTGTCCTTGGCCTGACTTATCAAATCATCGAGGCTAGCTTGGTCAGGCCTTGAGTAGTGGTCGAGGCTGGCTTGGTCAGACCTTGAGCAGTGACCGAGGTTGAGTTGGTCAGGCCATGAGCAGTGACCGAGTCTGGCTTAATCTTGGCACATCAGTGGCAGTTGGCTGGAACAGAAAGTGTAGGCAATGATGCATCAATGCATATGTCTTCTAAGTGTTCTCGACATGTTTGATGAGTGAATAAGCTGGATAATCTGTATGAGACAAACCAAAGCTAGCAGCATCAAAAGTTCATGGCAAGATATAGTGTTAGATTTAATACCCCCTTCAAGCTGGAGAGTGGATGTTAATCACACCCAGTTTGGGTAAAATATGATGAAACAAAGAGGGATCTAATGCTTTGGTCAATATATCAGTAGGTTGATGTGTTGAAGCAATGGGAAATAAGTGATAAAGTTTATTGAGCAACCTTTCCCTAGCAATATGACAATCTATTTCTATGTGTTTTGTTCTTTCATGGAACACAGGGTTTGCAACAATATGCCTTGCAGAGTCATTGTCACAGTAAAGAAGGGCATGTTATTTAAAGTTTATGCAAAAATCAGGAAGGAAGAAGGTAAGCCTTTGTACCTCACAAGAAGCCATGGCCAATGCACGATATTCAGCCTCTAAAGATGATCTAGAAACGGTGTGTTGCTTCTTTGACTTCCAAGAGATTAAGGAATCTCCTAAGAACATGCAAAAACCAGAGATAGACCTTCTGGTATCAGGGCAGGCAGCCCAATGTCATTGAATCCCTTTAGTTGAGTGATGGAGGTGGCAGGGTAGAACAATCCTTGCCCAGGTGTACCTTTGATGTATCTAAGGATCCTTGTAATGGATTTGAAGTGATTGAGAGTAGGAGCAACCATGAATTGACTGAGTTGTTGAATGGTAAAGCTCAAGTCAGGCCTTGTGTTTGTTAGGTAGAGGAGCCTGCCCACAAGTTGTCTGTAATAGGCAGGATCATGGTAAGGAGTGTTATCATGTTGATGTAGGTGGGTACCTTTGACCATAGGGTTAGGACAAGGTTTGGAGGATAAGAGACCTGTGTCAAGCAGAAGATCCAAAACATATTTTCTTTGGCAGAGGGTGATACCAAGGCTGGATCTGGCCACTTCAAGGCCAAAAAATATTTAAGAACACCAAGATCCTTGATCTTGAAGTGTTTGTCAAGATGCATTTTTACATGTGTGACTTCAGAGTTATCATTTCCAGCCAAGATGAGATCATCAACATAAATCAATAAAGCAGTAAAATGATGTTGTGTGGATTTAGTAAAAAAGGAGTGATCATGGGGAGATTACTTGTAACCCAAGGCAAGTAGAGTAGTGAAGTCTGCTTGCCTGTTTTTAACCATATAAAGACTTGTTTAATTTGCATACAAGGTTAGGCATAGAACAAGTAACCCCTTGGGGAATAGACATATACACATCTTCATCTAAATCACCATGTAAGAAAGCATTATTAACATCAAGTTGTTGTAATAGCCAACCTTGTGAAGCAGCCAAAGCCAAAAGGGGATGGATAATGGTAGAGTCAGATGGTTGAGGTTGATGAGATATGAGATAACAAAGATAGTCTCTCAGGTAGGTGAGTGAGTGGGTAATTCTGTGAGATCTTCTAATGGGTAAGTCATGGTTAGGTGAAGGAGTAGGGTCATTGGAAAGAGAAGTGGGATCAGGGTCAGTGATGGGGTTGTTGCATATAGGGATAGGCAGAGGGTCCAGAAAGGGATCAAAGTCATGAGAAGTGGTGGAAGGGGTATGTTGAGAATCATTGGGAAGGTGATCGAGGCCGTACTCGATACAAATAATATAACAATAAAGTATAGTACTAGGAAGTGACTCCTAGGTCGTTTCCCAAAGATTATCTTTCACACAATGGTTCAAACACCTTACACGCACACACACAATGGGGGTTTTAGTGGTTGTTATGCTATGAAATTAAGCTAAAACAGAACACAAACAGAAAACAAAATAGTAAAGAGGCTAAATCCCTTTGGTTTCCTTGTTCACAACTCAATCCTCGGTTTCAATATATCAAAATCAGATTCTCAGTGTTCCTTTGTTGAGAGTCGATTAACTAAGCGACAACCAACTCACAGTTAAATTGCTAAACCTCTAACTAAGCGAAATTGGCATAAGCAACAAACAGTTAACAATGTCACACGAATCAAAGCATCAATTTCAGATTCTACACATTGAATTCCTAATCTGTTCATAACTCTAATGTTAAGCTTCAACTAAGCGAATTCAACATAAACATAGAGCATTTACAGATTCACATAAACTAAGCGATTATGTGCTAGAGAACTAATTAACTAAGCGAAAATCAGTTCACAAACCTAAAACAACACCATGGAATTAAGCAAACCATAACATGAAATAGGATAGAAGCTTCAACAACATAAAACCAAAAATTGCATTAACAACAACATAGAAACCGAAAATGCATTAAGCACTAAACCTCAAGAGTGTGATACATTACCAAAGGAATTTAGCACTAAACTTCTAGCCTTCCATGGAGGAAGAAGCAAAACCGAATTTGGAGGAGGAAGAAGATGGAAAACGAAAACCTAAAGGAACCCCAAAAGGGAGAAACGAAAATGCAATGTAAAGTTGTGTTTGAAAACGAAATTCTAAGCTTATTAAAGGGTAAAACCAAAATGGGCCCTAAACAATGGGCCCAAAACCTAAAACGGAATTAAAAATCCTATAACTAAATACAATCTTCACTTTAGCACACATCTTCCACTTGTAATGCCCAAAATGTCCTTGGTGCCAAATATGTCCTGAAAATGGAATTAGATTTAATTAGGCTAAATAATCCCAAATTAACTCATTTTAGGAATAATAGTCCAATAAAGCCTAAAACACTAAACAATGCCAAATAAAGTCAATTAGACACCAAGAATCATTAACAATGGTAAAATAAGGTTATTAATAGTGTGTAATATTTGACTCATCAGAAGGGTATAAGGAAACATATCCTCATAAAAGATAACATTTCGAGATGTAGAAATGCTTTTGGTGTGGAGGTCAAGCACAATGTATCCTTTTGTGCCAGGTTGATAGCCCAAAAAAGCTGACTTGGTGGCTCTTCGGCCGAGTTTGGTTCTATGTGAAGTCAAGGTAGACACAAAACACAAACTTCCAAAAATTCTAAGGTGACTAAGGTTGGGTGGTTTATTATATAAGGCCTCATGAGGAGATATCATGGCAAGAGCAGTTGTGGGCAGAAGGTTCATGATGTGAACAACATGTAATGCTGCATAACCCCAACAACAGGTGGGTATAGAGGAGCGGAAGAGCAAAGTTATAGTAATGTTAAGAATCTACCTATGTTTTCTTTCAACTATGGAGTTTTGTTGTGGAGTTTCCACACAAGAGGTTTGGTGAATGATCCCAAGATTGAGAAAAAAGGTGTTCATCATAAATTCTTTCCCATTGTCAGTCCTAATGGTTTGAATTTTGGAATGGAATTGAGTAGAAGTCATTTGTATGAAGTTGTGAATCAAATTCTTAGTGTCACCCTTTGAGGTCATGAGAAAAATCCATGTATGTCTAGTGTAGTCATCAACAACAATGAGAAAATATCTCTGGCCATGAATAATAGAGATATGTAGGGGTCCCCAAATGTCCATGTGGACAAGCTCAAAGGGGTGTGTAGTATGTGATGTGCTAGTAGGGAAAGCCAGCTTAGATTGTTTACCCAAATGACAAAAATCACAAACATTATTATTATCAAACTTCACATAAGGAAAGGTTTTGCAAATGTTGTCAAGAATCTTGCTTGAATGATGACCTAATCTAAAATGCCATAAATCAAAACAAGACTTATTATTGTGAGTTTGCAAAGTATGCACATCATGAGACATATTACTAAGTTGAGCATTGTTTGTTAGCATGTAAAGGTTGTTCTTGATTTCAGCATGTCCAATCATCCTCAAAGTAGTCATATCCTGAATGTGGCAAATAAATTCATCAAAGACAAGCTTGCATCTAAGAGATGAAGCAAACTTGTTAACAGAAATCAAATTGAATTCAAAACTAGGTATGTACAAAGCATCATGAAGGATGAGATGATTGGAAAGAACAATAGTCCCTGAATGATGTGCTACAACAGTGTTGTTATTTGGCAATTTGACAAGTATGGGTTTAATATCCTTATGGCATGTGAAGCTTGATAATTTATTAGTGACATGATCAATGGATCCACTATCAAGTATCCAAATCTGGTTTAAAACATTACCTGAGATGTGTGCAGTTTCTGCATCAATAGGTTCATTACTTATTTGATTGATGGTGTGCTCCTGACTGATGGTTAATTGAGGTTGTTGTTCATTGTTCATTGGTGAAGCTGCTAAGGAGTTATTCATTGATGGTGTGCTTTGGCTGATAGAGTTTCCTTGCTTAACTTGAAGACTGTTAATAGTGTTGTTTCCTTTGGACTTGAATTTGAAGTTTGGTGGGAATCCATGTTTAAAGTAGCATGTCTCTATGGTGTGTCATTCTTTACCACAGAAAATGCATACTTTGTTGTTGTTAAGAGGAGTCGCAGGGATATCCCTTATTGTTACTATTGTTGTTGTTGGATTGGAATCTTATGCCATTCCTGTTGTTATTGTTGTAGTTGCTGTTAAAATCAGGTCTGGCATTTGTCTTGTTGAATTGTGGCTTCCATGATTGTGATGAATTGACATTTTTCATCATGGTTGGTGATTGGTTAAGATGAGAGCCTTCCTACTGCCTTTCTTGTTGAAGAACCAACGAAAAGACCTTGTTGATGGGAGGCAGTGGCTCCATAAGAAGAATCTTTATCTTGATGGTATTATATTGATCATTTAGGCCTCTCAAGACACATATGACATATTCTGAATCTCTGTCTTGCCTTACATTCTTGATTAATCCACAGTTGCAAGTATTGGCACAATAGCAGACAAGAGCAGGCCTTAGGGAATCAAGATCCTCCCATAAGATCTTGATGTCATTGAAGTAAGTTGTTACATCTCTATCAACTTGCTTTATGGAGTGCAATTCTTGAAGCAAATCAAAAGTTCTGAAATGGTCGGCCTTCGAAAATCTGTCATTGAGGTCCTCCCAAAGTTCTTGTGCATTTTCTATGTAAACAATACCTTGTGCTATGGTTTGGCTCAATGATCTTGTGATCCAAGAAATGATCATTGTGTTTCACATCTCCCAAGCATCATAAGTGGCTTCTGACTCATTTGGTGCCTTTATTATACCATTGACAAACTTGAATTTATTCTTTGATGAAAGAGCTCTTCTCATGGCTCTACTCCAAATGTGATAGTTGGTGCCATTTAGTGGTGGAGCTACAAGGATGGCACCTGGATTCTCACCAGGATGTAGATAGTAGGGGCTGATGGGATTTTGTGAGGTGTCTATGCCTTGGTGTGTATGTTGTGTCTGATCTGATTCTGTTTCCATGGTTGCCTTTGAACAAGAAACACAAGGAATAAAAGATAATGGATCTTGGATGGTGCAACAGAGCTCTCACTATGAGAGCTATGATACCATATTGTGTTTTGAAGATAGAAGAGATGAAAATGAATGTATTATGTATATTGAATAACTTGTAATTACAAAGCATAAAAGCCAACTATTTATAGACTTTACAATCATACCTTGCCATACAAGAAACTAAGGCAAGAAGCAAAACCAACTTGGCTAACAACTTAACAAACTCATAAACTAACTTATACAACATATTAAACACGTGGGAAATGTGTTCATAGTGAGAAAAACTCCTACAACATCATCCATGATCCAATGGCAGAGAGTGCAGAGAATCTGCCATGAGTGTGAGCCAGCTTGGACGTGCTTGTCATTGGCCTGGCTTATCAAATGACCAAGGCTGGCTTGGTCAGGCCTTGAGCAGTGACAGAGGCTGGCTTGGTCAAACCTTGAGCAGTGACCGAGGATGGCTTGGTCAGGCCATGAGTAGTGATCGAGTCTGGCTTAATCTTGGCACATTAGTGGCAGTTGGCTGGAACAGAAGGTGTAGGCAATGATGCATCAATGCATATGTCTTCTAAGTGTTCTCAGCATGTTTGATGAGTGAATAAGCTGGATAATCTGTATGAGGCAAACCAAATCTAGTAGCATCAAAAGTTCATGGAAAAATATAATGTTAGATTTAAATACTTAGTTTACATATTTTCTTTATCTAAAAGTCTATGTGTTTAGTTAAGACTGACAGAATCGATGTTAAAGGTCTTATTCATGTTTCAGATGTTGAATCTGCTTCAAAGGAGTGTCCACACTAGCCCCCAGAATTAGCAGTGATTCATCTAAGAGACCACTCTCAAAGTTATAAAGCTATGAGTAGTGACAAAGGAAAAGTGAAGGTGTTATAGTCAACACCCCACAAATCCCAATCCTCCGCCCTTTTAATCCAAACCTCGCAAATTCAAAATATTTTCATTCGTTGTTGTAATGTTTTTCGTATAATTGATTAGGCTTTGTGTACATTTTTTTATCATTGCTAATAATGTTGGTATATTCTTATTACCTTTTCCTCATTACAAAAAATGGGGAGAATAATTGAGAGAAATTATATGAATACTTGTTAATATATGTTTGTCTTATACTTGTTTAATATTTGTCATATATAAATTATTGCTATTTGATAAGCTATATTTGCCCATATATATTCTGATAAGTCGTGTTGCTTGTATTCTTTTTGAAAAATGTTTTGCACATATCTTGAACACCCTTTTTGAAAAGCTAGGGGTGTTTTTATCTCTAAATGGATCTCTTGATTTTCCTCTTTCATAGATAACAAATAATTAAATTTAGGAAGTTTATATTTATTCTTTTTTTTGGTCGGCAAAGAAATTTTATTAAAAGAAGCGATTAATTACAAGAGAGAAATGAAAGAAAAAATAAATTATAAGTAAATGCCAAGACAAGAAAGATGATTAGAGCTCCAATCTGAATAAGAGATGGATTCTTTCCCTTCCAGAGTCTTGATCCAAAGCCAAGACTTCACCCTTGCAGATTCGAAAATTAGATTTGGAGAGGGTTTAGTAACATTGAAGATAAGGTCGTTCCGCGAAAGCCAAGTCTCCCAAATAATAGCGAACCCGACCGTACTCCACAATGGCCAACGTTTTTTGTCCTTAACCATACCCATATGAAAGAGGAAGTTATGGAACGGAGAACTATGCAAGACTACACTGATGTTCAGCCAATTGTAAAAAAGATGCCAGACAGTATAAGTGAGATGACAATAGGAAAAGAGATGAGCAGAGGATTCAAAATCTTCATTGCAAAAAGAACAAGAAATTCCACCACCATTGTTGAGACTAACTCCCCTTCGGAAAAAAGCATCCTTCGAGGGAATTTTGTCCTGAAAAGGCCTCCAACAAAAAGTGATAACCTTCAGAGGAGTCTTCGACCGCCAAAGAAGATGAGAATGCTTAGCCAAAAGGGATTGCTGCTGATGACGATGAGACAATAGCTTATAAGCCGATTTGACAGAGTACGACTTGGAATTGCCATGTCGCCACTCCCAAGAGTCCGATTTATTAGCCTGAATCGACGAACGATGAAGCTTGGTCAAAAGTGTGTCATATAGATCAGATTCCCAAGAAAAGAAACGTCGTCTCCAAACCAAGGACCATTCCCATTTACCATTCACCCAGTTACCGAGATCACATATAAGCCCATTTGGATGAAGGTGAAGATTATAAAGCCTTATGAATCCGGAGAACAAATTTGCATTACCAGACCAAGAGTCGTGCCAGAAATAGGCAGTAAACCATCTCCCACTCGACAACAAATACCAGACCAGAACCAGTGAAAATTACCCATATCCATGTGAGGATCAAAATCAAAGTCTTTAACCCAAGCAGATTTCTTGGTGGTAGAAGGAGCAGCGTTACCCATACTGTATTTAGAGTGAAGTACCCTACACCACAAACTGTCGCGCTCATTGAGCAAACGCCAATTTCATTTCCCCAGGAGCGCAAGATTAAAGGAATGAATATCTTCGACTCCAAGACCACCCTCATCTTTGGGTGCGCACACCGTCTCCCATTTAACCCAAATAATTTTATTTTTGGTATTACCACCACCCCAAAGAAAATTCCGCTGAATTTTTTCAATAGAATGGATGATACTGATAGGTGCTTTGTAGAAGGATAAGTAATAAAAAGGAATATCAGAAATGACAACATAGATAAGAATAACTCGGCCATCGAAGGAGATCTGACTCTTTAACCAAGAGGCGATCCTAGACTTTATTCTGTCAAGGATGGGGTTCCAAGAAATCTGATGTCTGTGATTAATCACCACAGGGATTCGATAGGTAAAAGGAGGAGGATAGACCTTACAATGTAAAAAATTCGTCAGTCGCTTGAGATTGTCCCCCTTAATATTCAGACCACAAAGAACACTTTTACTAAAATTAATTTTTAGCCCGAATGAAAGCTCAAAGAGATTCAGGATACCACGCAAAACCCATAGGTTCTGATCAGAACAATCGCCAATTAAGATTGCATCATCAGCATATTGCAATAGAGAAACCTCTATTGAGTCATAGCCAATTTTATAGGGGTTGAAGAGACTGAGGGAAGTAGCTGAGTCCCACAAGACCTTCAGCTGCAATGAGAAAAAGAAAATGAGATAAAGGATCACATTGGCGAAGACCACGTTGCAGCCGAATTTCATCAGTAGGACAACCGTTTACAAGGACAAAAGTTGTAGCCGTAGACAAGCATTCCAAAATCCAATCCCGCCATTTTTTGCAGAACCCCAAACAATCCATCACGTGATCAATGAACCCCCAAGAAACCGAATCGAAGACCTTTTCGAAATCAAATTTAAAGATACCACATTGCTTGCTAGTTGTCTTCGCATCATGGATAATTTCGTTGAGAACAACTACCCCATCAAAAATTAGTCTACCATTGAGGAAAGCAAATTGAGAATTACTAATTACCTTGTGAAGAACTTTTCTCAATCTATTGGCTAGCAGCTTCGCAAGAATTTTGTAAAAGCAACCAATCAATGAGATAGGTCTATAGTCACCCACACCCTGAGGACTAAGCTTCTTTGGAATTAAGCAAATGAAAGAGGAGTTAACACTTTTAGTAATTTTTCCGTTATTAAGGTGAAATTTACGAACCATGCCAATGACATCATCTTTCATAAGATCCTAAAAAGTTTTGATGATTTTAAAGTTAAACCCATCAGGCCCCGGACTCTTCCCAATATCACAATCCTAGATAGCATTCTTGATCTTCGAGTCGTCGAAGGAGGCAGTGAGGAGGTCATTGCCGGAATGATCAAGAGTGCCAAAAGGAATTCCACCCTTTTTGTTCATTGAATAACCGATGAAAATTGTTAAAGATTCCTTGTCTGACCCCTTTGACGTCTTCAATCCAATCATTATTAAAGTCCAACCCCTGAATAGTGTTGTATCTCCTACGGCTGTTCACGAACCCATGGAAGTATCTGAAATTAGTGTCACCCTCCTTGAGCCACTTAGATCTAGACTTCTGAAAGAGAAGGTTGTGTTGCAATGAGCGAGCCTGCCAAAGATCGGCCAATAGATTGGATCTTGTTGTGACTTCATCATTATAGAGATCCATTATTTCGCCCTTAAGATCGAGTTCATGAATCGTCCGAGTAGTAGAATCAATTTTGTTGTCAATAACCCTGAAGCTCTCCTTATTCCAAGTCTTCAGGATCGATTTAAGCATCTTCATTTTTTCCTTAAGAGCAAACATACGCCATCCAGAAAAATTTAGCCCAGCCCATTTTTGCTTGACAAAAGCCACAAAATCCTTATCTTCAAACCGGCGTTGAGCACACTAAACGGTTTCGGCCCCAATCGCGATTATTAGCAAAGAGGACAACAACACAGTGATCTGAGACAAGTCTTTTTAACCCTTTTTGAACTAAAGAAGGCCATCAGAGAGCCCATTCAGATGAAATCAAGAATCTATCAAGTCTGCTCATAGTTCTGCCATTCAGTTGATATTTATTCATGCTTAATTGCTTTATATCTGAAAGGATTTATAAGAGAAATTTTTTTGAAAATGAATCAAATAATCCACACATGTATGTTTTAAGATGTTAAGCCAAGGGGTTCAATAACTAAGTTGGTTGAAACGAGTTATCATATCTAATAACAATTGGACCGAGTGATATTGTGTGCGGTAATAATTGGACCGAGTGATATCGTCGAGTGCGTCTAAGACAAAGTGTGTTTAAGATAAAGTGTGTTTAAGTGACAAATGTGTCCAACTCCAATGACAATTGTGCTCAATAACATTAAATGTATTCTCTTTAGTCTTGTATAGAATCTAATCATTTGAGCCCAAATAATAGTTGTTCACATTTATTGTAAATGACTAATGTATCAATTATTAAATACTTTATTTAATGGTAAACAATAAATTTAGTATTCTTCAAAAGACAAATGTTTTATTATCCAACCAAATTGAAGGGGAAGAGGGTGAATATTTGCACACAAAAGAATTCATAAACTCATTTGAGCACTACATGGAGTCTTTATTTAAAGACCGGAGTTATAATCAAAGATAAAGGAGCTAAGATACATTAGAAGAAGAATTCATATACAAAAGATCTAGATATTTAATATGATATAAAACATAGGTCAAAACACAAGAGATTATAACATGATTCACGAGGGTTGTAATGAGAAAGACAAGTTGGGTGGGTGAGGGAGAGTGGTTTTAGTGATAG
The DNA here is from genome assembly GCA_009771035.1 of Lupinus albus. Taxonomy (NCBI): domain Eukaryota; kingdom Viridiplantae; phylum Streptophyta; class Magnoliopsida; order Fabales; family Fabaceae; genus Lupinus; species Lupinus albus. Next base: position 6,309,382 of record CM020021.1, on the reverse strand, counting down.
TCATGAGGTGAAGCTTGTAGTGATGGTTGTAATGATTAGAGGTTTGAGGGAGTTGCTCTTGTGGAGTCTATGGTGGAGGAACTAAGATCCACTGTCCCAAAACAATTCTGTCTTCATGTCCCTATCCAATAGGATTACACCAAATAATATAAAATATTACTTTATGTTTTTATAAAAAAAATTCTCCAACTAAATCATGTATTTTGATTGATCCGGTACACCAAGAGGGACAACTAATCTCCGTCCGTGGTGGAGTTGCACGAAGACTTGAAGAGGAGAATGTTTGGGATGGTATGAAAGAAATGGTGTTGAATGGAAGTGAGAATTGGGGAGGAAGAAGAAATTCAAAAGACACCATTTTGTGTTTAATTTTTTAAAAATTTACTCAAAATAATGTCGTTTTCTCGTCAAAAAATGCATGTCATTCAGTGACGTATCAGATACGCACACGTAAACAAAACTATTAACGTTAACTGATGATACGAACAGAAGGACTAACGTGAGTTCATGTTAAAATTGTTAAGGGGTAAATTCGTAATTTAAAAAATCAATATATATAAAACATATTGTAAACAAAGTTTTGGATAGAAAAAATGTAAAGGAAATGAGTTAAATAATGTTTTTAATTATTGCTACATTTATATTTAAGTGTTATGTCGGTAGGATTGTCATATGTGAGAAGAAAGTTGGTCATAGGATACAATTGCATAATATAAAATGACATTACTTTTTTTAAAGTAACTTTTGATTGCAAATCAATTAGCCATGATTTGCACACCGGTATAAAGAATCAATTCACTAATTTAATAATGCAAAGTATAAGGTTATAGATAATATACTCTTTGGCAATGAGCATATTTTAAGTAACTTGTAGGTTTTTCATTAAGTTATTAGAACCGTTCATTAAATATATATTTTTAAATGGAACTTGAAATATTTGAAGACTATATCCAAAATTAGTTTTTATTAAATTTCATTAATTATTCCACATTTTTTCTTTGATGTACTATTAAAAAGTGATACTTAAGTAAGAAGAAAAGTTATAATAACAGAAAAGACAGGGAAATAAAGAAAAAATTGTAGATGATATCTTTTTCATATCAACCCCACCAACTTTATTGCTTGCAGAGTTGGAATACCGATCCTCTGCTGTATTGGAGGGTCCAGTACAGCCAGAGATGACGACACGTGGTACTTAAAATTTTTAACGGTGTAAATTTAAAGTTATTTTTAATTAAAACATTTTTTTTAACATTTCAAGCAATCTGAGCCTCAGATCCAGTACTGGACCATCCAGTACTGGAGAGGATCCCAACTCGCAGAGTTGCATGTGAAAACCACACCGACTTTATTGCTTGCTGGTGAGAACCCCACCAACCTTATATGAGGATAAGGTGGATAGACTAAAAAAATATATTTAAGAGTATTTTATTTTCATTAAAGCACCCCGTCTATTTTTTAATATTGTTTGATTACACTCTATAAAACAAAACAAAAAGAATTAATTAATAATATAGTATACAATAATTGAATGAATATACTATATTAAATGTGAGAATGAATACCAAATATAGTAATATAAGCCTTAACTAATCATTAAAATAATCAAAATAATAAAAAAATTGATTCTTTAAGCCACATTTGTTAGAATTGAGAATCACATATCCCAAAATAAATTAAATTCCACTAAAAAATTCAGTATCAATATTGGAAATGGATCCTCTGTTTGTTCTGGACCTTTCAGTATAGCCAAAGATGATGATATTGTTATTAAAAAAATTTAACGGTTCTGATTTTAAATTATTTTTAATTAAATATTTTTAAAATTTTAAATTATTCTGGGTCTCACAATCCAGTACTAGACAGTCAACTACTTCATATCCAACTCATCAATATTATATAATAAAATAGCAAAACTAGCTTGATTAAGAGGGTGCATGAGTGACTCTGAAGTAGCTAGGCAAGTTGTGATTTCCTTATGAACTGCAATAATACTACTACAACATCTACATGAAGTGTTAGAAAACCCAAACAAAGATGGCTTTTCATTTACCTTATTTTCTTAAGCAAGTTCCCTATGACCTAAATTCTATCCTTTTCTTGTTTCTTTCATGTTTCATCACCATCCTAGTCTTGTTTAAGCTTTTACAAACAAGTAAAAAAACTCTACATCTACCTCCTTCTCCACCAAAACTTCCTCTTATTGGCAATTTCCATCAACTAGGAACACTTCCTCATCGTTCTTTTCAAGCCCTTTCACAAAAGTATGGTCCTCTAATGTTGTTGCATCTTGGAAAACTTCCAGTTTTGGTGGTTTCTTCTGCAGATTTGGCCAAAGAAGTTATGTTAACCCATGACGCCATTTTTGCAACCCGGCATAACTCTATAGCTGCAAAAATATTATTCTATGGATGTAAAAACGTTGCTTTTTCACCAATAGGTGAAATGTGGAGACAGAAAAAGAAACTCTTAGTTTCACATATACTAACCCAGAAAAGGGTTGAATCAGTTCAGTTCATCAGACAAGAAGAAGTTGAAGAAATGGTGAATAAGATATATAGCAAAGCATGCTTGAGTAATAATGGTAGTTGTGTGAACCTACGTGAGATTCTAGTTGAAAACATACATAACATAATATGTAGGTGTGCATTTGGAAGTAAGAATAATGATGAAAATGGTAATCACAGGTTTGAAGAAACTGTGGGGAAACTTATGGCTCAAGTTACAGATTTCACTATGGGAGATCTTTTTCCTCTATTGGGTTGGATTGATGTTCTTAGTGGCCAACTTCAAAAATTTAAGTCCACTTTTAAGGAAATGGATGCGTTTTTTGATGAGATAATTTCAAAGCGTAAGATTGCAAAGAATGACACTGAGAAAAAAGATTTCTTAGATATTCTCCTTCAACTTCAAGAGGATGTGGGGCTACAGTTTCAGCTAACCCTAGATGACATAAAAGGACTCTTAGCGGTTAGTCTTTCTATCCTTCTCTGTTTATGTATGGAAAGTGAGTTCATATTATTCGGAATAGACACATGTTCTATTTTTGGTGTCTCAAATGTGTCACAACTTAATTAAAAATTAACAACTAATTAAAAAGGAAATTTAAAAAACAGAAAATAATGTTTTTATTTTATTTGATGCAATGTAATTGATTTAAGACATGGAGATACCAATTTCTTATGACGAGGATACTTTTCATATTATTCACAGTGTCAAATATTTACTCACACGTCTTTTTAGACTAATCATAATTTTATAAAAAAAGGAGTAAAATTTTAATTTACCAATGAAGAGTGTCGGTGTTACTCTTTAACGTACTCATACCATGTGGGATACCCATTTTCAAAGTAAAAGTAAAGTTACTATCTTTTCCAAACTTAATTGCAACGTGTGTATTGGAGGTGCCCATTTTCAAAGTAAAAGTACAGTTAGTAACTTTTCCAAACTTAATTATCATTTATTTTAATGTTTTGATGCCAGCCCAGATGTTCCGGTTATTGACCAAACTTGAAAACAATTTTTGTTTATAGTTTTAACTGAATGAGAGGTTGAACCGCTTTGAATAAGAAAATTTTTGGTCTGACCTTGTAAAACACTGTTAAACCAAAATAATTCGGAAAATGAACTAGACGGCTTAAAATTTAAAAAACATAACACTAATCTAATGCTTTGTTTTATTGAAGTCCAAATAAATTGCGAAAATGTCATTATAGATAATTAGTAATTATATAAAAAATTTCATTTATATATAATTATATATGACATCATCTAACCTGACCGGACAATTTAACGGATTAAACTGGTTAAACCTAATACAATACCTCTTTTAGTTTGATATTCATAGTTGGGAATATCATTGGACTGTTGGAATAGTCTTCAACTAGGTTGATGATCCTCCTTTGGTTGGATACCTAAAAAAGGAATATTAGAGAGAAAGAGAGAGTAAGGTAGAAAGAAGAGAGTGAGATGTGAAAATGATATCCTCTATTTAAATTGAGTGTGATGGATTTACATAGGTCTATCTTGAACTTATTGGGTTATGGTTTTGCATAGGAGTGGGTCTGTTGATTTTATGACCCACTTGTTACCAATCCCTTGTGTTTGGACCTATCTGGCTAGTTTTAAAGCTTTATCATTGAAGTGATTTTTGCTAAATTAATATGTTTTAATAAAAATAAATCAAACTGACTTTCAAATGTACAATTTCAAAACTGATGATATGATTGTTAAAAATGATAATTTAATAAGCAGGTTGAAATTAAACTATAAAACTTATTTACGTTCAAAGGATTGGGCTTCAAAAAAAGGTTTGGATCAAAGCTAGTTATCTCTAACGATAATAATGTTTGGTTTACAAAAGAAAATTTAAGGAAAGAAAGAGGGATGAAAGAAAAATTGAGAGAAGAAAATGTGGTAGATTTTAGTTGTTTGTTATGATAAAAAATAGAAGAAAGTGAAGAGAAAAAAATATAATTATTATTAATAATGACATTGACATGTATATGTTATTTTTTTAATATTGGAATTGGTGATATTTATAAGTCTGACTAACACGAAATTCGATTTTTAAGCGATTAAAAAATCAATCGCTAATCTTCTCCAATTGAATTTTCTCCCAGGAGAGAAAATATGAAGCCATGGAAAAAATTAATTTCCTTCCCCTTTCATTCCCCTCACTATCATTCCTTCACTTTTCATCCGGATCAAACATAGCCTTAAAGATGTGGAACTTCTTGAACATAAATCCAATAGTAAATTATATTAACACTCCCTGAGTTTTAGCGAAATTATATAAATCATTTTTCTCTTTTCAATTTCAGTACTAATATTTTTGAGGTCTTCTTGAGTGGAAAATGAAGAAGATTCTAATATCTTACATTAACAATGTGAATTTTTTTTTTTACATTAGTACATACAAGATTAGTACTAATATTTTAAAATTTGTATGTCAAAATTTAAATAAAATGTAAGTTTGAAACAAATCTTGGTACCAAAAACAATGAATATCCATTATTTACACCTAACACTTCAAAAAAAGTTCTCATGGAAATCATGAGATTGTGTAAAGTAGATTCATTTCTTGCTTGTTTATTTTTTTACTTATCGGGAACTTGAGTCCGATAATTTTTTTATTTTTAGGTCACTTTTTCAATAGACTTTTAATGATTTCATACATTATCCATTTAGGATGAACCTTGATTTTAATTTTACATTCATTATGATAGTTTAATAAAATAGGCATTACAATCAACACAATATTGAGCAAAATCAAAGGTGAAGTATTATAATAAGTAATAAATGTAAAAGTAAACATGAGGATATTTTTAATATAATAATAAAAAATTTGAAAATGAAAATTAAAAGTAAAAGGAAAAAATAATATGATCTCACACTTTTATCTTTTAAATATAATATAATAACATTTGTATCCTTATGATAAAGAGCAAAAACAACAACTTCCCTCAAGAAGATAGTTTTTCTAGGTTGTAATAGGGTTTCCAACTTTAGCAATGGATTTGAAAGGCTTCAATTTGAATCTAAAAAACACTAAACATTCATACTTATATTTTTTTGTTTGGTAAAATTATAGTCAATGTGTAGGGTGTAGGGTGTGTGAATAAATATGTAGGACTACATTCAATGAGAAATTAATAAAACATATCCATATGCATAAATATTAACAATTTTATTTCCACCAGGACATGTTTTTGGGAGGATCAGACACAAATTCAACAACACTAGAATGGGCTATGGCAGAACTCATAAAAAATCCAATTACAATGAAAAAAGCACAAGAGGAAGTGAGAAGCGTTGTAGGGAAAAAATCAAAATTAGATGATAATGATGTAAATCAAATGATCTACTTGAAATGTGTGATAAAAGAAACTCTAAGGTTGCATCCAGCTGCTCCTTTCTTAGCTCCTAGAGAAACAAGATCAAATATTAAACTTAGAGGGTATGATATTCCTTATAAAACAATGGTAAATATTAATGTATGGGCAATTCAAAGGGACCCTGAACTTTGGGAAAAGCCAGAAGAATTTATACCTGAGAGATTTGAAAACTATGACTTTAATTTGAAGGGTGGTGGAGACTTCAAATTTATTCCATTTGGTTATGGGAGAAGAAAATGTCCTGGTATAACATTTGGGCTTGTTTCTGCTGAGTATGTGCTTGCTAATCTTTTATACTCATTTGATTGGGAGCTATCAAGAAGTGGTGAAATTGTTCATGACCTTGACATGAGTGAAGCATATGGGCTCACTGTGAAGAAGAAAGTACCTCTTTGTCTAGTTCCAATACCATACTCAATTCTCTAAGTTTTTATCTACCCACCTTATTTTGTGTGTTTTTGTATTCTGTTGCAATAAAATGGAACAGTTGGGATGTTCTACATAGACAAATGTTATGTAGTAGCTGTTTCATGTGTTGTGGAATTCAAAGACAAAAGAACCTATATGTTACACCATAGACATGGAGCAGATTAAAAGATAAATGACATGTAAGTTTGCTTATCGTATTCTCTATATATTCAGCTATATTTGTTACCTTTTCATTACCAATTTCCAATTTAAAAAGTTATGATTTAAGATTACCAATACCAAGAGCCACTTAACATTTTATAACAAATTCAAATCCAAGATTTTCTTGGAAAACACTACAACTCCATTAATACACTAACGGCAATTATGTTCCATGAACTCATTCAATACCGTATTTGTAAATAGATCTCAAAATCTTGAATTTAAACCAACTTCAAATCCTACAACAACTTCATAATAAGTTCCAATGACAAACACCATCGGACCGTGCCCTAATATCACAAATCATTTTTTCCTTTCCCTATGGACACCACAATTGGTAAACGACACTTCACTCAATGAACCGAACTAACACGACATTTGTTCAAAACTCAATTCATTATTTAGCTCAATAAACTTGGTTCATAAATCAAATGAGTTGAACTCGAGATAAAAATTGAGCTCATTAATAGACTTGAGCTCATTAATATTTATAATCGATCTCTATACATGAACTTTAATTAGTACATTCATTTATTAATAATATTCATAAAATTTATCTACATTGTGTACATGTATAATCTATGAACTATGAACACCTTATAGGCTTTTTTAAATTCATGGTTATTAGCAACATAAATTTGAGTCTATTAACACGCTCGAAAATTCATGAACTTTAATTTAGTCAAACTTAAAATAAAAAAATAGCTCAATTCAAAACTCTACTCAAATCATTCCTTAACAAGACGAGCTGAGTCAAGTTCCATTCGAATCGATTTCACCTCCTATCACATTCTTTAAAGAATGGGGAAATTCTAGCCAGCCAAGTTATTTGTATGTATACAAGGTGATTAATTAGTTGCCATATAAAAGATAAATCTACAACTTGGCAAGATGTTCCAATGACATTTTACAAATTTCCCAAATAATTACTAATGCTACAATATTAAACAGCAACAAAAAAAATTAAAATATTAATATTGTGGCAATATATGATTAATTAATAATGTAAAAAATTGTACTTTATGATTCATTACTAAGAAAAAAGTACAACACTCATGGGTTCCCGTATTCCGATTATATTTTCTTCACAAATGAAGAAAAATAAATCTTATACTCAACTAATATTAAAAAATGTTATTCTAAGTAATAGATTAAATGTTGAGAGAGTAAAATGTCATTTATGAATTTGAAAGATTTATATGCCCAACCAATTTAGTCTGTGTACAAATAAATTAAGTCCCAAGAAGATCAAAATGGATATCATGTCAGGTTGGAGTAGGAATGACAATGGGGCGGGTCAGCGTCTGTGCTCCCAAATCCGAATCTGAAATCCAAAACCCGAACCAAAATTAAGCAGGGTTAAAAACAATGATACTATCTCGAACCCGTCGGGTTTTAAGTAACCCAAATTCGATGAAAATCCACCCGAAACATATATTGCTATAGGTTTTATATATATGTTAAATTTCTATATATAGTTTTTATATATGTATTTATATTTACTTTTATAATTTTAAATATATTAATCGGGTTTGATGTGAGTTCAGGGTAGAGTATCAACTGTACCAACCCCGAACCTAAAAGTTGAACTCGGATAAATCTCAAACCCTAACTCAATCATATCGGGTTTTCCCTATTAAATTCAGGTTGAGTTCGGGCAGGTACCTATGAGATTGGTTTTCATTGTCATCCCTAGTCTGGAGACTAATGTGCATTCCTGACACATCTCATATTACATTGTCATCATACACTTAATTGATAGATATAATCTTTAAAAGATTAAATTGATTGGTGGCCAATTTTTCAAAAACCATAATCACATTTAAACAACATTAAGAAGGTTTTAAGAGAAACTGGCTAATTGGGGCCATGCCCCTAGGCTCAAAATGCTCTATTAAAAGTTCCTGAATGTAAAATTGATATTCGGCCCATTCTTTAAAAGAATAAAAATGGAACATTTCACTTTTTTACATGAACTTTCAGATTCTATTTCCGAGAGATTTGAGGTAAATGATGTCACTAACTAGTGTTTTCTTAAATTATTTCAAATTTAATTTTGATATTGTATTGACACCAAATATTTAAAATACTATTTATTAATATTGTATGCATGGTTATAAAAATCGGTTCGTGCCGGCCGGTTCAACTGACAAATCGGTGAACCATTGTTAGATTAATTCAGCAATTAAGTGATCAATGTTCTTAGAAGTTACTAGTTTGAATAAGAGTGCATAATATGATGGTGGTTGACAATTGATGGATCAAACTAGTGGGGGCTATTGGTAACTCATCCCCCTTACACTTCATGGGTAGTTTCCATGATACAAGAGGAGTTGTAACTCCTCCTAATCTCCTTCTATAAATAGAGGCACTTATGTATTGGAAATATCATGCTATTCTTTGCTATCTCATGAATAGTAACACAAAGTGGTAATCAGAGAAGCATTAGAGGTTGAGTAAGGCAAGTGTAGTGCCATATAGAGAATGAAAGAAACTGAATTCATAATCATCAAGGAACGCATAAGGGGAATGCGGAGATGTGAGAACAAAGACAACCAGAAAGTGCATGAGAAGGGATACAACAATGAAACTAGTTATTCTTCAATCTCTTCATTTATCACATGTGAATGTCATAATGTCAATGTCTTAATTAAAGGGTTCTTATGAACCATTAAAGTCTCGTGAAAAGTTTTAAAGTCTAACAATCTGGTCCCAATATCGGTATGGTACAAAAAATATATCAATCATGCAATTATACTAGTCATGCAATTACACCGGTCAAAACTGGTCATACCATCCAGTTTTCAATTAAACCGTACATGTCGATTTTTAATTAAAATTAATTTATTAATAAAAGTAAAAATAATTATTGTTTTTTATTGATTTTTTAACATTAATATTAATATATTATATATGTATATCTAACTTCACCGGTATATAGTTTAATTAGTGAACCACCAGTTGAACCATTATACTACTATATCAGTACCTCTACAAGTTTGATGACCGGTATGATATTAATAACAACGATGGCAGGAATGCAGGATGGTGTAAATTGAAAGTGCACTTTTTTCTTCTCAACAGGGACTCTTATTATTCAACTGGTTGAAAATGTCCACTGAAAGTACTGGATTAATGTTGAAAACTTTATTTACTCATATTATTATATATTAATTTGTATATTTAAATGGGCTAACAATGAACTGAAATAATTCAAAATTTATTTGAATATGACCTTTCATTTAGCTTGATAAACTTGATTAATAAATTATACAAGTCGAATACAGTTCGACTCGTTAGATTCATGAAATAGTCTAATTATATATATGTGTTGAATACCGGGACAAATCTTAGACTGGGGTTTATTAGAATATTGTTTTAACATTTTTACACATGAAGTTATATTTTTCTTCAATTCAATTTGTGGCTTAATAAATATGTATAATACAATTTATGTGGTTCTTCCATAAATAATAGATATTGAGTCAAGATCCTTTACGTATGTAGAAGTTGATTATAATACTATGTATTTATTTGAGTTCGTAATGATTTTATACATGATAAAATAGATTATGAGGTCACATATTGCCTTTATCAAACTTTGAAGTGAAAGTCTCAAGCCCCAAGGGTAATATATGTCAATATCAACATTTTATTATTGATGTCGTTAACCATTCAAGTTTAAAAAGCTCTCATTCATCTACAAATTAAGTACAACTTTGACAAAATGGATAATGTTAATGCATATTGCTTGCTTGGTCAAGTTATTCATCCTACCCTAACTATTATGGTTCAACTACTGTGAAAATATCATTTTCAGTAACGAAAGCAATCAAACAAATTATATAAAAGAATAATTTCTAGCATAAAATATGATGATTTATATTGAAAAGAATAGCTAAAATTGTTTTCTGATTCAATCATTAATGAATATTTAATAAGATTGACACTTTAAATGAATGCATATTTTTTCTTTAACATATTTAATTATGATTATTTAAAATTAATATTATTTTGAAAATCTGAAACAATTATATATGTTTTGTAACTCAATTAATCTTAATTATAATTTGTAATTAAATAGTGTAATCCTCTAAACTTTCTATCAAGTTCAGCCATTGCGTGTATACATATGTGTATATACATGTAAAATCTATTTAAGTTTATATATATTAAATAAATAATCATCATCTGAGTTGACGAAGTGAACTAATCGAACTAATGAATTGAAGCAAATAGTTAGCAAACTTTTAACGAATCAAACCAATTCGATTTGACTGAACAATGTGTGAACTTAATTTAATCAATCCAAGTTTGAGCTAGAAACGTAACCCGTTTTGAACTCAAGTCGAGTTTCGAACCGAGCAAATTCTTATCGAATTATGCGAATTATGCGCTAGTTCAATTCAGTTCGGTTCGTTTACAACCCTACCAAAAACTCCCCAATGCTGAACCAACCCCAACTTCGGTTATTAACATTCATAAATGGTCCACTTTTGGTTTTTTGAGGGGACCTATTCTAACCATACTGAAAATGGAATTTTCATTTTTCATTCAAATAACATACGAATAACATGGTTGCATTGCCATTGTGTACAACACCAATTGAAAGCGAAGGTTGAAAATGTAGGTACAATTACAAAGCTGAATAGAGCTATGAAAAAAGTATATCAAACTAATTTTCTTGGAAGCAAATTGTTTTTGAACAATGTATGAGGTGTAGGTAGGATATAGAAGGTTGATGGATGTTAAAGGATGTCAACTATGCAAACCTATAACCTAGTGTTCTTATTCTGTAATCATCAAATTATATCTTGCTATCAAAATTTCAAGGAGAAACCATCCATAGGCTCGCCTTTAAGTTAAATAAGCCGACAAACCGAACACAAAGTTGTCTTTGTATGTAGTAGGCTTCAATGATGATTCTAGATATTTCCACAAATGTTCCTATGGAATAACTGCAAGGGAAACATTGGGCAGCAGAGAACATTACCTTAGACAGCACTGTTTCGGCTTCAAAACTAATCGGCGTGAAGATGGTGATTCCTCTTTCGGCAGAGGTTGACATACCAACTGGCATGTTTCTGCAGGCCCATGCCAATAAGGACTTTGAGGCTTGTGAGCATAACATAGGTCATTGCTGAAAAAAGCAAAATCCAGAAAAGCCTCCATGGAAGGGGATTAGAAGGAAGGTTTGCAGCATATACCGGAGTGAGCACACGAATAACCTAAGAGCAATAACAAAAGGAAAAAGTTACACAGACTTTAAATCAGCAGCATAAATACAAGAAAAGTAGACATTTAAAATCATAATTGCTTACCACGCAGGCAGGAGCGAGGGGGACAAAAGTTAGGTTTTTCTTTGAACCCTCAGTTTGCATTTTTAGAGTCTACAGAATGAAATCAGTCAAAGGGTCAGGCATATATTCTGAAGAAAAGCTCCATGAAAGAAATGGGACAACATGTTCATGCCAAGTGATTTACATAGTATAAAGTATAAACCAACTTAAAAATCCATAATTATGCATCTTACTTAACACAGTACATGTAGATTCTGATTTGTGTTAACTAAATGCTAAATTCTTGCGTTCCGGCACAAAATATAGTTCGATGCACAAACTCACATTATATGACAAACCACCTAGTATTTCACTTTTAAAATGAAATCACTATGGAATTAAGTTATAAAGGAAAACCACCAACAATATTGAAATCAGAGATGAAATGAGAATTGAGAAGAAAATATAAGGTTTGTTTAATTTAAAAAATTGAACCATATTCCAGTAAAAAAATACCATGATGCATGTTTTTCCCCTCAAAGAAAATGATTTAAAAAAACATTAGCAATTCAATAATGGAGGGTCTTAGAACATCCAGGTATGTTTGCTCATAAATCCACTTAAGTATTCAGCCCGGACTAGCGATTTCAATGAAAATACAATTACATCTTATCTGTGGTTTGATCTGTTTATAGTTATACCCTTTTAATGATAAACAACTAATCATACTACACTGACAATATCCACAATCAAACAAAAATACCTGTTTACATAGGTCTTCAAGGAACTCGGAGTACGCAATGGGCTTAAGGTCATTGAACTTGGCGATGAAGGAATGCTTGATAATATCAATAATCATTTCACACACATAAACGAAGAGGGTATTCTGCAACACCCACAATATGTGTTAGGAGGAAGACTGGGGGAAAAATGAAATGGATTCCCCTGTGATAAACTTATTCGATAAATCGAGCTAAAACAATTCAAATCTTACAATGAGGAAACTTTCAAACCAAGGACCCTCTGCCTCCAGAATATTTTGAGCCAAAACAAATAAAATAAATGCTGAAATGTGGAATCTCTCCACAGAATCTGCTCATCACCATAAGTGGAGGGGAAAAAGAAACATTAAAAATTAAAAATGGACCAAATGGAGTATGTGGGTGAGCACCTCAATAGTTTAAATATCAAATGCAAAACAGATGTGCTGCTAAACTCTTGCTCATTTAGCTAAATTCAATAAAAGAATTAATATTTGATACACTTTCACTGCATTGGTGATTTACACTATCACCATTCTTTACATAATTATTTTACTAAAAATATTTTCAAAACCTGTATATATGAAACTAAGGAGCATGTGACCAAAAGGATACATTAATTCTTAATATACATAATTTTAACCAGTAGGATTCCTGGAATTTATGATTATATGTTTGGTAAATGAATTTATAAACTTAAGACAATAATACTAGTTAACTTTTTTTACTTAAAAGTTGAGTTTCGTTATTTCACATTTTAAAAATGTTTTGATACTTTCTTTTATACCTCTATGTTTGATTTCCAAGTTTCTTGGGCAAAAATTTATATGCAGTGACAGTGAATCAAATCATAATCCACATCTAAATTCAACCTAAACACCAATTAATTTCTTTTGTCTCTTCCCCAGCATAAGGCAGACAAACAAATTTTGCAGAGTATGTTTAATACAGGGGAAAGCAACTCTCTTTCAATTGTTAATTGTGGAAAGACAAATGTCACCATTCTGTAGCAAGCAGGAAATGACGAATGATTGTTCCACGTTTATCTTCATGAATAGTTATATTCCATTCCATGTTGGTTCCATGTAAAAAAAAACCAAACCTTAACCCCACTAGGCAGGGCCGGCATGTTGGTTCCATGTGCTGAAAATAAAAATTAGAAGGAACAAAATATAATTCCATTCCTGAGTGTCCAAGCATGGGAACAAATTCGACACTTCCATTCTAAAGATATTCCGTTCTCATTTTGATTCTGCAAAAGTAGTCTCCAAGTACTGAACATGCTCTTAAATTATGCAAATGAGCATTAATCGAGTTAACAATTTAAAACAAAAGCTTTCTCGTTATCATGTTTTTGTGTGTAGCTTGCCAAAGAGGCAAACAAATGGTAGGCACTATATTCTAGATTAGATTAATAGCAGTAAACCAACAAGGCATTAGTCTAGTGGTAAAAGACCCTTCTAGATCCCCAGAATAACTAAAAGGTCAAGGGTCGATTCTTGGAAGCGACATTTGTTGAGAGGGACATTCATGCACCCCGAAAGGGATTAGTTCCTCATCCATAAGATGAGGAGATACCCTTGGTAGTACTAAAAAAAGATTAATAGCAGTAAAAGTAAAAATCTTCAAGCTTTAAAGCTCAAAACACCAAAGCAATTTTTCTTGGTTGATATTACTACTAAAGAAAGGCAATCATCCCTTAACAAATCATCTATTTATAGGACTATCTTGCATAGTATTCTCACAATGAGGCCATAAGGTTACATTAAGGTCCTTTCATGTCTGAAAGAATGAGAAGTAGAGAACAAAATACCAAATAAATTGAATTAAAAAAAAGAAAGAAACTATTGTAGGCAGGATAACTTACCAAAGTAAACCAAACTGTGAACATTATCCTTGCTGTATCGCTTAAACACATTGCTTTTGATCTCAGCAAAATTATTTGACACCAGCAAAGCAAACAGTGCGTTATTGTGAGCCACTATACAGGTTGATAAAGTGATTGCCTGAGCTAATAAGATAAAAGAATGAACAAGTAAGACTAGTCAAGGAACCAAACTACCATTATTGTTTTTTCTTTTGCCTTGTCAGAATAACACAATTACCCAAATAACTGGAAGCAAAATATCATCTCAAAGAAAAAGGATATTTGAAGCAGCCACAGCTAAAACTTGGTCACAAAAGAATCTCCAAATCCAAAATCTCATACTTTCAGGGGGGCAACTAGAAAGTCCTTCAGCTGTATGAAATAATGTTTTCAACACATCCCCATTAAAACTTTGACATAATTTATCAAATATCTGCAAGAAGGTTCAAAGGTCAGTTACAAACTTACAATATAAGTTCATGTATGAATCATTATGATTTACACCTTCCATCGTGCTCCTTTTGTATCATTTTCATTTTCGTTTGTCCTAAATCTCACCTAAGCTGACCCAAGTTTTACTATTCTTTTTCTAACATGTCCCAGTACCATATATAAAGTTGAGTTTCTTCACAATTGTCACAAATTTAGGTTTGCTACTTTATATGATCGAAACAAGTGTTCATATTTTTTTTGTGGAGTGCAGCAGTACTGCATGAAAATAAGTGTTTATGACCAAAGAAAAGGAGATGGCATATTGATATTAATTTTAAAATACAACAACATTTTATCACTGGATTTCAGAGTTCATGACTTACAAATGACAAACTATAATTCCAATATCCCATACTATGTAAAATGCCCTATTGTCACACTAAGATCCTGCTCACATGAACTTTAAATAATATGAATCTTTTTTATTCAAATTTTTTTTGTACTACCAAAAGTATCCCCTCACACTATGGGTAAGGAACGAATCCCTTTCGGAGTGCATGGTTGCCCTTCACTGAATCGAACACTTGACCTTTTGGTCTTTCTGGGGATCTAGCGGGGCCTTACATCACTAGACCAACACCTTGTTGGTTCTTGATTGAAATTTTGTAATATGTAAAGCTAATTAATTGCCATAATCCAAATTCATAAATTAATTTATGGTCACCTCTAAAACATTGTAGACCACATATAGTTTGATTGTTCCTTGACCACGGATCATATGATATATTAAACTGATATCTGCAGCAGTATGTTTGAAAGTGGGCATAAACCAAAATCAGTATTATAATAAACCTAAGTAATACAAGAGATGATTTAACAAATAATCATGGGAGAAGAGAATCACTATACCTGTTCGCTCCAAAAGAATTACTCCACAGCTCATAATAATAAAACAGCCAAAATCTGATAATTCAATTGCAGACAGCCTCTTGAACTGCCTGCCACAAGCATGATTAGATCAAACTGTAATACTGAAATTCTCACAGGCATGCCCAAGAGACATTTTATTACAAGGGAAGAAATTTTAGGAAACGGGACAAACCTAGTCTTTAGAAGCCTCCAAATGGTCATCATGATCCTTGTTGGCATGACAGTTAACAATGAAAGAAATGAGTCGAGGCAGACAAAGAAGCCAACATCTATAAGCTGCAGTTGCATTCCATGTTTTAGATACCACAACACAAAACGTAGAACGTGTTGATAGAAGTATGCAACTAAAGGTTAGGTTACTTCTTTTATCCCGAAACTTCAGTATTATTCTGATTATTGTGAAAAAATACAGACAGCTAAAACACAAGTAATGATCCATTGATGACATCACAAAATGTAGCCAGAGAATTTTTTTATTTCTTTTTCCTTCTTTATTTGAGAAAAGGAAGTATACCAATTCACATCTCCATGGCAAGCGGAAGATTGTGTCATAGACTCTCTCTCGTTCTTTTTCATTGCCAAGAGTTGTTGTGCTCCGTAAAGAATTTCCACTGTGCATTTCATCCAAGAAGTACGCTAAAGGAGACTTGTCCACTGAAAACAAATCTGTCATCAAAACATATCACCACAAGGTTAATTAAGAAGAAAAGAAGAATACACTCCATTGATAAAATAAAACATCAATGGCAGGGTAAGAAACTCAAGCAACAAACTGCTTCATGTAAAAAGGATCAAACGGACCATTTGACTATTTCTAATTCATAAATGAACAGCCCATGCATATTAAAATAAAAAAGTAAAAGGCTATCCTTCCAACCATATCATCAACAATTGAGGTGTAACACCGGTTCACAATGATGCCAATGTATCGGGTCTTAACACAACCATATTAGACCACATATGAGCCACATCAAATTCAAAAACATTTTTTTAATCACAAAAAAGTGCATGCTGAAATTGTTATTTGGATGCTAATTATAACAGAGTGTGCCAGAGATGAAATTTCAGAAAAAAAAATATTCACTACTCTTGATTCTCTATTGAATTATAGTGTCTATTTTTTCAAACATATAATCATCACCAAAACAAAATAAGCTACGCAAGTAGAACGACGAATATTTCACTCACAATTGGGATCTTCTGCCATGAGACGGTTCCAGTCCAAAGATTCCTCTTTCACCAATTTCCTAACAACATTCCGATCAGGCTCATTCATCTCTACCATACTTGCCATGACACCACCACCGCTATCGCCACTACCACCACATTTCCCAGCGTCATCGACCACCGCTGCCGCCGTGGACGCTATTAAATCCTCAGAACTGCCTCCACTCACAGCTCTCTGCCTTAATTCCCCAAAATTAAAACCCTCACGCGCACTCGCCGGAAACTCACTCCCGTCCTCACGCGCCGCTACAGTAAAAACGCTCTCTGTGACGGAGTAGCTCAGAGCGTTAAGCTCCAAACCGCTACACGCTAGTCCGTTTTCTAACGGAGGTTCTCCGTTTAGATCGACGGAAACGGAATTTGAATTGAAGGATTGGAAATGAGTGAGTGGATGTTCGGGAATGGAATTGGAAGGATCGAGAAGGTTCTTTTTCTTCTTAGAAGCTTTGTGTTTTCGCTTCTTATTACGGTTAGAGGTTTTGGTTGGATCAGATTTAGTGCGGTGAATAAAGGAAAATTGTTGTTCTTCGTTTTCTTCGAAAGAGAAACTTTGACGGAGAATCTCGAAGGAGAGTTTTCTGGTGGCGTTTCTTAACGCCATAGCGAAACGGAAAAGGAAGAAATGAATGAATGAAAGGATTGATTAGTGTTATTGAGTGCAGTTTTTAGTTTACATTATCATCGTTGGCATGTTTGTAAGTAAAATTTGAATTGGGAAATTGTGTTGTGAGGTAATTGATGATGATGATGATGATTCGTATCTCAGTGTTTGTATGAGAAACAGTCTCTGGGCTGTAGCCTGTAGGACTCGTCTTATTGGCGCTCTGCCATTCCACTCCCCCTATTTTATTCGAGAATACCTTTTTTGACAAAGCAATTTAACATCATTAGGAATGGTTTTAGTATATAAGTTTTAGTGTGTCAATTAATAATCATTTACAATTGATAAATGTTGCAATGACAATTGGGTGGATCGAAGTCGGGTTGAAAATAAAGATAATATTTTTGAACTTAATGGAAAACCCGAAAATAATGAATATACTCAAGGAGAGTTATGGTATCATTTCATTTTTCTGTATAATTTTTATTTTCTCTTGTTTTATTTCATTTATTTTATGTTTGAAGAGTCAACGGTATGTAAAGTTAAATTAGAAAGTAAGAAAATAGATACACGATAGAACTTTCAATTGCAAATTGAATTACATTACTTTGTGGCAGGTTCGGGGTAGGGTCTTAACTCTACCAAACCTGAACCCGAAAATTAAAATCGGGTAAAACCCGAACCTGGACTCAATCACATCGGGGTTTCCCCGTTAAATTTGGGTTAAGTTCGGACGGGTACCCACAAGTTCAATTTTCATTGTTACCCTAATTTAGTGCCATAACTTATGGGACAAGAGATGTGTAACCATCGTTTTTTAGGTATTAGTAGGTCGTTGGTTGGGATGAGGATGGATGTACATGGGTTCAAGTATACTCATAGGTCTAGTTTATTTATTTTTGGACTCAAACCTCTGATATACTTGAGTGGATATCTGTTGGGTATGTTATCCAAGGATATCTAAGTACTCAATGGATTTATGGATATTCGAAAATTTTAAAAATAAAAAAATAATTGCAAAAAAATTAAAAGAGTCCTAATCAGGCATATCTGTTAGGTATGCACTACATGTTATGTAATGAATAGAGTCTAATGAGATCTATACTTTTGAAAACCCCTACGAGCTTTTAAAAGACAAAAAACCGAATATGTCACACCTTCATGCTTTTGGATGTAAATGTTTCATTTTTAATAATGGTAAAGCATTTAGAGTCTATAACAAACATATCGTGAATGTTGAAGAGTCTATTCATGTACATTTTGACGAGTCTTCTCCAAAAGAGAATGAAAATGTTGTTTCTGATGACGTTTCATGTGCTTTGGAATACGTATACACTAAAGATGTAGAATCTGAAAAAGTGGTGCAAGATAATCAAGAAATGAGTCAAGATAATCAAGATATGCCAAAGGAGTGGAAAACAAAGAAGGATCACCCAATCGATAGTTATAGGTGATATCTCAAGGGGAGTGGTAACTCATAACTCTTTACACAATATTTGTAATTTTTTTGCTTTTGTTTCACAAATCGAGCTAAAGACCATAGATGAAGCAATAAACGATAAACACTAAGGTATAACTATGGAAGAAGAGCTAAACCAGTTTGAACGTAATAATGTTTGGGATTTGGTCCCTAAATCGAGTGATCATCATATTATTGGCATAAAATGAGTTTTTCGGAATAAATTAGATGGCTTGGCTTGATCATTAGAGACAAGGCAAGATTGGTAGCCAAGGGTTATAATCAAGATGAAAGAATTGAGTATGACGAAACATATGCTCCCGTTGCTAGGTTGGAAGCTATTAGGATGCTTTTAGCCCTTGCTTCAATCATGAATTTCAAACTTTACAAAATGGATGTGAAAAGTGCATTCTTGAATGAGTACATTCAAGAAGAGGTATATTCTAACCAACCTCCTGGTTTTGAAGATTTCAAGTATCCAACCCATGTATTTAAGTTGAAAACGACACTTTATGGTTTGAAACAAGCCCCAAGTGTAACACCCTAATTTTATTTTCCTAAGTGTGGTGAAAATTTTGGGAATCTGGGGTATACTGAGTGTTTCTCGCTTGATCGAAATGGCCTCGCCCAAGCGAGAGGCTCAGTATCTGCTCCCAGGATTTCCTGGGATTCTCGCATGGGCGGGGGAAGAGGTGTGGACACTGGAGGATTCTCGCTTGAGCGAGAATCCCTCGTTTGAGCGAGAGCATCAATGTTGAGTTTTTAAAATGGGCGGGATATTCTCGCTTGAGTGAGAATAGGCTTGCTTGAGCGAGAACCCGACGATTCAACTTTAAAATAGAAACCCCAAACACTTTTATGGTTAGAACTTTGGAGAGAATAGAGAGAAGAGAGCATTTTCAAGAGCAAGGGTTCATGAGAATCATCTAGAGGCTTGAGAATAGGTAAATCTCTTGATTCTAACTCTCTTTTTCCCTTTCAAACTTGTTTTGGGTGTATGGGATCTCTTCTCAAAATGTGAGAAACCATTGAAACTCTTCATTTTGAGTTGTGGTTCATTTTATTTAGTTTCTCCCTTGAAAACTCTTGGTTTAGAGTTGGTATTCGAAGAATGGAAAGGGTTTGTGGGTTGATTCATGAAAAAACCCAAAACCCCCAAAAATTAAAATGTGGTAAGAGAGGAAAATGGGTGAAATGGTAGATGTAGAATATGAGTATGCATTCTAATATGAACTAGAAGATGAATATGTATGTTTTAATGTTGGAAATTTCTAATGAAAGTAGTTTCGGAAACATTGAAAATGTATGAATCTTTTGTATGGTTAAAGATGAACTATGAGTTGTTTATATGTTGTTGTGAATAAATTACTGACTTTGTTGTTATTTGGTGGGGATGAGGAAAGATCCTAAGGTTGGAGGAGGTAGCGAAGGAAACTTGTGAACTTACCCAAAACCGACCCCAACACTCACCAAGGTAAGGATAAGTCTTTAACTTGTACATTGTATAAGAAAATGTGTGGATTTTCTGGTTATAAGTTTATTGTGAATCAATGAAAAGAAAACATATTTTTAGCTACCCTTAAGAGGTGTAGCAACTTTGGCTCAAGTAATGTAGCAAAATTTGGCTCAAGTAATGTAGCAAACTTTGGCTCAAGTAATGTTGCAAACTTTGGCTCAAGTAATGTAGCAAATTTTGGCTCAAGTAATGTAAAACTTTGGCTCAAGTAATGTAGCAAGCTTTGGCTCAAGCGATGTAGCAAACTTTGGCTCAAGCGATGTAGCAAGATTTGGCTCAAGCTATGTAGCAAGTTTTGACTTAAGCTATGTAACAAGCTTTGGCTCAAACTATGCAGCAGACTTTGGCTCAAGTTATGTAGCACGATTTTCAAACATATATAAATTGATGAAAAAGTTTTAAGTATTATTATGCTAAATTGTTTACTTAATACTAATGAAATGTGGATTAACATATATTAACATTTTTTAGTTAACGACTTACTCCTTTGTGTTTTCTTTGTGTATTTATCAAATGTTAATTTCATTGCAAGTAAGCGGATGTGGTAGGGATGCTTGAGTTAAAAGCTATAGGAGTTTTTAATAATCAAGATTTCTTGTTTTGTGGACTGTTGTGTATTAACTGAATATTCGTTGACTTGGATTGCAACTATGGGTACATCAATTTTGTAACCCTTCGACTTGACATGTGATGAACCCTATTATATAAATATATGCGAATTATGTTTTCTGCAATTAAGGGTAGTCAAGGTATAAAACTGAATTTTATTGTTTAGAGTTATTAGATAACTAAAGAAATGAATGATTTGAAGATTTTAAGAAATGTTTGTATGATATAACATGGGGAATTCGAGTATACAATATTAAAAGAAAAGAAAAATTTTCAAGGGTAGAAATTGGGTCTTTACAATATGGTATCAAATCATAGTTAATTATGCGGCCTAGGGTATGGCCATACGTGCTTCTTCGTGACTTTTATGTGATTGAATTAAGTGGTTTGTACAAACTGTTGTGTGATATTGTGATTCTTGTCTGGTTACAAATTTGGATGTACTGACAAGTGAATGAGTATCGGTACATATGGCTGGAAAAGGAAGAGGAGCGAGTCAGAATGTTCCGACTGATCTTTTGGCTCAGATGGTGGCTACACTGCAACATGTGAACGAGAACTTGCAGGCTCTGAATCAGAACACATCACCAAGTCCGAGTTCGCAAACCCTAGTTCCACCTGGACCGGTAGAGTACCGAGGTCTGGATGATTTCTGTAGGAGGAACTTCAGTCAGTTCCACGGGGGATTTGCTCCTGATGCTGCCATTGAATGGGTCCAAGGATTGGAGAGGATCTTCAGGGCCATGAGCTATTCTAATGCTCAAAAGTTGGCGTATGCCACTTATATTCTAGTGAAGGAGGCCGAGAACTGGTGGGAATTTACTCGGCGCCAAATGGAAGCTGAGGGACAATTGATTACCTGGGGTACATTCAAAGAGAAATTCCTTCAGAAATACTTTCCTGCTGATCTGAAGAGGAAGAAAGAAATGGAGTTTTTGAGGTTGGAGCAGGGTAACATGACGATGGGAGATTATGCGGCCAAGTTTGAAGAATTGACCCGGTTTTGTCCCTACTACGAATTGGAGGTGGACGGAAGGTCCAAGTGCTCTAAGTTTGAATCGGGTTTGAAGCCCAAGTTGAAAATGATGTTTGGACATCAGGAAATCTCTGACTTCCCTAAATTGGTCAACAAGTGTAGGATGTATGAGGATGACATGAAAGCGGATGAGGTGGCAACACCCAAGTCAATTCCTCCCAAGAATTTTGGGCCTAAAAGGAACCTTATGCATGGAAAAGGCAAATGTAAGGTGTTTCAAGAGGAACGGAAGCCTTACTTTCCACCCACTGGTAGTTGGGGATATACTTCGCATGGGCCAAGGACTCATGTCAACGCAGGAGGGTCACAGTTAAACTCTCCATCCTTGTGCAGCAAATATGGCCGAACTCATGTCGGTGACCTGTGCTCCGAAACAACACTTAGTTGCTTTTGCTGCAAGGAGGTTGGGCATATCAAGAGGTATTGCCCTAAGTTACGGTAGAGTATGAATGCGGTGAGGGCTGAACGACCTCGATCCACCAGCAGAGTATTTACCATGAGTGGTTCAGATGCATTAGATGTGGATGGTCTGATCCAAGGTAAATGTTTGGTGGCAGGTATTCCTCTTTCAGTGTTGTTTGATTCGGGAGCGACACACTCTTTTGTATCTGTTGAATGTGTGAACCGACTGAAATTGTACACGGATTCGTTGCCTTTCGACTTGGTCGTATCCACCCCAACTAGTGTGCCGGTGGTGGTATCGACGTTCGTGTCCCAGTGTCCAGTAGTGGTAAATGGTAGAACTTTTACCGTAGATTTAATCTGATTACCGTTGTCCAGTTAGATTTAATTCTGGGGATGGACTAGTTGTCATCAAATCATGTTATGCTTAATTGTGTTGATAAGGCTGTGGTGTTTGGAGATCTATGTTGTGAGATTTCTGACCAGGTCAGTTGTATGGAGCCAATGTCGGCTAAGGGAGTCAAGACTTCCCTTAAAGAATGGGGATCAGTGTTTGTGCTGTTGGCATCACTGGAGGGTATTGAGAAACCCAACATTGATAGTATTGCGATAGTCCGTGAGTTCCCTGAGGTATTTCCTGGTGATATTCCGGAATTGCCCCTAGTCAGAGAAGTTGAATTCTCCATTGACTTGGTACCTGGAACGAGACCCATCTCTATAGCTCCTTATAGAATGACACTGTTAGAACTGGCTGAGTTGAAAAAACAGATTGAAGATTTGTTGGCAAAGAAATTCATTCGTCCTAGTGTCTCACCGTGGGGTGCACCGGTTCTGTTGGTTAAAAAGAAGGAGGGGAGTATGAGGTTGTGCACTGATTACAGACAGTTGAACAAGGTCACTATCAAGAACAAATATCAATTGCCTAGAATTGATGATTTGATGGATCAGTTAAAAGGATCAGTTGTATTCTCTAAGATTGACCTCAGATCGGGTTATCACCAACTTCGAGTAAAGTCGAAGGATATTCCTAAAACTGCTTTTAGGATGAGGTACAGGCATTTTGAGTATTTGGTGATGCCCTTTGGTGTGACGAATGCCCCAACAATATTTACTGACTACGTGAATCGAATTTTTCATTCGTACTTGGGTTCATTCGTAGTGGTATTGTCGCGCCCGGATTTTTGGCCATGCGATCTCTTTAGGAGTCGCCACCATGTTTTTTGCAGTTAAAACATGGAAAACTCGATTCGAGCCCAAATTGGATTAAAATGGTCTTTTTAATCAGATATATGGATTCGGGAGTCGATTACAGATTGAGGAAGGTATTAGCACCCCGTCCGCCCGTATTAAAACGGTACCCTCGCTAATGACATAGACTTTTTATGCCCTTAAAAATTATTTAAACATTCATTGATTGAAACAAAATATTTTATTTTTTATTTTTGTTTCTGACAAGATATTATCTTGCTCCTACGTATCTCTAGATGCAATAGGGAAATCAAGACTACGTAGTTCTGGTTTGGAAGATAATATCTTGCTCCTACGTGTCGATATAATTTTATTAACTTTGAGATAGGATGAAGCAGCAGAAACTAATGTCCGCACCGCATCGAATCTCAAAGAGATTTTAAAATAATTAAAATATAATTGAAATTTATTTGCCTTTAAGATAGATGAAGCAATAGAAGCTAATATCCGCACCGCATCAAATTTTAATGATTTTTTAAAGTAATTAAGACATTTTTGAAATATAGTTGAAATTATTCATCTTTAAGATAGATGAAGTAGCAGAAGCTAATGTCTGCACCGCATCAAATCTTAAAGAAGATTTTTAAATGATTATAATAGTTAAAACTAGTTTGTAATACACTTAAGAATTCAAAAATCTTTAATTTTATTATCTTGTTAATAAATCCATTATAACTTATACATATAAATATAAATAGAAGCAATGTATTGAATTTTATAGTAGCATGATTTCATGTAATTTAAATAAGTGAGTATAAATGAATATATAAAACAAATAATAGTAAAAACCAAAATAAATAAATGAATAAAATAGAGAAAGGAATAAAAGGAAAATATGACAAAAAGGGGTAACAGTAGGTTACCCAAAATGTGAAATGAGAAATGGGATTGAAATCCCTAGAGAAACCCATGTTCTCCTCTCTTTCTCCATCTTCAGCGGCAGTTTTGGCGGGCGGTGGTCTCCGAAAAACGGGTAGACACACTCTTCTTTTTTTGGTTTTCCATCATCCTCTTCTTTTTTATTTTATTATCCATAACCTCCCGTTTGTCCTTACACTCATGTAAGCTATTTCCGGCGAACTCACAATTCCTCTATGCGGTGGTGATCTCTGGAAAAGAGGGGAAAGTCTATCCCCTCTTCTTATTGCCATAGTTTGGCCGAAGGGGTTTAAAGATGGTTCGACAATGACAAAGGGAATAAAATTGATTTTAGAGTTATCACGATGCATTGTTTACATTCTCTTAAACAAATATACATATATGCGCTTGAATTAAATGCATAAGATGAGCATCACAAGATTAAATGAAGAAGAATGTCACTACCTGGTAAAAGCTCTGTGATACTTTGTTGTTACCTTCACTTTGTTTTGTGTGATGTATCTTGATGTGGAAGAGAGAGTGCAGAAATAAGTTGTGAAGAAACAGATTAATTTGTGTGATGTGAATTATGCGTATGACTTGTAATATACTATGGTTGTTACACTCTCTTGTCTTATTTTTCTCTCTTTGAATTCCCCTATATTATGCATCTAATCTCCTCCTCTACCAAAGCAAATTTCCCCATTGGTGTATGTATATAGCCTATTTAGTTATGACAATACATTTGATACGTGTGTTAATGGAATCGAATCATCCAATTAATTCATGGGAGAGAATCAAGGGTGGAAATTAAAATTCATAATCAAAACCTGATTCTTAACCTTTATGAAACATAAATCAAAAGTTTGAAATTTAAAAGAAAATCATTAATTAAAATAAACGAATTTTATTTTTTATTATCATTTGAGGCACTTAAAAAATGTTATTTTTGATAAAGTATGTTTCTTTTCGGGTCGGACAAAATCGGGTGTTTACAGGTATTTATTGATGACATTCTACTTTAGTCCAAGAGTCGAGAGGAACATGTGAGGCACCTGAGAATTGTTCTAGATCTTCTGAGTAAGAATCGCTTGTATGCGAAGTTGTCAAAATGTGATTTCTGGTTGTAATCAGTGAACTTCCTTGGACATGTGATATCTCGGGAAGGAGTGGCAGTAGACCATTCTAAGGTCAAGACAGTGATGGAATAGGCGGTGCCCAAGTCAGTTAATGAGATCAGAAGTTTTTTGGGTTTGGCCGGTTATTACCGGAGGTTCATAGAGGGGTTTTCTAAGTTGGCATTACCCCTGACCAAACTTACCAGAAAAAGGAAACCGTATGTGTGGACAATCCGTTGTGAAGAAAGTTTTCAAGAGTTGAAGCGGAGGTTGACTACAGCACTAGTGTTGGTTCTTCCTTGTACTGATCAAGATTTCAGTGTGTATTGTGAAGCTTCTAAGCAAGGTTTGGGTTGTGTTTTGATGCATGACGGGAAATTTGTTGCCTATGCTTCACGACAATTGAGAACGCATGAGAAAAACTACCCAACACATGATCTGGAACTAGCCGCAGTGGTCTTTGCCCTGAAAATTTGGAGACACCATCTTTATGGTGTAAGATTTGAGGTGTATAGCGACCACAAGAGTTTGAAGTATCTATTTGATCAAAAGGAACTGAACATGAGACATAGAAGGTGGATGGAATTCCTTAAGGACTACGATTTTGGATTGCAGTATCATCCGGGAAAAGCCAATGTGGTAGCCGATGCTTTAAGTCGGAAGTCCTTACATATGTTGGCTTTAATGGTGCATGAAGGGAAATTAATTGAGGAGTTCAGGGATATGAATTTGGCAGTTCAAGTGAGACCCCGTAGCATGATTTTGGGAATGCTCAAGGTCACTAATGAGTTGTTTGACCATGTCAGAATAATGCAAGTTGAGGATCGAGAGTTGAAGGTCAAACGAGTTTTGATGGCTAAGGGAAAGGAAATCGTTTTTGAGTCGGATTCCAGTGGAATGTTGCGATATAAGGGAAGAGTGTGTGTGCCTCATGATGTGGAATTGCGAAAGAGTATCATGGAGGAGTCACACAAGAGTAAAATGAATTTCCACCCGGGGACCACAAAAATGTACCAAGATCTGAAAAAGTTATTTTGGTGGTCGGGGTTGAAAATGGATGTAGCTTAGTATGTCTCGAGTTGTCTCATATGTCAGAAAACCAAGATTAAATATCAGAGACCAGCGGGAGAGTTACAGTCACTAGAAATTCCCGTTTGGAAGTGGGATAGCATCTCCATGGATTTTGTATCGGGTTTCCCGCAGACTCAAAGAGGGAACGACTCAATATGGGTAATAGTAGACAGTTTGACAAAGTCTGCTCATTTGTTGCCGATGAACATGAAATATTCTCTGGAACGATTAGTTGAGCTGTATATCAAGGAAATCATTCGGTTGCATGGGATACCGTCGAGCATTGTTTCGGATAGAGATCTCCGTTTCACTTCAAACTTTTGAACTAGTTTGCATTCTGCATTGGGGACTAAGTTGAAATTGAGTTCAGTTTATCATCCACAAACAGATGGTCAATCAGAACGGACCATACAGTCATTGGAGGATCTTTTGAGGGCTTGTGTTTTGGAACAGTCGGGGAGTTGGGATAGCATGTTGCCATTGATCGAGTTCACCTATAACAATAGTTTCCATTCTAGTATCGGAATGGCCCCTTACGAAGCATTGTATGGGAGAAAATGTAGGACTTATTTGAGTTGGTTTGAAACTGGGGATAACTTAGTATTGGGACTCAAGTTGGTCCGAGAAACAACGGAAAATATCAAGAAGATCCGGGAGAATATGAAAATAACACAGAGTCGGCAGAAAAACTATTACGATAAGAGGCGGAAACCTCTCGAGTTTAAGGAGAGAGATCGTGTATTTATGAGAGTAGTTCCAACTACTGGGATTGGTAGAGTGTTGAAGTCCCGTAAGCTTACTCCGAGATTTATTGGGCCTTATCAGATATTGTAGATGGTTGAGCCGGTAGCATATCGGATTGGTTTAACTCCATTGTTGTCGAATCTCCACAATGTGTTTCATGTGTCACAATTGCGGAAATATGTTGGGGATCAATCTCATGTGGTTGAGTCCGACCAGATAGAACTGAAGGATAATCTGACATTTGCAACCTTACCCGTGAGGATCATGGCTAAGTTTTAATGGCACATTCATGTTGTTTACATCATAGAAAAACTCCTGTAATTGCCATACCTACAACTAATTACATTGCGTGTGCATCATAACCTATGCTATTTCCTATTGGGTAATCCAAATAACATATTGATATAAGCATCAACATAATCACTTCTTAACATGAAATGTCATGACAAGTTTTCATCAAAAGCTTCGAATTCATTGCTTTCTTCACACTCACTGCATAAACAATAGCAAAATATATGATGGTTAGACAACAAAAATAAAAAGCAATAGCAAAACACATGATGTTTAGTCACTGTATATTATAACAACAAAATCATGTACGTGATATTCATTTGTTCATAGCATAAACAACAAAACAAAAAATAGTGGACATGACATTCATTTTGTTCAATGCTGCAACAAAAAACCAATATTCACGATATTCATCTTCATTGTTAAGTTTTCTTTTTTAACACATTACTAAAAACAGCATTAACATCATTTCAAGCAAAATACATATAATAAGCATATCAAATTTGTTGGTTTAATCACCATCATGTAAATAACTACAAACAAATCAAATGCATAAAAGTGTCAGCATATTTCATTTTAGAACTTAGGGGATGAGAAATAGTGAACCATGGGGTTTGAAACCCATAAATAGCCGCGACCGCCATGAAACGCTAGGCGGCGAGGCTCCTCTTTCTTCGTCGCATGCTCGCGGGGACCATGTCTCCGCCCAATAGAACCCATCCATTGCCGCCGGCGGTACTGAAGAGAGAATAAGCTTTCTCCCAATTTTTCTCTATCTCCCCCAAACCTGAAAAGTGACTAAAACCTAATTTTATCCCTTTGCTTCATTCCATTTCAACATTTGTTTATGGGTTTTGATGTCAAAATGTTTAAGGCCCACACCAAACCACTCATCCAAAATTAATTATAGAGTATATTAGTAAATGTTGTTTAACACTATTATGCCATGATTACATTACCTATATTACTTGTTTTGAGTTATAGGAAATCATTGCTATCTTATGAATTATATAAAGTTATAAGTGTTTCTTTTAAAATAATATTTATAAATTGAACTTAAAAATTAAATATTTGAAATGTTCTTAACAAATGTTTTTTTTAAATTAATAGCGAGGTTATGACTAGTGTAATATTTTAATTTTTACTTCGAGCCGATAACCGGTCGCGGTCACTTGTACTGCTTCTGCTATTTATCGAAGTAAGAAAGTAATTAATAACTAATGTCAATTTTTCCAATAATAAATTTTCTCTTTAAAAATGTTCAAGTTATTTTAGAATAAAAAAATAAAAATGTTTTTGGGATTCAATAGTGAGGTTACAACTCGTATTGCATCTTTCTTCTCACTTCGAGCCGAGAACCAGTCGCGATCACTTGGACTACTTCTGCTATTTATCGAAGTGAAAAGAGGGTAAGTAGTCAATGTTGACTCGTCGTCTATTAGTCCCACATCAATTAAACTCAAACCAATTTCTTTATAACTTTCAATCAAACCATTTTTAATCAAACCAAACCAACAAACGATTTTCTAAAAGAACTACGCAGTCTTGATTTCCCTATTACACCTAGGGATACGTAGGAGCAAGATAAACTCTTGTCATACACTAAAATAGAAAATAAATATTTTGTTTTAACCCATTTAATTCTAATAAAGTAAGGGTAAATTAAAAGCATGCAATCAGTTAGGGTATCTTTTAATAATGGGCGGACGAGGTGCTAATACCTTCATCGGTTCGTAATCGACTCCCGAATCCACAAATCTACTTTAAAAGATCAATTTTATCCAAACCGGGCACAATTCGAGTTTTCCACGTTTTAACCGCAAAAGACGTGGTGGCGACTCCTTAAGAGGTCGCATGGCCGAAAATCGGGGCGCGACTATGAAATATTTGAAAGGAACCATAAATATGGGACTTTGGTATCCTAGGGATGCCTCACTCTCTTTAATAGGTTACTACGATTCTGATTTTGTCGGGTACAAATTGGATCGAAATAGTACTAGTGGTACTTGCCACCTATTAGGTAGTTCATTAGTTTCATGGCATAGTAAAAAGCAAGCATGTATTACTTTGTCAATCACCGAAGCATAATATATTGTCGCGGGTGTATGTTATGCGGCAACAACTTTTAGACTATGGTCTAAAACTTGAGAAAATTCCTATCAAGTGTTACAATACTAGTGCCATAAAGCTACCAAAGAATCTCATTCTGCATTCTATAATAAAACATATAGAAATAAGACATCATTTTCTTAGAGATTATGTGCATAAGGGTGATTGTGTTATTGAATTTTTGGAAACCTCAAAGCAACTACCCGATATATTCACCAAGCCCCTTTATCGGGATACATTCTTTGTTTTACGCAGAGAACTTGGGATGAATCATATCTAAACTAATTGGTTTTAGGTTCTTGAGTATGCCTTTGCTTTGATCTACATATATGCTTTTATGAAATCTTACTTAAATGCACGTTCGTTGTGCCTATTTGAAATCATGATTGCTTTGCTTTTGTGATAGTGTATCTTAAGTAATTAGGTTAGGTTTCTTCTAGTCATATCTTAGCAATCCCTAGGCACTACTCAAAGTGTACTCAAATCTGTGATTTTACAGCAATTAATCGACTATTTTGTGTTCTAATCAATTACCTAGGAGACTAATATAAAACCTGGGCAAAAATGGTAGAAAAATAATCGATTACCACTTCACTAGTCGATTACCTCGGAGAAAATTTTCAAAGCTCGGCAAAATTTCCATATCCATAATTGATTAGATCTGCAAATAATCGATTACCGACAGTAATATAACAGATTTAAGTTCATGGTCTAGGGTATATTCGTCTAAACCTTAAATCCTCATAAGCTTCGTCCTTTTCTATAACTTCTACTAATTGATTGTTCCAAACCTCAATTAGAGCATCCTCAACTCTAATCTGTTCTACCTCTACACTTCATCAACTACTAGAGGCGGCAGAACCACTGCAAGGAGTGATCCCTACTATTTGTCTGTTATGACTTTTGTTATGTACTACTTGCACTCTCTAGTTATTTTGGCATTGTATTTGCATTATATTTGCCTTATTATCCTTATGTTTATTATCAATAAATACTATTGTATGTTTATATTTTTTGCATTGATTATTCTCTTGCTTATCTTTGAATATGCATATTGGATAGTGTAAGTACTTTAAACCATTTTTTTATTTATACAGCAGAATAATCGATTATTTGCATATAGTAATTGATTAAGATAGTAAACATATTTTAAAAATTTTCCTTACTTTTGGCTATTTCTTTCACATTCTATCATTGTTTTTTGATCATGCCAAAAGGGGGATAAAGTGTTGGAATTTGCAGGTGAGTGTACTTCCGCAACCAAATCAAAGGAATAATGAGTTACCCTACACATACTTCATGCATGGTTTGAGGGGGGGAATAAAGTGAGGGACGACAGCGCATACAATTCAAAAACATAGCAAACACAAGTTGATAGTCATCAAACTAATAACTCAAACATACATACAAAGTTTGTCATCATCAAAAGGGAGAGATTGAGATTGCAAATGGAGATTGAGATTGCATATGTGCTTAACTTATATAGTTTTGATGAAGACAAATAATGCTTTAAGACAAGGACAACTCAACAAACAACAAACTAAGGCTCAAGTAATTAATTACACTTATCACTATTTTTTGTTTAAGAATTTACACTTATTTCTTTTTCAGGCATAGTCACTGTAATGTAAGTATAGAATTATGGGTGATTTATGTAGGTTTAGAAAATTGAATAATGATTTGTATAATTTATTTAAAACTCAGAGATTTGAGTGTAATTTGCAAACTTTAGTTTAAAAGGATATTTGGTGAACATACATTTGATAACCCAAATCCTTGTGGGTCAACCCTCCCCATATTCTATCCCAACATAATATAAATTTGATGCCATACTTTAATGTATATTTCACAAAGCCCAAAACGTTGATGCTACATATCCAAGTATCCAAGTTAATTGAATAGGGTGGGGGAGAAGATGAGTAATAAGAGATTAAGGTGATGTACCTCAAAAAATTACTCCGAGAGTAAGTAGAAAAAATTTACTCCGTATTTTAGTCATTTATTTTTAAAAAATCTAATAATTTAGATGTAATCATCAATTCAAACCATTAAATTTTCCAAGAATGCATTATTATAATGAGAAATAGGTTTTTTGGACACAAATTCATTCGCTCAAAAAAAGGCAGAGAAAAGGGATAAAACAGACATTGCGACCTCTTTTATTCAGCCACTCACAGTATAGAATATAGATAACATCATCCCCAATTCCAAAATCCTCTTCTCCTAACTCACTCACTCTCCCTCCTATCCCCAACTATTTTCTCAAATGGCTCTTTCTTCTTCTTCAGCATCAATAGCAGCTTCATCTTCCTCTAAACTCATTCACCCACTCTCTTCTTCTTCTTATTCCTCTAATTCTCTAACCTTCCCTACAACTAACCCCAAACTAACCCCTCTCTCCTCTTCTTTCCTCAACTCCTCCACATTCCTCCACCTCACTCCTTCCTCCACCACCCGCCACCGCCGCAACTTAACAATCCGCGCCGCCCGCGGCAAATTCGAGCGAAAGAAGCCACATGTCAACATCGGGACCATAGGCCATGTCGACCACGGCAAGACTACCCTCACTGCTGCCCTTACCATGGCCCTCGCGGCCAACGGCAACAGCGCCCCCAAGAAATACGACGAAATCGATGCTGCGCCTGAGGAGCGCGCGCGTGGTATAACCATCAATACTGCCACGGTGGAATATGAGACTGAGAATCGTCATTATGCACACGTGGACTGTCCCGGTCACGCTGATTATGTGAAGAACATGATTACCGGTGCTGCGCAGATGGATGGCGCGATACTCGTGGTTTCGGGTGCTGATGGACCAATGCCACAAACCAAAGAGCATATACTACTTGCTAAGCAAGTTGGAGTTCCTAACATGGTGGTTTTCCTTAATAAGCAGGACCAGGTCGATGACGAGGAGCTTCTCGAGCTCGTTGAACTTGAGGTGTAGATTTGTGTTTTTCGTAATTAATTTGATTGTTCAGATTTGGTTATTATGCAATTGGAGAGAGATTGTTGAAAATCTATTGACCTGTATGCTATAGCTCACTTGTACAATTGAAATTAGGAGAAATCTCAAGGTGTTTATAAGAGAAATGAATTGAGTTGCATTATTGTTCATTTGTAGAATAAAAAATAGGATAAACTTAGTAGTTAGTACAATTTTTACATGTTTGTGGTACTGTTTTTGATAGAAGTGCAATGTCTAATTGTAATAGCTCAATAATGAACACATAATATGTGTACTGCTATGCGTTTTATTTATATTGAAAAAACATCGTAAGTATGCAAAGAAATATGTTTAAGTTTTGTTTTCTAAAATATAGTTGAAGTGTGAAATTGCTATGACCCTCAAAACACGTGCGATGCAAATTTAGGAGCAATAGAAAAGATAAATTTGTTGTTCTGAGAGCATCAGAGAATTTTTGATAGTTGAGATTAGTTGTATTTGTTTGCTTAATTACTAGTTAGTTACTAATTGGTTACTTATTGTGCTGTATAGGTTCGTGATCTTCTCTCCTCTTATGAGTTCCCCGGTGATGATATTCCCATTGTTTCTGGTTCTGCTCTGTTGGCTTTGGAAGCTTTGATGGCAAACCCTGCAATCAAGCGTGGAGATGATCAGTGGGTGGACAAGATTTATGAGCTTATGGATAATGTAGATAGCTACATACCTATTCCTGTGCGCCAAACCGATCTTCCCTTTTTGCTTGCTATTGAGGATGTGTTTTCCATCACTGGTCGTGGGACTGTGGCCACAGGTCGTGTTGAGAGGGGTACCATTAAGGTTGGAGACACCGTTGATCTTGTTGGTTTGAGGGAAACCAGGAGTACTACTGTGACCGGTGTGGAAATGTTCCAGAAGATTCTGGATGATGCCATGGCTGGGGATAATGTGGGGTTGTTACTCAGGGGTATTCAGAAGATTGATATTCAGAGGGGGATGGTTTTGGCTAAGCCTGGGACCATTACACCCCATACAAAGTTTTCTGCCATTGTCTATGTTTTGAAAAAGGAAGAAGGAGGGCGGCACTCCCCTTTCTTTGCAGGTTATAGGCCACAATTCTACATGAGGACAACTGATGTCACCGGCAGAGTTGCTTCCATTATGAACGACAAGGACGAGGAGTCGAAGATGGTTATGCCGGGAGACCGTGTTAAGATGGTGGTTGAACTTATAATGCCCGTGGCTTGCGAACAGGGAATGAGGTTTGCTATTAGAGAGGGAGGGAAGACTGTTGGAGCTGGTGTGATTCAATCTATCCTTGAGTGACTTGTATGAACATTTGCTTTGGTTTTATGCTTTTTTTTTCATTTTACACAACTGCCATATCCAATTTGTTATATTTTGTAGGGCTCAAAATGATGCTTAATCAAGTTGGATAATATTTTTTCAAAAGCTTTGTTGTTATTTGCTTCTTTTTTCTTCTTGCATCTGATGAGTGCTTGAGCTGGATTCCTTCAACAGTTTCTCTGTTTAGTAGACTGTTTCATATAGTCTGTGTTCATGAGACTATTAAAACAATGCACTATTCATGGTAAGTAATGTGTTGCAATTTCTTGTGACAGTTATGTCCATGCCTCTTAATTTCATGTGGTAGAAATCTCTGAAGTTTTATATTAAACGTATAGGTTTTTATCTTGTCCTTCCTTGTGGTTAGGGGTGGAAATGAGTCAAGTAGAACTTGACTTAGTTTGTCTCGTCTTCTTAAGGATTGGCACGAGTCAAGTTTCGAGCCGAGTTCAATATCGAACTATTTTTTCAGTTCAAGTTCAACTTGATTAAAGTTCATGAAAATTTATGTCATTTATCAGCATAATTTGACTTAAAAGGTGTTAGTGGATTTTACTGATAAGATCAAGGCCAATCAAAAGATTAGGCACGTGTATAAAAGAGGAATTAGGAAGGTTTGGAAGTTAAATAACTAACTTCCTAACTGAATTTGTGGTTAGTTGTTTAGTTTCTTTAATTTCTTGGTTGTTAATAAATAGCCTTAGTTGTAATTGTAACTTAGGCAATTTTTAGAATAAACCAACTGATTGTGGAATCAGTGGCTGATTGTGGAATCAGTGGCTGATTGTGGAATCAGTGGATTGTGGGATCCTTGTAACTCATTCTTGTATACTCTTCTTCTCTATCAAATAAAACTCCAATAGAGCCCTGCCAAGAACCTTTAGGTTTGGCTTAGGGACATTTCTTTTCTATTCTTCCTATCTTTCATTACTTACTGCTGATACCAGTGTTATCACTGGTATCAGAGCACCATCTTGGTGCCTGCAAGGGAAAGGGAACCACCACCATTCAAGCTGCTGCAAGTTTATGGTCTCTACAAGAAGTCAAACAAGAACCATGGAAAATTGGGTACAAGATAAAGAGGAGATGAGAAGCAGGATAGAATTGAATGAAGCTAGAACAAAGAAAGTTGAGGATTTACTGGCTGCTATAGCTTTGAAGCTAGGAATCACTGTTGGGGAAGAAGACTGTAGAGACAATGAAGAAGTGGAGAGCCATGCAGTCCAATCAACAGGTGACAAATGGAGAAAGTTAGAAATCCCTATCTTTATGGGGGAGGATGCTCGTGGTTGGGTACAAAAGGTGGAAAGATATTTTTCCATGAGAGATGTGACTGGGAAAGAAAAGATGAGAGCCACTGTTGTTGCATTGAAGGGTAAGGCTCTGAGTTGGTTCCAATGGTGGGAAGGTTGTAACCCCTCACCCACTTGGGACAGTTTTAAGTTGGCAGTAGTCAGAAGGTTTCAACCTTCTATGGTCCAGAACCCCTTTGAATTGTTGTTGTCTCTTAAGCAAGAAGGAAGGGTGGAGGCATATGTAGAAGAATTTGAGAAGTACTCTGGAACTCTAGGAGGGACTAATCAAGAATTCTTGAGGGGGGTGTTTCTGAATGGGCTGAAGGAGGCTATAAGGATGGAAGTCAAGCTTTATAAGTTGCCCACTATTCAAGATATCATCCAACAGGCTATCCTCTTTGAGCAGAAGAACCTGAGTATGCAGAAGGAGGCTACCACAAGTTATGGTAGGAATAATGGTGCTCCTAGGGGGATTTCCTACAATAAGGGGGTCACCTTGGATCATGTTGCAACAAACAGCAACAGAAGAGAAGCTTCTTCTGTGGGGAGTGTGGTAGGATCTTCCAAACTCTTACCAGAGATAGAAACTTCCAAAGGGTTAGGTGATTATAAGAGACTCTCTAGTACTCAAATGAGAGAGAAAAGGGAGAAGAGACTATGCTTCAGATGTGATGAACCCTTATGTGTAGAAGATCTCTGCTTTTGACCTTGGCAAGGTTTTGATGAAGACACCAACATCACC
Source organism: Lupinus albus (assembly GCA_009771035.1). Taxonomy (NCBI): domain Eukaryota; kingdom Viridiplantae; phylum Streptophyta; class Magnoliopsida; order Fabales; family Fabaceae; genus Lupinus; species Lupinus albus. The sequence goes on along the minus strand of CM020021.1, from coordinate 6,272,969 downwards.
AAAAAGAAGAAAAGGAAGACTACTTATGAAGACAAAGAAGATCAAAGTTTCAAGACAATAGACTAAGTCTTTATAGGTACTTCTATCCTAAAACTCTTAGTATATACAAAGTTATAATGCTCAAAAACATTTTCGTTAAAGTTTGAAACACTCTAAGTGAATAAAAATAATTTTCAAAAACAACATGTAACGGGTTACCATACTTGAGTAACAAGTTACATAAGTGAGAAAAACAGTTTTCAAACCTTTAACATCAATGAGTAATCCATTACAGACTTTGGAGTAACAGATTACCATTTTTAGAAAACAGGGTAATCGATTACCAAAGTAGTGTAATCGATTACACTAAGGAAAATTAACAAAGCTGTCAAACAGGGAGTTTGAGTAATCGATTACTCAAATCCAGTAATCGATTACACATTGTAAATTTTCAAATAGCTGTTAACAGGGAGTTTGAGTAATCGATTACTCAAATCCAGTAATCGATTACACTGTGTAATTTTTCAAATAAATGCAAACAGAGAGTTTGGGTAATCTATTACTGAGAGCTGTTATATGAGATTGTCAGATTTCAAAGTGAAATGGTTTCACTCCAAACGAAACCCCTTCACTCCAAACGAAATCTCTTCACTCCAAACAACTTATACACTTTCAGAAGAGCACTAAGGGTGTTTGAGAAAATCTATATAAAGGCTCAAGCTCTCACAATTAAAAAACACAATTTACTCATACATAATTTTCATACAACTTTGTCACAACTCTCAAAAGCTCTTACACTTATTCTGAAAATATTTCTTTGAACTTTTGGCAACTAGTTCTTAAACTTTCAAAGTTGCTTTAGTTCAAGTGTTTCAAAGGTTTTCATATAAAGAGCATTTTTATCTTGGTATATATATTCAGAGTTGATTGGATTGCAAGTTATACAAATTTCATACTTGTAAAGGCAATCTGCCATTGTTATACATTCTTCATTTGTGCAAGATTACTTTCTTTCACGGGGTATGAAACGAAAGGGGAATAGAATCACTTGGAAAGGTGTTTTCCAAGAGTGAATAAGAATTAGGGAGTGTGTAAGGTACATAGAAATCTCGGGGGTGAGATATTGTAATTACAACTCATAATTCTTAGTGAAAAATCTCTTGTGTGGCAAGAGTACTAGACGTAGCCTTTAGTGGACAAGAAGATGAACCAGTATAAAAATCCTTGTGTATTCTCTTCTCCCTTATCTCTTTCATTATTATTTTCTGCATATATTTTCCGCTGCACTTTAATCTTTTGTTTTGCAGAAAAAGTGGCCATTATTTTAAGACAACTAATTCACCCCCCCTTTTAGTTGCACTCTGATACTTACACCTTCTCTAGGGAGCACAGGTGTAAAAACAAGCAGTTCAAGATGTTACTCATACTTGATGATGATGAAGATGAAGAGGAGTTGGAGGAAAAGACAGAGGTTCAACAGTTCAATTCCCTTCAATTGTCATTATACTCCATGTCAGGTTTGACCTCTGCTAGGTCATGGAAGGTGGGAGGAAAGGTGGCAAGGAGGCCAATTGTGGTCATGATTGATTGTGGTGTCTCCCACAACTTCATCTCCCAAGATCTAGCTGCTGACTTGCATCTTAAGGTGGAACCCACTAAAGCTTATATAGTAGAGGTGGGTGATGGACATCATATCAAGTGTCAAGGCAAATGTGCTCAACTCAAACTCCTTCTTCAACAATTAGAGGTAATTCAAGACTTTTACCTCTTTGCTTTGAAGGGTGTTGATATGGTGTTGGGATTGGAATGGTTATCCAGTTTAGGGGAAGTAAAGGCAGACTTTGGTAAGATGATGCTCACTGTTAAGAGGGAGGATACCATCATTACCATAATGGGAGACCCTGCTCTAACCAAGGCTGAAGTATCTGTTGGTGCATTCATGCAAGTGCTATTAGCAGAGGGTGAAGGATTATTTCTGCAATGTGATAGAACTGTTAAGCAAGACAGCCTGGTACCAGTTGAATTTGAAGGGGTTTTGCAGAAATACCACCAAGTTTTTCAAGATATTGAGGGATTACCACCCACTAGGTCCCATGACCATGCCATACACTTGAAGGAAGGGGCAGACATACCTCACCTGAGACCCTACAAATGTCCTTATTACCAGAAGGCTGAGGTAGAAAGGTTGGTTGATGAGATGCTTAGAGCAGCGGTAATTAGACCCAGTATCAGTCCTTATTCAAGTCTTATCCTCCTAGTTAAAAAGAAAGATGGTGGGTGGAGGTTCTGTGTTGACTATAGAGCTTTGAACAGGGTCACTATACCTAACAAATTTCCCATACCACTGATTGATGAGCTACTGGATGAGTTGAGGCAAGCTAGGGTTTTTTCCAAACTAGATCTTAAATCTGGATATCACCAGATTAGAATGAAGGTTGAAGATATAGAGAAGACAACCTTCAGAACTCATGAAGGTCACTATGAGTTCATGGTTATGCCTTTTGGCTTAACCAATGCTCCTTCTACATTTCAATCCCTAATGAATGAGATTCTGAAACCTCATCTAAGAAGGTGCATCTTAGTCTTCTTTGATGATATTTTGGTGTATAGTCCAAACTTGAGTACTCATGGCCAACATTTAGGGATTGTGTTGTCCCTGCTCATGATGAATTCTCTGAAGGCTAACCTAAAGAAGTGCAGATTTGGACAGAAGGACATAGAGTATATGGGCCACATTATTTCAGAAAGAATGGTATCTGCTGATTCTTCTAAAGTGGCAGATATTGATTCATGGCTTGTTCCTAGCAACCTCAAAGGCTTAAGGGGATTTTTGGGGCTTACAGGTTACTACAGGAAATTTGTGAAAGGATATGGCAAATTGGCTAGTCCCCTCACTGACTTACTTAAAAAAGATTCTTTTAAGTGGTCAGAAGAGGCTAATTCTGCTGTTGAGCAGTTAAAGACTACCATGATGGACTTACCAAAGCTGGTCATCCCTGATTTTAACAAAGCTTTTGTAATAGAGACAGATGCCTCCAGTAAAGGCCTTGTGCTGTGCTTATGCAGAAGGGGATGCCATTAGCTTTCTGGAGTAAGAGTTTATCCTTAAAGGCTCAACAAAAATCAGTCTATGAAAGGGAACTCATGGCTCTAGTCCAAGCTATTCAAAAGTGGAGACATTATCTCTTGGGCAGACACTTTATTATCAGAACTGACCAGAGGAGCCTCAATTTTTTGACTGAGCAGAGGCTGTTCTCAGATGAACAATTTAAGTGGGCTGTGAAATTGGTGGGCCTGAATTTTGAAATCCAGTACAAGCCTGGGAAGGACAACTCAGCAGATGATGCACTTTCTAGGAGATTGATGTACACTGCCTTGTCTGTGATATCTCATGATGACATAGATAATTGGTGATTCATGACTTACTGATTTCTGCTACTAGTCATCCTGGTTTTGAATTAAAGCAAGGGGTCTTGTACTACAAGGACTGGCTGGTTTTGGCTAAAACTTCTAATAGGATTCCCATCATACTTTCTGAATGCCATGAAACTCCAACAGGGGGACACTCTAGTTACTTCAAAACCTACAAGAAGATATCAAGCTTTCTGTTTTGGGAAGGGATGAAGACAGATATCAAGGCTTTCATTGCTGAATGTGACACTTGCCAAAAAAACAAGTATTCTACCTTGGCTCCTGCAGGACTTTTGCAGCCTCTACCTATACCTCAACAAGTATGGATGGATATATCCATGGATTTCATTGGAGGGCTGCCCAGATCTCAAGGGAAGGACACTATATTTGTGGTAGTAGATAGGCTGTCTAAGTATGCTCATTTCTTTGCATTAAGGCATCCTTATTCAGCCAAGGATGTTGCTATGGTTTTCCAAAAAGGAGTGATAAGACTACATGGGTTTCCAACCACTATAGTATCTGATAGGGATCCATTGTTCCTTAGTTTATTCTGGAAGGAACTGTTTAAAATGGCTGGAACTCAACTCAAGCTAAGCACTGCCTATCATCCTCAGACAGATGGGCAGACTGAGGTCACAAATAGATGCTTGGAAACCTACTTGAGATGTTTGGCAAGTCCTAAACCCAAACAGTGGGTAAATTGGTTGCACTGGGCAGAATATTGGTTCAACACCAACTATCATTCAGCTGCTGGAATGACCCCTTTTAGGGCTCTATATGGGAGGGATCCACCTCTCTTATTAAGAGCAGGTACTATACCCTCTAAGGTGGAGGAAATCAATCAACTCATGAGCCAGAGAGATGAAATTTTAGATGAATTAAGGAGTAATCTAGCTAAAGCACAAAATTCCATGAAGCAGCATGCAGATAAACATAGAAGGAAGGTGGAATTTGAAGTTGGAGAATGGGTATTCCTCAAGCTGCAGCCATACAAATTAAAGTCCTTAGCTAACAGGCCCTATGCTAAGCTTGCTCAGAAGTTTTTTAGCCCTTATCAAATACTTAAGAAAGTGGGAGTTGTGGCTTATCAGTTGGACTTGCCTGCTCATGCTAAAATTCACTCAGTCTTCCATGTGTCACTATTAAAGAAGGCCCTCAAGCACACTCAGCAGCCACAACCATTGCCTCCTATGCTAAATGAAGAGATGGAACTAGAAGTGAGCCCTGAAGACATCACTAACAGCAAAATTAATAAGCAAGGAGATGTGGAAGTCCTAGTAAAGTGGCAGAATCTTCCTAATCATGACTGCACTTGGGAATTGGCAACCACTATGAAGGAAAATTTTCCTAACTTCAAACTTGAGGACAAGTTAGAAAGTTTAGAGGGAGTATTGATAAGATCAAAGTCAATCAAAAGATTAGGCACGTGTATAAAAGAGGAATTAGGAAGGTTTGGAAGTTAAATAACTAACTTCCTAACTGAATTTGTGGTTAGTTGTTTAGTTTCTTTAGTTTCTTGGTTGTTAATAAATAGTCTTAGCTGTAATTGTAACTTAGGCAATTTTTAGAATAAACCAACTGATTGTGAAATCAGTGGATCGTGGGATCCTTGTAACTCATTCTTGTATACTCTTCTTCTCTATCAAATAAAACTCCATTAGAGCCCTGCCAAGAACCTTTAGGTTTGGCTTAGGGACATTTCTTTTTTATTCTTCCTATCTTTCATTACTTACTGTTGATACCAGTGTTATCATTTACATATACACGTACAAAAAATTTGTGAATTTTAATAATATATGTAGATAGAAACTGATGTTCATTTAGTGAAGATTGTCTATATATGTATAGGTAGAAAATGGCTGAAGTATGAACAATTGTTAATGTATGACTTGAGAACAATTAATATGTATCAATAAATCTTATTTTTTAAGTGATCATGTAACCATTAACTTGAATTTTAATTTAATTATTTATGTATATTTGTATGACATTAATTTACTCTTATCATAATTTTTATGAGAATTGTTCTCATTTGAGTCACTCATGTGCATATATATTTATATAATCGAGCCAGAATTGTATTTAGCTTAGATTCTGCTCTTTTATTTAACGAACTCAATTTTAACTTAAGTTCAACTTATTTGAATCATGAACCAAGTTTATCGAATTGAATAATTAGTCGAGTTTCAAATAAATATCGATTTGGTTTGGTTAATTGTGAGCCTTGTTTGAACTTGTGTACTTGCTGTGTTTTCTGTATTAAGACTCGAGAAAACTATTATTTAGTTTCTTGGTTTAGTGGGGAAAAGCAAAAAAGAAGGAAATATAAAACAAATAGAATTTAAGCTGCAAACTGTAAAAAGTTAAATAATCAAATAAAATAAAATGAGATTGATTTGTGCTTAGCAACTTTTAATAGGATTTGAACAATTACACTTTTAGTTTAAAAACTTAAAATGAGTAACTCACTTTTTTCACAAGAGACAGTAACCAGTTATTAAGTGATATTAAGTTTGATTGTTATTGTTCTTCAATCAAATTGTTATTTTAAAGGATTGTTTTTCAACCAAATTGGGTTTAGTGATTTTTAGCTAACCTAAGTTTTCTTCTTTATCACGAAATAAAGATCACTATAGGGTTTGGTGTACTTTAGGATTTGAGTGATCAAAAAGATAGAATCTTGGTGTGAGATTTATAGTTGATACTCAGATTACATACTGAAAATCCCTTGAATCAAGTAAATGGCATTGGACATAGCCTTCGGTTGGTGAAGATGAACCAGGATACATCTTAGTGTGATTTTCTCTATCCCTTACTCCTTTCACTTTTCAACTTTTGCTTTTTACTTTTTGCTTTGCACTTCTACTTTTTACTTGTTTAAAAAGAACAAGTAGTTTACAAACCTAATTCACACCTTCTTATATTGTCATTGTCTACTTATATATGTTTCTAGGTTTAGCTTGTTGAACAAGCTTGTCATGTGTACATCTCTATTATAGAGATACTCGCTCTTTTTAATTCAATTGAGTCATAATAAAAAGCTTGTACTATAAAAACAAAAATAGATACATTTTTATTCTCTTTTTCTTCTCATACTCTTTGTTGTTTGTTTTTCTTCTCTCTTTACATGGGATCATGCCTCTAATAGCTATGTTGGGGTTATTCAAGTGTGAAGTCCCACATTGGATATGTGGGAAGGAGTAAAAAAGTTTATAAGTAGAAAAGACTCATGAAACTAATGCCTTAAGGTTTTAGTTTAAGACGTGGTACATCGCTTGTGGCTCTCCACTCTTAACATACCCCGATAATATTTTCATGCTCAAACCAAAGCAAGGAATAAACAAGGCTCAATTAAGATCTATTCTGAAAGGCTTTAACACTGTGTGAGGAATTCCAACCTCCGATCACTAATGTGGAGAGTCAATAGGAAATTCATTCCATCAATATTCTCTATTCTCATCTCCAAACTTTTGAGGATGGTCTTGAACGAAATTGCAACAAATCCATTTTTAATGCTCTTCTTGTGAATATTGCTACGAAATTTTCACCAAGCCATGCCTCTACAACTTCTCAAATGCAGCATTATCCTATGTCACCTTTTGTCTCTAGAGGTTCGTTTCTTCCTCATTCTATAATCAGCACTCATCCTAAATGATTTCACCACTCTTATGCTCAAGTGCCATGTAGTTTCACTTATGCAATGACAACTACCTCCTCTAGTGATGCAAATTTTAACACCAATACACCATTATGGTACCCAAACTCAAGAGCAACCAATCATCTTACACATGATCATGCTCTTGTGCAACAACTTATTGAGAATTTTACTTCGAAACACATCTATATGGGTAATGGTTCTGGTATTCCTATTGCTACTTGTGCCGATTCTAATTTGCACTCCTTTATAAAAAGCAATGAGACATGAATAAATGAATGGATGGTGTGAATATTTTTTACGTAAATTTTAAAGTCTAGTTTTTTCACCTTTTACCTTGGTAATGAAGAGCAAGTCAGTGAAAGACAACACATAAGATATAAGAAACAAAAAAGTCAAAAGTGTAAGAAAGAAAACCAAATCCAACAATATCAAGATATCTACTTATTCAAAGAGTAAGTTTAAAAAACTTACTCCACATTTTAGTCACTCATTCTAGAAAAATCTAATGTTTCAGATTTACTCACTAATTCAAATAATTGGATTTCCCTAGAATAAATGACTAAGATATGAAGTAAGTGAATATCATCCCTTGTCACAGCTACAATCTTATCACTGTTAACATGCACTAAAAGACATAATGATATAAATCCATTCCTAACGTCATATTAATTTAAACAAACAAACGACTATCTTATAAATTAAAAAAAAAGGTATATTTCTAACGATGTTCTCATTAAAAACAAACAATTAGATATAATGGATAATTGACATTGATTTCTTTATTCATTGTGTTTGTATATCAAAAGAAAACAAACTAAATTAATTATATTTTACCTACTGGTGAGAATATATTACTCAGCAACATATATTTTACAATCATATCAAATTAACGTTATTAAATCTACCATATGGCTAATTCATTGTTAAATTTACCTTCCAGTTTGTTTAGAATATTATTGAAGTGTTAAATGTCAAATACTTAGAGGCACAATTTTATATTTATAATAAATCAAATTAATTCATTTCAATTAGAATCGATCTTATTCCTAGAGTTGGAACAAAAAAAATCAAGTTAAGCCAATCATTTTTAAAAAATGAATCGAGCCATATTCAATTCCTAAGTGATTTTATTTTCAATTTTATTTTGAACCGGTCTAGATTTAAATATCTCTATTTCCAATACTAAATATAGAATATCAATTTGGTTTAAATATTGAAATAACTTTTTCTCCTGAATGAGTTAACTTGAACCATAAAACTGGAGATCAAATTTATGACTGTATGTTGTGTTTTGCTTCCATATCTCCGTTAAATTTTAGCTATCAGACCAGTGAACTGAATGCATCATCTTTAACAGCTACACTAAAAACACCTTGTACCCGATTGCAAACTGCATTATAAGATCCAAAAGATCTTTACCTATTTAAATGATGCACTTTCTTTAATTTCACTTAGTCAGAATTAAGTAAATTGTCAAACTAAATTTATCCTATATAAAGATTGCACGTCCTGTTAATACAGATCAGTATACATGCAGAAATAAGTTTCAAGTTTACAGGACATTGATCCTAAGTTCCAGCCTAAAAACTAATTTACTTTAACTAAGTCAATACTTCTCAGCCAACTTAGTCTCTGTGGGATAGGCCACTTAGTGCTGCTAGCACTTCATAATTGCATATAAGAAATAAATGGTAAGGGTGGGGGCTAAGCTGACCCACATATCAAGTATCACTTAGTGCTGCTAGCCATTGATATAAGTGAATGCAAGTGTTACACTTTTGATACAAAATAAAAAACTTTCCTTATTAGTCAGGAAGCTCAGAACGCTCCCTCTTCGCCGTTTCTATCATCGTACACAAGAACTTAATCGGGTCGCAATCAAAATGATTGGTAAGGTTAGCGTGTGCCAAAAATGGAAGCTTTCTCAAAGTTCTTCCACTCATTCCCTGTAAGCAGATTGAACTTATTAGTCGGTATTAGGGGTCAACCACAAGATTGAGGTTCAAGATCCATAGGTAGTACATGTTCCTACCTCACATGCTTCTGCAGATTCAAGTAGTTTCTTGCAGAGTAGCACAGCCTCATGTGAATCTGGTGCATTTAACCATTCCTTTGCTCTAGCATAATTTGGAAGTGTCACATCCGTACAATCCTGCCCAATTCAAAGTATAGCCGTAAGACTAATATGCCAAAATGTCTGAATTGGAATAGAATAAATATTAGAATACTGATGCCATACATTTTATCCAAAAAGTCTCATAGACAAGGTAAAGAAGTTTCTGCACCTGTAAACTACTTAAGATCCCTGTACGCATCAGTTCTTGCAAGCAAGACCTTAATATTTCATACCGAGCATGAAGAGTCGGGGGACCAACATATGCTTTGATATCAGCTCGATCAACAAAAGCAATATCTGCAATAAAATTGATAAATTTGTATGATCTGCACAACATGAAAACATGTGTTTCAAATGGAAATATATAGAGAAGTAGATGTGGAGAAAACTAAGTTAAAACACATCTGAGCCTTAATCTTTTTAGCTGGGGTCAACTACATGGATCGGACGATGTTGCAATACTCTACCATAAATCATGTCCATTGACAAAGCATTGATCTATAAATCTTTCCTAACTGTTTCGCCTATGGTTTTTCTTAGCATCCTTCTTCCTCTTGGAATTAAACTAACCTGCATTTGATCTACTCTCCTTATTGAGGCTTCTACCGGTAATCTCCAAACATATCCAAACCACCTAAGGGGCGATTCTACCATCTTTCCTACAATTGAAGCTATTTCAAATTTCTCCCTAATACATTTCTTTTTAATCCTACCTTGTCTAGTGTGTTCAATAATCCAACGCATCATTGTCATCTTTGCTACGTGTAGTTTATTCTCTTGTTGACATTATACCGTCTAACATTGAGTTTCATATAACATTGCAGATCTTGTAGCCGAGACATGCAGTGATGTAAAGGTGAGAAAAGGCTTTTATTGTGATGTTTTGTTTTATAACTTATATTGATCTAATGTTAATTTCAGAACTGGAAAATTACTATTTTAGTCCCAAAGCAAACAATACACATATGCATTAACATATTACCAATGTTCAATTTGTGGATCGCATCACATGAGACAACCATAATATTGTGGTTGTGGTGACCGCCACAACTGCATCACACCACAATTGTGACGTGATACCCAAGCACAATGAAAGTTCGGATCGCATCAGGCTACATCAAATTCAAAAATATATTTTTAATTAAATAAAGTTCACACTACAACGGCCACAATCCGTATCACAACGGTTGCAATCACGACCACAATTTAGAGCGTTGCATGTTACTTTCAGTAACAATGCACAAAATAAGTCTAAACTTTATTTCTAGCAACTTGACTTTCAAAGCCCCAAACGAGTGCTTAGTGGTTAGGCGAAATAAATAAATTGAAATTACAACAAGTTTAACAGATTTGACTATTCAGATTTATAGGAGAGGGGAGGACATAACATATATGGACAAAAGCTGCAAAATTGAATGAAGGAGAATTGATTTAGGCTTACCGATAGCAGCAGTTATGTTGGAGGTGGTTAGTATTATCACATTTGGAGATGATTTTAATTTATCCATCTGAGTTAGTAATGCATTGACAACCTGAAATTTCATATTCAGATTGAATACATACTAATACACAAACAAGCAGCCAAAAAAACCAACACCTTCGAATTACATTTTTACATGTTTGTGTAACATTTTAGATCACTTTCAAAAGGTGGGGAATGACTTTCTTCCAGCAGGAAGGAGAGGGAGGGTTTTACCCGAATAGAGTCTGAAGGTTCAGAACCAGATAGAGCAGCTTTTCTAGCGGCTGCAAGGCTTTCAACTTCATCTGCAGAATCACAAGCATATATATTCAAGCAGACATGAGAACAATACTTGAGCATTAAGCTAAATTTTATCTTCTTATGCCTCACCAATCAAAACAAATACCAGATTGCTTTCTTCCTCCACCATCTCTTGAATTTTTTGGAAAAGTTTTGCAACCTAGAAACAAGAAAACATGCTTAGGCATTCAATATTACCAAATCATACAAAAACAGCTCATATATACTAGAGTGAATAGATATGGTTGGCAATATCCCAATTTGATTTATTAATCTCCTTTCAAAATTACATAAATTCCCAAGCGGATGTAGTTAAATGATAATCATAATGGAACATTGGATTGTAGTTAAATGGAAGAACTTATTCAATTTTTGACTCCAACAAGTCATATTGATCAAGTAAGATTGGTGTCGTACAAGTAATTGACTTGTTGCTTCAATAAGATATAGTTATAAAAGTAATAATAAAATATATTATTAATTAGTTAATTAATAGATACTAATAATAATTAACAAAAAGAGAAGTTTTATTATGTACAGAAGAAAAGATAAGTATATCCAGATGAAACTACATCCTACGGAAGACACTGCTAAACTGTGTAATACTAAGACGAAAATAACATGCTTCAATTCCAAAAAAACACTGATAATGCCTTTTTGGAAGGAATGGCTGTCTTACAGTCATAGAGGGAAGAGGAAACATCAAAGAACTCTATAGGCAACTTATGCAGCTGCTGCCTATTTGGAGGAAAATGAACACTAGGATATTTTCACAAAGATGTACCCAACCACAACATACCTTTCAGTTAGCTAGACAGGAACTTGCAGCTAGGATTTTGTTTTGTTTTCCTAGTATTAGGGAGACAGGAGATAGAATTATTTTTTAATCAATTGAACTCAGGACTTCAGGTTAATGTTTTATAACAGGTTGTACTGAATTATGTGATTTGAGGGAACCTTTCATTGAAGGTGATTCTCAATCTTATTATTTGTTGGTTGTTATATTTTGCCTAGGGGTAACAGAATTTAATCTTTTACCCTAAAAAACAATGATAATGAAGATGATTATGGCAACTCAAGTCTTCTAGCATTTCCTATGAATACTAATACATGTTTGCAAATGTACATCACTCGTTTTCATTTTCATATAAACTGTACAACTGTATCTAAAAGCTTATTTTGTTCGAACAAAAAGGCGATACATAGATGAACCTATTATCACTAAACAATACCTAGGGAAATAAAATTTATTATTAGTCATTGCACTGTACTACCAGATCCAGGTGAAATATGAAAAAAGAGATTTTATAATTAAGTCTACTTTGCAGACTTATACTGCCCTAATGAATTTGTATCCAGTATAAGAATTGTCCTCCAGCATATGGAGGCAGCATGCAACACAGACAACTTTATCATGTACAAAATCCTAGAGGACCAGATCGAGAAACACTAACCAACTCAAATAGGCCACGCCCTATCCTTATGGATCAACAGGGAAATTTCATATTTGGCGAATGGAATTCTACACCTAACCTAAACCTTGGATGTTCCTAGCAACTCAAATCAACCAACCATTTGTCCTCAGTTAGTATCAGCTTGAAAGAGGCATGATAAACACAGGAAATTCTATGCCCTGAGACTATAACTCGACAAAGGAAACTTGATTATCAAACAGAACAATAGAATAAATATTGAAGCCAATACACAATAAGAGCATGAATAATGGAAAAATAAACACCTAAAGACTTAGAAACCTAAAGTGAAAGCATACATGCATACCAGTTTGCCACTTTCAGAGAACCATTTACTGAACAAAGAATGTGCATTCACTTCAACCAGCTGGCACAGTGGGTATCTGAGTGGGGGGAAAACCTGGTGAGTTCTTTTCTGTTCCCATTGTTTGTTGACTTTTTCTTTGTGAAAATATTGTTAGTGGTAAAAAGTTATTAGTAATAGGTCAGTGCACCTTGAATTGAACCGAATTGATAGTTTTTGAGCTAATGCTTTACATAAAGATGTCTTTCCTGTCCCAGGAGGCCCATGCAAAAGAATTATGCTACACAAATAAAAGCTCCCAAAATATCAACATATGTTGACATACACACAGTCAGAGGCAATGCTAAACTGAACAAGTCCTTACCGATTCCATGAAACAAGGAATGGATCAACACACTTTTCAGTAAAGAGCAAAGCACTTGCTGCATAACGTAACAACCTTTGCTTTAGACCAGATTCATACATTAAGCTGCAGAAGCAATGGTTGATAGTGCAGTTAAATTCATTTAGAACTTACTTATTAACTATAAGAAAAATGATAACAGTATATGACTAGTTGAGGAAAAGCATAAACTACAAAGAACCTTTCCCACATGCCATCAAATTCTTTTGCAGGAAGAGTCCATTCATTGAAAGTGGAAGTCTGGCCATCAGAACTTATTTCCTCAGATGGTCCTTCCTCACTTAGCTGTCAACACAAAATTCAGACAACATTATTTATGAAGTTCATAGCTGCACTTCAACTGAAAATAAAATAGAAAATAGAGCTTCCAGACTAAAGAGACATATATAAATGGAGGGAACGTGATATTCATATAGGAGTATAGGACAACATTGCATAGCTAACAACTTGATCATTCTCTCACTACCATATGTTTAGATCATTTGACCGAGTTAAAGAATATGAAAAACAGAATAGAAGAAATCATATTGCAACATATTCATTTAATACATTAATAGTCCAACAAGGATATGTCAAACAAGAACTGAGACTTATTATGCATATTCAGTAAAACCAATTATGCACTTAGCAGTATCACCTGATAGACATGCACAACAGGCTTCACTTGCCAGAACAAAAGAACGTTATCATTGTGCATCCCTTCATCTACAAAACAAATATATGTTTTCAAAATCAAAATCAAAGAAGCAGAAATAGATACTCCACTCTCTAGGAAATGATTGCTTCAACAGCTCAAGGGAGAAATTTCATCATCATTGTGTAACGCCAATCTACTATTTCATTATTCTATATGGAGTTTCACCGTTTCAGATTCAGGAAAAAAATCATACTTGAAATCAGTATTTTAAATTGTACTACCCAACCACAATTGCGGCTGAAATATTGCGGTTACGGTATTATAACTGCAATTTGGCCACATCGGCCACATTTTTTCGCAATTATATTAAAGCAACATAACCACAATTGCAACTGCAATTTAAAACACTGCTTCAAATCAAGCTCGAAATCAAATCATACAAGTGAACTGTCATTGTGTTGCTAACCAAAAATGACAACTAAACGAGCGGGTAAGTAAAAATAAAACCTGTATCACAAACACAGATTCTTTGAACGTTATCTGCAAGAAATATTTCATCAGGGGGGACAGGAATGGGTCCATCATTATAGCTCAAACTCCTCTTTTCAAGCATCCTGAAAATCAGTACAATGGCCATAAATGGCAACAAAGTCAACAAAAGTCCAATGCAATCAAGCTTTAGTTCGGTCTCCAATTTCCCTCACAAAGCAGAGTAAATAAAATTAGCACACATTTCCCACTCAGACCGACACATGTTGGTAATGTTAGACAAATATAATGCTTAAGAAATTCGGTTAGGCAATTGAGCAAACATGTAATCCCCAAACTAGAGTAGCAATAATCAACATTGGGGAAAACTACACATAATAATAAAAAGTGGAAACAAACTGAATAATAAACACTAGAATTGAATAAGCATCAGAATTTAGCCGAAGAACGAAAAGCGATTACCGCTCAACCGCAGAACGAACATCATCAATCCGAGCTGTGCTGGAAGGTTTTAAGCATACCTCAACTACAAACGGGAGAAAGGAACAAAATTGAAAGTGATTTGAAACAAAAACAGTAACTTGAAACGTAGAAGAGGAGAATGAGAGAGTGAGAGGGTGAAGGTAGTGTACCAGGGACAAGAAATTTCTCCTGGGGAAGGATAAGAGAAGGAGGTGGGTGTTGGGAAACGACGACGCCGTTTTGGTCGGAGGTTTCGTCGGTTGAAGGGTTTTGTAGAGAGATCTCCATTGGAGCACTCATTTTGTTGGAATTTGGAACTGATTTCTGAGACCTGGAATTTGGGAAGAATGAAGGATGAAGAGAGGAGAGAAAATGGAAGCAGACTTTTCTTTTAAAATGGGCGGGAAAAGTCTAAAAAGTTGCAATTTAACATAATATTATAATGAGAATAATGTATCTCCTTCTACCATGAGATAACTTAGAATGACATGTGTATTGTTTTGTTTAGTTTTAGAAATATTTTTATAGAAAATGATTAAATGATACACATGTCACGATTTTAGTGGTTAGAAATATAATTTATCTCTTTATACCAAGAGATACATTATTCACATTATCGATAAGGAAGTAATTGTGTATTTATTATACCTCTTAATAAATATGTCTCTTAGTAATTGTATGATTATGTTGATTTGAAGAGGTGTTTTAAATTGTAGTTGTTCCTACCATTATGTTTACATAAGACATAAATGTATAACCTCCATAAGTAATTATGTTTTCATGTCCCCTAAATTTGAGTCATTGCATAATAATCTACATCTTGCTCATTATCATCAACCTCCATATTCTGCGATTAGGTTAGGAGCGTTTCATAGTCTAACATCAGTGAATGTTTAACAAGCTCATATATTTTTTAAAGTTTGAATCTTATGCAATAGTATATGCCCACAAGCCACCAACTCTTTGATATTATGAAATCTCATATCAATATGTTTTTGTCTGAGCATGATAGATCTGACTCTTTGCCAAGAAGATAGAAATAAGATTATCAAAATGCAACAGAACTCCACCTCAACAAAATTTCATATTTGATTTCTCTTATACTTATTCTTCAGAACAAGCAAACAATTAAGTATTTAAAGAGAATATGGAGAAGAGAGAATAATACAAGGAAATTGTTAATGGGGCACAACCAATTGTGCTATGCCCGAAGAGCATTGAATTATTACTAAGATATTATTAGAGAAAATATTACAAGCTCTAGCACACCTATAGGTAGGGATGACAATGAAAATCGAAACTGTGGGTACCCGCCCGAACTCAACCCGAATTTAACGGGGAAAACTCGATGTGATTGGGTTTAGGTTCGGGTTTTACCCGAGTTCAAATTTCGAGTTCGGGTTTGGTATTGTTAATACCATACCATGAACCCGATTAATATATGTTAAATTATAAAATTACACATAAATACATATACAAATTTCACATACATATATATAAGCTATATATATATATATAGGATGTATTTAGTGAGAAATGTAAAATTATATGAGAGTGGGAGAGTTCATTTTCAGCCTTTGAATTAAAATGAATGGTTTGGGTTTAATGCATTTTCTAAAACTCACATGACTTTCATTTCTCTTTCTATTTGGTTTTGCTCATAGACCTTTTAGCTTCTCTTTTCTTCTTTTGCCATTTCTTCTCAATGTGTTTTGCAAAACTCACAACAAACATTATTAATTTTCTCTTCACTTCTTTGCCTCTTTGCTTCATTGACATGTCTTCTTCACTTCTTCTTCACCTATATGTGAAGAAGATCTTGCTCCTGACCTTGACACGGTTTTGATGAAGACACCAACATCACAAAAAGAAGAAAGAAAGAAGACCTACCAAGACAATCGAAGACAAAACTTCAAGACTTAGAGTCTAAGTCTTTAGGTATTTCTATCCTTACAACTACTTTATTACCTTAGTTAATAATGCTCAAAATTGTTTTCAAAAAAATCAGAAAAATCAAAGTGTGATTAAAAATAATTTTAAAAAACAACATGTAACGGGTTACCATACTTGAGTAACAAGTTAGATGAGTGAGAAAAGGATTATCAAACCTCTGACAGCTATGGGTAATCCATTACTGTCTTTTAAGTAACAGATTACCATTTTTAGAAAACAGGGTAATCAATTACTCAAAGAGATCTAATCAATTACACTAAGGCAATTTCAAAAAGTTGTTGGACAGTACCTTTGAGTAATTGATTACTCAAACACAATAATCGAATACACTGTGTGAAATTTGAAAAAAGTTGTGAACATGATTGTTAGGTAATCGATTACCCACTTACAGTAATCGATTATGTATCACTCAGATTTCAGATTATTATGTAATATGAGTTATTATTATGTATCAGTTTTCAGATTTCAAAGTGAACAGGTTTCACTCAAAACTGATTTGTTTCATTCCAAACGAAACATACTCTTATCTAGAGGTGTTATGGTTGATTGGAAGCCTATATAAAGACATTGAAACACTCTCATAAGAACAATACATAATAATAACTCAGATTACAAACTCTCTTTTAAAAGCTCTCACACTTTCTGATTTTTCTGCATTTTTAAGTAACATACTCTCAAACTTTCTAAGTATTTCAGAGTTGCTTCTAAGTGCATTCCAAACTTTTTCAAAAGTTAAAAGAGCATTATTATCTATAGTATAAGAGTTGTTTTGGATTGCAAGTATAGAATTGTCATATACACTTGTAAATGCAATCCAAGCCATATTGTTTATTCTTCACTTTAGCAAAGTACACTTTCTTTCACAAGGGTGTGAAGAGAAAGGGGTTGAGTGACTTTGTATAGTGTTTACCAATGGTGTTACTTGGAATAGGGTTTTCCAAGCGATTAAGTGTAAGTGAGTGTGTAAGGTATAAGGAGATCTCGGTGTGAGATAATTGTAATTGCAACTCATTATATTTAATAAAGGAATCTCTTATGCGTCAAGAGTACTGGACGTAGCCTTCGGTGGACAAGAAGGTGAACCAGTATAAAAAACGTGTGTACTCTCTTCTCCTTATCTTTGTTTTATTTCTACCTTTCAAAATCAATATTTTTCTGCATATTATTTCTGCTGCACTTTAACTTTGATATTGCAGAAAAATTGGTCATCGTTTTGCAACAACTATTTCACCTCCTCTTAGTTGCAATCTCATTCTTACACTATCTTCCAAAACCCACAATAAACATTATTGATTTTCTTCTTCACTTCTTCTCTTTCTACAACCATAAACCCACAACAACAAAAAATCAAACAGGTAATGAATTTTGTATCTTTCTGTAAAATATATTTTTTGTTTTCCTCTTTCAACACGTGTATGTGAATTTTTGTAAAAATATATAATGGGTTCAAGATGAGTTATAGTTATCAATTGCTCTAGTATATACATTTTTGTAAAAGATGAATCTTTGTGCCTTTTTTGAATTTCTGTAAAAAAATAGTAATTGATTTATTAATTTTTCTTTATCACGAACGTACATGGAGATCAATGACACAAAATTTAATCTATCTATGTCTCCCAAAGGCCTAAATAATTCAATGAGCACAATAGATGAATGGATTCCCGCTTGTGATGCAGAAATGAAACCTGTAATTGGAAAGATATTTGATACATTGGAGGAAGGAGTCAACTTTTATAAAAGTTATGCACATGCTAGTGGTTTTAGTGTTCACAATTCATCCGAAACAACAAATAAAAGTGGTGTCAAGTGGAAGTATTTTCTTTGCTCTAAAGAAGGTTACAAGGTAGAGAAAAAATTAGAACTAGTTGAATTGCTTGTTGTTGAAAAAAGATTGCCTATAAGTAGAAGAAGAAAACTAACAAGGGAAGGGTGTAAGGCAAGAATTGTTTTTAAGAGGACATTGGAAAGAAAATTTATAGTTCAACAATTTCATGAAGGTCATACACACGCATCAGCCACACCAAGAAAGAAACAATTCCTTATGGCTGCAAGGAGTGTGAACAATGTTCATAAGAATTTGCTACTTTCTTATAGTAGAGCTAACATGGGGACATCAAAAACTATTCTAGAGAACAGGTTGGGGGATATGGCAATATAGGATGCACACAACAGGATCTCCAAAACTATTCTAGAGATTTGAAAGCCTTGATCAAAGACTCTGATGCACATGTATTTATTGATAATTTTATGAGAAAGTGTGAAATAGATAATTCATTTTACTATAACTATGAAGTTGATGATGCAGGGAGGTTGAAATATGTGTTTTGGGCAGATGGTATTTGCCGAAAAATTACTCATTGTTTGGTGATGTGGTTTCATTTGATACAACATATAGTACAAATAAGTACTCAATGATTTTTGCACCACTCACTGGCGTAAATCACCATCGTCAAAGTATTACTTTCGGGGCTGCCTTCTTAACAAATGAGAAAGCCGACTCTTTGTGTGGTTGTTTGAAACCTTCTTAAAGCCTATGGGAGGACATAAACCTATTGCGATCATAACAGATCAAGACCCAACCATGAAGATTGCAATTGAGGAGGTTTTAAATGGTTCTACTCAGAGATTTTGCATGTGGCACATTTTGAAAAAAAATTCAAAAAAGGTGGGTGTTTTCTTGAATATTGATACTGATTTTAATAGTAGACTTAAGTCATTCATTTGGAACTCAGAGACTCCAGAAGAATTTCAATTAACATGGAAGGATATTATTGAAGATTTCAAGTTACAAGGAAATGGATGGCTCATTCAAATGTATGTAGATACCAGCTTATTTTAAAGATATATTTGTGGCTGAAATTTTGAGAACTACCTCAAGATCAGAGAGTGAGAATTCATTTTTCGGTAACTATTTGAATAAAGACGTTAGTTTGGTAGAATTCTGGATGAGATTTGAATCTGCTCTAGAATCACAAAGACACAAAGAGTTACTTATAATGATAACCTTCATTCTATGCTTGAATTGAAGTTACATAAGGTTATAGAGAAGCATGGCAGAGAAGTTTACACTCATGAAAACTCTTACATTTTTCAAAGTGAATTATGGAATGCTTGTGTTGATTGTGGAGTTAAAGGAGCAAAGAGGAAAACGAAAAAGCATTTTTTGATATACTTGATAACACAATGGTCAATGGCAACAAAGTGAACAAGCTTAGAGAAGTTGTTTATCATCCTTCTTCTAATCACATTGCACAATGTTCGTGTAAAATGTTTGAATCTGAAGGCATGTCATGTCGACATATCCTTTTGTATTAAAGGGGAAAGGTTTAAGTGAAATCCCAAAATTGTACATTGTTAATAGGTGGACAAAGATAGCAACCAGCAAACCAGTTTTTTATTTTGATGGCAATATATTGGAGGCATGTTCTAAATCACAAAGTCAGACCAAAATGATTTCAGATACATGGGCACAACTCTTTAAATGCATGCATATGGCTGGTAATTGCAAAGAAAAATTACAGCTTGTGCAGAAGGAAGCTTATGATATTGAATTAAAATTGAAGCAAGTAGATGGGAATGATGTTTCAAGCAAGGTACATGAATTTGAGTCCTTTACTGCCTACAATGTACCTAAGGAAATTGAAATTCTTCCACCAGAACCTTCAAATACTAAAGGAAGTGGAAAACGTATGAAAAGGGGAAAAGAGAAGGCAATGGAACAACAATAAAAGAGAACAAGACTTTGTAAGATTTGCAAACAATATGTATATCATGATAGTCGTAATTGTCCAACAAAATCTTCTTAATGTATGGTAAATTGACTCCTATGTATGAAAGGTTGGACTATGTATGACCTTATATTATTATACATATATGATGTAGAAGCATAAAAAATTATATGCCTTCTTTAAGCTTGCAATCTGCATACAAATTTCTAATATTATAAATATATGATTTGCAAGCATAAAATTTAACAACAACTACCTATATCAGATGCATATCCTTACAAAATTTAAGCACACTGCTACGTTTAAACCTGTTGATAGAAAATATACTAAGTTCTCAAGTACTGGAGAGGAATCTATTTCCTCAAGTAAAGTCCAATACCAAAACAAAATAATTTAATCCATAGGTCATGGATAAAAGTCCATAACATGATAGTTTCCTCTCATATACTCCATACTACAAACAAAAGCATTATAATAAGTTATTCTTAAAACTAAACACTTCAAAATAGAACGAGATATCCCTTACTAACAAAATCAACGTGATATTTATTATCATATATCACTTTAAAGCATGACACTGTAATGATATGTATAAGGCGGAACCTCCATTTTTAACTACTCTTCTACATTCTCAGTGTTGCTTTAGGTAAGTTACATTCTCAGTGTTGCTTTAGGTAAGTTACTGCTAGTTTTTTAGGTGCCTACTTTAAAGGATCATATTTCTATCTAAAACTTTATCGATGCCATCAATGTGAGTTCCAGGGTCTTGTACTAGGGTCACTAGAAAAGACTTCATGATGATTCTTTAGCTACCTGCATAATGCTTAATAGGATAGACACTTCATGTTTATGACAAAAATTATATGTAAAAGACATGGTGTTGTCCAAATTAATGCTGAGAATTGAGTCTGTGGCCAGTGTAGGCCTATAGTTAATATGGTTGTTGGGTTGTTTCTTTCCTTCTAGGCTGCAACCTTAAGTCAATATATTAGTAAACAAAGGATTTCACTTTATTGAAAATAATTGACTTTGAATACATTTACTTTTTGCAATTACAACAACTTTCTTCTACAATAATTTTTTTCTACATAATTTTCTCTTTAAATGCATTTGCTCCTTCAAAACTACAATAAGCTTCTTCTACGAAAGTAGTTGTCGCGACCCAATTTTCGGTTGGAAGACCGGTCCTGCGACTTAGAGAGATGCAAACTCGATTTCTACATCTTCCAATTGTTTTGGAGTCGCCACTACGTTTTTTACGGATAAAACGTAGAAAACTCTCTATATGCCAAATTTAAACAAATTGGTCTTTGAACAGAGATTCTGAGTTCGGGAGTCAATTACGGATTGAGGAAGATATTAG
Source organism: Lupinus albus (assembly GCA_009771035.1). Lineage (NCBI taxonomy): Eukaryota > Viridiplantae > Streptophyta > Magnoliopsida > Fabales > Fabaceae > Lupinus > Lupinus albus. Next base: position 6,251,232 of record CM020021.1, on the reverse strand, counting down.
CACCTCGTTCGTCCGTATTAAAACGGTACCCTCGCTAATAACATGGACTTTTATACCCTTAAAATTATTTATTGAAATTCAGTAATAAAAAGCAAAATATTTTATTTTTTATTGTTGTGTCTGACAAGAGTTAATTTTGCTCCTAGTACCCCTACGTGCAATAGGGAAACCAAGACTACATAGTTATGGTTTGAAAATTAATTGGTGTTGGTTTATTGGTTTGAAAAGTTGATGTAAATTGTATTCTCTTTAAGAAAAAATAAAGCAGCAGAAACTAATGCTCGCACCGTATCAAATCTTAAAGAGATTTTGAAAGTAACTAAAATACTTTGTTAAAATTTTTTTTATCGTTAAGATATAGAATATTTTTGAAATAATTAAAATGCATTGTGTGTGTTTTTTTTTTTTTACATGGACAAACATACATGCAAATGACTAGTATTAAAGTGGTTGGTATTTGATGAACCCAAAATTTCGTGTATTATAAGACAAGAAATGCTATTTTTTCAAATTTTTATGTTGTTTGGAATTTTCTTTTGAATTTTTTTGATTCCATAGAATAGGCCGGACCGCAATATATTAGTAAACAAAGGATTTCACTTTATTGAAAATAATTGACTTTGAATACATTTACTATTTTGCAATTACAACAACTTTCTTCTATAATACTTTTTTTTCTACATAATTTTCTCTTTAAATGCATTTGCTCCTTCAAAACTACAATAAGCGTCTTCTTAGAAAGTATCTTCTACAACAACTTTCTTTTACTTTCTTCTATAAGCTTCTTCTTCATTATTTGCACCAGCTAAAAGTGTTGCTCGTATTCTATATGGTATATTGAATCATTGAATTGCTGAAGTTCAAGTGTAGATATGAATGGCTGCCCAATTGTTGCATTTGATAAACACGGACTAAATGTAGGACTTAACCCAAACATATAAGCTCTATCATTTCCATACTATTAGCATACTATAAACATAGAGGCTTCACTGCATCATCCATTTAGAGGATTCACTACAACCAAAGAATATTGTTTATGTCAGAAAAATTAACACATCATTCCAAGAGACTCGCAAATGAAACTCAAGTGTTTGAAAAGTATACTTGAAATTGTAACTAGAAAGACACATAACAAACCATATCAACTCCTATGCAAGTTTAAATTCTCATTGAGACATTATGATAAACATATTGTGAACTACAAATTTATAATACTGGAAAACTCAATAAAAGCATCAAACAAGCAAGAAAATTCATGGAAGAACACATGTGAATGACATTCACATGTTTCCAACAGTGGAGAATGATAAAACAAGTGAATGTCATTCAAATGCAGTGACAAAATAAGTACTCAACTAACTTAGACAAAAACAATGCATTCAAAAAAATCTATTTACTCATTGAGGCATAATGACAAACATATGGTAGGTAGTCTCAAAATACAATCTCAAATGCAAAATGCAATTACTACTCTCATTGGCCTTATATAATTTTTGTTTTCAGATGAAGTGAAGAGATAATAAAAGAGACACAACAAAGAGAGAACATGAGAGATTGCATTTTGTTCAGATCTAAGGTTTGTGATTGATGAAGGAGTATATGTTTTTTTTCCATGAATGATGGTTAGGTTAGGTTGTTACAGCTAATGAATGGAATGGAAGTCATGTGAAGAAGAAAATCAATAATGTTTGTTGTGGTTTTTGGAAGTCAAGTGAAGAAGAAATGTCATGAAGCAAGGCAAAAAAGTGATGAGAAAGAGAAATGAAAGTCGAAATGGATGTCACTTGAGTTATAGAAAATGTAATTAACTCATTCATTTTAATCCAAATGCTAAAGATGAATCCTCCTAATCTCATATAATTTTACCTTTCTCACTAGATACATCTCATATATATATATATATAAATATATGTTTTGTTCGGATTCGGGTTCCCCGAAACCCGACAGATTCAGGGATGATATCATAATTTCTAACCCCACTTAATTTGGGTTCGGGTTTTGAATTTCGGGTTCGCGGTTGGGTAAGTACAAACTTGACTCTGACCCGCCCCATTGTCATTCCTAGCTATAGGCACAAGACCTGTATAGTACTTCTAATTGGTGCTTATATTTGGCACATGTTATAAAAAAGGGCTTGAATCTGATATATAACATTGATTTATCTCTTTCATTCTAATATTAGTCAATCTGAGAGTTCATATAATATTATATTTCAAGCATCCCAACAATCTCGACCTTGATTGAAATAGACAGATATTTCGCTCCAGGAATGTAACACACTAATTTTTAAGTCATTAAAATTATAGTGTCAGCCTTGGGATTCTCGCTTGAGCGAGGGATTCTCGCCTGGGCGAGAGAGGCTCACCTGGGAGGGTGAAATCCTGGGCTACACTGGAGGATTCTCGCCTGAGCGAGAGTTAGCTCGCCTGGGCGAGAGAGACTCACCTGGGAGGGTGAAATCCTGGGCTATACTGGAGGATTTTCGCCTGAGCGAGAAAAATGATGTTTTTGGACCTGTCGAGGCTGTAAGATCCTCGCTTGAGTGAGAGGATCCTCGCTTGAGCGAGAGGTGTCTCGCCTGGGCGAGAGGGTCGAATCTGAGTTTTTAAAATGGGCGGGATTTTCTCGCTTGAGCGAGAATGAGCTCGCTTAAGCGAGAACCCGACGCTGTTACATTAAATAGGGGACCCCAAACACATTTATGAGGGTGAACCTAGATAGAAATGAGAGAAGAGAGCATTTTCAAGAGCAAGGATGCTTGTGAGTCATTTAGAAGCTTGAGAAGAGGTAAAGCTCTTGATTCTAACTCTCTTCTTCCCTTTGAAACTTGTTTTGTGTATGTTGGATCTCTTCTCAAAATGAGAGGAACCATGGAAACTCGTCCTTTTGAGTTATGGTTCGTTTTATGTTGTTTTTATCTTGTAAACTCTTGGTTTAGAGTTTGTATTTCGAGAATGGAGAGGAGTTGTGGGTTGATTCATGAAAACCCCAAAACCCTAAAGTGAAAGTGTGGTTAAAGTGGAAAATAGGTAGAAGATGAGTTTACATTATAATGTTGAAATATGAGATGAATATGCATGTTTTAAATGGTTGTAAACCCATGATGAAAGTAGTTTAGAATCATTGAAAATATGATGAATATCTTGTATGGTTAAATAATGCAATATGAGTAGTTTATGTGATATTTGGATTACATGACTAACATTGTGTTGTATGTAACGACCCGAAATTCTACCATGGAAATTTTTTCCTTATTTAATCCAATTTCATGCATTTAACGTTAAATCATAATTACCAAGTAAATAAATTTGTTTAAAAGATCTCATTTCTTCCTCACACCCGATCTATGAACCCAAAAGTAACATACAAAATCCGATAGTAGAAAAACATAATTCATATTAGTATAACCTAGTAATCACCGCATACAATTAGCTATGGGTTTCCAAAACACCCATAGCTACATATATCCCGAGTTACTAGTCTCCATGATCAATATCATGTACAAAAATAGTATTCATGGTTCAATTAGTTACTTCAAATACAATCAAATGAAGTTACAAAAGAATGGATAAAGAGATATCAAAATAAAAGTCTCTAATCTCCTACTCAAAAATCATCCTTTCTCCGTCCACCTACCTACAATGGGATTAACATTTACCATGCACAAACAACACAAAGGAATAAGTCATTAACTCAATAAAATTTCAATGTAAGTTAATCCACATTTAATAGGGTTAAACAACGATATAAATTAAATCCACTTAAAACCATTTTCGTCATCTGTACTTTTGAAAAACCATGCTACATAACTCGAGCTAGAGTCGCTAACCCATTCTGGTCGGCTGAAACGAGTTTTATTTCCATTGGCACTCCACCAATACATAAACCATAAATCCACTCGTCATCACTACAAACATACCCATATATATTTGTAGTGACTAAGTGATTTACCATTTATTACTTTGTTTCCGAGTTTTATTTCCATTGGCACTCCACCAATACATAGACAATAAATGCTCCCAACATCATTACAGCATAGCGTATATGCCTGTAACTACAAAGTGACTTACAGTTTATTGTTTTATCCGAGTTTTATTTTCATTGGCACTCCACCAATACATAGTCAATAAATGCACCCGACATCATTACAACATATCGTATATTGTAACTACAAAGTGACTTATAGTTTATTGTTTTGTCCGAGTTTTATTTCCATTGGCACTCCACTAATACATAGTCAATAAATGCACCCGACATCATTACAACATATCGTATATTATAACTACAAAGTGACTTACAATTTATTGCTTTTATTCCGAGTTTTATTTCCATTTTCTAACATCATGTATAAGTTAAAGACTTATCCTTACCTCGGTGAGTGTTGGGTTTGGTTTTTGGCGACTTCGTAAGTTCCACTGGCACCGCCTCCAAATTTAGGAACTTTCCTCATTCCCACCAGATAACACAATGTTAGTCATTCATTCCAAATAACAAATAAATAACTTATATTGCATTATTTAAACATACAAGATATTTATCATATTTTCAATGGTTCTATACTACTTTCATTATGAGTGTTCAACCATCTAAAACATACATATCATCTCATATTTTAACATTATAAAGCAACTCATCTTCTAACTTTAGCGTTTTACCCATTTTTTTCCTCTCTAACCACATTTTCTCTCTCTAGGGTTTTGGGGTTTTCATGAGTCAACCCATAAACCATTTCCATTTTGGAATACTAACTCAAAACCAAGAGTTTGCAAGGTACAAGCGACATAAAACGAACCATAACTCGAAAGAGAGAGTTTCCATGGTTTTACACATTTTGAGAAGAGATCCATAATATCAAAAATGGGTTCTCAAGAGAAGAAGAGAGTTAGAATAGAGAGTTTTACCTCTTCTCAAGCTCTTGAACAAGAATCAAAGCTCCTAGATCTTGGGAATGCTCTCTTCTCTCACCTCTCTTCAATTCTTAACCTAAAAATGTATTTGGGGCTTCTCTCATTTAATGTTCTCCTCGGGTTCTCGTTTAAGCGAGCTTGCTCTCGCTCAAGCGAGAAAATCCCGCCCATTTTAAAAACTCATCTCTGACCCTCTCGCTCAAGCGAGAATCTCAAAGTGCCAACAGCCCAAAATGCCATTTCTCGCCCAGGCGAGACAACTCTCGCTCAGGCGAGAAAACTCTCGCTCAGGCGAGAAAACTCTCGCTCAGGCGAGAATCCTCCAGTATAGCCCAGGATTTCAGCCTCCCAAGTGAACCTCTCTCGCCCAAGCGATAATCTCTCGCTCAAGTGAGGATCCCAGGACTGATACTATAATTTTAAAGACTTAAAATTTGGGGTGTTACATTGTATGGTGGGAATGGGAAAGATCCTAGAGTTGGCGGCGGTGTCGGTGGAACTAGTGTAGTTACCAAGAACCCAATCCAACACTCACCAAGGTAAGGAGGAGTCTTTAATTTGTACTTTGAATGGAAAATGTGTGTATTTTCTAGTTGTACAATGATTAGTTGGTGAATCGCTTATTTATTATAAACATATATAGGTGTGTTTGTAATGAGGATTGCGTGGATTCATCGGGTATGATTGATAGTGAAATCAATGAAAATGAAATGTATTTTTAGCCGACCATAAATGGTTAGCGACTTCGGCCCGAGTTTATGTGCCAATACTTTGGCCCGAGTTTATGGGGCAATACTTCGGCTCGAGTTTATGTAGCAACACTTCGGCCCGAGTTTATGTGGCAACACTTCGGTCCGAGTTTATGTGGAAACACTTCGGCCCGAGTTTATGTGGCAACACTTCGGCCCGAGTTTTGTGACATTTTTTCCTTTGTAAAAGATAGGAGAAATTGCTTTTAGCTAACCGTAGGGGGTGTAGCGACTTTGGCTCAAGTTATGCAGCAAGGCAAAATGAATTTCAAAAATGGTTTACTAACCTTTTTCTAAGGTGGATTATCTTATAATGATGTTTATTGAATTAACGACTTACTCCTTTGTGTGTTTGTGCTCTTGTCATTGATAATCTCATTGCAGATAAATAGGTGACATGAGGGGAACTCATTTTTTGGGGAGCTTAGGGAGCTTTATATTATGGATTCATTTACTTGCACTATGCTATACATGAGTGCATATTTGATAGTTTATAACATTGTATAACTACGAATATATATATATATTAGTTAACATGGTATTGTAACTCTGGATATGTGTAGCTATGAGTATTTTGGAAACCCATAGCTAGTTGTATGTGGTAGTTACTAATCTACATCAATACGAATTATGTTTTCCTGTCAAATGATTATGTATGTCATTATTGGTTCATGGATTGAGTGCGAGGAGGGAAGTGAGATTTTGAAGTAAGGTTATTAAATTGGTAATGAAATTTATGAGTAAATGCATGGAATTGAATTAAAATAAGAAAAAATTTCAAGGGTAGAATTTCAGTCTTTACAATATGGTATCATAGCATAGTTAATTCTGCGGCCTAGGGTATGGCCTTACTTGCTTCTTTGTAACCTTTAGTTGATTTAACTATGTGATTTAAGTTAAATGTTGTGATGATTTATCTAGTTAAACGTGGTTTACTGATGAACGAATGAGTGCAGGTACCCATTACTAAAATGTCTGGAAGAGGACGAGGAAGAGGATCGGGTCAGAATGAATTATTGGCCCAGATTGCGGCAGTGCTGACAAACATGAACGAGAACTTGCAGCACCTGAATCAGAATGCGACACCAAGCCCGAGTTCACAACCTTTGGTTCCACCCGGTCCGGCTGAGTATCGGCGTTTGGATGAGTTCTGTAGGAGGAACCCCAATCCGTTTCAAGATGGGTTCGCTCCTGATGCAGCCATCGAGTGGATTCAGAGATTGGAGAGGATTTTCAAGGCCATAAGTTGTTTTGATGCTCAGAAGTTGGCGTATGCCACCTATATGTTAGAGAAGGAGGCCGAAAACTGGAGGCGGAAGGGCAAGTAATTTTGTGGTGTACTTTCAGGGAGAAATTCCTTCGAAAGTATTTTCCTGCTGATCTGAGGAGTCAGAAAGAAATGGAATTCTTGAGGTTGGAACAAGGAAACCTGTCGGTGGGAGAATATGCGGCCAAGTTTGAAGAGTTGGCCCGATTTTGCCATTATATTGAATTGGAGGCAGACGAAAGGTCTAAATGTTCGAAGTTTGAATCAGGTTTGAAGCCCAAGCTGAAAACGATGCTTAGGCATCAAGAGATCACTGACTTTTCTACATTGGTTAACAAGTGTAGAATGGTTGAGGATGATATGAAGGTGGATGAAGTGATGGCGTCAAGATCACTTCCTCCCAAAAAATTTGGGCCTCAGAGGAATTTTGTGCACGGGAAGGGCAAAGGAAAGGCATCTCCAGAGGAACGGAAGCCTTATTCTTCACCTATGGGTAACCGAGGGTATACCCCGCATAGGCCAAGAACTCAGGCCAATACTGGGGGGTCGCAGCTGCCAAGAATGGTTGGTGATTTGTGCCCCGGCACCACACTCAGCTGCTTTTTCTGCAAGGAGAGTGGGCATCTTAAGAGGCATTGTCCCAAATTATGGCAGAGTATGAATGATGTGAGTGCGGAACTCCCTCGATCCACTGGTAGAGTATTCACCATGAGTGGTGCAGAGGCATCAGATGTGGATGGCCTGATCAAAGGTAATTGTATGGTGGCAGGTATTCCTCTTTTAGTATTGTTTGATTCAGGAACGACACACTCCTTTGTATCTATTTAATGCGTGGTCAACTGAGTCATTGCTTTTTGAGTTGGTCGTATCCACCCCAACTAATGTACCTGTGGTGGTGTCGACAGTTGTGTTTCGATGTCCGGTAGTGGTAAACGGTAGGACATTTATCGTGGATTTAATCTCCTTACCCATATTCCAGTTAGATCTAATTCTGGGGATGGACTGGTTGTCGACAAATCATGTGGTGCTTAACTGTGCTGATAAGACTGTGGTGTTTGGAAATCCGGATGAGATTTCTGATGAGGCTAGTTATATGAGGCCATTGTCGGCTAAAGGGGTCAGAACTTCTTGTAAAGAGGGAGGAGCCGTGTTTATGTTGTTGGCATCCCTAGAGGGTATCGATAAATCTAAAGTGGAAGATATCCCGATAGTTTGTGAATTTTCGGAGGTATTTCCTAGTGATATTCCGGAGTTGCCTCTAGTGAGAGAAGTTGAATTCTCCATCGACTTGGTACCTGGAACGGGGCCCATCTCTATAGCTCCTTATAGAAAGAAGCATGTTGAGGACTTGTTGGCGAAGAAATTTATTCATCCTAGCGTCTCGCCATGGGGTGCGCCGGTTTTGTTGGTTAAAAATAAAGATGGTAGTATGCAGTTGTGTACCGACTACCGATTGCTGAACAAAGTTACTATTAAGAGCAAGTATCCGTTGCCTCGGATTGATGACTTGATGGATCAGTTGATCTTCGGTCAGGATACCACCAACTTCATGTGAAGTCGGAAGACATTCCTAAAACTACTTTTAGAACAAGGTATGGACATTTTGAATATTTGGTCATGCCTTTTGGTGTAACGAATGCCCCAACAATATTTATCGACTACATGAATCAGATTTTTCATCTGTATTTGGATTCATTCGTAGTGGTATTTATTGATGACATTTTGGTTTACTCCAAGAGCCGAGAGGAACATGCTGAGCACCTAAGGATTGTGCTAGAACTTCTTAGTAAGAATCAGTTGTACGCGAAGCTGTCCAAATGTGATTTCTGGTTGGAATTGGTAAACTTTCTTGGACATGTAATATCCAAGGAAGGAGTGGCAGTAGATCCTTCTAAGGTGGTAGCGGTTATGGTATGGGCAGTACCCAAGTCAGTTACTGAAATCTGGAGTTTTCTGGGTTTGGTTGTTTATTATCGAAAATTCATTGAGGGATTTTCGAAGTTGGCACTACCGTTGACTAAGCTCACCAGGAAGGGGGAACCTTATGTGTGGACAGTCCGTTGTGAAGAGAGTTTCCAAGAGTTGAAACAGAGATTAACTATCGTGCCAGTGTTGGTTCTTCCTAGTACTGATAGAGATTTCAGTGTTTATTGTGATACGTCCAAGCAAGGTTTGGGTTGTGTGTTGATGCAAGAAGGGAAGGTTGTTGCCTATGCTTCTAGACAGTTGAGAATGCATGAGCAAAACTACCCTATCCATGATCTTGAATTAGCTGCAGTGGTCTTTGCCTTAAAAATCTGGAGACACCATCATTATGGCGTGAGATTTGAGGTATATAGTGACCACAAGAGTTTGAAGTACCTATTTGATCAAAAGGAATTGAACATGAGACAGAGGAGGTGGATGAAATTCCTTAAGGATTACGATTTTGGGTTGTAGTACCATCTGGGAAAGGCCAATGTGGTGGCGGATGCTCTAAGTCGAAAGTCTTTGCACATGTCGGCTTTGATGGTTAGGGAAGGGAAACTGATTGAAGAGTTCAGAGATATGAACTTGGAAGTTCAGATAAGGCCTCATAGTATGATTTTAGGAATGCTTAAGGTCACAAATGAACTGTTTGACCAAATCCGGGCAGTGCAAGTTGAGGATGATGAGCTAATGGCTAAACGGGATTTAATAATAAGTGGTAAGGAAACTGATTTCGCATCGGACTCTAGTGGAATGTTGCGTTATAAAGGGAGAGTGTGCGTGCCTCGTAGTGGAATGTTGCATTAGATTAGTTTTGAATGAATATAATTCTAAATTTAAATATTATCTTATCTAATTAGGAGGAGATCATGATAAAATATATTTAAATTATCTTTAGATTTACTTTTCAAATAATGGGATTGAGATTAGATTTATCAATCCATAGATTAGTTTTTAGTACTATTTAAGCAATGTTAAACAACATTCAAATGATATGAAAAAAACTAGTATTTTACTTTAATTTTAGTCTTTAGATATTAGTTCTCTTAGTCACATCTCTTAGGGTAATTTCAACCCTAACATTGGTGCTTTCATTCTTGACCTTATTCATCCAAAGCAAATATGTATTCTGTATATTATACTTACGATCAACCACCACCATATTACACATATCATCCATCTTATTCCACATACTCTTATTCTCATCAACAAACCTCACAACTACTGTGAGCACTCAATTTTGTCCGGCCCATAAAATATTCCAAAAAAAATTAATAATAAAATTTGTAAATTCAAAATGCAATTAATAAAATCTAAAGACAATATTTTAAATAAATAGTATGTAGCATCAGAAAAGGGGGAAATACATTCGATTTAAAAAGGAAACAAATCCCGTCAACTTCTTTAGGTGCCTTAATGAGAAGATTCTCCCAAGATATATATCCACCATCTCTTATAGCCTAAAGTCAATCAACACTCAATCCCTGAAAATAAAAAAGAAATCAAATCTCAGGATTCTAGAAAAAGTAGCACTAAATAAATGCACCAAGTCATCACTAATCAATCAATATAATTCCAAAAGATATGACATCAAAACTATGCAGATTAAGAATCTTGTTAAATTAAGCATAATCAGGCAACAATCATAATTAGCATTAAGGGTATAAATAGAGCATCAAATAGTGGTCTCAATAAGGCAGCGAGAGATTCAGAGTGAAAGCTAAGGCAATGAAGAACATTAAAACCATGATTGGCAAATTAAAACCAAGATTGACAATCAACATAAAAAATAGAATAATCTAAAACGCAATAAATTGGAAGATTCAAAACAGAAATTATAGATGTTCCTCTCATGAACATCAACCCTTATAAAAAAGGCATCCAGCTGATTCAAAGAGAGGAGAGAGACAAAATACCTAGATACCTAGAGACAGAACTTTTTGAATACAAAAGTACACAGAAACCAACCAAAGAGAATATAGAAAACATAATAGGGAGAACACTACAGAAAAGGACAAGGTGCAATTTCCACAAGAGGACACAAAGACACACTTGCTTATACGTTCATCATCTAGGTAAGTTTTAATGGCACATTCATGTTGTTTACATCATAGAAAAAACTCCTGTAATTGCTATACCTACAACTAATTACATTGCGTGTGCATCATAACCTATGCTATTTCCTATCGGCTAATCCAAATAACATATTGATATAAGCAGCAACATAATCACTTCCTAACATGAAATCTCATGACATGTTTTCATCATAAGCTTCGAATTCATTGCTTTATTTAAACTCACTGCATAAACAATAGAAAAATATATGATGGTTAGACAACAAAAATAGAGAGCAATAGCAAAACACATGATGTTTAGTCACTGCATATTATAACAACAAAATCATGTATGTGATATTAATTTGTTCATAGCATAAACAACAAAACAAAAAATAGTGGACATGACATTCATTTTATTCAATGCTGCAACAAAAAAACCAATATTCATGACATTCATTTTCATTGTTCAGTTTTTTTTAACACATTACTAAAAACAGAATTAACATCATTTCAAGCAAAATATATATAATAAGCATATCAGATTTGTTGGTTTAATCACCATAATGTAAGTAACTACAAACAAATCAAATGCTGAAACCTAAAAATGAAACCCTAAAATTCTAACCTCTTTTATATTCTCTTCTTATTTTTGTTTGGGTCAAAACCCAGTTTTTTTGTTGTTGTTATTTTTCTGATTCACCCTTAATACTATCATAATATAGTTAAGATGAATATTCATTTGTTTATAATATAAATTTCATAGTTGCATTTTTATTTAAATTTTGATATTTGAAATGTATGTTAAATTAATAAAATGTTGTTCTCTCTCTATATAAAAGGAAATAATTTTTCTCACAATAATATGATAAAGTTAAAAGTTAATTGTTGGTTTAAAGAGTTTAACAATTGGAATAATCAAATATTGTAACGTCAAACTTCCTAATTCGAGCCGAGAACCGGCCGCGGTCACTTGTACTGCCTCTGCTATTTATCGAATTAAGAAATTAATAACTAATGTCAACTTTTGTTCACAAAAATTCTCTTTAAAAAATGTTTAAGTTATTCTAAAACATAAAAATGATTTTGGATTCAATAGCGAGGTTACAACTCGTATTGTGTTTTTATTTTTACTTCGAGCCGAGAACCGGTCGCGGTCACTTGTACTGCTTCTGCTATTTATCGAAGTAAAAAGAGGATAAAAAATCAATGTTGACTCTTTGTCTATAAATTCTACTTCAATTAAACTCGAACCAATTTTTTAATAACTTTCAATCAAACCATTTTTAATCAAACCAAACCAACAAACGATTTTCTTAAAGAACTACGTAGTCTTGATTTCCCTATTGCACTCAGGGATACGTAGGAGCAAGATAAACTCTTGTCAGACAAAAAAATAAAAAATAACTATTTTGTTTTAATCCATTTAATTCTAATAAAGTAAGGGTAAATTAAAAGCATGCAATTAGTTAGGATACCGTTTAATAACGGGCGGACGAGGTGCTAATATCTTCTCCAATTTGTAATCGACTCCCGAACCCACAACTCTAGTTTAAAAGACCAATTTTATCCAAACCGAGCACAATTCGAGTTTTCCACGTTTTAACCGCAAAAGACGTGGTGGCGACTCCTTAAGAAGTCGCGTGGCCGAAAATCGGGACGCGACAGCTGGCGACTCCACTTGGGACATTTTTTTAGAGAGTCAGGCCCAATAACACTTTTTGCATGCATTTTTTTATATATACCTTTTTTTGCTTTTCTGTCTGTTGCACTAGTACTTACATTATTATTTGTTTGTTTACTTATTGTTATTAATTAAATTGATTATTTTGGGCATTCTCACTTGTTTGTTGTGCAGTTTTTGGGGGTGAATTTATTTTTGAGTCACGTGCTTCCCCACACATCCACTTTGTACACTTGAGTCACACAGATATGCCTTATACCCCGGGTGTTAGAGATTAGGTGTCAAATAGGGGGATATATGCCTTGTCGGTAAGTGACCTTGTGTCACATCTGATATTGACAAGATAAACCAATCAGATTGTTCCCATATGTCATAAGTTAACCGCCTGAGAATCTAGTCTCTTCTCGTAACTAACCTATGATATATGGTTTCCCTTCTTTTAAAGATGGGAAGCAATCTGGTGACCTAGAAGTCTAAGGTTTTTATCGATACCTCAATAAACTAGGGATTTTACCGTTTAACTCTTAACAAGCCTTAACAGTATAATAGATGTCAAATTCACCGTGACATTTTACTATATTGTAAATTAAGGTCATATTCCCCTTATCAGGGTTTATCACGCCCTACGGGCGTACAAAATACATTAACATCAGTGCATCATGTTCATGCATACCATTCATACATTCATCAATGCAATTCATTCAATCATTCATCGAAAAAACCACCATCATAACATTCATACAAAATCATATATAATCAAAATTCAAAAATATCATTCACACACTCGTACATGAATTCAAAAAGTGAAAAAATCCATCAATGAAACTTTCATCTATCCATACAATATATATATATATATATATATATATATATATATATATATATCATGCATTCATCTGCATATTACAAACATTTCATTTCATGTAATAGCATGCCATGCATTTCATACATTACCTAAAAGACAAAAAAAATCAATTCATGCGCTTCATATGCATTGAAAAATATAAGGATATTTTGGTATTTTTCATGCATCGCATGTACAAAAGTCATACCTTATACAAAAGGCATATCATTCATCCATAAACAAAATATTTAGTGATCAAGTTCCTTTTCTAAAAAGAGATTTGGTAAAGACATATACATCAGTTCTTAGCATTATGGCAATACCATGTTATCCAAACTAACATAAAAAGTAAGAACATCTTGTACTTAGTAGATGCAATCTAGGTCTGAAACATCGACTCTAGTTTAAAAGACCAATTTTATCCAAATCGGACACAATTCGAGTTTTCCACGTTTTAACCGCAAAAGACGTGGTGACGACTCCTTAAGAAGTCGCGTGGCCGAAAATCGGGGCGCGACAATGACAACAACCATGTTATTCCACATATCATCCATCTTATTCCACATACTCTTTTTTCATTAACAAACTTCACAACCACAATTTACTCCTCCACCACCTCAAATCTATGATATACACAATCAATACATATCCCTACAAACATCTTACGTCCCAACACCACACTTTTTTCAACCTTCCATTACATATTTATTTAATGAGATAAGAGAGTTAATCCTAAATCACAAGAATATTTGGAGAACAAATCATTACAAAGTTACCACACTAACACTGATGGTGACTCAAATGTAGATCTCAAAAAGGAATCCAACTTAATTGTTGCAATACCAATACAAGAACAACCTTATATCATGCCTCTACACCAAACTCGATATCATAAGATACAAAAATAAAAAATAAGAGGAAGAAAGACAATAATACGCTTCAGCAACTACATCACCTTAGTCGTAAGTCGAATGAGCAATGCCGACTAGGACCCTCTTGTTGTTGTCGGTTACCTTCACTTGGGAAACAGAAGATCTGTTGGCTATCATACATCCACCTTTTGAGGTCTCATGATGTGATATCAACATAACAGAACAAAAAGAGAATATGTGGATGGTCACATTGGAAACAAAAACAGTGGTGGATGAACCAATATTGGTGGTCACCTTCTCCTATCGTACGACCAAGATCTCATATCCATCAGTGTCTTTATTCATCTCACCACCTAATTTCAACCCTAACAGAGACCATGTGCTAAAAAAATGTAAAATTAGAGTTTTTTGATACTCATGATCAACTTGCAGATATATTTACAAAACCTTTACAAATAGAATTTTTTTTATAAGATTAGAAGAGAGTTAGGCATACGAGATGAAAATGATTTAAAGAACATTCATTTTTTTGTGTTTTATTGCTTTATTTTATGCAAATTGTGTTATTAAATTCTTACATAGTTGTTAATATGAAAAACTTTGTTTTTGGGTTATACTCATTCAAATTTTCAAAAGAGAGGTTAGGTAATCGATTAATGGGTAAGAATAATCACTTACTTGGAGTTCCAATATGGATGATTAATTGGTTACTTGCGCCACAATGCTTGAGTAATTGATTACTCAAAGAGAGTAACTGATTATTTGGTCATGTATAAAAGGGAAACCCACACTTTTCATTCATTTCCCCCTTCTAACCGAGTTTCTTTCACTATCTCTCATTTATTGTGAGTTCTATACTCTAAATCCCTCAAAGTCTTTCAATTCTTCACCGTTTTTAGTAAAATACCTTGTGGACAAATGGTTGTTAACTTATGATTTTGTATGTGTCTTGTATATTATTGATTTTTCTTTGTTTTGATAATGTCTAAAGGGAGAGAATGATTTTGTCTTGTTTGATTTTTATTTCAGGGCATTGGAATCTTAAATTGTTAAAGAAATGGGGAAATATACAAGATAAGGGAAGTAAATCCAAATCAAACTCACAATGTCAAAGATGTGTTTTACATCATCAAAAGTAGGTGATTATGAAGAAGAGTTTCTCCATGACATTATCTAGGTTTTTGATGAAGATACCAATATCATTAAAAGAAGAAAAATGTTGAAGACCTTTAAGACTGGAAACGAAAAGTAAATACATAAGATTTTAGAACTTTCTAGTTTAGTGTCATACCTTTATATGTAATTTTAGTTTTGATATCACATACAGCTCGTGAAAAATATTCTCAAAGTTTTAAAGTGATGGAAAATATTAATAAGGTTTCCAAAAAAGAGTTTTTAGAAAAGCAAGTAACATGATATTGGAAACAGAATAACATGTTACTTGAAACATGGTAACATGTTACTTGAAATAAGGTAACAAGTTACTTGAAAAAAGGTAACGAGTTACTTGAAACATTGTAATGGGTTACTTGAAATAGAGTAAAAGATTACTTGAAATAGACTAATGAGTTACTTGAAACAGATTAACATGTTATTTGAAATAGAGTAACAAGTTACCTAACTGAGAAAAATGAATACTACAAAGTAATGTGTATAAAAATGTTTCATAGAGTTGAAAATAAGCATAGATATGAAGATTCTCAAATAAGTCAACTTTTCTAACGGTTGCTAAATCCACGAACAGGTAAGTTACAACCCAACAAACCGAAATATTTTAGTAACTAGAGGAAAAGAAAGCAAAAATGATGATCTCATATATAAATGCATAAGTATATAATTAATAATTATCTTAATTATAGTGGACTAACGTCTCTCATTTTCTTAAACTTGAGTGAAAAAGAACATTGTGATAGTGTCTCTCCGTTTTTTTTATTGCAAACACTTTTAACCTTTGTTTATAATGAGATGGAAGTTTCGCCATTAAAATCTAAAAAAAAATCTCTTCATTATTGAAGAAGATTCTTACTCCAAAATTAATGACGGGTTGCGAAAATTAAAGGAAGGAAAATTAAATCATATTATTGTCAATGAGAGTTCGAACTAAAAAGGTGAAATGATTTTTTATTAGTTTTAGGAATTGGTGACTTAACCATTAAATGAATGACTTTGACCCCTTCATTATAATTTCTAATTGATTTTATATTTTATGTTAATTTAAATATCAACTAATCACATAATATTTTTGGTTATTTTTATCTTTTTTCCCCAATAATTTAGTTATTAGTAAGGAAGGTATTTATGGTCGCTTATAGAGAGTATAATATGGAGAGTAGATATTTGCATTGTCTTATATGAGTGATTTTGTTGTATAATTGATAATTTTATTGGTCTTTTATGTCCCATATAGTCAAGAATTAGGGTCTCAAAATCTATATATCTATATTAATTGAAAGGGCCGGTGAAAGCCAAAAATTAGATTTCTCCTATGTTTGACATTTGGCTTTTTCAAGGGTATAGTTGTCATTTGGATTTTTTTTACAAATGAAAAAAGTTAAATAAATTTGAGACTAAAACCTCATGCCTTTATATTTGTTCCTTTTATTCAGTTGGGGTCATTTTGGCATTTTACTTACTTTTGAACCATTAAAAGCCGTGTCCTCATTTATTGTTGTAGCGACAAAATTACAAAACTATCATTTTCCTTTAAACTACGTTTTCCTTAAGGCTGAGGTTAATAACGTAAATTGACTTAAAAGTCAAACTTTTGTCTTCCACTCTCACTTTTCCTTTCTCATTTTCTCCCACTCCCTTGTTACTCATACGGTTCATTCTCTCTCAAACTCTCCTCTTTTTCATATTCATCTTCATATTTTTAAAACTATTCATTCATCTTCATCTTTTTCATTCATCTTTTCTCTTCACAAAGGTAAACATATTCATCATTTTTGTTTATCTTTTTTTTTATATTCACCATTTTGTATTCATTATTTTTGTTCAAGGTAAACGTATTCATCGTTTTGTAGATCATCTTCTTCAATGTAAACATATTCCTCACTTTTCTTTATATATTTCTTTACATTCACCATTTTTTTTACATCCGACTTAAATGTTATAAAAATCACAATTTTGACACATACTTTTTTATTTATAAGTATGTTTTCACCATTTGTATTGTTTGAATCTTTATAGAAGAAAGTTATAGAAGAAAGTTTGAATCTTTATAAAATAAAGTTTGAATCTTAGTCTTTATAAACAACGATTTTAGTCTTTATAAAGTTATTATACATTTTTAGTCTTTATAAGCAGCGATTTTAGTCTTTATAGAATAAAGTTTGAATCTTTGATGTTATAGAATAAAGTTGGAATTTTTTATGTTATAGAAGAAAGTTGGAATTTTTATATAAGAAAGTTTGAATCTTTATAGACGAAAGCTTGAATCTTTAACAAATATTTTGGGATTTTCATGTTGTTTGTGAGCCTCTCTTAGTGTTTAAGATACATTAGTCTTTGTAAAAAAATAGTGGTGTATTAATTTTTACTCATGAAATTCCATTTTGTCTCTTTTAGTGCAACTCTATGCAACTTTATTGATGAATGAAACCAAAAGATTATTCTTCTACTTTATACCAATTTTAGGTTTTGTGTATTTTCTTTTTTCGTTGTTGAATTGTATTATTTAGTATTAAGTTCTATGTTTCATGTCAAAGGAAATTTGCATTTGTCTAGAACAACGATGAAATGATAGTTTAATTTAATTTTGTTTCTTTGTATGTCACTTACCATTATTATTTAATTATTTTAGCTTCATGGTTTGATTATTATGGACTTTAGATGTGAGTTTTTCTCATATGCTTATTGATTTTCATGCACATTGTGTCAGTAGTCTTTTTCTTTTTTTGATTTTTAATATTTGCTCATCTTGCATAGAGGCATTGTGTGCATCTAAAAATGGCAATAACATGATGCTAAACTTCACTGAAGCATAGATTGAGTTTCTTAGATTGTACGTCAATCCCACTTGAATTGTACAATGAGGTAATTTACATGGTTATGCTTTTGAACTTTGAATATGACTATAATATCATTTTCTGAAACATGTTATGAAAGTTTTGTCTAAGATATCTTGTGTTTATAAAAATAGCATTGTGGTAATTTTTACATATGGGTCATGTCATCAAAATATTAGTGTGTTGGTGGAATATTATCATTAATGAGTAAATGACTATAATCAGATGCTTAAATCATGAGATATTATCACTAATGAGTAAATAGATTTTTATTGAAGAAAGTTTGAATCTTTACTAAATCTTTGGGGGTTTCCATGTTATTGATGAGCATGTCTTTTGTTTCTAACTTTTTGTTGCTTCCATTTGTACCATATGGAATATTTACATAAGAAAGTTTGAATTTTTATAGAAGAAAGTTTGAATTTTTAATAAACCTTTGGGGTTTACATGTGGTTGGTAACCCTCTCTTATTGTTTAAGATATCTTTGGGGTTTGCTCATATGCTTATTGACTTTCATGCACATTGTGTCAGTAGTTGTTTTTTTATCTTTTTCATTTTTTATTTTAAATATATCATCATCGTTTTGCATACAAGTGTCTACAGCTAAAACTGACAAGAAGTTGATGTTAAAATTCACTAAAGCATGGATTGGGTTTCTTAGATTGCCACTCCCACTTGATTTGTACAAGATGGTAATTTACATGGTTATGCTTTTGAACTTTGAATATGATTGCAACATCATTTTCTGTAACATGTTATGAAAGTTTTGTTTAAGATATCTTAGTGTTTGTAAAAACAATGTTGTGGTAATTTTTACATGTGGGTCATGTCATAAAAATATTGGTGTTTGACGGGATATTATAATTAATGTGTGAATGACTCTAACCAGATGCTTAAATCATGAGATATCATCACATAACCTTATTTAGTGCATTTCTCTAAGCCTTTTTTCCTTATTCTTCTTTATGATAAGGTTTAGAAGCAAAAGAAAATATACAAAGTGTTATACAGGTCATGGAAGCTCCAAAAGACATAAGAGATAAGTCATCTACCAATAGATCAATTTAAGGGCTTAGAGTATAATATAGATTCAAAACCATCTTGAGTTATGTTAAACTTTAATCTTTCCTGAACTTTCATTTTCAGTTTTATTGATAGATTGAATTTTTATTTTTTATTTTTTTGTTTAACGTCCATTTTCGTTTTTCGGTGACACATAGTGACATATATGTTTTGAACTGTTAACAATGGAATTAGTAACCATGGATTTCCAGCATTACATGTTGGCGTTAGGAACTATTGTCATGAGGGGTGGAAGTGATGTGAGTCATTCACTCCCATGTTTAAGACATTTGCTACTTCAAATGTTCAATTTTTATATTAATTATATTGAAATTATTAGATATTGACAAGTCTCTATGATGTACATTTTTTTAATCCTTATATAATTTTTGTTCTACTTATTTAGTTTTGTCACGTGGGGTGATCAATGTCATTGAAACTTTGATATTGTCTATCAGTATTTTTATTAACTAATCATTTTTATAGATTTATGTTTTACAAAATTATCATTGGTATCAATATGAAGAAATTATTACGGACCAAAATAAATAGTTAAGTTTTTTCAATATTTTTAAAAAGTTTGCATTGCACATCCAAAAAATTAAATATAATAATTATATTTCATGTGTGATCTATCATCATTTTCATATTCATCTAGGCTAATGATAAAATTTTACAACCCTTAAAAATGTATATTTTGATTAACAAAAGTAAGGCATTCCTACAACCAAAATTTTAGCTAATGCAATCAACGTTTATTAGAGAAATAATTTGAAATATAAAAATATTAAACTTCTCAATATTGAAAAGTAATAAGACAATTATTATTTTTGCAAATGAATGTCTATTATTTTAGATGTTTGTTGTCTAAATACTTGCAGGTCTACATCTATGGTATGTTGGAATATATCATTGTTAATTCAATGATATCTTACCATTGGATAGATAATTCAGACATTACACATACCGAAATAGGGGTGAGTAATCTAAAACCAATTTCCTAAAGTAAGTCATCTAATATTTTGATCGTTCATGGTTTATTCAAAGTTTGACTATATTTATGACCACTATTAATAAATAGAATCAAATGAAACATGACATTTTATGCTCTAGAACAACGTTCTGTTGTGGCTATTATATATAGATATAGATTTAGTGTCAATACATATAGAGGAGAAATACGGGTCATATACTTACATGTCAAATTCTTTGTGATTGTGTTGAATTATTTCTATTTATTTCACTATCAATGTTATTATAATGAAGAGATGTTATTCATGTTATTAGTATAGGTGTTTCTCATATTTAAATATTTGGAACATATGTAGTATATCTTGAGTTTATATTTTGATTATGCATTATTTTGTAAATGTAATACATTCCTGATTTTGTAAAGGTAGTTTACATATTCCTGAGTTGATATTTGTTATATTTGTGCATTTAGTTCTGTATTAATACTCTCGAAAGTATTTTTAATATTTACATATTATAGTCTTATTTTTTAATTAAATTCGTGCAATATTCATTAACACTCGTGCGAATGCACGGATAACCTACTAGTGAATAGCAAAAAGAAAGAGAAATATAACTTTCAATTATGCATTTTTCCTTTTAATTATAATGAAATTACATTTTTGTCATTAAAAACAAAGGATTTCTCCATTAATGGAAAGGATGCTTGCTCCCAATTTAAATTATACACAGAGGAAGCTTTATTTATTAATATTCAACTTAAGATAACATAATGGCTTAGCAGGAATATTAATACAATCACAGTAGCGATTTTGATATATCATTACTACATATCTTGCCTAGCAAATTTTTCCAAGACACGACAATTGTTCCTTGGAGCGTAGTATCGGTCAGTTTCAACATCCACAACATTTTCTTGATACACAACTCCACCAACCCTATTATTATATTGAGGCACTTCCTCATACTCTATCACTTCAACCCTTTCACGAACCTCTGGGTTGTGGTGGTGCCCGTGGCCGCCGCGATACCCCGAGATCTCGTTCTCCTCGTAGACAACCTTCTTGATCAGGTGACCATTGGGGTACTGAGGGATGTCGGTGTAGAGAGTGGAGGAGGTCCGGTGAACTCCAGTGTTGTGGGTATTGTTGAAGCAGTCCATTGTGTAGTAGTGTTGGATATATGTTCACAAGTGCAATATTGGAATTTTGGTAGTTTGCTATTTATAGATAGAAACATATGGTTTTTGTGTCTTTTTAATGTTCCAATTATTAAAAATTGAATCTAATTCGTGTTCTACATAGAAACATGCTACTTGTGTCTTTTTTAATATTCAAATTATTAAAAATCTAATCTAATTCGTTAGCTTTTTGTCAAATCAAAACAGTGGATTGATCCTGAAAAGTTTCATTCTAAGACATTCATGTAGCTTAGGCGTGAGGCTTGGAAAGCCATCTTGTGCAATATGTGTTACTCTGTATATCACAAGTTATGATTAGTCAAAAAATATTTAATAATTATTTTTTTAATTTAAATGTATTTTCTTCGACCATTCATAACTCATAAGTAGCACATATAGTAGGACATGTATAAGGAGTTCATCCATTTACATTTTTGAGATATATTATTGAAGTCTCATATTTCCTAGTGTTATACATTGGACTCGAGTACATTATTAATTATTATAAATATTAATTAAAACACTTCATGGGCCCAAGATCCATGGGTGTGCTAGAAATTATAATCTAATGGGCATCTTAAACGATCGTTGCACAATGTTATACACCCTTTATTTGATTTATTATGATCAGCATTGTGTAATTATCTTTTTTTGGTACTACCAAATAACCAATAGTATCCCGTACATTTTGGGTAAGTAACTAATCACTTTTGGGGTGCGTGATTATTGCTCTTCCCAATAAATGTATCTTCAGAAATTGAACCTTTAACTTTTTTATCATTGTATTAATCTAGTGAGGTCTTACATCATTAGATCAACGTCTTATTGGTTGCAATAATCTTTTTAGAAGCATGGATACATTTAACTAAATTATTTACTCATGAGGGAAGAAAATATCATCATGGACTTCAAAGTAATAACTTCAATTAAACAGTTCATATTAATATTTAAACATGACCAATAAGGTCTCAATTTAATTCTCAAAATTCGTTTAAAGATAACTATCCTCATTTTGACATCACATAAACACTATTAATTACATTATGATTATCTCCATTTAATCCAAATATAATCCATGACGTTTAAGTCTTGGAATTCATGTTTCATCCGATCACTACAATAAATATTCATAGTGATAAAGTTTGCAATATTTTCATTAATACAAGAGAAGTCAAAATTAAATCATTTAAATGTAACACCCTCCAATTTAATCCAAGGCTAACAAAAGTTCAATTCTTGAATTTCATTGTCATATGATTTTTAAGTAAAATCAAGGCTCATTTCCATGTTCAGTTGTAAGCCATAAGGTTTTTTCTTCTAGACAACATGTACTTTTCATTCGAAATATATTAACAGTATGATGGAACTACTTTTTCCTAATGTTGTTTTTTCATATCCAAAACTTGAATAAAGACTTTCTTAAATTACGTGCTTTATTTAATTATATTAAAAAGTATGTTGTACACAATTCATGTGAAGGAAAGTTAAATTACAAAGTCGTGGCTTTTATATGGGATTTTTCTGAATTTTTCCCAAAACGAATTAAATTGGGGGATAAGAAAGATATATTTTCTGTCATATCATGTTATAATAGAGTTTGATGAGTCAAACACTATGATTGGACTATCATGTTGGTCTATCTAAGTGATTCACAAATGAGTATAAATTGTATAATAGTATAGTTTTTTTCCGTTACCCCTATGTTGCACTATCTGCACAGAACTGTTACATCAGACTTCACAGTCTAGACTCCTTCTACAAGCCGCTAGCTATTACGCACTAGATGGGCCTACAATGTGGCTATATGTCTCATCTGTAGAGTATGGATCTGCCAAAGCCACCTAATATGGGAAAAACAGCATTCACTTGTCTCGGATAGACCTAACACGTCATTTGGTCGACCAAACCAATAGTAGCTACAAAAGAATATTTCTCTCACTTCTCCGCTATAAATAATGGATTTCCCCTTTGAGGAAGTTTATTTAACCTTTTGAGCTTACTTATTCTCTCACTCAATCTCTTACTATTTTGTGATATTCTACATATTTCATTCACATACTGACTTGATCGTCGAAGAACCTTTTCAGGTACCTCTCTCGATAGGTTCAAACACTTCTCAGACTACACTAAAAGATTCCAACATATTCCTACCATCCCGATGCATCTTCTCAAGACCAAATAACAAACATCAATTTCATCATTATTTATTTGCACCGAAAACTAAACAGAATAATATGCATTCGATATTGTATCATATCCTAATAGATAATATCTATCTTATTTTGACCTAAAATACTTCATTATGCAAATGCATACAATTTACTATGGGATTCTCCATTGTGCAATTCACATCTATGTGAAGCGAGGCAAGTAGGTTAAAACAGGCTAAAATGGAGGCAAAAATTAATGGAAGTTTTTATAGTTCCTTTTCTGAAAGCTGCAAAAGCTAAAGATATAATCTCACTTTTGAAAAGCTATAGTTCATCTTTATTTTTGTTCATCAAACAAATCTATATGTTTATTGACTCGGTCAATAACTATATCTATCAAATAAGCTGGGAATCAAAAACACACTTTGTAAAACAGAACTTATTTTAAATGCTCATCCCTGTGCCCAGGCTAGCATGAAACAGTTGCTTGGCAGCAGAAAGTGTCTATAATCTTCATCTGACATTCATGTCTGAATGTCCTCATTATGTGTTGGATCATCAACTCATAACTGCCTATCAAGAAAAGCTTCGCTTGTAGATTTGGGTGTTGAAGACGTAGGCCCGAGATACCCGACGACATTTCCAGGTACATTCTTCAACCAGGAGGTACTTTTTGTAAGCCAGCTACTTTGTCCTTGTTCTTGCATTTCTTCATTGCCTTTCCTTTCTTCCTCCATCAATATATCAATCCACCTCTTAGCCATAAAAGTCTTAATGGTCGTGACCCCTTGATTTACAATCTCCGGTGGTGGCAATTCAAGAGGATTCTGCTCCAAGTTTAGCTTGGTCAATTTATCAAGGCGACCAAATGAATCAGGAAGTGCATGAATCTGATTATTGCTGAGATCCAATTCGCTAAGGTTAATCAAATCACCAAATGTCTCTGGTAGTTCTTTAAGGTCGCTGAAGTTACTGCTGAGGTTGAGAAATTCAAGATTAGTCAGCCTCCCAATTGCAATAGGAAGCCCATGTAGCGCATTGAAGTTAGCATCCAGATAACGCAACGATTTCATCTCACAAACAGATGAGGGAAGAGATCGAATCTTGTTCAATTGAATCAATAGCTTTTGTAGGTTTGGTAACTCAAATCCAATGTTTGTTGGCAAATATGACAAATTGTTAAAGCTTGCATCCAGCACCACCAATGACCTGATCATTAATATATAACAGGTTTGATTAATTACAATTATGGCATCTAAAGTCTGATGAAATTCTTAAATGACTTCAGTATGTTTTTCTAACCTCACCAGCACTTTGAAAATAATGTGAGGATATACATAAACAGAACATCAAAATTTTTATAAACATCCCAAACCACAAGACACAGTACTTACTTTGTGGCGAAAATGACAACATAAAAAAAGTGCACTGGTACTATTTTTACTAGTTTAAAAGCATGGGTAATCAAAATCCTCATATGAGGCTTTGTTCTAAAAATAATATGAATCCCAAACCATAAGGTACAGTAATTGTTTTATATGATGAAAATGACTTTAGTATAAAAAATATTGCTCCTATGAATTCCCACATACCTGCACTGACAAATGGAATCGGGAAGGGCACTCAGCTTGTTTCCAGAGACATAAAGGAATTTCAACTTTTGCAACAACCCAATTGAATCTGGCAGTGATTCCAGAAGATTTGAAGAGATATTTAGCTCCTCAAGATTTTCCAGTCCAGCTATTGAGTCAGGGATTGCCTATGTGTTGAAATGAATAAATTAGTATGTATGTGAAATTACACACATGACTATATTTAACAACGACCAAATCTTAGTCCCACAAGAAAAACTATATAAACTAACTAAGTTAGTATGTGCAATATGATCTTTAGATATATCAATGCAGCATCAAGAAGCCAGCATAAATTTTTAAACAGTTGTTACATTTTCTTGATCATTTGCATTATGCACAAAGGTTTGTCGGAAAGGGTGTCGTAGTGATCTCCATGTCTAGTTACTACTACAGAATATGAACCAATGTTAATTTTTTTTTTTTTTGCAATTTTGCTAAGCCTGAAGGTTCATATCCAAGATATTTGAGTTAGTAGAAGTTTCTAAACCCTAGCATAAGGGTTCACAACATGACTTCACCCTTAAGAATCGCAACCATTTTCAGCTTCAGTGATTTAAGTTTACTCCCTTCCGGACTTCATGACCATAATTCAGTATAGATACATTGAAGCTGTCAACAAAGAAAGTAAGAAACCTCCAAATAACAACAAACAGTTGACAATTTGCAGGTACAAGTTTTTACCAAAGAAAGAAAAATGCAGTTGCTAACAACTCTTCTAAAAACTATATACCCAAAAAGGACTCAAAATATCCATCCATTCTGCAGTAAGTATATTGAATTAAATTACAGTTTGCACAGCCCAAACCCAAATTTAAACTACAGATCGAAACATGCTAGTTTATATTACATGCTTCGCCTTCCTCTAGTGTGCTTGTAAACACAAACAAACCCTAATGATACAATCAAAATTCAAATCAAGCTCAAATCATTTCATAATAGATAACCTAAACTTCTCAATGGCGCATAACAATAAAACAAGGGAACTACTAATTTCACATCTCTCTTTCTCTTAGATCTCTTACATAAGTAAAGTAAGAGAATTAGAATATAAGTGGACAGAAAGATTGGTGACCTATTGTACTGGTAAAGTTTGCCTGTGTAATGTACTTCTTTAAAAGACTAGTAAATTTACTCATGTTATATATGTCTGATTTCTTGTGGTTTTGGTAGGCACTATCATCTAACATATAAGCTAGTCAACTATCCCATGTGTATCCGATATTGATACTCTCTGATACTTCATCCGTATGCATCCATGGAGTATCGGAATTATTTTTTTAAAATTAAAAAATTATAAATCCGATACTTTTGTGATGCTCTCCAATATTCTTAAAATGTTTTTCCAATACATCTCTTGTAAAAGGAAGAAGAAAGAGAAGAGAGAAAGCTAAAACTGAATTTGGTAACTGAATTTTCTAATTTGTTATTATGAAAAACTTACTACAATGATGAGTGGCTCATCCCTATTTATAGAGGATGAGTACTTTAAAACTAATAAGCTGAATTCTAAAATATCTAGGGGCATAATTGTCAAATGCTCTAGTATACTCCCTTGAACCAGTACATCCCTTTTTGTTCATTCTATGTTTGAACATCAAAAAGAAAATACACAACAATACAAGGAAAATCACAACTATCCCTTTAGAGAAAGGATATCAATCACTCTGAGACACTTTCTGAGAGAAGTGAACTTGGATGTTGAAAGAAGTTTTGTTAACACATATGCTGTTTGAAACTCAGAAGAGATGTGCTTGACTTGCAGAGCCTTGGATTGGATTATGTCTCTAACAAAGAACAAATTCAATTCAATGTGTTTTGTTCTGTTGTGTAGAACAAGATTGTGTGCCATAGCAATTGTGCTAAGAATGTCACATAGAATGACAGGAGTCTGGTAGTTAAATTGTAGTTCAAAAACTAAGGATTCTATCCAGATAATTTCTTGAGTAATTAAGGCAAGACTTATGTATTTTGCCTCAGTACTAGATTTGGATATAGTTTGTTGTTTCTTTGACCACCATGTAACAATATTTGGTCCAACAAAGACACAAGCCCCTGAGATAGACTTTCTATCATCTGGATCAGATGCTCAATCTGCATCACAACATGCCATAACAGAGAGGGGACTAGAAGTGGCAGCAGGCTTGATATGAAGTCTAAAGGATGAAGTTCCTTGTAAGTATCTGAGTATCCTTTTGACAGCACTCATGTGTTGTTGTAGTGGTTGAGTCATGAATTGGCAAACCTTGTTGACACTAAAGGCAAGATCAGGTCTTGTGACAATGATATATTGAAGAGCACCAACAATGGATCTGTATAAGCTATAATCATAAAAAACATCTGAACCAGTCTTAGTTAGCTTGCAAGTAGTTCACATAGCAGTTGGAGTGGACTTAGCAGAGGTCATATTTGTTATGTTGAGGAGATCTTTGATGTATTTGGTTTGTGATAGAAACAGAGAGCCATCAGAGAGATGTTGAACTTATATGCCAAGAAAATAGTCCAAAGAGCCAAGTCTCTTAAAAGCAAAAGTGGTGTTGAGTTTATCAATAATATTGTGAACTTGATGTGTAGAAGAACCAGTCACAATAATATCATCTACATAGTCAAGAATGAACAATTTGGATGTAGATGTGGTGAGAGTGAAAAGAGTTATCCCATCTGCTAACCTGAAATCCTAGTTGGATGAGAGTACCTTTAAGTCTCTCAAACCATTGTCTAGGTGTCTGTTTCAACCCATACAAGGCTTTATGTAGTTTGCAAACAATGATTTTGTCTTCATTATGAAATCCAGTAGGTTGCACCATATAAACATCTTCATGTAGTAATCCATTAACAAAGGCATTGTTTACATCAAGTTGTTCTAGAACCCAATGATAAGTGACAGTAAGAGTGAGAAGGATTCTGATAGTAATAAGCTTTACCACATGAGAAAATGTCACAGTAAAATCTACTTCTAGTTGTTGATGAAACCCCTTGGCCACAAGCATAGCTTTGTACCTATTAATAGAGTCATCTGCATTTTCCTGTACTCTGAAAACCCACTTGCACCCAATAGCCTTTTTGTGAGGAGGTAATGGAACTAAGGACCAGGTTTCCAGTTTCATGAGAGCATCAAATTCTTCCTGCATTGCCTTCTGCCAAACAAGATCAAGTAGTGCTTCTTAGGCATTTGCAGGTTCTGTGTGAGTTAGAAGAACTCTAAGAACCTCTCTAGGAATGATGGACTTGTCAATGCCTGCTTTGGATCTTGTAACCATTGAATGAGAAGGCACTACCAAATTGGAATTAGTAGAAGAATAAGAAAGGGAATCACTATGATCAGTAGACAAGGAGTTTAGACTTTGTAGTGGAGAAATAGAATTATTATTAGGTGCAATGGGAGAATGTATTTGAGAAACTGAGGATGGTGACACTGAGTTTATTGGTGAAGGAAGACTATGAGATAAGTCACTTGGAGCAAAATTGTGTTAAAAGGAGTGTTGACTAGAAGAAGGACATTGTGATGTAGTAGGAACAGTAGCCAAGGAAGCATAAGGAAACACCGCCTCATTGAAAACAACATCCTTTGAAATATAAAGTTTTCCCTCCTTAGAAATACACTTATTATGAGCATTGTAAGGTCTTAACAGTGGATAACAGGCACATCTAAAGAATTTAAGAAAAGAATAGTCAGGGTTGGTTTTAAACAAAAGAAAATGAGGAGATTGATTATTGAGAGTGGGAGTGGGAAGTCTACTAATGAGATACACTGCAGTGGTGAAAGCATATTCCCAATAGGACAATGGTAAGTGAGCATGTGCTAGCAAAGCTAAGCCAGTTTCTACAATATGCCTATATTTTCTTTCAACAGTGCCTTCTTGGTGATAAGTATGAGGACAAGACACTTTATGGTTGATCCCTAATGATGTAAGATATGAAGTGAAAGGTCTAAATTCCCTATCCCATTCACTTTGTACAGCTTTGACTGTTTCTTGATACTGTGTGTATAAGCTTTAGGAAATGTTGGAAAACATTGAGAGTGACTGACTTTTGTTTAAGTAGATAAAGCCATGTGTGTCTAGTATGTGCATCCACTATGGAAAGGTAATATGTGAAACCTGATTCAGAGTGCATAGGAGATGGTCCCCATAAATCCACATACAATAGATCAAATGACTCAGCATACACATTAGTAGATGACACTGAATAAATTTTATGAGCCTTTGCATAACAACAAGTAGAACAGAAGTCTGCACTAGTTTTATTCACATGGGGCATCTTACAATGAGTCAAAACATTATGAACTATAGCCTCATGGGCATGACCTAGCTTATAATGCCACAACAAAAAGGAACTAGACTTATTACAATTTGAAGTAGAAACTAGAACTGAAGCATTAGAAGCATGAGATACATTTGATGAGGCAGACAAAGACTTGGGAATGAGATTTGGAAATGCATAGAGACACTCTGAAGTGAGAGACCCTTGAAGCAAAACCTTATCAGTACCCTGTGATTTGACAGGACACAAATTAGGATGAAACTCAAAATAACAAGAGTTGTCTTTAGCAAACTGTGAAACACTCATCAAGTTTTTAGTAGTAGTGGGTACAAGTAGAAGATTTTGCAAGGATAAAGAAATAGCATGATGACTAGAAGACTAAAAATAAGTGTTACCACTACCAGTAATGGAAGCCTTAGTGCCATTACCCATATAGATATGAGCTGGTCCAAATTGTTCAGTAGGTTCATGTAGTAATGAAGGATCTGATGTAAGGTGATTCGTGGTATCAGAGTCAGGATACCACATTGATGCCTTAGAGTCCTGATGTGCAGAATTGACATTCATAGCATAGCCTTGATGTTGATTTGGATGATACGAACTGCCATGAGGCATAAAAGAGGGTCCTATGTTGTGTGGAAGAGAGTTTGCAACATTGTAAGAATATGGATGTGTAGCATGAGCAGGTGTATGATAGCCATAGTTTCTTAACATAGAACCAGGAGATGGACCACCAAATTGATCAGTATAAGAAGGAAAGTCATGGTGAGGTGATGAACCATAGTTTGTAGGATAATTCCCATGGGTGCATAATAGCACCAAGACACATCATGTTCTGGTTTTCTGCAATAGTCACAAAAATAGTTCCCATGTGCATAAAAACATCCAGAACCACCACGTCTTCCAGCTCGTCTTCCCGGACATCCTCCACGAGTATGAGGAGAAAAGCTAGGTTAAAAACCACCAAATTGTCGTGTAGAAGGAGTTTGAAAATGTCCTGGATGATGATGAGAAGTAGGTAGAGGCATGGTGACAGAATGAGGAGACTGTGGAGGTGGAGAATGAGCAGCAACATTGGCTGAAAGAGCATCAGAGACAGATTTGTGCTTGTTTTTGTTTAATCTTGATTCAAAAGTCAGTAGGAATTGTTCTAATCCATTAATAGAAGGAGGATGAATCTGACTCTCAATTGAGGTGATAAC
This sequence comes from Lupinus albus, assembly GCA_009771035.1. Classification (NCBI taxonomy): domain Eukaryota; kingdom Viridiplantae; phylum Streptophyta; class Magnoliopsida; order Fabales; family Fabaceae; genus Lupinus; species Lupinus albus. The sequence goes on along the minus strand of CM020021.1, from coordinate 6,220,419 downwards.
ATGATGAAATTCCTCATTTAAACCATCAAGTATACAATCCACATGTTCTTCAAGAGTTATTGGTGTTCTAATTGAAATTAGTGAATCAGTGAGAGTTTTTACCTTGGAAAAGAAATCAGAAATGTTCAATGATCCTTGTGAGAGAGACCTAAGTTGAGAACGTAAATGACGACTCTTAGCTTTGGTGTGAGAGTTACAAAAGGCATGTAACTCACTCCATAACTGCCAAGAGTGAATACATCCTACAACACGTGGATGTAGGGTTTCAGAAATTGAATTGAGGATCCAAGAGTACACTGCTTGGTCCTGTTCCTCCCAACTGGTGTATCCAGGATTAACATGATTGAATTCACAATCCAAATCAGTAAGAAAACGAGGAGGAAGATCAGAAAATTGCACAAAACGAAGAGCTCTATTCGATTTCAACACAGCAAGCATGAATTGGCTCCATGTGAGATAGTTTTGCTCCGTCAATTTCACAATCGGTACTTGCAGAGAAAGAGAAAACAAATGTGCACGAAGAGGCGCACCAGCAGCGGAAGAAACCCTAGGTGATGTAGCTTCTGTTGGAGGATCGTTAATGGTGGTTGCCATTGTTGGAGATGATACCATGTAAAAGGAAGAAGAAATAGGAAGGCAAAGAAGATAGAAAACTAAAACTGAATTTGGTAACTGAATTTTCTAATTTGTTATTATGAAAAACTTACTACAATGATGAGTAACTCATCCATATTTATAGTGGATGAGTACTTTAAAACCAATAAGCTGAATTCTAAAATATCTAGGGGCATAATTGTCAAATACTCTAATATCTCTAGACGCCTAAACTACTATAAGAATTTTATGAAATAGAAAAAAACATAACACACAATCAATTAAAGAGAAAAGAGAAACATAATATTCAATCTACCAAGTGGAATTGTAGAGAGAAAAAAGACAAAGCATGTGTATTGCATGGAGAAAGAAAACGAAATATATATGCATAATGATGATCAAGGACTGAACAACATGGATAATATTCCTATTTGTGGGGAATAAGCAATGAGTTCTTGTGACAATGTGATTTTCATTTTGTATCTAATGATATCTAAGAATCATATTCCTTCTTTGGAATCTCAAAACAACAATATATGATTATTATGTTTTATTAATTTTATGCGCATATTTCATATGTGTATCTCAAACTATCGTCTCCGATATTTTTAAGAATATGTGTAATATGTTTATCGACATATCAAACCATAGGTAGGAACATAAGCTTCCAACTAGTTTAGTTGTTACTTGGGTCGCGGCGCAACCGCATTGGACCACATTTGAGTTGCCGTATCGTATTTAGAAATATTTTTTTAATTACAAAATAATTCATACTGCAACGGTCGCAATGACCGCAATCACATTAACGACAACTATGACCGCAATCATAACCGTAACTGCAATTTAAAACACTAGTTACCGGTGACAAACAACTTAGTCTAGTCTCCTCAAATTAAATTTCTAGCTCTATTAAATTTGACTGATCTCTTCTATAGTCCAGTTTAATTACAAATTACATTCATACTCAACTCAAGTAAGTTTTATAAACACGCATATTGATAAATGACATTACACTACTTGTTCATCTTTTCCAAACAGTAAACATCAACCAACTAAGAAATTAAACAAGCATACCGAAAGCTGATTGGTCGAGATATCAAGCACCACCAAGCCAGGAATCCGGCCAAACGCCTCCGGCAGAAACCTCAATCCTCGGCCAGAAAGATTCACTCTTTCCATTCCATTCCCATATGCCTCATTAAGTATCCCCACAACCTCTTCATCCACCTCTTCATCACCATCACCATCACCGGCATCTCCGCCATCACCTCCACCATCTTCCACATCCTCAGCAGACTCATAAATCTTCACCAACCGCTTCTCCGCTTCCCTAAGAAGCTTCTCATACGCATCATGCATCTCATCCAGCTGCACCACGGCCTTGTAAACACGCTTCTCTTTCTCAGCCAATTCCCTGCACTCCCTCTCCTTCTCGGCCTGGTGGGCCCGCCACGCGTGGATGTCGATCTCAGCAGGCCGAGGCAGCAAGACAATCTCTTCCAGCTGTGATGACAGCTGGGCTTCAATTTCCCCGATCCTGGCCCGGGAATCGTCCACGTCTTCGTGGTTGGGCCGGGATCCGAGAAGGTCGAGAACTATTCGGGTCTGAGAGACGTCAGATATTGCACGGGTCATGGAGGCAAGGAGTTTGGGGTCGGTAAGGTTGGGCATTTGGCCAACGATATGAGGTTGATCGGAGGAGGGTGGAGCGAGTGGTTGTTCGACGTCGACTTGGTTTGACTCCAACGCGGTGGAGGTGGAGGTGGTGGTGGTGGTGGTTCGGCCGGTTAAGGAAGGGAGGCGAGACATGACGTAAGAGACAATGGGGAAGTTGGATCCTGGGTTGGGATTCATGGTAATAGGAAAAGAGAATTGGGGTTTGTGAAATGTGAAATGTGAAATGTGAAATGTGAAAAGTGAAAAGTGAAAATGTGAAGGTGATGGAGATAATAAATTGTTTTATAATGAATGAATTGGTGTTGAGAAAATGGGTTTGGTTTTAGTTTTAGGAGTGGAAATTGGATTACTCGCGTTGATGGCAAGCGAAGTGTGTAAAGGTGGGTTTGGACTAAGTGCGACTTAATTATGACAATTTTAATTATGTTTTGACTTTTTGATGAGTTTTATATAAGAAATATATATATATATTATTTGTTGTAGAGAAATTGTAATAGTTTAGATTACCATTTGCAATTTTGATGAGTTTTAATGCATGATAATAAATGAAAATCATTTTCTACTATAATTAATGTGGTTTTTAAGGAGGTTTTTTAAAACCCATAAATAAGTAACTTCAACTTCTTTTTAAATATGGCTATATTTTATTATTATAAGTTATTCTACTAATTATATTTAATTTCATGTATTTTCCCCAAAGATAACGTCTATTTCTAATGTTGTTTTGATATTAATTTTATGTTACATTTCTCATGCAAACAATTTTACTGAATTGAGTCTATATAAATATGTATAAATATTTGTTGGAACAATTATTTTCTAGAACGTGTGTAAAAAGTAATCTTGTGAAACTCGAACCGGACGTCAAGCCAGAAGAGATTTTATATTAAGTCTAACCGATTTAAACAGATAAATCGTTCGGTCGGACCAGAAAATTTTAAATATAATTAATAATTTTTATATATAAATGTACAATTTTATATAATTAATAATTTTATATAAGTATATTAAAGTAACATCTCTCTATCTTTTTTGGGCCGAAATAAAACAAAATATTAGAGTAGTGTTCAATTTTTTTAAAATTTTCAATGAACCGTCCGATTTATTTCCCGGGTTATTCCGGTTTATCTCCAGTTCAAAGCAGTCCAACTACTTATTCGGTTAAGACTACGAAACAGAGCCGTTTTCAAATCTGGTCAGCGATCGAACTGGTCGGACCGGACCGAATTCTTTCGGACTTTGAGGCACATTAAAATCGAATTTAAATAGAATAGAATATTATATTCTCTATTAATATATTAGAATATGTTACCGGTCCAGTTATCACAACAATCGTAAAAAGAGTTTGTCATGTAAGAGAACATAGAACATAGATTATGGAGGATAATAAATGATGGTTAGTCTACCTTACAAAGCAAACATAGGAATTAAGATAGCTACTTGGGTATGGATGGAAAAGTATTGGGTAGGGAAGGATTTGTGTCCTTTGTTAAAATAAGTGTAATAGCCCCCCTTGCATTTAGGATAGAGAAATTAATAACTGTAGACAGATAGATGAAATATCAGAAAGCACATTGACTTTATTGAAAAATATGTCATTTATTGCATTTTTTTAAATTGTGTGACTGAATAGGAATGTGAGACCAAAATAACGTTCACAACATTGTAAACTTTAATAAGAGTATTATTTACCAAATCTTCATATTAGTTTTTTTACACACAAAAAAAATATTATAAGATAATATTTTATTAATTAATGATTAGTTATAAAAGAATTTAGTAAGAATATATAACATTATCATTTTTTAATTAGTATAATATTTATGCATTGACAATGTAAAAATTTATACACAATTAGTGCACCATCCATCATACATTTATATTATTTTTATTTAAGAGTCAATTATGATAAAATAGGAATAATGGAAGATACAGTTACGTGTATTAAACAATCAAATTAATATTTTACTACACCCTTATGACTCTCAAAAAGTAGGGATGACAAAAAACTCAACCCATAAATATCCATTAAAATCACAATAATGGTTTTATGATATCTGTCATGTGGGTACCCAAATAATTATATACTTATTTTTAATTAAATATTTCATATTTTTTAATATTATATATTATTTATTATTATTTCAAAATAAATTATACTTATTATTATCTAATAAAATAGTATAAGTTGGACACGGAGTACCTATGTCCGTCCTGGCCCATTGTCATCCTCAAAAATTTCTTCAACTTATCTAATACTTTTTATTTACACATTTTCTTGTCACTTGATTCACTTATTTACTCATAATTACTTAAAAGATTAATTATTTGTAAAATTTGTATATTCATAAAAATAATACTAAATTAATAATAATGAATTTCTTTTATTCATGTGCTTCTTTTAAAATGTTGGATGTTATATCTTTATTATTTGATTTTAAATTTTATATACTAATATTACTCTATTGCCCTTTTAACTCTGGAATTTAGTTATTCTTTATTTCTCAATCAATTTATATTTTAATGACAATTTCTTCTGTCTATTAACTCCGGCTAACATACATTGTTGCATTAATAGTGCAATTGTTATTATTGTGAGTTTGATGTTAGCAATTTTCTTGGTTGCCTATTAGTAATTTAACATTATCTTTGTGCAATAATAACTAATTAATGAAGTTTAAAGGATAATTAAAAAGAACAAATAATTTATAATACAATGAAATGGGAGTTCTATTCAATTTCCCAAAAAAAATAACACTTATTAAATTGTTTGTCATTCCTCAGCAAACTCCTCTTTGATACCACCAATTACTAGTATGCATAGATACTCATTGCAAGGTGCAGTGCAAATGCATGACCCATGCATTAGCAATACAAGTGCGACGTACATTGGTGCCCAATTTTGTTGTCAGCATATTTTTGGTATAAATATTGACAGAAATTATTTTCTAACAATATATTAATAGCCTTTTACAGTATGATATTGATATTGTTTTTAAAATAATAGCATTTAGAATTGGCTAAGTGTTAATTTGAAAACATTTAAGTTCAGAATTTACGTTAAGTAGTTAGCACTAAAGATCAAGGGCCTCCAGTTAGTAATCCTATTTCAAATGTAGCTCCACTTTGTTTTGTTGTATAAATAAAAGAGCATAAAGGATGAAACCTCTCTAGAACATGAAAATAATAGATGATCTACCAACAAGGCGTTGATCTACTGATACAAAGTCTCACTAGATCCCCAGGATGACCAAAAAGTAAATGATTCAATTTTTAGGAGCGACATTTGTTGGGAATGGCAGTCACGCACCCCGAAAGGGATTAGTTCCTTACCCAAAAGATGAGTGGATACTCTTGGTGGTACCCAAAAAATGATAGATTGGTCTATTCAACAAAGAAAATATGAGGAACCAAAATGTCTCCCTTCACCATAATAACAAACCAGTAGTGAAGCCAAGAAACCATTAAGATTCCACAAAGTTTAATTGACTGTGTAACACAAGGATTCAACCTGCTAAATAAGATGAGTATTTGTCTGTGTATATCCTACACTTTGGCCTTAATCCAAAAGGTTGGAACACTGATTTTGAACACAAAGGGTGAAAAAATAAACGGAAGGATAATGGAGATCCATTTCCAATACAGTGCAAAACAAAATATCAGCACCAGAATGCTGGTGTTTGGTTGAATAATTATACAACTCTAGCAACAATTAACATGGACAATAAATTAAAACAAGATCTTATATACTACATAACCTGGATATGTTCAAACTAGCATGTCCATTTGTTAGCAACTAGAATCATGAGTTATGCCTACATGCGTGCTTCACGGAAACAGCAAAGGGTTACAAGCATCCTCCACTACACTTCATTTCCTGGCCTGCCACATATTACATTGCGTTAATTGATTTCTACATACATACTCTGTACATGAAATGCGACAATCATAAACAACTTTCATCGGCTACAAATTCTGCTCCTGAGTTTCTTTCAACTTCGAATGATATCAGGAAACTTAGGGCACATATTACTGATGGTGATTTCCCTGCATTTCATGCACTGTCTATAGGATGCAAACATGCATCAAAGATTAAAGCTTAACAATTTATGGCTACTAGTAAATCCACTCATGCAATATTGCACTACACTATTTATATCTTAAAAGGTAAACTATGGAAGACAGCTGAAACACTGTCACGGAGTATCACATTCTGCTATTTGTTTTATGTTTGTGCCACTCAAAATCCTTTCAGTTCATTTTCCATTAAACAAAAATGCAAAATCTAAAAGGACGATGAGAGAGTGAGGATTGGTGGAATGATAAGGCTATTGTCTTATGAAGGTCACAGATTCAATTCTAGAAACAACTTCTAAATGGTGCATACAGTTACCATCCCCAAACCCACGGCATTGAAACCTCATGTATTGGACATCAAAATAATCAGAAAACCCAGTTTTTCAAATTTAGGTGATTACCGTACACAGTAAGATTTTAAAATCAGTCCAATTATACCTAATCATCTAAATGACATAAAACAATAGACAATCATCAGAAGCCCTTTTTTCACAATGTCATAAATTATAGGCAAAATGAAGTCGGGCTGCAAGCTCATGAGGTCAGAGCTATGGATTACAGCTCATTCTGATCAATGACCATCATATGTTAAAATGACAATTTAATCACTACTACAATAAACCCCAGCATCTAGTGTCTCATAATGATATAATAAGTTGTGTTAGCATCAGTGTTGTCAATAGCGGATGACAACTGGTTTGCTAAAATTCCGCAATCTTGGCATTGCGGATGGCGTTGCAGGCAAACAGTGGATCTCATCATGATGGTTGACAAAAAATAATTTAAAATATATATATATATAGAAATAAAATAAAAAATACATATAAAATGATATAATAAATATAAAAAGGACGACCTAGTGCACGAGACTTCCTTAGTCCAACCTAGTGGGGTTTGGGAGGGTAGATGCATGCAACTTTACCCTCAATAATTCATATCTTTAATAAAATGATAAATAAAAATAATATAGTACTACCTTTGTTCCTATATATATGTCCATTTTGAAGAAAACATTTTGCTATTTATTTGCCTGGTTTAGAACTTCAGTAGTGCATTAATTTTTATTTTCCATATTTACCCTCAGTGAATAATTCCTTGATTCACGTTAGCTGAAAACAATTGATGATCACAGAGAGAAGTGATATATAATAAAAAAGCACAATAAATGTCATGTAAATCAACAAAATCATTACATTTCTCAAGGGATGTATTTTTTGAGATGAGACGGATAAACAGGATGTAGGTAGTACACATAGAAATAATATAAGACACATCAAATATTACTGAAGCAGTATTTGAAGAACTAGGTTAAAACAGAGAAAATGAAGTTGAAACTAAGCAGATACGAAATTGAGATGAAGCAACTGTAGAGAAAGAAAATGAAGAAACTCCATAGAACAAAGCAGACGAATGAAATCTTGCCATAAGAACAAGAGAGGTGAATCAGACGAACAAGAGAGGGGCTCAATTTTTTGAAGCAAAGAGAGGTTCGTTAAATTTAGGGTTTAAAATATTTGGGTAAACCCCAAATTCTCGCTTAAAAAACTCAAAAACTCATAAAAAAAACCAGCAAAAGCCCATTAGCAACACCATATCCGCCATTTCCACCACGCAGCACCACCGCCATGGCAGTCCCAATTCAACAAGTGGTGGACACCATCATTTAACGGGTTTTTCAAACAGGCAATAACTTTCTGCCTATAACTGCCACCGCTTTAAACATGGCCACCATTCGATAACACTGCCTAGAATAACGTCATAAATTTTCCTATAAGCTTAATTGTTAGCAGATAGAGATGTATATATTGTTTGTTTCTATACAGTATCCATTCCTTCAACCTAAATATCAGACTCATAGCAAAGTGGGAGTAAAAGTTCAAGTTAAGCCATAAGCCTGACCATTAATATTTATCTAGGCTTGAGTTGGTAAGTTGATGAGCCAAACCAAGAAACGCTAATTTTCTAATTTCTGCAATTCAACACTATTTTCTGATTTCTGCCATGGACAGTTCGGATTTTGTTGTAACACATTTATGTTGAAACAGAAACATAAATTCACAAAATACAAGACCAGTTTTATTCATACCTTCAAACGAGGAGATCGATGAATAGATGATGCAGATCCAGGAGATAGAACTGATGAGCTTACCCTTCTTCGACTGTTTTTATTCCTGGGTTCACCTTGATGCTCATTTTCCTTGGTTGGAGAATAGCTTCTAATGGTAGATATTGATAAAACTGGAGCAGAATCAGAGATCAGGGATGATTCTTGCTGTTCATTTTCTGTCATAGATAAACTCTCTCATTAGAAGTAATTATGGAAACTAACACCAATAACAAAACCCCATTTTTATAAATGTTCATTGATCTGGTGCTGGTCAAGGGAGAAGGCCTAAGAGTAGAGAAACAACCAACCAGCTTTTAATATATTTATAAATTAAACACAACGATAAAAAAAAACCTTTGGTAAATAAGAAAGCTATTCAAAAAATTATCAAAATTTCCACAATACGTATCACTATTTAATACATTAATTTTCCTTAGTTGATGAAAAAATAACTCGTGATAATAATTTGAAATATTTTAAAGGGTAGAACTAATAATTATGAAACAAACTATGCAGCAAACCAAATTGCTTCCTATTATACTGTCAAGGATGCAACTATGCTTAATGGCAGCCACATCTGACACCTAAGCCTTGAATGGGAGCCAGGCGCAGGAATACACCAGTTAAGCCAGGACACTGGCATTTGTAAAAATGTTGCATGCGTTAAATTTAAAAAAAAAACAAGTTCAGCTCCAACACAACTGTGATATTATGAATTACAAATATTGTTTCTTTATTTTTCAATTTATATGCATATATATGTTGTATGCATGCCCTAAAAAACTTAGAATTTGATGTGTCAGTTTTTACTTATGCTTGTGTGTGTGATATGTCACATGTCTGTGACAGCATCTATGGAACCTGCCACAAATTTCAACTTGATTGCATTGGGTAAAGTTTGCCACTTCGACAGAAAACCAGCTAGTTCAGCCATGGTTAACAGTAATCATGTTTTCAAATAATAATCAGACAGGACAATGGCCCACTTAAGCTCCTGATGAATATAATCATCTAAAAGAGCTATAGTTGACTAGTTGTTACTTGTACAGTTTTACCTTGTGCCACTGCTTCTTGGAACCTTTTCCTCATTATTCTGACAAATTTAAATAGCCCATTTGTCTTGTTTAATTCATGGACCAACTTGTTGGTGCCTTTAAGAGATGGTTCACAATTTAACACTGAAATGCAAATGACAAAATTCAGATTTCATTAACTATACTACTTTACTTTTAAAACTATTTATAAAAAATGGAAATATATATATATGTATGTACAAATATAATGCTTACATGTGTATGTGTCATCTTCATGACGGATGGTAAAAAAGTACTCCTCATTTGGGTTGTTCGCATTGACATTCTTGAAGGTGAACTTTACCCCTGAAGCAGAAAACCCAGTAAGTATATCATTTTGAAGAGAAAAATTCATGGACAACAAAGATTAACTTCAATTACCGTGTCCACCTTCAACATGAAAACCAAGGACCCTATTGTACCAAGAAATTGTCTCCTGTGTTTCATCTTCATGCTCAATGCTTCCACTTGAGTTTTCTTCAGATGCTGCCAAAACTTTTTTATGGAAGAAAAAAGAGGGGGAACGGGAGAGGAGCTTAGAACAGTTCATAATATTTCTCAATACACAAATTCAAATTCAGTAAGTAGAACAACGCAGATTGAGGAAAGTGGAAAAGAGACTAACAGAATTCCAAAATATGTTCCCATATAAACAACTGCTTAGGAACAAAAAATGATATTACAGATTAAATGTTAAAGCCACATACATTAATCACTCTCATGATAGTCCATCGCTTCCAAATAATGTAAAGTAAGCATGGATTCATGTTGAAATAACTAATTAAAACAATATTAGTGTCTACGTATGACAACATGAGTCCTCGGAAAAAAATGTAATTTTAATACTGAAGCAAAATGGAGAATAGCTATCTTAGTGTCTCAACAAACCCAAACAATCAGATGTTTCAGCCTTAAGTAAAGGCAATCTTATCAAATTCCTGCTATCTAGATTATGGCCAAAATTTATTCTAACTTTCTGAAAATACATGACAATCTACATATGGATGCAGGAAATCAGCCATTAAGAAATATATGTCTCACAAGCAAATAAGCATATAGACTTACAATCGACAGCCAATTGCCAACCATGGCAATTCTGGATTGCGACGCTGAAACTAACAATCATTTTTTTCTTAATATAAGTGGTCAAAAAACTAATAAGGCAAGCCGGAAGACGGGAATAATTTTGTGGATCCCACAATATATTGACATAGATCTTCATTCATTTACATACATTTCTATTCTTCTTTATAAAACCAAACAAAGGAAGGAAAACATCACTTGTGTTCTGTTGAATGACACTAAACAAGGGGAGTGATTACTCCTCTACTTTTTCTTCCTTTGCTTTCTTTTCTCTTCTATTTCCTTTCGCTTCTACCATACCAAAGAAAGCATAATTCTCTTTCAAGACCATCTATTCTTGTATATGGAATTTATGGAACAATCCCGTGACTCAACTAGCAATTCATGCAGTATAGCACACAAAACAAAAACGGCCAAGTATTTTCCCACACAATGAGGTTAGGTGTGTGGATCAAACGACATCATAATTTCCTATCATGAATTAGGTCTATAAAATTAAACCCTTCTTAATGGTTTCACCTCTTAATCTCTAACTATCAGACTATCCTTCATCCAATCTACCCTCCTCTCCGAAACCTTTACAGGTTTTCTATACACATTCCTAAACCACCTAAGACGGGGTTTTACCATTTTTTCTACAATAAGTTCAAACAAATAACGAAAAATAAATAATTACCACGCCGCTGTTGAGATACAATTGTGGCATATTCTTCATTTTTCGCTCTAAGCTCCTCGACACTTGTCCTAAAATCTTCAACTCTGCCCTTCACGGAAGCAATAGATTCCGTCAAAGCCATCCGCTTGGCCTCTCCACGAGTCTTGACTGTGTCAATGAAACGACATACAAAACAAAGACATCAATCAAAGAGTTGCAAAAGAAAAAAAAACAAACAAAAAGTTCCTCACTTTTTCAGTTACCAAATCCTAACATAAAATCATTACAATGAATTTATTGAGTACCTACCTCCAAGTGCTTTTACAAAATTATCCTCAGCCTCTCTCAGTTTAGCTTTAAGCTCATCTAATTTAACTGCAAAAAAAAAAGGAAACATAAATTACCGTCAAAACCCTATGTTCGTTATTTTAAGAGGAACGAGTGTTTGTTTGATTGAGTGTAACCTTGAGAATGAGCAGTTTCTTGTGATTTAGGTCGGAGTGAATTGAGGGAATTGGTGAAAGAAGCGGCGAAAGCGTCGATGCTCTGTAGTCGGAGAGGGATATCGGAGTCGCAGATTGAAGATGGAGTATGAATGTCCATCTTCTTTCGAACATCGACAGAGTCGTCTTTAGATCTCTGCATCGCCGTGTGGTGGCGGTGGCGGTGGTGGTGGTTGGGGAGAAAGAAAAGGTGGAGAATTTGAATGAAGGTTTAATTTTAGCCCGCCATTAAGGATTTGTTTTTGTTTTTACTGTGTGGGGGAAATCAGGAAATTGACTACAGGTCTTCTTTCCTCTCACGTCTCAACAAGTCTACCGATTTTATGAATAGATTTAATTACACTCCCACTTCTGGGTTTTAATAAAATTACGTAGATTACCTCTCAATTTTTTAACTCTAAAAAAAATCTGATTTTTGTACATACATTACACAAACTACCTCTACATGTGAAATAAGTATGATTTTTTACATAAAAAAATGATAAGTGTAATGAAGTTAAACAAAATATGATATATTGTGGAAAAAAAATTAAATAGTATACAAGTCAACACATTTCATTATATTTTGTTCCTTATAATATCATATAAAAGTGGTTTAAATCATATATGATTATAATTATTGATTATTTTGTAATGAACCAAAAAATAATGAAAATGTATTGACTCATATACTATTTTCACTTGTCTCTACAATATATCATATTTTAATTAACTTCATTACACTTATCATCATTTTTATGTAAAAATCACATTTTTTTCATATAAAGGGTAATCTGTGTAATGTATATACCAAAATCATGGGTTTTTTTGTATGAGTAAAAAATGGAGGGGTTGTCTATGTAATTTCACTAAAACTTAGGAGGTGTCAGTGTAATTTAAATATTTACCTGAAAAGCATGTAGTTGGTCTTTAGGTATAAGGCCCGTTAGATTATGATGATGGTTCGATTCTTATGATCGACACTTGTAAAATTAAGGTATTACCAATAGTACTAAAAAAAAATCTCAATCTTTTAGACTTAGTCATAAGATGGCAAAAATAACCGATGATACTCGTCAAAATATTCGCAACGGCTACACGCAAAAATAGCTTATGGGTGAGAGTGAATATCATGATATCCGCCAAGCGGATACCTGCGTATAAATTTTTAATTAAATATTTTATATTAACATTATATTTGTCTATTTTATTATTAATTTATAATAAATTTTAGTTATTAGGCTATAATCATAAAATTATCATATTATCAAAATAATAATTATTTTTATATATTAATTATTATACAAATATAATTAATTTGAAACTAGTTGAGTACCCACAGATACCCGCTACCCGTACAGATGCCTATAAATAGTGCGGATATAGTTATAGATATGCAGTACTCGTGCGCTCTGGTCCTCATTACCATCCCTACTTAATGCTTAGAAATTATGTCATAAAAATAAATAAATTATCAAATTTAGTCTTTATTGTAACCTACTTTTTTATTGTTGGTCGGTTTTACGATTTAGAAAAAGGAAGAACAAATTTTGAACATCTTTCAAATTATTTCTCATTGTCCTCATATTTTTAGGCACAAAATGTAGAAAATTTCTTTTTATCTCCAATTTGAAAAATATGATTAATTATATATTAGAAAATATATTATTGTCTCATCGGCTCGTATTAAAATGCATAGAAACTATACCTTGTACTTATTTCATTAATTATTTAATTATAGACAAATTAGTATATTTCTACGGAAATTATATATATTAATTGAAAAGTAATATTTATTTTTTATTAGATGAATTGTTTTAGTTAATTGAAAGAGAGTTAATAAAATATATATAGAATAGATCATGAATTTTCTTCTCGCTTCCGAGGATAGCACATGTACTACTAATAACTACGATCATTTATCAATTCAAAACAAAAAGAAAGATATGACATCACTTGTGACCTTCCTATTAAATTCGCAAATTATTTTTTCATTAATTGTGCAATTAAAAGATAATTTAATTTTTAATTGATAAAATATATTTTGAATGATCAATTGATAGGAGTAACTTTTTGATTAAAAATAATTTTAAAATAATAACCGAAAAATGTTTAATAAAGAGGTTATAGGAGAAGAAACAACTTTTGTTGTGAAACGTCCCTTTGTCCACAGAGATGGTAGAAACAGTACTTATGGTATCAACTTCTTCCCAACTCGGGTCGGGAGGAAGATAGGCATGAGTCGCGATCTCCCTTTTCAGTTATTTAAAATAATATATTCAAAATAATTTTAAAAATATTTAACTATAATATTTTTACTTAATTATTATTTATGAAGTTACTATTATTTATTTTTAAAAATGAATTTATTTAGTTATTATAAATATAAAATAAAAAATTAGAAAAGAAAAGGGAAAAAATGCCCATGCAAGTAATTGCCATATGGTAGCTCATGGTAGGTCAGTGCAAAAAATGTAATGCAGAAACTGGTAGGGCAAGAGTTGTTGAACGTGAGAAATTAGCAATCAAAAATTAAGTTTTCATTAGTACTCTTCAATGTTAGAAAGAGTTGTTGAATTATTGAATTTATATTATTAAATTTAGTGTTTTGGGTTTTGCATTTTTGCCAAATGTTCAAATATAAAAATCATAGATAATACAAGAAACTCATGGGCACTCACTGTATAAGCGGTATCCAAAAATACTCGTGAAAATCCTGCACGCAAGTACCCACATGGATACAGGTAACACTCCCAGACTTTAAAACGGGTAGAGAGTAACTACTACCTATGCTCGTTGTCATCTCTAATTACTAGTTTAGCAAGTGAAAATGTTCAACCAATAAAAATGGAATAAGTCTCATTGTGTGTTTTGTTTAAATTATGATAGTTTTGATTGAGTTTTCAATTTGTAAAGTTGCTTTTGATGGATAGTGCTCACTTTAATATTTTTTAATGATTTTTATTTGTGAAACACCATCATTGTTGATAGAACTATTATAGAGAACAAGAAGAAAAATACAATAATTCACAAGATACTCTCTCATGGTCTAAAGAACAAAATGATAACTATTATTAACTAAAATAGAAATACAAAGTGCATCGGAAAATACAGAATGTTTCTAATTCCCAATGAACTAGTTCCTTATTCCCCACTCCATCAGTTCCATCAAACAAGTAACTTTCCAATTATATCTTAATAAGACTAGATTGCAATGTTATTAAAACCGTACCGGTTATCAAATCGGTCAGGGTACTGATATAGTGGTTCAATAATTAAACCGCATGCCGGTTAAACTGTACATACTTGCTTATATATATATATATATAAACCTATAATAAAAAATTTCAAATAAGTAGATATTCATATTTATAATCCATATTCATAATTTACTTCAAATTCACACAAACAAACAACATTAAGTCTTTAATAAAATCAAAGTCTAAAGTGCAAAACATATATTAATCCAAAATTATCACTTAACAAACGCAAAATACAAATAAATGACCCAAATATCAATCATTGAAATTGAAGAATTGGTGAAGAATTGAAAATTTGAAATTTAAAAAAAAAAATTAATGTACAAACCGACCGGTTTACCGGTTTTCACCGGTTTTGACCAGTTCTATTGCATATGCGATATAACATACGTACTGTACCGGTTAGGAGTCCGGTTCACCGGTTTTCCGGTTAAACCGGCCGGTACGGCATGGTTTTTAAAACAGATTGTCTCTTATTTATAGTAATGGATAAGTGCTCACATAAGAAAGTTCTACACAATGTCTAAGTTTTGCATTTTGAGCAATAAATCAATACATTTGCCTTTACACAATTACACTGCACCTTATGTCCATCTCTTACCTCCACCACATAAGAAAGAGTATCCTCTACTAACAACTGTAGTTTGACAACTAGTTTTTTTTTTTTTGCAATGAAATTATGGGAAGTCCCATAGTCAATTAGTAGCACTAATGGTTTGTTCTTTAACTTGCCACCTATCTTCAAAGACTTTTTAGATGTCAACCCAACCAACGAACATAATGAAAGTTGATGTGAATTGAATCCCTCCACAGCCTAATCTGCAACTTCTTGTTCCTCATCTTCTTTATTCTCTTCAAGTATTAGCATCCTGAATTGTATGTTTTTACATTTGTGTTCCTTGTTGTAGGGTTCATTACAACAAAAACATAAACCATTCTCTCATTTCCCCTCATTTCAACACCAATTAAGTGCTTAAATTCCCTAGAACCGTTCACCACGCTTCCTACTCTAGAATTCTCAGCCTTCTTATCAACAAAAGTCTTAGCTTCTATAGTTACACTCTTACTGTAAGGAGTACTTTTGGAAAATCTACTAAATTTACTATATGAAACACTACTCTTTTTATTCAGAACTAAATTTTTTTGTTCAATCATAATTTATTTCCAAATAACTTCTGAAAGAGTGTGAAGTTCATATAATCTCACCCAACTTATATCTCCTCTGTGAACACCCAATTTTGTCCGGCCTATTTTTACCAAATAAAAGTTACAAAGAATTCGAAGCAACAAAAAGTCAATTAAACAATCCATTGGAAATTACAAAAAAAAGGGAGTAACCATCAAGGTGGAAAAGGGATTGATAACATGGCTGATGCCACAATTGCTACTAAGTAATATACACTGTAAATCAAGTCCTATGGACGTCATTAGTTCTACTTCAATACTTTAAAAAGGTGATTTCATATGAAATTCACTAAATTACATGGATCCACTTTGTCTTTAGTATGGTCCGTAGGGGTTGCATTGGACAACAAAATGAATGCCCAAAACAGTAATAGTGTTTTCGTGCTTCCATTAAAAGTTGTTTCAAATAAAAATAATAAAGTATGAGTCCCTTGTACATTGGAATAAATGTGAGCTTTGTTACTACAAGTAATCCTAAGAGTCTTGGATTGAATGTTGAGAAATTGTCTTCCGTTGTGAGAGGCAAGATGACTACTCTAAGAGTAGACAGTGGCAGTAGCAAAGGAGATGGATAAAGGGCGCAAATCTTTGACCTAGGTGCAAACGAATGCAGTCTCTGAATGCCCTGCAGAGGAGTTAGACAAGTCAAAAAATCATATAAAAGAGTTGAGATCATCAAGGAGGTAGTCAAGACCATAGCAGGACCCTAATGCAATCTCTAACCCGTAAAATCAAATCACTAGAATTCGAGAAGTATGACGTAAGTATAAAGAAATACCGAGTTGAAAAGCCTTGATTGACCTCCTATTCTTAAAGACTGAGAACCCTGCATGCTGATGGTTGAGGCTGTACAAGGGTATCTACTATAGTCCTTCACATCCTAGGCCATTGACACCACCGCCGTGGAGAAGCGGAAAACACCTTTCAGAGCATCTATCTATGTGTGAAAAGCCAAGAGACATTGCATGGGAGAGCCCAAAACTGTTGATAGAAGCCACAATGACAGGAATAACCTTCAAGCTTATAGTGTCGGGGCAAGTGAATCTTTGAAGAACGAAGCAAATGAGACTTCTGAGACCACCTGGTTAGACATCACAAAAGCTTCAAAAAAAGTATACTACGAGGTTGGATCAATGACTCAAAGCTAAAAGACGGAGATTATTACCCTTAAGAGAAGAACAGAGCAGCCTCCTTCCTGCCCTATGGCATCTGAGGTTACCCCAGGAGTTGATGTTTGAAAGTAACTCACGTATGAAAGCCCTGCAATTGATAACAGCTGCAGGATATTAGTGACATTGAAAAGATTCAATTGTTATGGAAAAGCAAAAGGCCCATAGTGATTAACCCATCAGCCTTAACTTCATAAGCTGTCACAATTGCACAATAATGGCCAAAAATACTATAAATGATTGGCAAGGAAATCAGAAACAGTAAACAATAAGATATCAAGAGCCATCATGGAATTAATCATAGGAAAGAAGATATTCAGCCTTAAGGCATCAGTGAGTAGAAATGATGAAATGCAAATAAATTTCAGTTACAAAACCAATATAAATGTCAATATTGATGGGCAGTTTTGAGAGAATAATCAGGGAAAGAAAGGTCCAATAACGTATCATTGAATTGGCAACTTGGAAGGTTTTCAAAAGGCTTTTCCATATGCCATAAGCATGTATAAAAGGAGGAGGCATATACATAATCTTCACTAGAGAACGCTCATTACAATAACATAACCCGCACCACAAGCCAATATCACACATACACATAAACCCCCAACCACATTCAAATCACCTACAATAATCAGAAAAGGCAATAAGCTTTAGTTTTCTCAAGTAAACGACCGCATACACAACCTCTTCTTATTACGACTATCATCAGTCTAGCATCAAACAGGGAGTCATTGCCAAATACAAGGTACATATATAGGTTTGGCACTCACTATGTTCGCGTAATTACAGATATGGAATCACGTTTTAACCATCACATATCTGTATTCATAATAATCAATCAAAAAGCATTCAAATTTCAAATCATAAAAAGCATATGTTTCTGTTGGTTGTTAATCACCGTCTAATTTTTCCTATTTAGTGTATGTAAATGCTTACCGAAATGCCGAAATATGAGTATCTATTTCAATGCTAAAATAGCACCTGGAACTTGACTATTCTTAGCGTAATACTATAAGAAATATCATAGCACAAAAACAGGTTGTCTAAGCATGTTGAGGGAATCTGAATCCTATGTATTAAGTAATAAGAGTGAAAGTGTTTGAAAAAGCAAGAGATTAGGGGAATAGAAAACGAAGAATACGGAGACAAAAGGAGGATTAGGAGTCTATCCTTATTCGCTGCCATCGAAGCTACTAGGTCATCGAAACCGAAGAGAAAGAGAAGTTCCCTTCGATCCGGTCCTCCATGTGCACGAAATGGAGCCATCTTATTTGCCGCCGAGAAAAGCTCCGAAACCATACTCATGTCATTGCCGCCGTCGCCGGAGATAAAAACCAGCAAGCTCTTCCTTCTTCTCCCCTTCGTGTTCTCCCTTCTCTCATCTTCTCACTCTCTTTTTTCCCAAATCCTCCATCACAAAAATTAAGAGAATGGAACCTAACCCCTCCCCCTTTCACTCACGTTCTCTTTTCTGGGCTCAGCCCAAAGCATACATCTTTATTTATTTTCGTTTTTGTTTGATTTCCTTTTATTTATTTGTCCTTTGGTCCTCATTTGTTTATATATACATGGCAACTAATGAGTTATTCATTTCTAGCGGCAATAGTACCATCAAATAACGTACACTATATCCATTTAATATGCCAAAATATTTCAAAAATAATCATTATTTATTCAAATGAATTTAAATGGAATTTTTATAGCAAGGTTATGGCCCGTGTTGTCTCTAAATTCTCTGAAAATGGGAAGGAGGTCTACGACCAGTGCCGTCTCTAAACTATTAATTCCATATCAAATATTTCAAAAATAATCATTATTTATTCAAATGAATTTAAATGGAATTTTTATAGCAAGGTTATGGCCCGTGTTGTCTCTAAATTCTCTGAAAATGGGAAGGAGGTCTACGACTAGTGCCGTCTCTAAACTATTAATTCCATATCAAATATTTCAAAAACAATCATTATTTATTCAAGTGATTTTAAACGGAGTTTATAGCAAGGTTATGGCCCGTGTTGTCTCTAAATTCTCTGAAAATGGGAAGGAGGTCTACGACTAGTGCCGTTTCTAAATTATTAACTCCATATCAAATATTTCAAAAATAATCATTATTTATTCAAGTGATTTTAAACAGAATTTATAGTAAGGTTATGGTCCGTGTTGTCTCTAAATTCTCTGAAAATGGGAAGGAGGTCTACGACCAGTGCCGTCTCTGAACTATTAATTCCATATCAAAAATGTTTTAGTAAAAACTTATTTTTTTACTCAATCAAATCGATACCTTCAAATCAACGAAATCAACCAATTAATTTTCAAACCAGAACTACGTAGCCTTGATTTCCCTATTGCAGCTAGGGATACATAGGAGCAAGTTGAATTCTTGTCAGGCACAACAATAAAAAATAAAACATTTTGTTTTTTATTTACTTAATTTTAATAAATAATTTTAAGGGTATAAAAGTCCATGTTATTAGCGAGGGTACCGTTTTAATACGGGCGGACGGGGTGCTAATACCTTCCTCGATCCGTAATCGACTCCCGAGCTCAGAATCTCTGATTAAGGACCAAATTATCCTAATTGGGCATGTTTAGAGTTTTCTACGTTTTAACCGCAAAAAACGTAGTGGCGACTCCAAATCAATTGGAAGAGGTAGAAATCGAGTTCGCCTCTCCCTAAGTCGCAAGGCCGATCTTCCAACCGAAAATCGGGTCGCGACAGCTGGCGACTCCACTGGGGACTCACCCATAAGAGAGTCAGGCCTAGAGCCGTTAAATACATGGACGTAATACCCTTTTGTTTTCCTACTTTTTTTTATGTGTTGTTTAGATTAAAAAACAATTATTATATGTGATATTCCTTTGATCCCTTATCTGTGTTAATTGTTGATTTGCAGTTTTTAAGGGGGGTTTATTTTACTTGCAGTATAAGGTTTGTATGCTTCCTCACACACTCCTACAGCACACTCGAGTGACACACACATATGCCCTATACCCGGGTATTAGAGATTAGGATTTTTGGAAAAAAGGGGCATATGCCTTGTGGGTGCTGGCCTCGTGCCAAATCTTACATTGGCAGAATGAACCACCCAGATTGTTCCCGGTATTATGAGTTAGCGACTTAGGGAGCTCGTCCCCTTTCGTTTCTAACTTGTAATATTCGGTTTTCCTTTCTTTCGAGATTGGAGGCAATCCGGCGACATAAAAATTCGTGACCTTTTTATCGAGTCCACTTTAATTAACATCTAGTACCTTGCCATAGGGTCTGACCATAGATGTTCCCAGAACCTTTTAGGGCATACCTGATATAAGACACAGGAAGCAGACAATTTATGTTCATTTGTCATCATGCATCATAGAAAAGGGACTTACCCTCCCTAAGTTAGATGAGTTCGTTATCTACGCCTAGGTGATATGAGGATGTCACATGGTGGTTTACATTTATTTCATACCCAACAATGGGATCCACGCCCTAGGGTCAGTTAACATGTCATGATTATTATCTTCATTAAACAATTTCATACCACAATCTAAGGCAGCAGTGCCTGATCCTAGATTATCATCATACCCTTTAATGGGCTCGACGCCCTAGGGATAAAATGTTTATTCATGCATAAAATTTTTATTCCTCATACTTAGGGTCCACCACCCTAAGAGATCATGCATCATACATATCATATGTTTATTGCCCACTTTATTATTTAACACTTTTCCTTTATGGCTGCATTTTTATAACCAGGTTTTTGATCAGAGGAAGGACTTTGATATAGTAAGACATGGCGACTGGTTCAGAAGTTGTGGGTTTTAACGGTGCTCCTTCATTCAAAAAAGGAGTCAGAGCTGAGGTACAAGTTATAGATGTGCAATATTTGATCGACCTAGTTCCCAAGATCCCCAAAGACGTACAAGAGCAGTTCGAAAAAGAATATGGTAGACTGATAGACCTTATCCTCATCACAGTCAACACTAAGGCGCTAAAGGCAATGAATGCAATGATCCAGTACTGGAACCCCACTCTGAGCGTTTTCGATTTTCCCAATCTAGATGCGTCCCCAACTATTGAAGAGTATGAAGTCCTTCTCGATATTGGAAAGTCAGGCAGACTCAAGGTGTACCAATTCACTGACCACCAGAACGTCACTGAAAGTCTCATAGAGGAACTCATCGGGACTAGACCGGAGCCGTTTGATATAATAAAGCAAGGAGAAATTTATGGGTTGAAGACTGCCTTCTTAAAAAAAACACCTTATCAAAACAATAGAACAAGGGGATTGGGTATTGTTTAAACCAACTTTTGCATTGGCGATATATGGTGTGGTCTTGTTTCCTTTCGTCTATGACATGGTGGATCAAGCTGCAATTGATGTCTTCACCAAGTTCAAGAAATTCCTAGTTAACCCTGTTCCAGCTGTCCTGGCGGAAACGTTGCTATCTTTTCAGATGTGTCATGAAAGAGGCGTACACAAGGTTCGATGTTGCATCCAACTGTTATATGTGTGGATGATGACCAGATTCAAGCATCACCAATACCCTGACTGGAGTCGATACCCCTTGCGCAGATTCAGGAAAATTGCAATCAATCCCATGCAGTTGTCGGATTGGAAGAAGATCTTCGTCGAGATCACTTCTAGAAACTTTGGGACAAAATGTGGCTTATATGATAGGCATCCAGAAATCATGTACTCCTGTGGTGACTTTACAAACATGATGTTGATGGGTCCTCGAGGATGTATCACCTTTAACCCAGCTTTGATACTTGGTCAGCTAAAATGGGGGATGATGCCCGTTTCTTCGGAACTACTGCAAGGGTCTATGGTCTGGTATAAAGATGGTGAAACCAGTAAGGAAACCCTCATCTTGATAAGAAACGCTCTGAAAAGGATACGCCTATATGAGAAGAAAGAATTAGGGGAACACCAATCTTACTATACCCCTGAGTACAAAGAATGGAGAAAGGATAGAATGAAGTCAACTACAATACCACCACCTACCTTACCTCAAGAACCACCAAAACAATCAGAAAAGGAGTTGTTACAAGCCAACCAGATCCGTCTCTTGGAAGCCAAGTTGGAGGAGGCTAGGAATGAGATTGAGAAATATGGGTTCTCCGTCGAGAAACTTGACAAGATCATAGAAACTCAGAAAAAAGAACATACCTGCCTCAAGAGAGATTATGCTAGCATGTGCTCGACGTCGGAAAAATACTATCTTATCCGAGCAGGGAAGGATAAAGATAAAAAAATAGCTGAGCTGATCAAGATGAATGAAGAGAAAGATGAGCGTTGCATTCGGCACAGAAGGCCCGAGTTATCCAACATGAGTCATCAGTTGAAGGCCCGAGGTAGAGCGTTGCATTCGGCACAGAAGGATATCCATGTGTTAGAGGCAAAGGCAGAAAGCCTCCAAACCCTTGCTCAGGATACCAAGAATGAGGAGAGCCATGCATGGGCCACTATGAAAGAATACCAAGCAGCTTTAGAGAAAACACTCGAGAGGGAAGATCAATTGAAAACCATAATGAAAGAAATGGAGAAGGCACACCATCAAGCCTTGGCGGAGGCTAATAACGACAAGGTCTATCTCTCAGAACAACTGAGCCTCCTCGAAGCTACCCATGACGAGTTGGTAACCAGGCAGCAGGAATGGTTGCACAATTGGGACCATATGCTCCAGGAGTGCAAATGGGACAATGATAGGTGGGAAGAAAGGTGCCGAAAAATAATTGATGGCCTCGGGAATTTTGCGGATGACTGGTTGAGGAATTTCGAAGATGCTCGGGGAGAATTACAGATGTATCCGGAAACAGAGCTACGCCCAGCAATGAGAGCATTCTATGAAACATGTGACCAGTTGGCATGGAAGCTGAGGAAATGGAGAATTGCTGCAACTAGGGATTTTTGATGTTTCATGTAAAAAAATAAATAAATAAGCATGATTAGAATCTCAATGTAATCTCCAATGAATAATCAATAAAATTTTCATTTTCCTTCAATATCTCCATGATTTCCTTCCTTATATACACCCACCAATCAATACACCATAAAACCTTGATAAAAGAGAAACCCTCGCATTTAGATATAGTCTCGGTCGAGAACCTAGTGTTCCTTCTAAAGATTGTTATCAACTGTAGATGGCCTTGTGGAGCACGCTCCCAAGTAACCAGACACAGGGCAGGGATTTCAAAGTTAAAAACCCACAAATGGAAGAACAAATTTAGATGCGATCATGGTCCGAGACCTAGTGTTTCCTCTAGAGATCGTCATCAACGCAAGAGAAGCTATTGCGGCACGCTTCATAGTCATCAACTGCGGGTCAAAATGTCTTACTATGTCAAAGCCTTCGCGACGACGAAAATCCTTTTTTTTTACTAATTTTACTTTCTCGAAATTTTGTTAAACATTTATTTTAACAACAGGTTTAGTAATCATTGCTAAAAGACATCATTACAACACAAGGTCGCAATCCAGAACCATGGCCGGTAAAGAAACCCCCACAAATATGGAAGGAAAGTCAGAAATGACCGAGTTAAAGGAGCAAATGGCAGAAATGATGAAGATGATGATGAAAATGCAACAGGAGAATACTACTGGAAATTTTTCTAAAACTAACCCTGGGGCTAATACCACTCCTCCACCTCGCCAAGGCTCCTCCTCGAAACAGACCACAAAAGAGGGAAAAGGAAAGGGGTCTGAAACAAAAGAGCAGCAAAATGATGGTCAAGATGAAAACATGAGTCAGACTGAAGAAACCGATGATGAGAACACTGAACAACCCACTGACGAGACTAACCCCAACGATGACATGAATTACCGTCCTCCCAAAGATGACAAACAACCTACAGGCCCACAGACAGGAAAGGAAACCCACGGTAATAAAAAGAAGGAAAGGGATGATGAAATGTGGATATGCTCAATGCGAGACTCAAGGCTGTAGAAGGGAATAATTGCCTGGATTTGAAAAATGCCTTTGAGATGTGCCTGGTCCCAGATGTCGTGCTTCCCCCGAAGTTCAAAGTGTCCGACTTTGAGAAATATGACGGGACGACATGCCCGAAGAGTCACCTCCATATGTATGCCCGAAAGATATCGGCATACCATCACGATGATAAACTGTTAATTCACTGCTTCCAAGATAGCCTTGTGGGAATTGCCGCTTCGTGGTACATCCGCCTCGAGCGCAAGAATATAAGAACCTTTCTGGACTTGTCCAACGCTTTCATAAAGCAGTACAAGTTTAACGAAGACTCGGCGCCGGATCGGGCCGAGCTTCAGGGTATGACAAAGAAGGTCACTGAGTCTTTTAAAGAATATGCTCAAAGATGGAGAGGGATAGCGTCACAAGTCTTGCCTCGTTTAGAGGAAGATGAACAAATTACTATCTTCATCAATACTCTGCCGAATCCTTTCTTTGAAAAGATGATTGGGAACAATAAATCCGACTTCAACTCCTTAATAAAAGTCGGAGATCGGATTGAGCAAAGCATAAAAGCTGGAAAAATTGCTGCTGAACAGACTGTGGAGTCTAAAAAACCCAATTATGCGAAGAAAAAAGAAGCGGAAGCCCATTACGTGTCTAGAGAATCTCACAAACCCCCCAACAAAAACAACCATAACCCCCGACCATACACACCTCGTCCTCACTACAACCAAACACAATACCAACCTAACCAACAAACCCCATATCAACCCATAGCTTACATTAACCACAATCGCCCACCAACCCAACACAACCCTACACCTCACTACAACCAACCTCATCCCAACCAATACCCTGCCCAACAAAATAGACCTCCTAACAACTCTCAAACCCGTCCATACCAAAATTTCAACCGTAACCAACCTAGACCCTTCCAACCCCAAAGAACCTTTGACCCAATCCCGGTCACGTACGCTGAACTGTTCGCACATCTTCAAACAGAGAGAATATTGGCCCCAATAGCAGGACAAACCCCAAATACCACAGCACCCTGGTACGACCCAAACGCCAACTGCGATTACCATTATGGAATAATCGGGCATTCCACGGAGACCTGTAGGGCACTGAAGCACAGGATCCAAGATTTGATTGACTCTAAGTGGCTAGAGTTTAAGGACGCAATTCCCACCATCACAGGCAACCCTCTACCCAACCACGGGAATCAGGGAATAAACGTTCTAGAGCAGGACGATGATATGGGTGTGGTAGAGAAAGTGGAGGATATGAAGACTCCCTTGAAAGTTATATTCAAGGCATTGTGCCAGCAAGGTCTAGTGGAAATAGTGGGAGGGGGTGCATATGAAGATGATGTATGTTTGATGCATGGGATATTAGACCATACTTTAGAAATATGTACTGAGTTTAAAGCCTTAGTACAAAGGTTGTTGGACTCTCGATTACTGGTGATCGAGAAAAAAATAAAAGGTTCTGATATTTTTGTCCTGGAAAGAGACCAGAAGATCCAAGACAGAATAATCACGAGGAAGTTTGTGCCAGTACTGAACATACCCGCTGGAACCCCATCATATACCGCTCCGCCCCGATGGGTACCCCGTTTATATATAGAGTCAGGGGCAACGAGGCATCCGGGCCGGCCCTTTCCCTTACAAATCTGACAAGGCCGTCCCAAGGAAGTATCAGGGGAAATCGGTGGCGAAATCTAAACAAACAGAGGAAGTTGTGAACCTAGCTAGGGTTGGCAACATGACCAGGAGTGGCAGGGTTTATAGCCCTGTCGACTTATCAAAAAAGATCATCAATGCCTCAAAGGGCAAAGAAAAAATTGTTGAAACATCGGAAAATAGGCCAGAGCCAGAGGTTACCGAGCTATTTCCGGAGAAAATGGAGAGAGAAGTTTCTAAGGAGGAAGCATGTGAGTTCCTCCGGTTTATAAAACAAAGTGAGTACCAAGTGATTGATCAACTGAGTCGCACTCCGGTCAAAGTATCGTTGTTATCATTGCTGATGAACTCGGAGGCTCACAGAGAAGTCCTATTCAAAGTCCTAAATCGGGCACACGTCAATCACGATATATCAACTGATAAGCTCGGCGGAATCATCAACAACATCATGATTGACAACTTTATTTCCTTCAGTGATCAGGAGGTCCCAATAGAGGGCAGAGGGCATACCCGTCCTCTACACATATCCGTCATGTGTAAAGATTTTGTGATAGGGCGAGTGCTGATTGATAACGGAGCCTCACTAAATGTGATGACCAAGAGGACCCTTTCCAAATTGCCAGTAGGAGATGCAATTCTTGGACCTAGTTCGACAGTCGTCAAAACCTTCGATGGAGCAAGACGTGATGTAGTGGGAGAAATAGAACTGCCGATAAAAATCGAACCCTGTATCTTCAAAGTTCTCTTCCAGGTGATGGATATCAACCCCTCGTTCAGCTGCCTATTGGGAAGACCATGGATACACTCGGCTGGTGCCATACCTTCGTCGCTTCACCAGAAAGTCAAGTTCATTACGGGCGGTAGACTTATAACAGTTATGGGGGAGGAGGACACACTAGTGTCTCAACTGAGCGATGCCCCATACGTGGAAGTTGATAGTGAAGCCTTGGAAGCCTCTTTCAGAGCACTAGAGATTGCAAATGCTTCCTCTATCGAGAAAGGACACCCAATGCTTAATCCTCTGCCATCCAACGCATCAATCATGATGGCAAAATTTATGTTGAGGAAAGGATTCCAACCTGGAAAGGGTTTGGGGAAGTATGGACAAGGGATGGAGAACACATTAGTCCTCCCGTCCAATAGTGGTCGAGCTGGGCTAGGTTACAGTCCTAGTAACTGCCGAGAGGGGGCTTCAAAAGATGAAAAGGGTGGAATGGCCCAGTTAGGTACATTCATGTATAAAGGCAGAAAAGTACCCATTCCTCATATTAGTCAAAGCTTCATAAGCACATGTTTCATCAAGCCAGATACAATCGCCATGGTAGAAGATGGTCAACTAGAAAGCGATTTGGGGCCTGTGTATCAATGCATCCCAGGCACAGGATTAAGCAATTGGACGGAGGAAGACGTTGCTAGTGATGTTTATTATGCAATGTAATTACGAAACGTTTTAAGTCGTCACATGTCCAGCCCTAGGCATGTGGTTCTTTTATTTATAAGGGCATGTTTTTAGTTCATCAGTATAATTTTAATAAAAACTAAGTATTGCATTTCATCCAACATCTTTCATTTTATTTTTACAGTCTCCAACCAACCAAAAACGAACCAACCTAATACAAACCACTAACCATAATGCAGATCTGACAATGAATCTATAACTAATGGCAACTTTAATATTTACCTGCCGAATTTTGATCACCCAATAAATCAAGCAGAGGAGGATAACGATGAAGAGTGGGAGGCGTCCCCGGAATTGCTAAGACTAGTCGAGCAAGAAAGCAGAGAGATCCAGCCCCATGAAGAACCGGTTGAATTGGTAAATCTAGGTTCCGAAAAAGATAAGAAGGAGATTCGGGTAGGCACTATCATGGATACCTCCGAAAGAATGAAACTCATCGAGCTTCTGCATGAATACAAGGATGTATTCGCATGGTCATATGAAGAGATGCCAGGCCTAGATCGGAATTTAGTGGAACACAAACTACCACTAAAGCTAGATTCTAAACCAGTAAAACAAAAGTTGCGAAGAATGAAGCCGGAAATCTCCCTAAGGGTTAAAGAAGAGGTACAGAAGTGGTTGGAGGCAAAGTTCATAACAGTGTCTACCTATCCTGAATGGGTTGCAAACATAGTGGCAGTCCCAAAGAAAGGAGGAAAGCTTCGCATATGTGTCGACTACAGAGATCTTAACAAAGCTAGTCCAAAAGATGATTTTCCGGTACCTCACATCGATGCTTTAGTCGATAGTACAGCAGACCATGCCTTGTTCTCATTTATGGATGGGTATTCAGGATACCATTAGATCAAGATGGCTCCGGAGGATATAGACAAAACAACCTTTATTACCCCTTGGGGAACATTCCGATATCAAGTGATGCCATTCGGGTTAAAGAACGCCATGGCCACCTACCAGAGGGCTATGGTAGCTATTTTTCACGATATGATGCATAAAGAGGTTGAGATCTATGTAGATGATATAATTTGCAAATCCAAAACGGAGGGGGAGCACGTCGCCAACTTACAAAAATTCTTTGAAAGGGTACGGAAGTATCAACTCAAATTGAATCAAAGCAAATGCAGTTTTGGAGTAAAATCTGGGAAAGTCCTTGGATTCATCGTCAGCCAGAAAGGCATAGAAGTAGACCCCGAAAAGGTCAAAGCAATCATGGAAATGCCAATTCCTAAAACTGAGAAACAAGTCAGAGGATTTTTGGGTCGACTAAACTATATCTCTCGTTTCATCTCTCAACTGACTGCAACCTGTGAACCCATCTTCAAGTTGCTGAGGAAGAATCAGGTCGTGAAATGGAACGAAGATTGCCAGTCAGCCTTTGACAAGATCAAGCAATATCTGACAAAACCCCCGGTCTTGATGCCTCCTATGCCAAGTCGGCCATTAATAATGTACCTAACTGTGTTAGATGAGTCTATGGGTTGCGTCCTAGGGCAACATGATGAATCAGGCAAAAAAGAGCATATCATATATTATTTGAGCAAGAAGTTTACCGAGTGTGAAATAAGATATACATTACTGGAGCGTACTTGTTGCGCCTTGGCTTGGGCAGCCCGTCGATTGAGGCAGTACATGTTGAGCCACACCGTCTGGTTGATATCCAAGATGGACCCAATCAAGTATATCTTTGAGACGCCCATTCTGACAGGAAGAATTGCTAGATGGCAAGTATTATTATCTGAATATGACATCGTATATGTCTCTCAGAAGGCCATAAAGGGAAGCATCATTGCCGATTATCTGGCCAACCAACCGGTAGCTAAAGAGGACTCGATGAAGGAAGAATTTCCCGATAAAGGAATTATGATGGTTTCTCCGGATAACGAAAGACGGGATAATGGATGGACACTAGTATTTGATGGGGCTTCAAATATACTGGGTCATGGCATAGGAGCGATATTAATATCTCCGGAAGGCAAGTTCATACCCTTCACCGCCAGGTTGTGCTTTGATTGTACAAACAACATGGCGGAATATGAAGCGTGTGCATTGGGTCTGGAAGCAGCACTAGAAACAAAAATCAAATCTTTGGAAGTGTTCGGGGATTCAGCTCTAGTTGTTCA
This sequence comes from Lupinus albus, assembly GCA_009771035.1. NCBI lineage: Eukaryota > Viridiplantae > Streptophyta > Magnoliopsida > Fabales > Fabaceae > Lupinus > Lupinus albus. Next base: position 6,190,890 of record CM020021.1, on the reverse strand, counting down.
CCAGATTAAGGGAGAATGAGAGACTAGAGATAACAAGTTGATACCCTATAGAGACTATATCCAACAACTGGTTGAGCAGTTTGAGCGGATAGATTTCTACCACATCCCGAGGGAAGATAATAAGTTGGCAGATGCTTTGGCCACTTTGTCATCCATGTTCCAGATAGAGGGAGATAGCGTACCGGTTATCCGGATAGCTAGTAAAGATCAGCCAACATACTGTTGTGCAATAGAATCAGAGTCAGATGGAAATCCCTGGTATCATGACATAATGACATACTTAAAAAGCAAGGAGTATCCTCCCGAAGCAACAGATAATGACAAGAGAACTCTGCGGAGACTAGCTATGGGTTTCTTTCTTAGTGAGAATATCCTATACAAAAAGATCCACGACATGGTTTTGTTGAGGTGTGTAGACGCCAAAGAGGCAGAACAAATCATTGAGGAAATACATGAGGGTATGTTTGGGACTCATGCTAATGGGCGTGCGATGGCTCGAAAAATCCTAAGAGCAGGATATTTTTGGTTAACGATGGAGGGGGATTGCTGGGATCACGTCCGTAAATGCCACAAATGCCAGATATACGCCGACAACAACAATGCACCCCCCAACCTGCTCAATGTATTATCAGCACCGTGGCCTTTTTCAATGTGGGGAATGAATGTTATTGGGCCCATTGAACCCAAAGCTTCTAATGGACATCGATTCATCCTTGTTGCTATCGATTATTTCACCAAATGGGTTGAGGCGAATTCATATGCAAGTGTGACTTGCAAGGTAGTGCTCCGGTTCGTGAAGAAGGAATTGATCTGTTGTTATGGGTTACCCCATAAAATCATCACAGACAATGCCACCAACCTCAATAACAAAATGATGACGGAGATGTGTGAAGAGTTCAAGATCAAGCATCATACTTCTTCACCATATAGACCCAAGATGAATGGAGCGGTGGAAGCAGCCAATAAGAATATAAAAAAGATAATCCAAAAAATGGTGGTAACCTATAGAGATTGGCACGAGATGTTGCCATTCGCACTGCATGGGTATCGAACTTCGATCCGCACATCAACTGGGGCAACACCCTACTCGTTGGTCTATGGGATGGAAGCAGTTCTACCGATAGAGGTTGAAATTCCCTCATTGAGGGTACTAGCTGAAGCCGAGCTAGAAGAAGCAGAATGGGTCTAAGCTCGATATGACCAGTTGAATTTAATCGAAGGGAAAAGGTTGGCGGCTATATGTCATGGCCAACTATACCAAAGGAGGATCATGAGTGCTCATGCCAAAAAAGTACGTCCTCGAGAGTTCAAGGAAGGTGACCTGGTGCTTAAGAAGATATTGCCAATACAGAAAGATCACCGAGGGAAATGGACCCCTAACTATGAAGGCCCGTATGTGGTAAAAAAGGCCTTCTCAGGTGGTGCTCTCATACTAACCAACATGGATGGAGAAGACCTTCGTCTTTCAGTAAATTCTGATGCATTGAAGAAATACTATGCCCAAGGCAGCTTCCTAAAAAAAAAAAAAAAAAACCTGTTCCTTAGAAATTTCGATGTAATGGTCATAATCACCATTTTTCATGCATGTTTTAAAATTAAAATGGAGAATGATGTAGGAAAATTCCCATAAAGTGTGAACCCCCAAATGACTATTTCCAATGATATAAGGCTTCTTTGTAATCCCCAAACACCATAGAAGATATCCCTAGTTACCTCTTTCGAGCTTAGACGTCAGGAAAGGAGATCCATTCTAAATGAACCCGTAAAAATATCTGTAACCAGGGAAGGGTAGTTTTCCAATATTCCTCAAAAAGCTCAAAATGTAGCTACAAACTAAAGAGTGAGAGCCTGGGAATTCCATGAATGAAAGAAATTCCCAAAGAAAAATTCCGCTAAGGCTCATGACGTGCCTTAGGCAAAAGTTAGGACAAAGACATATCAGACTCTCACTCACAATGAAAAAAAAGCAAAACAGGAAAAGTCAAAGAGAGGAATAATTGGAGGTAGGATATTGGAGAAAAGGAGATGAAGGGGGAAGGGAAACACATTTTGAGCCTTTATACCTATTTTATTGGAAAAAAAACTATTCAGCCAGGACACAATTTAAGCCAGAAAAGTCCTTGTTGAGGAATAGATCGTTTGGGATAACACTAGGGTAAAAAAGCAAACTGACTCCGAAAAACACAAATTTCTAAATGCATTCTTACTATCAAACCAACACTAAGTGATCATTACATCGAAATTCCTAACGAATAATGAAAAAAAAAATGAAGAAAATATGACCCGTTAGGTCGAAAACCCGGAAGGGCGGCCTAAGCAAAAGTTACGGAATATAAAAAGGGAAATCACCCCAATCAGAAAAGGTGATGCATGTGCATCACTAAAGATATGGGTTTTCAAAACAGGATACTGGGGCATAAATTATTGGATGAAACACTCTCCTCCAGTAAATTCTTTGCCATGATCTTAAAATCCTTTGAGCGTAAGGCTAGAGCTTCAACATGGGCGAGCAAGATACAGGGGCAATCTATTGGACAGTTATTCCTTTCCGATAAACTTTTGGGCCGAAAACTCGGTGGTGTCATCAATCAGTAGTAACTTCGGAGAAATACTGGGGCAGATTTTTTGGAGGAATCAAAAATTCGGTTGAAAATCAACAAATGAAAATTAGTGTTGTCATTCTTATATAGATAATTGAAAGAGATGTCATATACACTTTCCCGAACCCCAAAAGTTGTATTTCCATATATCAATGACATACCTTATTTTCTCCATGCATGACTAGTTTTGTGCAAATTATACTGATGAACAATAAAACAACCCTTTTTGATAAATCGACTAAAAACAGGTAATGATACAAGCTGGCAGCTTACGGGAAAAATAAAATCATCGCCCGGAGTTATGGCTATTCATTCCAAAGTGTAACGATGTCTTAGACCAAAGGCAATGATTACGACACTTGGTAAAGCGAGAAGGCAAAATTTTTACAGTCTGAACCTCGTAAAGGAGTACCAAAGTGATAACATTGCGTAGTCCGACCATTTAGTTCATACATAACATACATTCACTCGTGACATGCATTCATTCATAAAAAACAAGGAAGCTAAGCTTTGAGCCTTAGTGGATAAAAGGGTAGACCAGTTAGAGTCAACCGTCGCGGTCCCTTAGCCTAATGTCGGCTAAATAAGTTGTATTGTAATAATACCTCGAGCCACTGAGAGCTCGTAAATTTATTTTCCGCATCGAGCCACTGAGAGCTCGTAAATTTATTTTCCGCATCGAGCTACTGAGAGCTCGCATATTTATTTTCCACATCGAGCCACTGAGAGCTCGCATTTTATTTTCTGTCTCGAGCCATTGAGAGCTCGCATATTTATTTTCCGTCTCGAGCCACTGAAAGCTCGCAAATTTATTTTCCGCATCGAGCCACTGAGAGCTCGCAAATTTATTTTCCGCATCGAGCCACTGAGAGCTCGTAAATTTATTTTCCGCATCGAGCCACTGAGAGCTCGTAAATTTATTTTCCGCATCGAGCTACTGAGAGCTCACATATTTATTTTCCGCATCGAGCCACTGGGAGCTCGCATTTTATTTTCTGTCTCGAACCACTGAGAGCTCGCATATTTATTTTCCGTCTCGAGCCACTGAGAGCTCGCAAATTTATTTTCCGCATCGAGCCACTGAGAGCTCGCAAATTTATTTTTCGCATCGAGCCACTGAGAGCTCGCAAATTTATTTTCCGCATCGAGCCACTGAGAGCTCGTAAATTTATTTTCCGCATCGAGCTACTGAGAGCTCGCATATTTATTTTCCGTCTCGAGCCACTGAGAGCTCGCAAATTTATTTTCCGCATCGAGCCACTGAGAGCTCGCAAATTTATTTTCCGCATCGAGCCACTGAGAGCTCGCAAATTTATTTTCCGCATCGAGCCACTGAGAGCTCGTAAATTTATTTTCCGCATCAAGCCACTGAGAGCTCGTAAATTTATTTTCCGCATCGAGCTACTAAGAGCTCGCATATTTATTTTCCGCATCGAGCCACTGAGAGCTCGCATTTTATTTTCTGTCTTGAGCCACTGAGAGCTCGCATATTTATTTTCCCGTCTCGAGCCACTGAGAGATCGCATATTTATTTTACCGTCTCGAGCCATTGAGAGCTCGCAAATTTATTTTACCGTCTCGAGCCACTGAGAGCTCGCAATTTACTTTTCTGTCTCGAGCCACTGAGAGCTCGCAGATTTATTTTATGTTTCAAGCCAATGATAGTTCACAAATTTATTTTACTTGTCTCGAGCCACTGAGAGCTCGCATATTTATTTTACCGTCTCGAGCCATTGACAGCTCGCAAATTTATTTTACCGTCTCGAGCCACTGAAAGCTCGCAATTTACTTTTCTGTCTCGAGCCACTGAGAGCTCGCATATTTATTTTATGTTTAGAGCCAATGATAGTTCACAAATTTATTTTACTTGTCTCGAGCCACTGTAGGCCTGCAAATTTATTTTACTTGTCTCGAGCCACTGAAGGCTCGCAAATTTATTTTATTTGTCTCGTGCCACTGAAGACTCGCAAATTTATTTTATTCGTCTTGAGCCGTGTAAGTCCATTGTCTAGGCCTTGACAAAATTCAGGTTCATTTCTTTACTAGTTACTTACTATGATATCATACAAGCTTCAGTTTACTGGCTTTCAAGTAAGCAACAAGTAAAGAGGGGCAGCTGTGAACACCCAATTTTGTCCGGCCTATTTTTACCAAATAAAAGTTACAAAGAATTCGAAGCAACAAAAAGTCAATTAAACAATCCATTGGAAATTACAAAAAAAAGGGAGTAACCATCAAGGTGGAAAAGGGATTGATAACATGGCTGGTGCCACAATTGCTACTAAGTAATATACACTGTAAATCAAGTCCTATGGACGTCATTAGTTCTACTTCAATACTTTAAAAAGGTGATTTCATATGAAATTCACTAAATTACATGGATCCACTTTGTCTTTAATATGGTCCGTAGGGGTTGCATTGGACAGCAAAATGAATGCCCAAAACAGTATTAGTGTTTTCGTGCTTCCATTAAAAGTTGTTTCAAATAAAAATAATAAAGTATGAGTCCTTTGTACATTGGAATAAATGTGAGCTTTGTTACTACAAGTAATCCTAAGAGTCTTGGATTGGATGTTGAGAAATTGTCTTCCGTTGTGAGAGGCAAGATGACTACTCTAAGAGTAGACAGTGGCAGTAGCAAAGGAGATGGATAAAGGGCGCAAATCTTTGACCCAGGTGCAAACGAATGCAGTCTCTGAATGCCCTGCAGAGGAGTTAGACAAGTCAAAAAATCATATAAAAGAGTTGAGATCATCAAGGAGGTAGTCAAGACCATAGTAGGACCCTAATGCAATCTCTAACCCGTAAAATCAAATCACTAGAATTCGAGAAGTATGACGTAAGTATAAAGAAATACCGAGTTGAAAAGCCTTGATTGACCTCCTATTCTTAAAGACTGAGAACCCTGCATGCTCATGGTTGAGGCTGTACAAGGGTATCTACTATAGTCCTTCACATCCTAGGCCATTGACACCACCGCCGTGGAGAAGCGGAAAGCACCTTTCAGAGCGTCTATCTATGTGTGAAAAGCCAAGAGACATTGCATGGGAGAGCCCAAAACTGTTGATAGAAGCCACAATGACAGGAATAACCTTCAAGCTTATAGTGTCGGGGCAAGTGAATCTTTGAAGAACGAAGCAAATGAGACTTCTGAGACCACCTGGTTAGACATCACAAAAGCTTCAAAAAAAGTATACTACGAGGTTGGATCAATGACTCAAAGCTAAAAGACGGAGATTATTACCCTTAAGAGAAGAACATAGCAGCCTCCTTCCTGCCCTATGGCATCTGAGGTTACCCCAGGAGTTGATGTTTGAAAGTAACTCACGTATGAAAGCCCTGCAATTGATAACAGCTGCAGGATATTAGTGACATTGAAAAGATTCAATTGTTATGGAAAAGCAAAAGGCCCATAGTGATTAACCCATCAGCCTTAACTTCATAAGCTGTCACAATTGCACAATAATGGCCAAAAATACTATAAATGATTGGCAAGGAAATCAGAAACAGTAAACAATAAGATATCAAGAGCCATCATGGAATTAATCATAGGAAAGAAGATATTCAGCCTTAAGGCATCAGTGAGTAGAAATGATGAAATGCAAATAAATTTCACTTACAAAACCAATATAAATGTCAATATTGATGGGCAGTTTTGAGAGAATAATCAGGGAAAGAAAGGTCCAATAACGTATCATTGAATTGGCAACTTGGAAGGTTTTCAAAAGGCTTTTCCATATGCCATAAGCATATAAAAGGAGGAGGCATATACATAATCTTCACTAGAGAACGCTCATTACAATAACATAACCCGCACCACAAGCCAATATCACACATACACATAAACCCTCAACCACATTCAAATCACCCACAATAATCAGAAAAGGCAATAAGCTTTAGTTTTCTCAGGTAAACGACCGCATACACAACCTCTTCTTATTACGACTATCATCAGTCTAGCATCAAACAGGGAGTCATTGCCAAATACAAGGTACATATACAGGTTTGGCACTCACTATGTTCGCGTAATTACAGATATGGAATCACGTTTTAACCATCACATATCTGTATTCATAATAATCAATCAAAAAGCATTCAAATTTCAAATCATAAAAAGCATATGTTTCTGTTGGTTGTTAATCACCGTCTAATTTTTCCTATTTAGTGTATGTAAATGCTTACCGAAATGCCGAAATATGAGTATCTATTTCAATGCTAAAATAGCACCTGGAACTTGACTATTCTTAGCGTAATACTATAAGAAATATCATAGCACAAAAACAGGTTGTCTAAGCATGTTGAGGGAATCTGAATCCTATGTATTAAGTAATAAGAGTGAAAGTGTTTGAAAAAGCAAGAGATTAGGGGAATAGAAAACGAAGAATACGGAGACAAAAGGAGGATTAGGAGTCTATCCTTATTCGCTGCCATCGAAGCTACTAGGTCATCGAAACCGAAGAGAAAGAGAAGTTCCCTTCGATCCGGTCCTCCATGTGCACGAAATGGAGCCATCTTATTTGCCGCCGAGAAAAGCTCCGAAACCATACTCATGTCATTGCCGCCGTCGCCGGAGATAAAAACCAGCAAGCTCTTCCTTCTTCTCCCCTTTGTGTTCTCCCTTCTCTCATCTTCTCACTCTTTTTTTTCCCAAATCCTCCATCACAAAAATTAAGAGAATGGAACCTAACCCCTCCCCCTTTCACTCACGTTCTCTTTTCTGGGCTCAGCCCAAAGCATACATCTTTATTTATTTTCGTTTTTGTTTGATTTCCTTTTATTTATTTGTCCTTTGGTCCTCATTTGTTTATATATATACATGGCAACTAATGAGTTATTCATTTCTAGCGGCAATAGTACCATCAAATAACGTACACTATATCCATTTAATATGCCAAAATATTTCAAAAATAATCATTATTTATTCAAATGAATTTAAATGGAATTTTTATAGCAAGGTTATGGCCCGTGTTGTCTCTAAATTCTCTGAAAATGGGAAGGAGGTCTACGACCAGTGCCGTCTCTAAACTATTAATTCCATATCAAATATTTCAAAAATAATCATTATTTATTCAAATGAATTTAAATGGAATTTTTATAGCAAGGTTATGGCCCGTGTTGTCTCTAAATTCTCTGAAAATGGGAAGGAGGTCTACGACTAGTGCCGTCTCTAAACTATTAATTCCATATCAAATATTTCAAAAACAATCATTATTTATTCAAGTGATTTTAAACGGAGTTTATAGCAAGGTTATGGCCCGTGTTGTCTCTAAATTCTCTGAAAATGGGAAGGAGGTCTACGACCAGTGCCGTTTCTAAATTATTAACTCCATATCAAATATTTCAAAAATAATCATTATTTATTCAAGTGATTTTAAACAGAATTTATAGTAAGGTTATGGTCCGTGTTGTCTCTAAATTCTCTGAAAATGGGAAGGAGGTCTACGACCAGTGCCGTCTCTGAACTATTAATTCCATATCAAAAATGTTTTAGTAAAAACTTATTTTGTTACTCAATCAAATCGATACCTTCAAATCAACGAAATCAACCAATTAATTTTCAAACCAGAACTATGTAGCCTTGATTTCCCTATTGCAGCTAGGGATACGTAGGAGCAAGTTGAATTCTTGTCAGGCACAACAATAAAAAATAAAACATTTTGTTTTTTATTTACTTAATTTTAATAAATAATTTTAAGGGTATAAAAGTCCATGTTATTAGCGAGGGTACCGTTTTAATACGGGCGGACGGGGTGCTAATACCTTCCCCGATCCGTAATCGACTCCCGAGCTCAGAATCTCTGATTAAGGACCAAATTATCCTAATTGGGCATGTTTAGAGTTTTCTACGTTTTAACCGCAAAAAACGTAGTGGCGACTCCAAATCAATTGGAAGAGGTAGAAATCGAGTTCGCCTCTCCCTAAGTCGCAAGGCCGATCTTCCAACCGAAAATCGGGTCGCGACATCCTCCTTTAAGCCATTCAAGAAAATGTCATTAGCAAAGTATTGATCAATCTCCTTTAATGCTCCAACGTACTTCTCAAATTCTTCAACATATGTATCCATTGTCCTTGTTTGCTTCAACGACAGTAACAACTCAAAGGGGTTTTGTATCATTGATGGCTAAAACCTCCTAATCACTGCTAACTCGAACCTCTCCCAAGTATGATCTGAATTGCACCTTTCCCACCAATCAAACCAATTGAGGGCTTTGCCTTCTAATGCTACCAATATCGTTTGCATCCTCTCTTCATCGTTGACACCTTTCAACACAAAATACCTCTCCAAATGATGTGTCCAACCATTTATCGCGTGCTCTGTCCTTGGTTGGCTCTCTCCCCCAACCAATTTCCCCGTTTTCGCTGTTAGGGATTTGTCCTTGGTGAACCCCTAATTTCGTAGCGACCACTGCAAGAAGATCCCATGTCTTATTGGTTCTAGCTGTTGGGAAGTAAATCCCACATCGCCTACCTCATTATCTCGGGAATGATTTAAATACTTGTTGGACTACTCCTCTCATTGCCAATTGATTTTAAGATGGAATCTTAACATGGTATCAGAGCCAGAGTCCAACTTCTTTCTGGTTGTTATGGGCCAAAAGATGCCCTTTAGTTATGGGTCAAAGGTAACCATTCGTCTGGTCCGGTAGACTTATGTGGAGGGGGCATGTTGGGAAGTAAGTCACACATCGCCTACCTCATTATCTCGGGAATGGTCCTTGTCTTCATATGCAACACAAGAATCATAACACAAGTATCAGGTGTTAAAACGGGCTACCCGGACGGTTCGGATTAAATCGGGCTGAGCTTAAAAGCTCGGTTACAATTTATACATCTTAAAATGTATCCCAAACTCGCCCTAAGAGGGTTGCGGGTTGTGGCGGACCGGCCCACATAATATTAAAAAAATATTTAAATTTTAACATATTTAATATATTTATATATATATATATCATTTGATATTAATGCATAACTTTTTTAACACAATTGTTATACACAATGCAACCAAACTTATAAATATAATGCTTTGTGTTTGAGTTAAGACATGATATCAAGTCTAAGTATATCATTCATAACATAACTCATTTATTAAATATCTTATTTCTATTAGACTCTCAATCTCAAACATAATATAATTTGTAACTTCACTTCAATATAATAATGGATACAATAAAAAATAATATCACTTTGGTTTATAATAATGGTAGTATAGACTCAAATTCAGAATAAATTCTATGTGTCGAATTATAATCACCATCATAATATTTCTTTACTTTGTGTATGTATATATTTTGTATGTTCTTTACCAACATTTTTATTGTGAAATGTTATGTTAAATTTGGTTGTGTGGAGTTCTCTTTGGTAAACAATTAAGTTGTCTTTCAGTTTCGTTGTAAAAGTTATTTTCTTTATTATGTTTTTGTTGTAGAAGTTAAATCTAATTAAATATACAATTAAGAAAATAAAAATGAAATCTATATGATTTAATGTTCTCATTTAATTTGATACAATATTTTGCTAATGTACTTAAAAAGATGTTAATCAAAATAGGAAAATAATATAATGTTTAACTTGATAACATTATTGTAATTTATAAATATTTATGTTATAGACATTACTCTATTTTTTATTCAAAGTTCATAACACAATATTTATCATCTATTATTTATTTTTTATTATATGTTATTTTGTAAAATAATTTTCATCTTAAGCTTATTACCTTGCCAAAAAGTCCTAAAAAAAGTTTTAAAATAAGGGAAAACGGGTAGCCCGAACCCGCCCGGGTAAGCCCGGCTGTAACACCCTAAATTCTAAGTCTTTAGAATTATAGTATCAGTCCTTGGATCCTCGCTCGAGCGAGAGATTCTCGCCTGGGCGAGAAAGGCTCCCTGGGAGGGTGAAATCATGGGCTATACTGGAGGATTCTCGCCTGAGCGAGAGTTGTCTCGCCTGGGCGAGAAATGACATTTTGGGATTGTTGAGACTGTGAGATTATCGCTTGAGCGAGAGGATCAGATCTGAGTTTTTAAAATGGGCGGGATTTTCTCGCCTGAGCGAGAATGAGCTCGCTTAAGCGAGAACCCGACGAGTTGTATTAAATGAGAAACCCCCAAACACATTTTAGGGTTAAGAAAAGAAGATAGGTGAGAGAAGAGAGTTTTTTCAAGGGTAATAAGCTTTGATACTCATCCAAGAGCTTGAGAAGAGGTAAAACTCTTGATTCTAACTCTCTTCTTCTCTTTGGAACTCTTTTTGGGTATGTTGGATCTCTTCTCAAAAATGAGAGAAACCATGGAAACTCACCCTTTTGAGTTATGGTTCATTTTATGTTATTTTATCTTGTAAACTCTTGGTACAGAGTTAGTATTTCAAGAAAGGAGAGAGTTTGTGGGTTGAGTCATGAAAACCCCAAAACCCTAAAGAGAAAATGTGGTTAAAATGGAAAATGGTTAAAATGCTAGAGGTAGAAATGAGTTTACTTTCTAATATTGAAAATATGATGAATATCTTGTATGGTTAAACGATACAATATAAGTTGTTTATGTGATATTTGGTATAAATGACTAACCTTGTGTTATATGGTAGGATGAGGAAAGATCATAAAGTTGGAGGCGGTGTCGGTGGAACTTGAGGAGTTGCTAAGAACCCAAACTCAACACTCACTGAGGTAAGGATAAGTCTTTAACTTATGCATTGTGATAGAAAATGTGTGGATTTTCTGATGTGTATAACGAAATGTTTCGTAAATCACTTAGTTGTTATAAACATATATGGGTATGTTTGTAACAACGAGGAGTAGATTTACCGTTTATATATTGGTGGAGTACCAATGGAAGTAATACTCGGAATAATGCAATGAAGCGTAAATCACTTAGTTGTTATAAACATATATGAGTATGTTTGTAACAACGAGGAGTGAATTTACTGTTTTTGTATTGGTGGAGTGCCAATGGAAATAAAACTCGGAGTAATGAAATGAATCGTAAATCACTTTGTAGTTATAAGCATATATGTATATGTTTGTAATGATGTCGGGTGCTTTTACTGTTTTTGTATTGGTGGAGTGCCAATGGAAATAAAACTCGGAAAATGCATTGGTGGAGTGCCAATGGAAATAAAACTCGTTTTTAGCCGACCATGGTTGGTTAGCGACTTTGGCTCAAGTAATGTAGCAAGCTTTGGCTCAAGCAATGTAGCAAACTTTGGCTCAAGTAATGTAGCAAGCTTTGGCTCAAGCAATGTAGCAAGCTTTGGCTCAAGTAATGTAGCAAGCTTTGGCTCAAGCAATGTAGCAAACTTTGGCTCAAGTAATGTAGCAAGCTTTGGCTCAAGCAATGTAGCAAGCTTTGGCTCAAGTAATGTAGCAAGCTTTGGCTCAAGCAATGTAGCAAACTTTGGCTCAAGTTATGTAGCATGATTTTCAAAAGTATGAACGATGAAATTGCTTTTAAGTAAACTTGAATTTAAACCGTTCATTTAACCCTATTAAATGTGGATTAACTTACATTGATATTTGTTGAGTTAACGACTTACTCCTTTGTGTTTCTTGGTGTATTGTCAATGTTAATCCCATTGCAGGTAGGTGGAAGGAGTATAAATGTTTTTGATTAGGAGCTTAGAGACTTTTATTTTGATGTCTCTTATCCATTCTTTTGTAACCTCATTGGTTGTACTTGAACTAACTATTTTGTAAATATAAACATAATTGTTGTACATGGCATTAATCATGGAAACTAGTAACTCAGGATATATGTATCTATGGGTGTTTTGGAAACCCATAGCTAATTGTATGCGGTCGTTACTAAATTATATTAATACGAATTATGTTTTTCTGCTATCTGAATTGGTGTGTTACTTTCGGTTTACAGATTCCTAGGAGGAGGGAAGTGAGATCTTTTAAATGAGTTCGTTGAACCAGTAAATATAATTTATAATTAAATGCATGAAATTGGATTAAAATAAGGAAAAAATTTCAAGGGTAGAATTTGGGTCTTTACACTGGCCCGAGACGAGTTTTAATATAGCCCGACCGGTCCGAGCTAAAAAGCCCGGATTCACTAAAAGTGCCAAATATAATACCCAAACCCTACAAAATTTTGGGTTGTCGCAGACCGGTCTGCACAGGTCCGCCCATTTTGACAGTTCTAATTTATAGTAAAGGATAACTGCTCACATGCAGTTAGTTATCATTGTTCCCCCTAAACTAACGCTTAACATACACATTTTTAATAGTAGGTCTAATTATAGTATTACTCTTATCAATTGTCCTTCATCCCAACTCGATATAGTAGTGGCACTATAGACACTAACATTTAGGGATGACAAAAAAACTCAAACTTGTGGGTACTCGCATGTAAAATCCGTACGAATATGTGTTACAAATGGGTATCCATAAATTTTAGAAATGAGTTTTCAAAATACCCGTAATGTATACGGACAATTATAGGTATTGTGGTACCCGTGTTCATGCCCACAACTACCCATGATATTTGTAATTACACTATTACCATCATTAAACATATATATTAATACACCCCCATAAATCTCTAATTTCTCCACTCTCCCTAATTTCTTAATGTTTGTGACCCAATTTGAGAAAAGTGTAAGCAAAGATTATGCCAAGCAAACAATGAGTTCTGCCACAAACTTATACCTAAGCTATTTCAATAAAACATTGATACTCTCACAAAGTATCACTCACAAGAATCGAATCATTGACCTTTTAGTCTTCTTGAGGATTTAGCGGAATCTTACCCCACTAATCCAATGTGTTGTTAGTTTATGTACACAGATGAGATAAAATATCAAACTTTAAATTTAAATATGCTAGATTTGGGCACACACTAAAAAAATGAATATATACATGATTTTCTCTTAAAAATCTCTCAAGTTAACTAAATTTTCTAAAAGAAATTGTAAAGTAAGTTTTTTTTGTTGGAAAAAGTTGGTCAAAAATCAAAACAACATGAGAATCCACATGATAAAGTGAACGGGTGGAATAAGACCCAGAGACCCAAAGTTCTTACACTCCTTCAGACTCATATCATACACCTTAACCCAACCCTCCTCCGTCTAATTTCACCAACCCTCCTATATCTTTATTATTTTCCACCAAAGAAATTAACACTACAACCATATAATATTCACCAACTCTATTATTTCAACACCAAATTAGTTTGTTGTGTATTGTTTTCTCTACCTCTTTTACTTGACATGGTTTCGTTGAGTCATTTTTCACTCTGAACGTTATTGTTGCTTCACTCATATACTTTTAAATATATATTTATGGCTTTGAAAATTAGGCCTTCATTTTCTTGTTTAGTGACTTCTCTTTCTCCCCCTTTCCAACACACCACAGGTCTTCGGGTACGTTTATTTTAACCAAATTATAGGCATTTCGTTTTTTCCGTTTTATTAATTCTTGTTTATTAATTGTTGTACAAAATGAAAATTAATTTATTTTGCTTAATTTTCACTGGTAATATATGTATATTATAAATTGAATGAAAATTAAGTCACTAGAAGAAAGAAATTTGCTATTTGCATTTTATATAGGTCTCAAATTTTATGGTTTTTGCATATATATGGTCTCAATCTTTGATTACTAAATCGATGCTGAAACCAATTTCATATGCAATTTCACATCATTTGTCGTTCAAACAATAATTTAATTTACCCCGTTAGTATGTAGTCTCCGTGTGCTCTACTAAATACCGATCGATGAGGGGAAAGGGATACCGCTAGGTATCGATGGAGTGAAGTTGCTGTGGACCTCGGCTCTTAAAAGGATACAATGTTGTCGATTTTATATTGAGTAAATAAGGAAAACTCACTGTGGTACTTAAACCACGAGGTTTTAACACCTATTGGATTAGTCTTCTGGGTTGGGACTAACCTCGTGGACTTAAGTGATAACAGAATCTCTATGCATTTGTTGATTGATGCTGATTTTTTAATTGGTATTGTTAAGCTTATGTTTTCGCGTAAGGGGTCCAATTTGACCTTCACTTGGGGGAAAGTAGAATGCCTCCTTGCATGCCTTAAGACTAATTTTGACTACATAATGTGGGAGTATGGGCATTGCGTTGATTCGGTGTAGTGCTGGTAATGAGAAGTAAGCATATGTCGTTGCCTCAAGCAAAATGTCAAGGAATCACTACCTCCCCTTGACTTGGAGGGGAGTGTTGATACCTAATCTAACATTGATTAATGTGGAGCACTAGACAGTACCGAGATTATCTACTGAAGACTATTTGTGAAAAACTCTGCACCAATATTATCATTAAACATGATTCCTGAAAAACTATTTCGCTATGTTGATATTGTATATTTTTGCAACTTCAGATGGACTTCCTTGCTATGGTTTTATTGGACAATTCTAATGTGTGAAATTACGATGCATCGTTTTAAGTAGCAGGAGAACCTCCTAGCTAGTTGTAGACTTAGGTAGGACAGGATAGGATTGCTGCTGAGTTTTGCTTCACCATTGGTGCTTTGGGAAAATTGGAGCTCTAAAAGTAAGCACTATTGAAAAGACAGCATTCTTGGAAAGACAGATAATGAACTGCAATGCATTGTTTAGAAAAGGCAACTTGGTCATTTCTGGTAAAATAATGAAGACATGTATAATTCTACTCACCCTTTGGTCAAATAATGAAGACATCTATAATTCTGCAATGCATTCTTGAAAAGACAGATAATGAACTTGTTTAGAAAAATCTTAATATTCTACTCACCCTTTGGCATTTCGAAGATTGATGCTAAAACTTATTCTTTAATGGCCTTGTTACTCCAATCAAGTTTATTTAATCAAACGTATACTTTGTTAGCATTGGGAAGAAGAAAGAAAACTAAGGAGAAATTGTTGAACATAAATTTGACAGTTAGATCTTTTCTCAACCAATCTTTTAAAAAGATAAATTCATGTCATGATCTTTGTAAAGTATACAAGTGATGTATGAAATAAGGAATATGGTTTTTTTGTTATTTATTCCATTAAAAGTACCATAATTACTGATTAAACTAATGGTATGGTGAACAAACGTATTGAGTTGAATTTGCATGGCATGCTCTTCTTTAAAAGGATAGGTGATGTATTAGTTATAACTTATCAGGTGGTTTTGGTGCTGGAACTAGGTGTTATTCATTTGGTTTGAGCTGCAAAATCAGTAGTTATTTATTTCGTAGCTAACTTGGTCATTAGTTTGATGAGTTCGCTAACTGTGATTGTTTTGGAGAATACTGAATTTCAGTCTCCACTCTGTTTCTTGGTCTCCCATTCTCCCTTGCTCTTCATCTCGAGTTTCTTAAGGTGGTTTTTGGTTTCTGTTAGATATAGATGGCAATATAAAATTATAAATTGCTAAACCATGTGTCTAGTGGGTGTATGGATTTTACCTGAGACATAATCAAATAGATTTAAGCATTCCACTAGTTGTTTTTTCAATAACTTGATTAATTAATAGTCTTTTATTAAAAACATCAAGTAAAAATATTTGGGAATTCGTTTTAAGATACTTCCTCAAAGAATTGAATATCACAGGTGCTAGAATTTATTGCAACTATATTCTTTTTTCATCATTTTTATGAAAATGTATTATACTATCAAATAATTCACATATAAATAATACATGCTATAAGTTAGTGATTGTATATGTAATCCCCTGCTGTCACAAATTAGTGTTGATAGGCAAGACATTTATAATTCTTTGCATTCTCTACTCCAAGCTTTTCTGGTTCTGCTAGATAATTAATGTACTCTACAAGCATTTATGTGACTTGCTATTTACAATTATTTAGTGTTAAGTACTGTAACTTTAAGTATTGAATTATTTACTCTTCAACATTGATAATTTATTTTCATTCAATATTCAGTTTAGCTTATCACAAGGTTTGTTTGTCAACCAGCGAACTGGTGCTCAGCTACAAATATACACTAAAGGTAGCTTGCTCATTTATTGGGTAATGCATGAAATTGTACATTCTATTCTGCACTAAATTTCTGACTGAACTGCTTATTCTTCATTCTTTAAAGATATGGCAAGTATGATAAGAATGGTTTCTGGTGTATCTCTTGAATAAATCTGTTAGCTGTAGAAATTGGAAATATTTTACAGTAAATTGCATCCTACACCCTTCAACTTTGGCCTATGTGTGGATTAGACCTGGAGTATTTGAAAAGGTGCAAATGTCCCCTGAACTTCACACTTCGTGTGAAAATAATAAAATACCCTCCATTAATTATGGCATTATTTGAATTTGAAAACTGAAAGGATGCTGATTTAGATTAGATTCACATTTCCAATTTCCCCACTTTTTTTGTTTTTATTTGATGTGATGTGCAAATCACATGACATTTCCATCAGATATTTAACAGTTTGCTTAATGGAGGGTGTTTTTTTGCACAAAGTTCAAGTTCATTGGGGATGGGATCATTTGCACCCTTCCAACCTTAAGGTCTATTCTGAACGTGGGTTTTAGTTGGAATGTGGGAGCTGCAATTTGCCCAATACTTATATGCACTCCTCCGCTTTGTCCTCTATTAACAATGTCTTTGTTTATGCATTTGTATCAGGGTTAGACAAATCATGCCAGTTTAAGTTTATACATGGAATCCCAAAGTTAACACGAAGGTTCCAAAAACAGAATGATGTTCTTTTTGTTGTCTCTGAGGATCAGTCACAAAACAGTGAGCTTGAAACAGCTGATTTATTGCTTGAAAATGACGATGATAGTGCTGAAGATATCTCTCCTGCTACCAACACATATTTTGATTTATCAGGGAGTGATGGAAAACCAGGTTTAATATCATTCTATAACCGTCCATACAGAAAGGAAAGTGAGATGCTTGTATCTAATTCGAAGAGCAGTCAAAACAGCATATTGTGGTTTGTGGGACCTGCAGTTCTTGTTGCTTCATTCATTTTTCCTTCACTCTATTTGCGTAAAGTACTTTCTATCATTTTTGAGGACTCTCTGTTAACAGGTAACTTTTCTTTAGAAGAAAGACTCTGTTTGTTCATTGTATGTATTTGGTATTGCTTTGTCTGTGCTCTACAATCTCTGCATAATTGTTGTGAGGAGTGTTTTCTTGCATTTGAATGAGTTCGTGGAAGATATTACATCTCCTTCAATCAATGTGGGTAGGATTAGCCATATGATGAAGAAGAAGCTGAGGATAAAAAGGGGAACTGATTGTATTTGGGACCCATTTGTAAGAGATAATGCCAGGGGGAACTTTTGGTCGTTTGGAACCTGGATATGATTCTCCTTGGTTGACATGAGATTTCGCATCTTGATAAAACAGATGGCTACAATCATTGGCTAATTGAACAAAACTGAACTATACTAAGCGCCAATCTCGATTATCCTCACAGTTTTCCCTTTAACCTCTAATCAAAAGTCTAGCTGCCTGTCTATTTGACGTACTAGGGTCTATATTCTTACCATAAATAAATATTATTTTCAGAAATACGTCTAATGTCTCCACCTATCTCCCCGCAGTGTCCTTTCTACCATCTTTGCAATTTCTGTATCAATAGTTAACAACGCATTTACAAAAATCGAAATATATTTAGAAGTTAAAATTGTTTGTGGAGTGTCGGGGTAGAGAGCTTGTAGTTAGTGTGAATTACGTCCTACAACATTGTCAGTTATGAGGTGATATATCCTCAAACACTGGAATGTTCTAGTGTTTGCTTTAAATCTTCTGTTTTTATTCTTTACCAAAAAAACTCCTATTATTATCATTTATTTCCTTTTTTCTGAATTGTCTTCTTTGTTCATCTCCAGATTTCCTGATATTATTCTTCACAGAAGCAATTTTCTACTGTGGTGTTGCGGTGTTTCTATTTCTACTAGACCATTTAAGGAGGCCAACACAACAGGATACCAATACCCGCAGTAGTGATACTCTACCCCCTCAATTGGGACAGAGAGTCTCTTCTGTTGCTACACTGGTGCTTAGTCTTATAATTCCTATGGTTACTATGGGTTTGGTCTGGCCATGGACTGGCCCTGCAGCTTCTGCAACTCTTGCTCCATACCTGGTTGGTATAGTTGTCCAATTTGCATTTGAGCAGTATGCAAGATATCGGAAATCACCTTCATGGCTTGCTACTCCATTAATCTTTCAAGTAAGGACAATCCAATTCCTGTTGATTAACTTCCTGTATTTTGTTTTCCTGGTTAAAACCAGTGAGTTAACTTTTGGCACGCGGACAGAACAAAGTGAAATAGAAAGGAACATGACATTAGTAGAGTAGTTATGTTTTGTTCTTTCTGGTTTCACTGTTTAAAAGTCGGTTTGCGAGTTGAGTTTTGGAGGGGAGGAAAAGGAAAGGTCTGGGTGAGATGACTCTGAAACCTCCTATTTTCCCTCCAAACCCCAACTCACAAACGGTCGCTAAGTGAACCAAAATGTCTTTTGTCGCCATTTCATGTTCTGTTTTATTAATAAAATAACATAGAATTCCATCTTGTTCTAGCTCGTTTGTCACTCACTATCTAAATATAATAAAATTAATTTATCCAGCCACCCTTCACTTTATATGGTTTTACCTAATTTATACTCTATTATTAAATTTTTTTTATCCGGGTTGTATAAATTGTTACATTTTAATTTCACCTGCCTCTCATTTATTGGAATGGATCAACAAAACATTTCATATATTAGGAAATAGCCTCTCCGCTTGCAGGGGAAAGACTGTGAACACCTACTCTCCTCAGACCCCACTAAATGAGAGCCTCGTGCACTGAGCCACCTTTTTTTATTCTCGGCTTTCACAATTGGCGATTCATATAAAAAACTAATAAATTGTTATTAACAGGTGTATAGACTGCACCAACTAAACAGAGCAGCACAACTGGTGACAGCATTATCATTTACAGTTAGAGGAGCTGAAATGACCTCACACAACATTGCTATAAACACCTCTCTGGGTACCCTTTTAAATGTCTTACAATTCCTTGGTGTGATTTGCATTTGGTCCCTGTCAAGCTTCCTCATGAGATTCATATCTTCTGCTTCCACAACTACGCCGCCGCTGTGAAGTAAAGAAATTCTTGTAAAGTTTGTTAGGAATTTTATCTCAGATTATCCATAGATATACATTTATTAAACAGCTGTTCTATAAACTTTTGAATGGAATTGGAGATTTGGATAATAATTCTGAGTCCTGAATTTTTTGGGGTAAAAATGCTGGTTGCAAGAATCTGTAACAGAGAACAACTCTTAAAATGTTCATAATGTGATTTCTGGAAGCATAAGACTATGGTCAATTCATCATGCTAGGTAGGAAAATGGTAGGATTCATAATCTATATGCAATTTTCTAAGGTCAAGTGTCAAGGCAGCAAAGTGGTTTTACAAAGAAATTCTATTATTTTTCATTTTTAAGAATTCATAATAAGAATGTAATAACAATAATAAGAATGAATTTGGCAATTTGCCCAATTTAAAAATGTGACCTTGGTAGACTAAATCTTATTATAGTCTTCAATTCTTATTATTGTTATTTTTCATTTTCATTTACAAGATCATATAAACTAATTTTATTTTTCATTTTTAAGTAATTCTATTATTACTATGTCTTCCGAAACAAACAAAGAAACCAAAGCATCTGTATATCCTTATTTTAAAGATAATCATGTCAATATAACAGAATACCAAAACTTTAATAAAAAATATTTAAAAAATTACAACTCCAATTTTGGAGAATAGTACATATATAAGTGTGATATTTTGGTCATCCTTTTTACAACTTTAGCATAAAGCAATAATACTATTTTATGTCTCTGTTATAAACATTGGTCTAAAATTTTTTGGTGATCATTTTATAAGGTATTTTATAATTTCTATCAATTATTTAATTTTCCTCCTCACATTTCACCTTATTATAAATGAATAGTTCTCAAAATATTCGGGGAATTAAATAATTGACATAAATTATAAAATACTTTATAAAATTACAACTTTCCTATGTTGCACCGATCTTGATTTCCTTTTCTTGAGATAATTCTACTTCTTAGCCTTTGTTTGGGAAAGTTGGTTGCAACGCCTCAGGGTTCAGTCTAAGATGGGACATGACCGAGTCAGGCTTCAGACGTGACCGTGCCAAGTCCATACATCTTGGTCAAGCTAGGAAAGTTGGGTGCAGCGCCTCAGGGTTCAGTCCTCTCAGTCAATGCATGAGCATCATAACCGAGACACGTGCTCCAATTGACTCAACCAGAGCCACGCATCAGGCAGGTCTTCCTTCGATCAGAGCCACACATCAGGGCATGCCAAGAGCCTCGGTCTTACTCGAAACCATAATAGCAGTGTTAGGCAGTTTGTTATTGCTTGCGATACATGTAAGCCTTATGTTTCTAGATCACGTGCTAATTAAGTTGTTATTTTAGTTAATTTTGTTGTTAAGATTCTCCTTTTTTATATGAATATGGAGAATTAACTTTGCTTAAATCATCAATTCATAAATCAATAAAATCAATGCAAGCTTTATTCTTCTTCTTCCTTTCATTCCATCTTCATCTTTCTCCCTTAGAGAAAATAGTTCAAGATTCTTGTGAATCTTTTTGATAAGTTATTCATAGCTACATTTGTAAGATCCTCTTATATGAGTAAAAACAATATTTCTTCTTCTGAAAATAATATCAACTTACTGCTTCAAATTAACTTCATTAATCAATTAGTTATCCAAAATCTCATTAGTTAATTTGATCTTTATTTTTGTTCTTGAACCTATAGATTTGCTATACAAATATTAAGCTAGCACGTCAAACAATTCATTTACATTTTGTTGGGAAATTCAGAACCAATTTCCCTCCTCTATGTGATGCAAAATGGACATTTGCGGAAGCGACAAGTGAATAAAGTAAATAAAAAAGAGTAGAAGAATTACACCAAGAATTTTAACGTGGAAAAACCTTCTCAATGTGAGAAGGAAACAACCACGGGACCTAATCCAGAAAATATCTCTACTATAGAAAAGTATGATTATAATATTTGACTCTCTCTTACAAAGAGGATAACACTCAATCTCACCCAAAAGGATGGAAATACAAACTCTCTCTAATATCTCGCTAGGAATACAAAACTCACACAAATGTGTATATAAGCTCTCTCACACTTTCTCTCTATGTTGCTCTTTCTCACTTGCTTGTCTATTTTTCCATCACAAGTTCCCTTTATATAGTAAAGGAAATGAAGGCTTCATCATAAAGATATAATAAATGATTAATTGTTGTCATACTTTCAAGATACATTGAAAATGCTATTCCAACTTTTTAAGTTGCACTTCATGGTTCTCAAGAGTCAAGGAGTAATTCCAAGACTTACTCCAACTTTCTAAGTTAGGCTTCATACTTTCCGAGAGTTATTGGAAGAGTCATCATACAATAGTTCATCTACCAAGTTGCATTGGTTATACTTCCATGAAGCATTCCCAACATATTTGAAACCCACATATTTGACACCCACATATGAAAGACCAAATTAACTAAATTTGTAGAAGGTCTTGAACTAAAATGATATTTTTTAATGACACTTACACAGTTGATGTCAATCAAATTTACATTTGCTCTTTATTATTAAGAAAAGCTTTATGTGAATACCAAAACCTAGAGATATTGGAATCTCCTATGTTAATTTTTTTCATATACTTTAGGGAATTAATATGAACATAAGATAAAAATAAATAAATTAGAGATAAAAGGTATATAATATCAAAATCGATAAAAAAAAATTATGTTTAACCGGTACTCTTTTGAGTCTTTGTTATTACCATTTTGGACTCATTAGCTATCTGCCAAATCTGCCTAAACTGAATATTTATTCCTCTTCTTATCATATGTGTTGGTATATTGATAAAGATAACAATGAGTTTGGATGGATTCGGGTAGTGTATTACCCAGACCCGCCTTATTGTTTTGTTTTTGGACATAGACCTGTCCCAGACCTATGTTAATACCCGCTGGATATACTACCTGCGGGTTATTGGGTACCCAACGGATCCATGGATACCAATAAATTCAAAAGTATTAAAAATAATTGCAAGTAATTTATGCATTTATGTATTTGTTTCATACGATTTTATATGTTATTTAGCCAATTAACAAGAGCAAAAATTATAAAACTTAATTTCAAGTTTTAAAAACAACTTAATTTGA
This sequence comes from Lupinus albus, assembly GCA_009771035.1. Lineage (NCBI taxonomy): Eukaryota > Viridiplantae > Streptophyta > Magnoliopsida > Fabales > Fabaceae > Lupinus > Lupinus albus. The sequence goes on along the minus strand of CM020021.1, from coordinate 6,168,125 downwards.
TTATTAAACACGGGGAGGGATCCACTTCCTCCAAGAGTAAGTGAAAAAACACTTACTTCACATCATGACCATTCATTCTTGGAAATCCAATGGTTTGAATTGGTGAGTACATTTAAACCATTGAATTTTTTAAGATTGGATGGCTAAGATGAAGAGTAAGTATTTTTTGGAGTAAGTGGATCCCTCCCCATTAAACACAACTCATTTTACTCTAACAAACATTACAAACAACTTCAACATTATGATGAAAAATTCATTTAGTATGAACACTTCGATTAACATTACATTACATCATACATATGAATTAACAATGTAATATCATTGCTTAACAACGTAACATAACAGTTTAACAATATAACAATCTCATTTATGAATTAATATGATATTATAATTATGAATTAATATGATATTACAATATAGATTAACAAACAACTTCAACATTATGATGAAAAATACATTTAGTATGAACACTTCGATTAACATAACATTACATCATACATATGAATTAACAATATAATATCATTGCTTAACAACGTAACATAACAGTTTAACAACATAACAATCTCAATTATGAATTAATATGATATTATAATTATGAATTAATATGATATTACAATATAGATTAACATGATATTACAATTAGGTTGTTATATATATATATATATAGGAAGAAATAACAGGTACCCAAGGACCCGCGGGTAGTAGACCCACCATGTATTAACATGGGTTTAGGGCGGGTCTGGGTCAAAAAACAAAGCAGCGGAGCGGGTCTCGGTAATGCACTACCCAGACCCATCCAGACCCATCACCAAAACAAATCAGGCCGATCATATTTCAGAAATATTATTTTAATCACAAAATAATTTACACCACAACAGCACAATCCGCATCACCGTGCCGCAATAATGACGACAACCGCACTAAACACAACCATTATCACAGCGATTGGAACCACAATTTATTTCATTCCTTAACCGTATCATCTAATTCCTTGGTTTTGTAACCCCAAATTCTTAAACTCCATTTCAAATTTTTACCATTCCTTGCTCTCTTCAGCTTCTGTTGTTAACTCTTAATTTCAAGCTTCGTTCCTTTACGCATAAAATCCCGTTCCATCAATTACCTTCAAATTCCATCTCTCTCCTTCCATCACTTGTTTATTACCACAGTTTTAACCTTTTATATATATAATAGATAAAAGAATGGGTTCTGTGATGAGTTCAAAGAAGAGTAAGGAAGAGCTTGAAATGGCATTGAATAAGGCAAAGGAGATAGCATCTTCATCCTCTGTTGTAGTCTTTAGGTATTTCAATTCAAATATTTCAGTACCATTTTATAATTTCATTCATTTTTTTTTCTGCTATGTGTGTATGTTTTGATTTTTTGTTGACACAATTTATGGTAATTTATGTGGTTGTAGTAAAACTTACTGTGGTTACTGCAAGAGGGTGAAGAATCTTCTAACACAGCTAGCAGCAGCTTACAAAGTCATTGAATTGGATGAGGAAAGTAAGATTCTTCTTTTGTTTGCACTTTCATGTCTCATACTTTGATAAATTTTGTTTTCTTAGGGTTAATTTTGTTTGTTTGTTTGAACTACAAGTGTGTTCTATTGCGGCGATCTTGTTCGAGTGGGTAGGTTCTTAGGGTTTATTTTGGTATTATGAAAATAGGATAGTAAAGAAGAATGATGGAATCAAAAGCTATAGCTTCCCTTTTATTTGTTTGAATCACTATTCGTATGTTAAATATTATTGACTTTTAAATGAACGTTCATACATATGAATATGTGATGGTGTGCGACAACTGTCAAGGCATACCCCTATTATTGAACTCAAATGTATTTAGATTTTGGTAGGATCCACAAAGATCTCTATCTTTTATTCTATTTCCTTCCCTTCATCCCAAGAGGGATACTGGAAAAATTATGAGGTCCATCGAAAGTTGAATCATCCAATTACTTTCCATCTCATTCATAAATAAAGAGGAAGAATCCTTTCCGTCTACAATTTGTTTTTACCCAAAAGCACCAAACAAGAGGAAGCCCTTCTTCCCTGATTTAAGTGATTTTGGCTACTTCTAGTTAAGTTGTTAAACGATTTGTTTAGAGGAGGAATTCCATTTAATAAATGAATCTAGGTAAAAGATGGCTCATATGCATGAATAAATACTTTAGCTCTCATAACTACCTAACGGAGTTTTGGAGGGGAAATTCCATTCTCCTAACATAGCTTTAAAAGTACAAGTATGAATACACATGTAGAAAAATAGAAATATTTCTTTAATTTGTACAAGCCTAAGCTATCATTTCAATACCCCCACCCCCCAAGCTGAAGTGTATGTTAATCACTCCAAGCTTGGATAAGAGATATTGGAAAGGAGAAGGATGAAGATTTTTGATGAGTATATCAACTGATTGCTAGTAGTTTGAATTGGCAAGATATGGAAGGTTGGCTAAGAGTCTCTCTCGTGTGATCAATGTCAATATTGTTAGTACGCTCATCGAAGAAAGAATTGGAAGCAATATATGTAGCTAAAATGCTGTCACAATAGAGTAATGCGGGGGTGATGAAAGGAACCGAGAGAATTTGTTACAAGTCAACCATTGAATTTCACATGAGGTGGCAGCAAGAGCAGGATACTCTGCTTCCTAGAAGATCGAGAAACATTGTAAACGAGGTATCCAGAAATGAATATTATGGAGTCAAGGCAAGCTATTCGGTCAAAATAACTTAAGGGCTTGAGTTGCAAAGTGGAATTGTGAAGATAGAATAAGCCCCAACCAGCAGTGCCTTTTAAGTACTTGAGAACTCAATTGACTGCTTTGTGATGAGCAGTGGTACGAGAAGATATGAATTGACTCAATCGTTTAATAGAAAAACTGATATCAAGTTTTGTGTTTCAAGTACAAAACCTGACCAACAAAACTTTTATAAGAAGCAAGATGTGGATATGGATCATTATGATGCTAATGGAGTTAGGTTGTTTTAACCATTGGTGTCAAATATTAAGTATAAGATCGGGAACTTCTAAACCAAGGAAGTAATTTCAAATTCCCTAACCATTGATTTTGGGAAAATGGTCCAAATGATGTTTTATTGAATCACTCTATGATTGACTTGTAACTTTTTGAATAAGATCATCCACAAAATCAAGAAGAACAATGGTAAGGGGAGAGCGGTGCTGGGTGAAGAGAGAATGATCATGATGGGATAGCTTGTAGTCTAAGGAAGGGAGAGAAGTGGACAGTTTGTGGAACCACTGTCTACTAGCGTTCGTCAATCCCTAGAGAGATTTATGCAATTTACAAAGTTGATTAGGTTTTGAACAAACAACACCCTGGGGAATAGTCATGTGAAGTTGGCACATGGAAGCACAAGACAAGGGTTGGATTGTGTTTGTTAATTTTTAAAAATTTATTACTTATTAAAAGCTTTTCACAAGAAACTATAAATTGATGACAAATAAAAAAATGTTATGAAAAAGTTAACTCACAACAAGTTCAAGTCCCCACAGTTGGATATAATCGAAAGCAATAAAGAGTTTAGGGAGAGAGAAAATGACACAAATTTTTATACTATTTAACTCAATAGTTACGTCTAGTCCCTCTCCCAGATGGATTTTCGCTATTTCCCAAATAGCTTATAAGTATTCAAGACATCTTCAGACAAATATTCTTTCTTATACCAATCCTCTTCCGGCTCTAACAATTAAGTATTCTTGTTATACCAAGTCTCTCCGGGCTCTAAATTTAACCAAATATTCTTTACTTACCAAGCCTCTCCAGGATGTAATAACTCTACAAAGTAGGTTTATTGATATTTAACACTATATGAGGATATGAATATGTAAAATCAATAAGATACAAATTTTAAGATTTACAACTGTAAACTCTCAGATTCTTTCTCTCTCTGCTTGATTTCCCTCCAACAAAGATAATAAATAATTTAAGTTGTAATTCTATACAAATAGAATTTCTATACAAAAAGTATTTTTACATAATTTCTATGAGCTTGACTTGTATTTTCTCATAATCTTGTGTTGTCTCATGTCTTGTATCTTGAGGTTATTCTTCCTTTTATAGACGTGCTTCAACTACTTCAGAGAATTTTTCCTTGGTTTCAAAAGTGTCCGTTTAGAGTAAACATTAAAAATATTGGTTCGTTGAGTCCTAATATGAATAAGGAAGTTATTTCTTGAAGAGAATGCATTATTTGCATCAAGATGGTGTAGAAACCAGTTCTATGAGGATGCAATAGCAAGAATCAATTTGATAGTAGTGAGCAAGATGACTGAAGAAAAAAAATATCAAAATACTCTAAGACCTCAGTTTGGGTATGAGCTTTAACAATAAGTCGAGCCTTGTATCTTTCTATAATACCATATGACTTCTACTTGATTCTATATACCCATTTTTGAACCAATAGGAGATTTTCCTGACGACATATCGACAAGAGACTAGGCTTTATTCGAGGAGCTCATCTTGCATTGCTTTGATAGTAGTGAGCAAGATGACTGAAGAAAAAAAATATCAAAATACTCTAAGACCTCAGTTTGGGTATGAGCTTTAACAATAAGTCGAGCCTTGTATCTTTCTATAGTACCTTGCATTGCTTTGATCCGATGTTATGATTGAATACTTGATAATAGTGTTTAGGTTTAACATTGGTACGAAGATAAAGAACATAATGCATCTAATAAAGATTAATAAGAAAGAATCGTAGAAAAAGGGTGAGGAATATCTAGAGATGGACTTCAAGAGGTCAAAACATTGTATTGAAAATCACTTAAGTGATGTGGTTTGGTTCTAAGTCTATAAGAGAATCAGAAGAATAATGAATGTAGAAGAGTGTGAGGAATTAAAATCAATAGATGAGTGTGTGTGAGGAGTTGATGGTGAATGACAATGTGTATGAGTTGAGGGATGTTGAATATGGGAGTGCGTATAGGAGAATATGTTTGAGGAGAATGTGTTAAAAGAGGTGGAATAGAATGATGAGTATGTGAAATATCAAATAGAAGGAAATCTACTGTGATTAGAAGTGTGAATTAGTGTCATGGGAATGAGTATGAGGAGAATGACAGGAAATGTTTTCATAGAAAATAACATGCTTGGAAAGAATGATTTGCCTGGAGAGCAAATCAACCAGCAATAAACCATTTGTCCCTACCCGAAGCCTAGAAAAACATATTTTCTAGCTTTGGAATCTAACATGGTCCTATTTTGAGAAAAAGTAGAAAAATAACACAAACTACCAAACACTCTTAATTCATCCAAATTAGAAGGTTAGCCATGAAGTAACTCGATTGGTGTTTTGTGATGTAATACATGTCTTGGTAACTTGTTTATAAGATGAGCAGTATGAGTAACTGCAAAACACGGTAATGTTTTGGGCAGTTTGGATTGGAAATTAGGAGACCTAGTGACATTAAGAAAATACATGTGTTTCCTTTCAATTACAAAATTCGGTTGTGGAATTTCAACACAAGAGATGATGTTAAATTCCACAAGAAGTATATAAAGCAGACATAAGAAATTCAGAACTATTACCTGTTCTTAGTATATAAATCATGCTTAAAAGTAGCAGGTTTCCACTGTGTCTTTCTTTACTACAATATGTATAGATTTTTTATCCACTTGTCTTTCTTTACTACAATATGTATAGATTTTTTATGGACCACTTCTGCCATATGATCTACCATATCCTCTTCCAGTAGAGCTTCCTTTACCTCTATCATATTAATTATTTCCTGAGCGTAAGATTCCTCTCTCATTAAAGTTAGTTCTAAAATTCTAGTGTGAATCACTATCATTATACAACACTGTACAACCTGATGGGATACTAGATTTATACACTAGGCCGAAGATATGGAAGGTGTACTCTAATAGAGAGAGTGGGGCCAAGAGAGGAGGGAAATGGAAGTAGCTAAGGAAAGGGGAGTTAAAAGGGAGTTATCTTAGTAACTCCCCCTTGTGTCATGAGTGACATGGCTATTAAAGGAAAAGGAGTGGAATGGGAATTCATTGATGTTGTTGAGAGTGAAAATTGTGGAGGAGAGGCCTTCTCTCTAGTTAGGAGTGTAAACTCTAGAATTTCTATGTATTGTAGAGCATCAATGCTCATTTCTTTATAAAATCTTCTCATTCCCTCTTCTCTTCCCTTCCCTCTTCTCCTTCTCCCCCTTCTCTCTTCCCTCTTCCCCCTTCTCCCTTCCCTCTTCCTCCTTACCTTCTCTCCCTTCCCCTCTCCCCCTCTGCCCCTTCCCTTCCTTATGTGAATTTCTTTTTGTTTTGCCTCTTTACATGTTCAACACTTTCTGATTTTATTGTATTACTTATATTTTTTGTTTTCCTTTTATTTTCCCTTCCCTTCCTTTTGTGAGTTTCTTTTTGTTGTCAAAACTTAAAGATTATGATCTGCTTATATTTTTAATGTTTTTTGGTGTATTTGTATCTTTATGTGGAGGGGAGGGTATAGCATATAATTTTGTGTATTTTAAGGTTTTCTTTGTGTATCTATATGTTTAGGATATAAATTACTTATATTGTTCCCTTAGTCGTAGCGGTCATCCCACTACCTGCTATCGCGCTATAGTATTTTTGGGTTCAACTACTATGCTCCGCTATCTGCAATTGACTACCTAGTATAAATGTCAGTGTTTCTATCATTGGTCCGACCTGCCGGATTACGAAAAGAACCAATGACTCGTTGTCCATGCCACCAAAGATGTCAGACAGAGTTGACACATCGGAGGAACGAATGGCGTCATTGGTGACGTCCGTGCGACAATCCTTCTTGGATTTTCGTCAATCTGTGATGGAGGAGTTTGCCAATTTACACAAGGTTCATTATGGAGAAACACAAGTCTTCAATCTCTGAGTACTCAGTAGAGGAATATAAAATGGCAGAAAAGAAGGAAGAGTTACCATCATTTGAAGGCACCGATCCTATGGGATGGATCGCTCGAGCAGAGATGTATTATGAAGTGCAAGGATTGCCGGAGGAAGTAAAAGTGCGTTTAGCCAAGTTGAGTATGGAGGGCTCAACCATTCGGTTGTTCAATTTGCTTCGTGAGATGGAGGGTGACTTGACACAGTTGAAACTCAAAAGGGCTTTGATTGAACGATATGGTGGTCGCCAGAACGAAAACCCTTTTGAGGAACTGAAAGATTTGACATAAACAAGAAGTGTTGAGGAGTATGTGTCTGAATTTGAGTTCATCTCTTCTCAAGTAGGAAGATTGTCGGAAGATCAATACCTGAGATATTTTATTGGGGGACTCAGACTGAATTTGCAGTTCTGGGTCAGAATGTTTAATCCAATTAATCGTCTCCGAGCCATGTGTATTGCTCAGGATAAGGAAACATAGTTGAGGTGCACATTGGCTCCTCGTGGGGGTGTTGGAAACGGGAAACAATGGAAAGAAGGAACTGTTTGGTTTAGTGGGGGACTAATGAAAGAAGTGGTTTCAGGTTAGGTCAAAACTCGACCTCCCCTGAAGTTTTTTTGGGTCTAACTCAAGAATCCAAAACAAGGAGAATTTTCATCCTAGAATTCAATATCCAGAATCTCGCACAGTTTCATCCCAATTCTAAACCCATATAGGCAATAACGACAGCAAGAGAACACCCAACACTGATCGAAACTGGGCATTAGGCATCTTCCTAATTCAGAACTAATGAACCGGAAGGCAATGGGCTTATGTTTCATACGTGGGGAGCATTTTCATTCGTTGCATCAATGTGTAGACAAATAATTGCGTCTTGTGGTGTTAGGTGATCACGAAAGTGTTAATGAAGATGGCGATGTTATTTCAATCGAAGTGAAGGAAGATGAGGAGAAAGGCACGATGGAGTGTAATTCCATGGGGCTTTTTGGATTAGTGGAAGGAAGTCCAACCTACAAGACAACCCCACAACCCTCCTCTTAGACGGGAAGGTGAAGGGGGTCTCGATGGTGGTCTAGTTGATAGTGGTGCCACCCATAATTTTTTATCTTCCCGGTGGTGACTGTCCAGGAAATTCCGGTAAAACAAGGAAGGGACATGGGAGTGAAGTTAGGCGATGTTACTGTGTGATTACTGGAGGAAGATGTACGGCAATCGAACTCCAACTGGAAAAATTCCAGACTACACTAGAAACATACATGTTGGATTTAGGCAACCTGGACATGACATTGGGGTGACTTGGTTATAGAGGTTTGGCAAGGTACTTTTTGATTGGGAGAAGATGTGACTATTTGCTTTTATTGGCAAGGAGTACTAGTGGAATTGGAGGGCCATATTCCAGGGATGCTCAGGATAAGAAAAAAGAAACAATTTTCATATGAACCAATATCTTTACAGAGGACAACCTTGAAGAATAGTTCATCCTATCAACCTGAGATTGATGGGTAGACTGAAGTAGTTAATAGGTGCTTAGAGACTTATCTACAGTGTTTTGCATCGGAACAACCTAAGAAATGGGTTGAGTGGGTGTCTTGGGCAGAAATATGGTACAATACAACCTTTATGGGTCTATTTGTAATACTCCTTTTGAGATAATCTATGGGAGGAAACCACTTTCTCTTGTGAGGTTTTCTCAGAGCGAAACAAAAGTAGAGGCAGTAGCAAATGAATTCGTTGTCATGGATGAGGCATTGAGACAATTAAAACATCATTTATTGTATGCTCAACAACAAATGAAGAAGTATGCTGATCTAAAAAGAAGATAACTCGAGTTTGAATCGCTCCTAGATATTTTGGTCCACTCCCTATAGTTGCTAGGGTGAGTGCAATGTCCTATAAACTGAAATTACCAGTCATGGCCAAAATTCATTCCGTTTTTTGCATAGCATAATTAAAGAAGGCCATATGGGATTATATCGTGGAAGCCTCACTCCCGGAAGGGTTGGAAGTAGAAGCAGATGAACATGTTGACTAAGTAGTAAATCGCACGCAATAGCAGCGGGATAGCGGCATAGCAGAGGTTTCCAGCCCCTCAACACAACGCAACGAAACGGTGGTTAGCGGTGCTGACAACCGTTTCGCCTGTAGCAGGTTGAAGAATGATGGTCTTCTTCCCCAAACCGCGAGTCAGAACCTGCTCTAAGTTGCTTGAAAGCCCTAATTTTACAAGTGAAAAGTCATTTGTGTCCTTATTTTTTAATATGTGGTATGGGCTTTTAGTAACTTAGCTCTCACATTTCCCCCCTTTTATAAAACACGTGAATAACAGCCCAATTGAGCCCAATCCTGCCACAACTCTCACCTTCCCTTCTCTTTTATAAAACACCTTCCCTTCCTTTTTTAAAACAGAAGAGCAACCCAATCACACTTCATCTCCTTTCTTGTTTCCTTCCTTTTGCACATTTTTGTTTGCTTTCCCTCTTGATACTTTCTGCACATTTACAAATGTTCTGCTTTCCTTCCTTCTCTCCCTTCCCTTCTGCCACTCACTCTCATCTCAGGCAAAGATTCTTCCAACCTTCTCTTCCTTCATTTTGGAGTTGCACAACCATGGGTTCATCTCAACCTCCCAATGATATACCTACCACAAATACTGTGTTGCTGAAACTCTATGTAAATAACGTTTATATGGCATGGGAGTGGAAGGGAACCCACTGTAATTTATATGTGTATTTATATTTTTCCCTTCGCTGTAGCGGTCATCCTGCTATCCCACTATATTGTTTTTGGGCTAGCCGCTACACTTCGCTATCCGTAACTGACTACCTAGCTTGACGAAGCAGAACAAGTGTTAGCTTCAAGAGAAATTATGGATGAAGGGAGCAGGACAAGACAATTGTTGATCATATAGAAGGACAAAAGTGCTGAAGACATGACTTGGGAAGATGAAGTAATGTTGAGAGACCAATTTCCTCATTTCAACCTCGAGGACAAGGTTGTGGCAGCAGGAGGGAGCAATGATAGGATACCAAATTTGTACACTAGGCGGAATATATGAAAGGTGTACACTAAGAGAAAGAGAGTGGGACCAAGAGAGGAAGGAAATGAGAGTAGTTAAGGAAAACATAAGTTATTTTAGTAATTCCCCCTTGTGTCATGAGTGACACATCTATTAAAGGAAAATGAGGGGGAAGGGGATTCATTCATGTTGTTGAGAGTGAAAATTGTGGAAGAGAGACCTTCTCTATAATTAGGAGTGTAAACTCTGGAACTTTTATGTTGTCGTAGAGCATCAATTATCATTTCTCTTACATCTTCTATAATACAATTCTGAATTTTAGTGTTTCTATCAAAATCCATCGCATTGAACAAAATTATAGAGTCATGATAGGTCCAACAAGTTGTCTCTCTTGTTGGATCACCAAGGAGAAAACCTTGTTTATCACATACTGTGGCTCCTTGAGCAAAATTTGTGCCTTAATTATGCTATATTGATAAGTTAATCTCCGTAGAAAACAAATTACATATTTCAGTCCTTGTAACTTTTACCAGTGTGAGTTAATCGCATTTAAATTTAACTTCACAAGTGTATGACGTCATAGGCCTTAGTGACTCCAATTCCTCCTGTAGGATCTTCACATCTGTGAATTAACTCAGACACATTTTTATTACCTTACTTCATTGAATGTGTCTCTTGCAATACATCTAAGTTGCGAAAGTAATCTCCATTTGAGAACCAATTCTTTAGATGTTGTCAAAGTTCTTATGCTCCATCATGCTATATGGTACTTTGTGCAATTTGTTGATAAAGTGACCTTGTAATCCATGAAACAACCATGATATTACATCTCTCCCATGCACCATATAGTAAATCACATGAATCCAGAGCAGAAATTCAACTATCAACAAACTTTTACTTGTTCTTTGATAAGAGAGCTTTTCTTATTGATCTATTCCAATAGTGATAATTTCCACCTTCGAATGGCGGTGAAACTAGAATGTCACCTGAATTTTCACCGGGATGAAGATAATAGGAACTATGTGGATCTTCCTTGTTTGAATTGTTCTTTGAAATTTCAGAAGCTTCGCTACTTAAATCTGCCATCCTAATTTGAGAGAATGAGTGACGATCAGGTAGATTGAAGAGAAGAATGGCTTGGAAGATAGAAGCTAAATAAATCGAAGAGGAGGTTGAAGAAATTGAGTAGAGACTTATGGAGCACAGCTCTCAATTTGAGAGCTTTGATACCATAAAACAATTTGTGTAGAAGATGAATTCCATTTCATAAATGAATATGGAGCCAAGATGGCTTATATACAAGAATAAACACTAGCTCTCTAGTTAGCTGTCATAAGTCATAACCACCTTGCCAGATGTCATAACTGCGTAACAGTTTTGGACAGAAAACTCCAATTCTCCAACTTACTAAAGCAACTCAACTTATGCTGTACAAATGTACTAGTATGAATATACATGTAGAATATATGTTTAATTCAATTCCCCAACTTACAAATATACGTTTAATTTGTACAAGTGTAAGCTATCATCCAATAAGTTGGTTTGGGGCAAGTTTTTATAATAATTGTTCTTATAAAACTCTTGAGTTGAGTTACCTTTTTTCTGTTAGCATTCATTATCTGCTTTCTCCATTTTGAATGTGACTTATGCAAAAATGGAGTGTTATGGCTTATGCCAGGAGTGCTGTTTTTATACACTAATTTGAAGGCACAAATTTGTTATCAATTCTAAGGTATAATTTCCTTTTCCTTACCAATTTGAAGGTGATGGACGTGATATTCAGTTAGCTCTAGCTGAGTGGACAGGGCTTAGGACTGTGCCTAATGTGTTTATTGGAGGAAAGCACATTGGTGGTTGTGACTGTAAGGCCACTCTCTTTGTTTATTTTCTATTCAGTTCTTATCTCCATAATATAATCTGTACTACCCTCCATGCCAATTCATCTAAATGATACAAAATTATTAAGTTTTTGGATTTTAAGTCAGATTTTATATTCTTAACCAATTAGAGAAAGTAACAGTTGCAAAAGCAGTGATAAGTACAAAATAAACAATGATATGTTGTCACAGATCCTGTCTCATCCGGTGTTTCGCACGCCAATGACAATGAAGCAAAGAAACAATACTAATAAAAGTTAATTTTTTTTAATTGACATGTTTTCATTGACGCGGGACAGCGTATAAGATAGAATCTGAGACAACAAATCTCCATCCACAAAATAATAGGTATAAAATTTTTCTTGTTCCTTCTGATATATATAAGGGTAGACCAAATAAATCTTGTTATTTTTTCTATTTTCATTTTGGTTTTAACATTTTTAATATGGGTTTTGCAGTGGTTTTGGAGAAACACAGAGCAGGTCAATTGGTTCCTCTTCTCAATGATGCTGGGGCGATTGCCAGTAACTCAGCTCAGCTATGAATAATCGTAGAATACTTTCTTAAATGATATGATAGAATTTTGTCATATCTTGCTTTTTCATTCTACAAATTTTCTTGGTACTATTGAATGAAAAAGTAATTGAATTCAATGTCTTAAAACACATTGATGTACTTATAATTCAGAAATAATTTAAACATTGATATGCAAATATGTTTGGATATTAGAGCGCGTTTGTTGAGTATTATCTTTTTTTAATAAAATCACTTACTTTTTTAAAAGGATCACCTATAACAAAATGAAACATTTTTAGGAGATTATTTCTGCCATCAAAATTTGAAGTAATCAGAATTTCATAATTTATTTTAGATTATAATTGTTGTAAAAAACGAGAAATATAGCTGAAAATCCTTGGTACAGTAAAAAATTATTATTTTAATTCTAACTAAACACTATTAACTTTTGATTAGACTCTAAAATCTATAAAAAGTTCCTCAATTAATAATTGAGTAAATTACATTCACACCCCCTGAATTTTAATGAAATTACACAAACCATCCTTCCCTTCTTTGTCATTACACAAACCACCCCTCCCTCATACACAAATCACCATTAGATTTATACATACATTACACAGACTACCTCTACATGTTATAAAAGTGTAATATTTTAAAGAAAAAACGTGTGATGAGTGTAATTAAGTTAAACAAAATATTATATATTGTGTAACACTTCAAATAATTCAAAAACGAATGTTTCTTTATTATTTTTGTGTCATTAAAAAATACATTAATAATTTCAAATAAATGTTTAAATAACTCTTATATTATTTTATAACGAGCCAAATAATGAAGAAGCATTGACTTTTATATTATTTGAATTTTTCTACATAATATACAATATTTTGTTTAATTAATTACACACATCATACATTTTTGTTTAAAACATTACACTTTTATATTATGCAGGGGTAGTCAGTGTAACATATGTACAAAATTATGGGTGGTTCATGTAAGGACAAAAAAGTGAGGGATGGTTTGTTTAATTTCACTAAAACTCAGGGGGTGTGAGTGTAATTTACTCTTAATAATTTTTAAACTCAAACAATCCGCCATTCACTAGATGATACAATTTTCTCTCTCGAAATCATGTATATATTGTTAGAATGAGAATGCAACTAAGAGGTGGTGAATTAGTTGTTGCAATAATTATGACCAATTTTTCAGCAATATCAAAGTTTAAGTACAGCGGAAAAAATATGCAGAAAAATAATGACTTTGAAAGTTGAAAGATAAGGAGAAGAGAGTACACATGTGTTTTATACTGATTCACCTTCTTATCCACCGAAGGCTACGTCCAATACTCTTGACGCGCAAGAGATTCTTTTATTAAATATAATGAGTTGTAATTACAAATATCTCACCCCGAGATCTCCTTGTACCTTACACAGTCACTTATACTTAAAACCCTTGGAAAACTCTATTCCAAGTAACACCATTGAAAAACACTATTCCAAGTCACTCAACCCCTTTCTCTTCACACCCTTGTGAAAGAAAGTGTACTTAGCAAAAGTGAAGAATGTACAATATGGCTTGGATTGCCTTTACAAGTGTATATGACAATTCTTAATTTGCAATCCAAAAACAACTCTTATACGATATATAATAATGCTCTTTGTACCTTGAAAAAGTTTGAAATACACTTAGAAGCAACTCTGAAATAACTTACAAAGTTTAAGAGTGTGTTGCTAAAAAGTGCAGAAAATTCAGAAAGTGTGAGAGCTTTATGAAAGTTTCAATGAGAGTTTGTAATCTGAGTTGTGTTATTGTTATGAGTGTTTCAATGCCTTTATATAGGCTTTCCAATCAACCATAACACCTATAGGGAAGTGTATGTTTCGTTTGGAATGAAACAAATCAGTTTGGAGTGATACCCTTTCACTTTGAAATGTGAAAACTGATACAACAACTCTCAGTAATCGATTACAGCAAGTGAGTAATCGATTACCCAACTATCCTGCGTGTAACACCCTAAGTTTAATTTTCCTAAAACTTTGTAACCAAGGAAAGTCTGGGGTATACTGCAGGATTCTCACTTGAGCGAGAGGAGCCTCGCCCAAGCGAGAATGTCAGTATTTCTCCCAGGATTTTATCTGGGAGCCTCGCTTGAGAGAGATGGGGCTCGCCTGAGGGAGAGAGGGCTCGCTTGAGCGAGAATTGACTCGCCTGGGCGAGGGAGAGAGAAAGTGGATACTGAAGGATCCTCGTTTGAGCGAGAGCATCAGTGTTGAGTTTTTAAAATAGGCGGGATATTCTCGCTTGAGTGAGAATGGGCTCGCTTGAGCGAGAACCCGACGATTTCACTTTAAAATAGAAACCCTCAAACACTTTTAGGGTTAGAAATTGAGAGAGAAGAGAGAAGGAGGTGATTTTGAGAGCAAGAACTCGTGGGAATCATCTAGAAGCGTGAGAAGAGGTAAATCTATTGATTTTAACTCTCTTTCTCTCTTTCAAACTCGTTTTGGGTGTATGGGATCTCTTTTCAAAATGTGAGAAACCATGGAAGCTCATCCTTTAGAGTTATGGTTCGTTTTATGTTGTTTTTCTCTTGTAAGCTCTTGGTTTAGAGTTGGTATTTGATGAATGGAAAGGTTTTGTGGGTTGATTCATGAAAACCCAAAAACCCCCAAAATGAGAATATGAGTAAATGGGGAAATGGGTGAAATGTTAGATGTAGAAGACGACTATATGTTCTAATGTTGAATATGAGATGAATATGTATGTTTTATATGTTTGGAAACTCTTAATGAAGGTAATTTTGGAAACATTGAAAATGTATGAATCTCTTGTATGGTTAAAGATGAAATATGAGTTTTTTATGTGTTATTTTGAATAATTGACTAACATTGTTGTTATGTGGTGGGAATGAAGAAAGATCCTAAAGTTGGAGTCGGTGTCGGAGGAACTTGCAAAATTACCAAGGACCAAACCTAACACTCACCAAGGTAAGGATAAATCTTTAACTAGCATATCATATTGAGAGAATTCATGGAATTGCTGTTTATGAATTGATGGTGAATCAATTGAAAATAAAACATATTTTTAGCCGACCATGATTGGTTAGCGACTTTGGCTCAAGTTATGTAGCGATACTTTGGCTCAAGTTATGTAGCGATACTTTGGCTCAAGTTATTTAGCGAAAATGAATTTAAAATGGTTTACTAACCCCGTTAAAATGTGGATTATCTTATAATGATATTTATTGAATTAATGACTTACTCCTTTGTATGTTATGTGTATTTGTCGTTGATAATTCCATTGCAGGTAAACAAGTTAATTGAGGATGCTTGATTTGATGCCTTAGAGGCTTAAAACTTGGATTCCTTTATTTTACTCCTTTTTGTATTATGATTGACTAAATGCCATTTTGGATAATTTTAACTCCGAGCATTGTAACACTGGATATTTGTAGCTATGGTTATTTTGGAAACCCATAGCTAGTTGTATGCTGTAGTTACTGGGGGACATTAATATGAATTATGTTTTTCTGCATTATGAGTATGTGTAGTAATGACGCATGTTAAAGAAATTGAGAAATAATTAATGGGCGACCAAAGTTAAGCCATCAAGTTTTTAAAATTGGTGTGATATATGAAAGAATACATGTGAGAATGAATTAAAACAAGGAAAAATTTTCAAGTATAGAATGTGGTTCCTTACATTGTCCAACAACATTTTCGAATTTTACACAATGTAATCGATTACTGTAATTGAGTAATCGATTACTCAAGTGTTATGTTTCACATAATTGAAAAATGTCTTAGTGTAATCGATTACAACTCTTTGAGTAACAGATTATCTTATTTACTTAAAATGGTAATATGTTACTTCAAAGACATTAATGGATTACTCTTAGCCGTTGGAGGATGAATAACTATTTTCTCACTCATGTAACTTGTTACTCAAGTACAATAACCCGTTACATTTTTTTTGAGAATTATTTTTATTCACACTTAGAATTTTCTGATTTTCTTGAAACATTTTTTAGCATTATTAACTAAGGTAATAAATGAGTTTTGGGATAGAAGTATCTAAAAGACTTAGACTATAAAACTTTGAAGCTTTGTCTTCTTTAGTCTTGATAGGTCTTCTTCCTTTCTTCTTTTTGTGATGTTGGTGTCTTCATCAAAACCGTGCCAAGGTCAGGAGCAAGATCTTCTTCACAATCTCCCCATTTTTTATGATGACAAACCAATATCTTCTTGAAGGTGTAGTTTTATGAGAGTAGCATATTTGATGATATATCTTGACTTATCTTGTGTATGCTCCCCTATGTTGTATGCTCCCCCTTTCTTTTGGAGTTATGTGTCTGAAAGATTTATACAGAAAATACAATTCTCCCAACTTTTCTCCCCCTTTTGACCTTCCTTTGTTAATCATTTGCAAGAAGACTCGTCAAGTTCAACGGATTAGACTTTGAAGAAGATTTCCCTTGCTTGGATTTAGACCCACTAGTTCTTGGTCTAATGGTTTTGGAAGAAAAAACCATTGTTGGATTTTGAAGGTTTTAGGTTTAGGTTTTGGAAATTGGGGGTTTTGGATTGAGGCCACTAATCACAAAAATGAAGGTGTAGAAGTGTAATCAAGAATGTGATATCTATGGCAATAAAAATCAACCAAAACGGTGCAAAAATGAAGTTTTTAGAGATTGAGAGAGTTTTAGAGGGAGAACCACGAGTTACAGGAGATAGAAAGTGAAGAGATTTATGAAATGGTGTGACAGTTTATATAAAAACTGCATAGAGTAATCGATTACTCAATTTCAAAAATTAAAATTTAGCAAACAATATACCCGAGTAATCGATTACACCATTACAATAATCGATTATTGTAACTTGTTGTTTCCCTACTAATGTTGAAAATGGTTTTTGACTCTAAAAACTTGAAATTTAAAGCATAACAAACATATTTTAGGAACAAGTAGACATTAGATACAAACAATGAAACATACATATAAATATATAAACATTTTAAGACAATTAAGCTTCATCTATAATGCCTAATTCTCATCTAATTTTATAAAAAGGTTCATTTGCTAAAGATTTAGTGAATATGTATGCTAGTTGGTTGTGAGTATCGATGAATTCTACTGACACATCCTTCTTTTGGACATGGTCCCTAAGGAAGTGATGCCTTATATCGATATGTTTGGTTCTTGAGTGCATACTCGGATTCTTAGTAAGATTAATATCACTGGTATTGTCACACTTCAAGGGTGTGCAACCTAAGTTCAAGCCATAATCCCGTAATTGTTGTTGAAGCCACAACACTTGGGAACAACAACTACCCGCTGCTATGTATTCCGCTTCAGCGGTGTTTAAGGCAACACAAGCTTGTTTCTTGTAAAAATCTGAATCCGAGAAGCCAACCAAATCACATACGCTTCCTTTTGGATACCACAATCCAACATCAGTTGTGCCTTTGAGATACTTCATGATTCTCTTAACGACAACTAGATGTGATTTTTTAGGTTTAGTCTGATAACGCGCAAATAAGCATACACTAAACATAATATCAGGTCTACTGCCAATAAGATAAAGAAGGGATCCGATCATACCTCGATACTTAGAAATTTCAATACATTTTCCTGCTTCATCTGCATCGATATAGGTACTTGATCCCATAGGAGTAGCAATCGGCTTGCAGTCATCCATCTCGAATCTTTTCAACAGGTCTTTGCAATATTTGGACTGACTAATAAAGATGCCATCGCTAAGTTTCTTAATTTGGAGTCCAAGGAAGTAGTTTAACTTTTCCATCATAGACATCTCAAATTCTCCTTGCATCATATTGCCAAATTCACTACACAAGCCTTCGTTAGTAGAACTGAAAATAATATCATCTACATAGATTTTAATAAGGAGAGTGTGATGATTTATTTTCTTAATAAAAAGTGTAGTGTCGACCTTGCCTTTAGAAAATCCATTTTCAGTTAAAATTTTTGTTAGACATTCATATCAGGCACGTGGAGCTTGCTTTAAGCCATAAAGGGCTTTCTTTAATTTGTATACATGAGAGGGATGTCTGCAGTCCTCAAAACCAGGAGGTTGTTCTATAAATACTTCCTCTTGTATATACCCGTTAAGGAACGCACTCTTTACGTCCATTTGGTAAAGTTGAAAGTTCAAAGAACATGCATATGCAAGCAGTAATCTAATAACTTCAAGTCTAGAAAGCGGAGCGAAGGTTTCATCAAAATCTATACATTCCTCTTGGTTGTATCCTTGGGCTATTAGCATAGCCTTGTTTCTAATGATGATGTCATTTTCATCTGATTTATTTCGGAACACCCAATGAGTTCCTATTACATGCCTATTCTTAGGTCTAGGAACAAGTTCCCAAACTTCTTTTCTTTCAAACTAGTTAAGTTCTTCTTGCATAGCAAGAATCCACTGTTCATCCTCGATTGCTTCATCAATCTTGGAGGGTTTTATCTGAGAGATGAAGGCCATGTTTAGACATGCATCTTCCAGCATTAAGTGAGTAGTGATACCCTTACTTATGTCGCCGATGATGTTGTCTATAGGGTGATCTCGATGAGTTCTCCACTCTTTAGGTAAATCCGAGTGAATATGCTCTTATTGAAAGGATGGATTATCATCCACTTCCACATGCTCTGCATTAGGTGTAGTTTCAATAATAACATTTTCATTAATAGTAGAACTCAACAAGTCCTCTTCATCAAGAGTTAACTTTTCCTTGATTAAGGGATTGGTTTCATCAAATGAGACGTGAACGGATTCTTCCATGGCTAAATTTCTTTTCTTAAAGACTCTATAAGCTTTACTCATGAGAGAGTAGCCTAGGAAGATTCCTTCATCGACCTTTGCATCAAACTTGCCTAAGTTTTTCTTGCCATTATTTAAAACGAAACATTTACAGCCAAATACATGCAAGTGTGAAATGTTTGGTTTTCTTCATTTGAAGTGTTCATAGGGGTTTTATTTAGAATAGGTCTTATGTGAACTCGATTTGAAACATAGCATGCAGTATTAACTTCATCATCCCAAAAGTACTTTGGGAGGTTAGTTTCATTCAACATTGTGAGAGTAAGTTCTTCTAAAGATCGATTCTTTATCTCTACAACACCATTTTGTTGTGGTTTCTAGGAGCAAAAAAGTTGTGATTAATCCCAAGATCATCACAAAATTCCTCAAAAGAAGCATTTTGAAATTCTCCCCCATGATCACTTCTTATAGCAGCAATTTTAAGTGATTTTTCATTTTGGACTCTTTTAGCATAAGTGCTAAAAGCTTTGAATGTCTCATTCTTATGAACTAAGAATAGAGTCCAAGTATAACGTGAAAAATCGTCTACTATAACAAGAGTATAATAGTTACCACACAAAAAATTTGTCCTTGATGAGCCAAATAAGTCCATGTGTAGTAACTGCAGTGGTCTGTCAGAAGAAATCATATGCTTTGGCTTGAAAGAAGTTTTTGTTTGTTTACCCATTTGACATGCACCATATAGTTTGTCTTTAACAAACTTCATCTTGGGTAAACCAACAACCAAATTTTTCTTTATTAGCTTATTCAAATGGTCCATATGAATGTGATCAATTATCCTATGCCAAAGCCATGCATCATGATTGTCATTTACTACTAAACATGTTATTGGAAGAGATGAATCTATGTTTGTCAGGTAAATGTTAGTAATTCTCTTACCAACGAGTTTAGAGTTTAAAAATTCCTTACTTTCAATGATGCACTTATCTGGGTAGAACGATACAGGGAAGCCCTTGTCGCATATTTGACTTATGCTTAGAAGATTGTGCTTAAGTCCTTCCACATATAGCACACCTTCTATGGATGTTGAGGGTGGCTTGCCGATTCTACCGACTCCAAGTATTATTCCCTTGTTGTTTTCACTATATGTGACATAGCCTTTGTCCCTTGGAGTGAGGACAAATAATTTACTTTTATCGCCTGTCATATGCTTTGAGCAACCGCTTTCCAAATACCATAAATTGCGGGTGACACTCAAATTTACCTGCAAAATAGGTTAAGTTATATTAGGTACTCAACTTGTCTTGGGTCCAACATTGTTAGATCTTTTCTCAACCCATATAAAATGTTCTAAGGGAACACCATATTTTCTAATAGAACAAGTATTTGGTGTGTGCCCATGATTTTTGCAATAAGAACAAACGAGTTGATGCTTATGTATCCTAGTTTTATTTTTACTATGTGTAGATGTATGGATACATGATTTTGAAAGTCTATCATAATAAAAGTATTTGGTGTGTGCCCATGATTTTTGCAATAAGAACAAACGAGTTGATGCTTATGTATCCTAGTTTTATTTTTACTATGTGTAGATGTATGGATACATGATTTTGAAAGTCTATCATAATAAACTTACTTTGCTTTTTAAAAGCAGGGTCTTTTGCATAGCCAAGACATCTTCGGTCTGTAGAGTGTCTTTGATCTTATTCAAGCTTTTGCTACTCTTGTTCATTTTATTGAGTTAAAGACTCAATGTTGAAACTTTTTCGCCAAGAGTAATGCAATTTAGACATGAGGATGATGATGGTTTGTTTCTAAGAGAATCTAGTTCAGATTTTTGTTTTAGAAACATTTTCGTTAATTTCATGTATTCATCATGCAAATCATTAAAAGCATATTGTAATTCAGAAGAAGAAAAAGGGATAAACTCATTTACCTCTTCATCGTCCGAGTGATGAGGCGCCATTAGGGAGAGATGTGCCTGTTCTTCGCCTTCTGGTTCAGAGGCTGAATTCGTGTCACTGTCTTCCCAAGCGACGTAGGCTCTTCTTCCATTATTTATTTCGTTCTTCCCCTTGAAAGAACTTTTCTTGATGTTTGGACAGTCCATCTTCATGTGGTCAGGCTTGCCACATTCAAAGAATGTAAAATTATGGTTTGAAGTGGAGGCCTCATTGCTTTTGGAGAACTTCTTCATTTGGTCGTTCTTACGCTTTTGTTCATTCTAAGGAACTTGCTGAACTTCTTTGCGAAGAGGCTCATGTCATCGGTCTCTTCCTTGTCATCTTCATCCTCCAATGAATCATATTTCTCTATTTTTTGCTTTTAGAGAAATATTCTTCTTCTTCTTCTTCTTCTCTTGTTTTTCGTGTTGATCAAGTTGGTGAAGCTCGAGTTCGTGTTCCTGCAATTTTACAAACAAAGCAGCCAAAGACATTATTGAAAGACTTTTCCTTTCAGAAATGGTTGTTACCTTTTGTTGCCATGTTCTTGTTAGTGATCTTAGAACTTTTAGGTTCAAGTCATTGTTTGACAACACTTTGCCAAGTGCAATAAGATGATTTGTGAGATAAGTGAATCTCTTTTGAAGATCAAAGATATTCTCTCCAGGTCTCATACGAAACATTTCGTATTTCTGGGAGAAAGTGTCTAGTCTCGATCTATTTACCTTTTCGGTACTTTCATGTGTGGTCTCTAAAGTATCCCACATTTCCTTAGTGGATTTGCAGTTGGATACTCTAAAGAATTCGTCGATGCCAAGTGAGACACCCTAGATTTTAAAATCATTAAAATTATAGTATCAGTCTTGAGAGTCTCGCTTGAGCGAGAAAATGTCGCCTAGGCGAGAGAGGCTCACCTAGGAGGGTGAAATCCTGGGCAATACTGAAGGGATGTAAGGGCATAGTGTGAATGTTGTAAGGGCTGAACGACCTCAATCCACTGGTAGAGTGTTTACCATGAGTGGTGCGAAGGCATCGAATATGGATTACCTGATTAAAGGTAATTGCATGGTGACAGATATTCCTCTTTTAGTGTTATTTGATTCGGGAGCGACACACTCCTTTGTATCTGTTGAATGCGTGGATAGACTGAAATTGCAAACTGATTCGTTGCCTTTCGACTTGATCGTATCCACCCCAACTAGTGTGCTTATGGTGATGTTGACGTTTGTGTCTCGATGTCCGGTAGTGGTAAACGGTAGGACTTTTACTGTGAATTTAATCTGCTTACCACTCACCCAGCTAGATCTAATTCTGGGGATAGACTAGTTATCAACAAATCATGTTATGCTTAATTGTGCTGATAAGATTGTGGTGTTTGGAGATCTAGGTGAGATTTCTGATGAGGCTTGTTATATGAAGTCGTTGTCAGCTAAAGGAGTCAGAACTTCCTTTAAAGAAGGAGGGGTCGTGTTTGTTTTGATGGCATCCCTTGAGGGTAGTGAGAGACCCAGAGTAGAGGATATTCCGATAGTTCGTGAGTTTCCTGAAGTGTTTCCTAGTGACATTCCGAAATTGCCTCCAGTCAGAGAAGTTGAATTCTCCATTGACTTAGTGCCGGGAACGGGACCCATATCTATAGATCCTTATAGAATGACACTGTTATAGTTGGCTGAGTTGAAAAAGTAGGTTGAAGACTTGTTGGCAAAAAAATTTATTCGTCCTAGTGTTTCACCGTGGGGTGCACCTATCTTGTTGGTCAATAAGAAAGATGAGAGTATGAGGTTGTGCATTGATTACAGATAGTTGAACAAGGTGACTATCAAGAATAAGTATCCATTGCCAAGGATTGATGACTTGACGGATCAGTTGAGGGGAGCGGTGGTGTTCTAAAAAATTGGCATTCGGTCAGGTTACCATCAACTTCGTGTGAAATCGGAGGATATTCCTAAAACTGCTTTTAGGACGAGGTATGGGCATTTCGAGTATTTGGTAATGTCTTTTGGTGTAACGAATGCCCCAACAATATTTACCGACTACATGAATTAGATTTTTCATCCGTATTTGGATTCATTCGTAGTGGTATTTATTGATAACATTCTGATTTACTCCAAAAGCCGAGAGGAACATGCGGAGCACCTGAGAATTGTTCTAGATCTTCTGAGTAAGAATCGGTTGTATGCTAATTTGTCCAAATGTTATTTCTGGTTGGAATCGGTAAACTTTCTTGGGCATATAATATCCAAGGAAGGAGTGGCAGTAGACCCTTCTAAGGTCGAGACAGTGATGGAATGGGCGGTGCCCAAGTCAGTTACTGAGATCAGGAGTTTTTTGGGTTTAGATGGTTACTACAGAAAGTTCATAGAGGGGTTTTCCAAATTGACATTACCTCAAACTAAAATTACAAGAAAAGGGGAAGCGGAGGTTGACTACGGCGCCGATGTTGGTTCTTCCTTGTACGAATCATGATTTTAGTGTGTATTGTGATTCTTCTAAGCAATGTTTGGGTTGTGTGTTGATGTAGGACGAGAAAGTGGTCGCTTATGCTTCGCGATAGTTGAGAACGCATGAGCAAAACTACCCTACACACGATTTGGAATTAGATGCAGTGGTCTTTGCATTAAAAATCTGGAGACACCATTTGTATGGTGTAAGATTTGAGGTGTACAGCGATCACAAGAGTTTGATGTATCTGTTTGATCAAAAGGAACTGAACATGAGACAAAGAAGGTGAATGAAATTCCTTAAGGACTATGATTTTGGATAGCAATATCATCCGGAAAAGGCCAATGTGGTGGCCGATGCTCAAAGTCGGAAGTCTTTACACATGATGGCTTTGATGGTTCAAGAAGGAAAGCTGATTGAGGAGTTTAGGGATATGAACTTGGAAGTTCAAATAAGATCTCATAGCATAATGTTAGGAATGTTTAAGGTAACAAATGAATTGTTTGATCAAATCCGAGTAATGCAAGTTGAGGATAGTGAGTTAATGGTTAAGCGAGATTTGATGATGAGTGGTAAGGAGACCGATTTCGCATCGGATTTTAGTGGAATGTTGAGTTACAAAGGGAGAGTGTGTGTGCCTCGTGATGTGGAGTTGCGAAAGAGTATCCTAGAGGAGTCACACAAGATTAAGATGAGTTTTCATCTAGGTACTACAACGATGTACCAAGATTTGAAAAAGCTGTTTTGGTGGTCTGAGTTGAAAAAGTATGTGGCTGTGTATGTCTCGAATTGCCTTGTCTTTCAGAAAGCCAAGATTGAGCATCAGCGGCATCGGGAGAATTACAGTCACTAGAGATTCCCGTTTGGAAGTGGGGTAGCATCTCCATGGATTTTGTATCGGGTTTTCCAAAAACTCAAAGAGGGTACGACTCGATTTGGGTAATAGTGTACCGGTTGACTAAGTCTGCTCATTTCTTGCCAATGAACATGAGATACTCCTTGTAACGATTGGTTGAGTTGAATATCAAGGAGATTGTCCGGTTGCATGGGATACCGTCGAACATTTTATCGGATAGGGATCCCCGTTTCACTTTAAACTTTAGGAATAACTTGCAGTCCGCGTTGGGAACTAAGTTGAAATTAAGTCCAGCTTATCATCCACAAACGGATGGTCAATCAGAAAGGACCATACAGTCGTTAGAGGATTTTTTGAGGGCTTGTGTTTTGGAACAACTGGGGAGTTGGGATAGCATGTGCCTTTGATTGAATTTACCTACAACAATAGCTTCCATTCGAGTATTGGGATGGCACCATATGAGGCATTGTATGGTAGGAAGTGTTGAACTCTGGTGAGTTGGTTTGAAACTGGGGAGAGCTTAGTGTTGGGACCTGAGTTGGTCCGAGAGACGACGAAAAAGATCAAGAAGATGTGGGAAAATATGAGAGTATCGCAGAGTCGATAGAAAAGCTATTACGATAAGAGGCGGAAACCTTTTGAGTTTAAGAAGGGAGATCTTGTGTTCATGAGAGTAGTCCCGACTACCGGGATTGGTAGAGTGTTGAAGTCTCATAAGCTTACCCCGAGATTCATTGGACCATATCAAATATTGTAGAGGGTTGGACCGGTAGCATATCAGATTGTCTTACCCCCATTGTTGTCAAATCTTCACAATGTGTTTCATGTGTCTCAATTGAGGAAATATGTTGGGGATCCATCTCATGTGGTTGAGCCTGATCAGATAGATTTGAAGGATAACTTGACTTTTACGACGTTGCCCATGAGGATCATGGATACGAGTATCAAAAGATTGAGAGGCAACGAGATTGCTTTGGTGAAGGTATTGTGGAGCCAAGTAGATGAAGAAGACGCTACTTGGGAAGTTGAGCGTGATATGAGAGAAGATTACCCTCATTTGTTCGAATCGAGGTATGTTTAATTTTCGGGGACGAAAATTATTATAAGAGGGGGAAGATTGTGACACCCTAGATTTTAAAATCATTAAAATTATAGTATCAGTCCTGGGAGTTTCGCTTGAGTGAGAAAGTGTCGCCTGGGCAAGAGAGACTCACCTGGGAGGGTGAAATCCTGGGCTATACTGAAGGATTCTCGCCTGAGCAAGAATTGTCTTGCTTGAGCGAGAGTGATCTCGCATGAGCGATAGTTGCCTCGCTTGGGCGAGAAGTTGCATTTTGGAACCTGTCGAGGCTGTGAGATTCTCGCTTGAGCGAGAGGGTCAGATCTGAGTTTTTAAAATGGGCGGGATTTTCTCGCTTGAGCGAGAATAGACTGAGTTGAGCGAGAACCCGACGATGTTGCATTTATTAGGGACCCCCAAACACATTTTTGGGGGATAACCTAGACATAAGTGAAGGAAGAGAGACTTTTCAAGAGTAAGGAGTCTTGGGAATCATCTAAGAGCTTGAGAAGAGGTAAAACTCTTGATTCTAACTCTCTTCTTCCCTTTGAAACTTGTTTTGGGTATGGTGGATCTCTTCTCAAAATGTGAGAAACCATGGAAACTCATCCTTTAGAGTTATGGTTCGTTTTATGTTATTTTTCTCTTGTAAACTCTTGGTTTAGAGTTAGTATTTCAAGAATGGAAAGGTTTTGTGGGTTTATTCATGAAAACCCCAAAACCCTAAAATGAAAATGTGGTTAAAGAGGGAAATGAGTATAATGTTAGATGTAGAAGATGAGTATGCACTCTAATGTTGAAATATGAGGTGAATATGTATATTTTAGATGTTTGTAAACTTATAATGAAAGTAGTTTAGAAGCATTGAAAATGTGTTAAATCTCTTGTATGGTTAAAGATGCAATATGAGTTGTTTAGGTGTTATTTGGAATAAATGACTAACATTGTGTTATATGGTGGGAATGAGGAAAGATCCTAAAGTTGGAGGCGTGTCGGTGGAACTTGCGAAGTTGCCAAGAACCAAACTCAACACTCACCAAGGTAAGGATAAGTCTTTAACCTGTGCATTGTAATAGAAAATGAGTGGATTTTCTAGTTGTGGATAATGATCAATTTGGGAACCACTTATTTATTATAAACATATATGGGTATGTTTGTAATAATGGTTGCGTGGATTTACTGGGTATGAATTGATGGTGTATCAATGAAAAGAAAACACGTTTTAGGCGACCATGATTGGTTAGCGACTTTGGCTCGAATTATGTAGCAAGCTTTGGCTTAAGTTATGTAGCAAGCTTTGGCTCAAGCGATGTAGCAAGTTTTGGCTCAAGCGATGTAGCAAGCTTTGGCTCAAGCGATGTAGCAAGCTTTGACTCAAGCGATGTAGCAAAATGTGGCTCAAGCGATGTAGCAAGCTTTGGCTCAAGCGATGTAGCAAGCTTTGACTCAAGCAATGTAGCATACTTTGGCTTAAGCGATGTAGCAAACTTTGACTCAAGTTATGTAGCATGATTTTCAAAAGTAGAAACGATGGAAAATGATTTTAAGTATATATAACTTTACATTGTTTACTTAACCTTATTAAAATGTGGATTAACGTACATTGACATTTATTGAGTTAACGACTTACTCCTTTGTGTTTTTTGTGTATGGTCAATGTTAATCCCATTGCAGGTAGGTGGAAGAATTTAAGGATGTCTTGATTAGGAGCTTAGAGGCTTTTAATTTTCGAAGTCCTTATCTTCATTGTTTTGTAATCTAACTGATTGTATTTTGAACATGAATATTTGTAACTCTGGATATTGGTAGCTATGGGTATTTTGGAATCCCATAGCTAATTGTATGCGGTAGTTACCGGGATGCATTAATGAATTATGATTTCCTGCTAGGCGAATGTGTATGTTGTTTTTGGACTTATGAAATGAGTATGAGCAGGAAAGTGAAATTTAAAATAAGTTATGGCAATTTGTATTTAAAAGTTATAGGGGAATGCATGAAGAAGGAATAAAATAAGGAAAAAATTTCAAGGGCAGAATTTGGGTCCTTACATTAAGCGCTGATGTGAGGATGTTCTTTTCCTTTAAATCATATTGCACTTTCTTCTTATCTTCATCGTTCCATGACAATTTTGGCTTTGTTTCCCTCGTGTTGTTGACTACCGTGAATGGCACATATGGTCCTTCCTCGACCGCATTCCTTATGTCCAAGTCTTGTGACTCTATGAAAATCCTCATTCTGATTTTCCAGAAGTCGTAGCATTCTCCAACAAAACTTGGAGGTTTGTTTATGTTGGAGTCTTCTCCTATGAAAGATCTTGATGCCATCTTTTTGTAGGATCAGATTTTGAGAGTAACTTTCTAAAAAATAGCTCTGGTGCCAATTGTTAGAATGAGAATGCAACTAAGAGAGGGGTGAATTAGTTGTTGTAATTAATATGGCCAATTTTTCTGCAATATCAAAGTTTAAGTGCAACGGAAAAATATGTAGAAAAATAATGACTTTGAAAGTAGAAAGATAAGGAGAAGATAGTACACATGTGTTTTATACTGGTTCACCTTCTTGTCCACCGAAGGCTACGTCTATTACTCTTGACCCATAAGAGATTCCTTTATTAAATATAATGAGTTGCAATTACAAATATCTCACCCCGAGATCTCCTTGTACCTTACACACTCACTTATACTTAAAACCCTTGGAAAACCCTATTCCAAGTAATACCCTTGGAAAACACTATTACAAGTCACTCAACCACTTTCTCTTCCCACCCTTATGAAAGAAAGTGTACTTAGAAAAAGTGAAGAATGTACAATATGGCTTAGATTGCCTTTACAAGCGTATATGAAATTCTTAACTTGCAATCCAAAACAACTCTTATACGATAGATAATAATGCTCTTTGTACTTTGAAAAAGTTTGAAATACACTTAGAAGCAACTCTGAAATAACTTAGAAAGTTTAAGAGTGTGTTGCTTAAAAGTGTAGAAAATTCAGAATGTGTGAGAGCTTTACGAGAGTTTCAATGAGAGTTTGTAATCTGAGTTGTGTTATTGTTATGAGTGTTTCAATGCCTTTATTTAGGCTTCCCAATCAACCATAACACCTCTAGGGAAGTGTAGGTTGCGTTTGGAATGAAACAAATCAGCTTCGAGTGATACCCTTTCACTTTGAAATTGGAAAACTGATACAACAGCTCTCAGTAATCGATTACAGCAAGTGGGTAATCGATTACCCAACTATCTTATCCAACAACATTTTCGAATTTCACACAGTGTAATCGATTACTATAATTGAGTAATCGATTACTCAAGTGTTCTGTTTAACAGAATTGAAAAATGTCTTAGTGTAATCGATTACAGCTCTTTGAGTAATGGATTACCCTGTTTACTTAAAATGGTAATCTGTTACTTCAAAGGCAATAATTGATTACTCTTAGCCGTTGGAGGATGGATAACTCTTTTCTCACTCATGTAACTTGTTACTCAAGTACAGTAACCCGTTACATGTTTTTTTGAAAATTATTTTATTCACACTTAGAATTTTCTGATTTTCTTGAAATCATTTTTGAGCATTATTAACTAAGGTAATAAAGGAGTTTTGGGATAGAAGTACCTAAAAGACTTAGACTCTAAATCTTTGAAGTTTTGTCTTTTTTAGTCTTGATATGTCTTCTTCCTTTCTTCTTTTTATGATGTTGGTGTCTTCATCAAAACCGTGCCTAGATCAGGAGCAAGATCTTCTTCACATATCTATGGCCCGAAACCATAATGTTTTTTGGCATGTTTCATATAGTTAACATTTTTAA
Source organism: Lupinus albus (assembly GCA_009771035.1). Taxonomy (NCBI): domain Eukaryota; kingdom Viridiplantae; phylum Streptophyta; class Magnoliopsida; order Fabales; family Fabaceae; genus Lupinus; species Lupinus albus. The sequence goes on along the minus strand of CM020021.1, from coordinate 6,138,950 downwards.
TGGTAGTAGAGACTATAATATTATGCAAAGATGTTAACATATGATACAAATATGAAGTCTCTAAATTTTTTATTATTTTTAATTAAATAATTTCAAAAATTACAAATTTCTATTTTTCCTCACATTAGTACTTAGGAGTGTAAGCACTTGGGTTAATCGCATAACAAGTGGAACCGAACTAGACACAAAATGTGGTTCGATTTGCTTTTACGGTTTGGTTCAGTTATTTTATTGAGGAACCATTTGTTCGGTTCAGTTAATAGTTTTAGAAACATAGGAACCATTGGAACCAAAACACATATTAAACAAATAAATACTAGGGAATGATATTTGTATTGTTGTTTAAATTCTTCAACCAAATTTGTAGCTTAAATTATCATTTTATGTGAATTGTAGTGTTATATATGTTATATTATATTGTAATTATGTTAGTGTTATATATATATTACTACTTACTAAATTGTTTATTAGTGACTTAATGATTTGGAACATATCTTCTAACTTTGATGGTATTTGAAACTCACCTACATCATAAATTGTTATTTGTTATATATGTTATTAATTGTGAATTGTAATGTTATATATGTTGATATTATATATTTTATTAATTGATATATATATATATATATATATTACTAATCGTGAATCATATTGTTATATACAATGTTATTAATATCGTATCGGTCATCAAACTAGTAGGAGTACTGATATAGTGGTATAATGGTTCAACTGGTAGTTCACTAATTAAACTGCATACCCGTGAAGTTAGATATACATATATTAATGTTGAAAATCAATAAAAAAACAATAATTATTTTTATTTTCATTATAAAATTAGTTTTAAATAAGAATCGACTGATATGATCGGTATAATTATTGTATCGTACCATTATTGAGATTGGTTCACCGGTTTTTATAACTATGTTATATATGTTACTAATAGATATATATATGTTACAAAAATACAGTATAGGTATTAGCTGAGCTTAAAGAGATACCCATACTTCGTGTATCCCATTACCTTTCCCCTTCCCCAATTATTACCATGATACTAAAATGAGGACCGAAGATCAAAAGTCGAAGTAAGAAAGGTTGTAAGAAGATCGAAGTTATAAAACATATTCCATACTCTTATTTTATCATAAGATTATATTTATCATTAAAATAGATCGGAGTAATAAAATAACATGATATTTATGATTATATTTTATCTAGATAATAGAACGAAGTTATAAATAACATGATATTTATTTTATTTATTTATTAATAATAGATCTAAGTAAGATAAAATAACATGATATTTTCTTATTATTTATTCTTGATAATATATATAGGTAATAAATAACATTATATTTATTATTATTTATTGATAATAGATCTAAAATATAAGTAATATAAATTTATTGAAATAATAAAATATGTCATAAAATTATATTTTTAATTAAAATATATCTAAGTTTAAATTTAATGAAAATATATTAAAGTTATGTTAATTACCCTACTTTTATCATACCCCACCTTATTAATATAAAACAGTTACCCTAGTTTGGTAGACTTTTACTTGTTGATATTAACCTTGATGAATGCTCTTCATTAAAAGACATAACAACTTACTTACGTATCTTAAGGATCTTGCTAAATAATTTATTTAATGTGTAAACATGTATGACATACATAAATAAATTGTGACATAGTTAGCTAAACCATGAAAGCTCCTTACATCATTCACACTCATAGGCATCAACCAATCTTGAATGTCCTTTAGATTATTGTGCTATAAATTAGAATATCATTAAAGTACACAACAACAAATTTGTTAATAAATTTCCTTATTCCATGATTCATCAATCTAATGAAAGTACTAGGTGTATTAGCTAAGTCGAAGGACATAACCACCCATTCATATAAATCATGTTTAACCTTAAATTCATTTTTTCATTCATCTCCTTCCCTTATCCTACTTTGTTGATACTCATTTTTCAGATCAATTTTAGAAAATAATAAGGTTCATAGAGTTGAAGAAGAAGATTATCTAAGTTGGGAATTGGGTGCATGTACTTGGAATATTGTAGCCCAAGTCTGATCTATTTGATTATTTAAGATTTTTTCCAAACCTAAACATATCCTAGTACTTATCATAGGGCAAATACTAGGCCATTGATTGGTGGCCTAACCTATTTTCATATATAAATGAAGTGATGCTACTCCAAGTGTTGTGTTCCTCTTTGTTTCACACAAACAAGTAGGATATATGTGCATTCATACGAGTCGAAATGTATTTTGCATGTACAAATTTAAATAATCACAATACAAAGGCATAATTTAAATTTTATTAAGTCTAACCTGTTTCTACATTATGTGGTTATAGTTGATTTTTTAGGTACAATTGTTGTTATGTCATTACAAATTTAACTTTTTTCAGAATTAGATAGTGTTCACCAATGATGGGAAAAACAAAAACATAAAAGAATGGAAAATTGAAATGCATGTAAAAAATGTTTCTCATGAGAAAAAGTAGGCTGAGTGAGTAGTTAGAACTTGTGAGGGAAATGTACATAATGGGAACTGGAATGTATAAAATCATACATGTCATAATCCAAAATAAACATACAGAAAGTCCAATTCACAACATCGTACCACTCATATAAAAGTGCGAGGAAAATGACTTTAATTTTGTGAGTGAAATATGAATGTTGGAGAGAAAGACAAAGTAAAGTTGATTTAAAGATAGTTTTGAGAAGAAGAAAAGAAGGAAGACTATTGAGAAAATGAAGATATGATCCACTCATATCTGCCATCCAAAACTCAAACTTGATATACATGTGTTGATGATATGGTGTGAAAATTCAAAATTCAAATCCAAGACTAATGACATTTTGAATGGAACCCTAGAGATTCAAAAATCTTGAGGACAAAAATATCCACGTGGAGATACATGTCTCATGAATAGAATCTTTTTTTTTTACGGTCCCCCATTGTATAATAAGATAGTTGAAAACTAGAAAATAAACATTAAGGTGTTTTTTTTTTACCGTGGGTATATCAAGACACATAAAACTAAATGAGAGTCCATATTATATGTGTCACCCGAAGTATTATAATTTATAATCGGTGGAAGAAAATACATTTAAATTAAAAATATAATCGTAATATATGTGCTCCTAACTTACGAAATAACAATATATTATTGTGATAAATTAGAATATTAATATAAACGATTTAATTTTATTTTAATAATTAATATTAAAAAATACATATACATAATTATTACGTGACTTTAACTAAATTTTAATCTATTATCGTGATAGTCAGATTTATTATTCTAACGAAATTTTATATGAAAATTGTTAACTCAGTCATCCAACGGAAACAGCTAATTTTCAAGATTTTGTTCTTAATTTGTTTACGGATCATATTCTCCCCGGTGCTGGGTAAGTCTCTCTCACTGTGCTATTTCCGCAGAAACCTCGATCGAATCCTACGGTGCTGTTCCTTCCCATTATCTCACACAACATCAAATCACACGTTCCCTTTTCCATTTTCCCCCAATTGATTTCTCTTTCAATCTTTTCATTTTCTCATCTTCCTTTTTTCAAATGATCAATGGGCGAAAGAACTCGCAATTCCACCACCTCTCTCGATCCGTTAGATTCATTCCCTCCTTTACGTCTTCACCAATCGGACGGTGACGACGCTGCTTCACCCTCCTCCCGTTACTCCTCATGCGGCGACTCCGATTTCGACCGCTATTGCAGCGCCAACTCCGCCATGGGAACACCCAGCGTGCGTAGCACCGTCTCGCTTTACAACGATTTCTCTGAATTGGATTTTGGTTCCGTTAAGGGTTTTGAAATTGGGGACGATAGTAATCGTTCGGAGAATTTTAGTTTGGGAGGTGGAGGTAGGGCGGGAATTAATCAAATCGATGATAATAAGTTTGGAACAGCGCTGCCGAGTTTGGGATACGGTGGATTGGAATTTTATGGTGATGATGGCGGTGATGAACTTGCTGTGATAGGGTTTAATAATATTGAGTCATTTGAGGAGTGTGGAGGAGGCAATGAATTAAAAGGAGTTGACGGTTATGTAGGAATTAGTAGTTCGTGTAGTAATGAGAGTGGTAATGTAGGGAATGGTGAGAGGATTGTTTTGAGGGATGTAGATGGGCCCGCATCATCGGTGATGGTCGAAGAAGGTGGTGGAATTGTTCGATTGGATAGTTATGATTCACAATCAAGGTTGGAAGGTGGGGAAAGAGAAATGGAGAGGGAAGGGGTTGAAGGTTTGTCTGATTGTGAAGAGCATACAATGGGTGAGGCTTCCATGTACAATTATGGAGCTGGTGGGGAGAGTGGTTTATCTTGTGGAGCTGTTGGAATTGATGATTTTGATGTGCGGTCGAAGTTGGATTGTGGGGAAAGAGAGACGGAGACGGAGAGGGAAGAAGATGGAGGGTTGTCTGATTTTGAGCATTCGGAGGGTGAGAATTCCATGTACAGCTACGGCAGTGATGGTGAGAATAAAAATGAGTCTTATTTGTCCAGGGTTATACATTATCGTAATGAATTGGAAATGCGAAATGAGAATCCTTTGCTTATAAACTCTTCAGTGGCCTTTGGTTCAGATGACTTGGATGATTTTTTGCTAGAAAATGTGAGATGCGATCCGGTTTCAATGTCTAATCCATTTCACAGTCGGCGAGAAATGGATCATGAAGTTGGAGAAGATCCAGAAAATTTTGGTTCCGTGAGCTTAGTGGGTTGTATAAGTGCCAGTCAAAAAGAGGCAGGAAAAGATAAAAAGGACATGGCCATAATCAATGAAAAACTTGAAGAATTAAAAGGTATTGGTGAGCCAGTAGCAATAGAAGTGGTCACGGACACTCCTACCTGTGTCGTGAATGATTTTCTAAACACAGTAAATCCACAGGATCAAGGTTCTGACAATTTGGTTAAAACTGCTACTATCACCGAGGCCTGTGAAGTAAGTTTGGATCCGCTGGCAGAGGAAGCACATCAGTGTATGAGTATGAATGTTAAAGATAGTGGAAGCTTGAACAAAGGAGATCAAGATATCTTCACTGAAAACGCTATTGCCACTAGTGATGCTCAACATGTAAAAAAATCAGAGTTGGATCATTCTAAGATCAAGTTTGATCAATTTTCTGATAGCAGACTTAATCAAAATCTTCACAATTCATCCAACCATATAGGGAACATAAATGTAAAATCATTAAAGAGATCTGAACAAAATGTGCCGCCTTCAAATCGTGGGATGAAGAAAACTTTAGAGAGCTATCCCACGTCAACAAATCTGCTAGAAACAAGTCCTGTGATATCTAAGGCGAGCAGTTAGTTCTACTGTCTTTCAAGCAATCATTTTCAATCTTCTTTAATTATTAAATTTACTACTTCTATTTGCGCAAAAATATTTTTGTTAACATGCAAACCTAATAGATTTTATATGGCATTTCTAACCTGATATTAAAAAAAATGCACAGATTTATGGAAGACTATTTCGCCTAATAGTTTAAATTCATTATTCTTTAGCTAAATGATTAACAATTTTTTTTTTAATTTTTGAACTTCAAAAGGTTTGGAAGCTCGTTTGTCCTTTTCACTCCTCTTTTGGACCTTAGCTCTTACTATTTACTGTTGAGAAAGGCTGTTTTATTTCCTTTCCCTCACGACATGAAAAATAGAAAATGTTTATATAGACTCGGGTTCGTGGGTGAGCCTCACGCAATGGTAAGGTTGATTGCCTCGTGACTAGGAGGTCATTTGTTCAACTCCTGGAAACAATCTCTTCGTTCACGAGGATAAGATTGTGTATATCTCTCCTCCCTAGATCTCAGTATCCCACTAGGTGGGAACCTCGTGCACTAGGCTGCCAATAGAATCGGGTTCGCAGTAATCCCTATATACGATATTATATCAACAAATTTAAAATTATTGATATGTGCATCTTATGGAACTCAATGTTGGATATGCTGTCACGTATAGAGCTCATTGTGCACCTTATTCCATGTTAAAACTGCTGTAAAGAAATGCTGTCTTAGACATATGGCTGGGAGCATCTATTTTTTGCTGCACATTTACTTGCATTGTGCATTTGCATATGGTGGCAATGATCATTCTACCTAAATGGTCTCTCAATTGGGTTCATTGTTGACATAAATATTGCAGATAGAGGACTTTGAGCCGAATGAATTCTACGATGAGGTTGTTCAGGAAATGGAAGATATTTTACTGGACTCCATGGATTCTCCCAGGGCTAAGTTTGCCATGGGTAACAGATTGCTTAAACCACAAGTTTCTATGCCTTCAAGAGATGGTGGGTTGACTGCTTCTACTTCTAGTACAAATGACACTTACCTGCTAGTTCAGCGTCCAACAAGAATAGATAGAATTGAAGTGGTAGGTGCAAGGCAGAAGAAAGGAGATGTCTCTTTCAGTGAAAGATTGGTTGGGGTTAAGGAATACACTGTGTATAAAATAAAAGTGTGGAGTGGCAAGGACCAGTGGGAGGTTGAAAAGCGGTATCGTGATTTCCTCGCTCTTTGTCGTTGCATGAAAACCTTATTCACTGATCAAGGCTGGATTTTACCTTTGCCTTGGTCTTCTGTTGACAAGGAGTCCAATATATTTAGAAGTTCATCTCCTGATATTATTGTGAAGAGAAGTGTTCTCATTGAAGAGTGTTTACAGTCTATTCTCCGTACCAGGTTCTTTTCAACTCCGCCAAGTGCATTGGTTTGGTTTTTGTCTCCTCAAGACTCACAACCTGTTTCACCTGTTTCTAATACACCAGTGTCGCAGTCTTCTTTCAATAGGAACTTCTCCACTTTAGGGAAGACTATATCACTTATTGTTGAAATTCCACCAAACAAATCTGTGAAACAGTTGTTAGATGCACAACATTACACTTGTGCTGGATGCCATAAGCATTTTGATGATGGCAAGACTTTGATTTGGGATTTTGTACAGACACTTGGGTGGGGGAAGCCTCGACTATGTGAGTACACAGGCCAGTTGTTCTGCTCTTCTTGCCATACAAATGAGACTGCAGTGCTGCCAGCAAGGGTTTTGCATCATTGGGATTTCACTCATTATCCTGTTTCTCAGATGGCAAAGTCTTATCTGGATTCTATACTTGAACAGGTAGTTTTAAAACTAGCATTTCCTTCTTTTGATGCTTGTTTATCATTATCGCCTTTCACATGTATGCTGATGTCCATAGTTCCTATGTACAATCAACTAGAAAGAGATGCTGGTTATCTCTTCTCTTTTCTGAGTGCAAAAAGGAATGGTTTTGGATCTTAATTCTTGTAGGATGGATAAAGTCATTTCTATTTTGAAAGATTGCTGATTGTTTGTAATTATAATGAGCATATTGATGCATGTTAATATTTTGTCTGCTTATTACATGTTCATATAAAACTTTGTGTATTTTCTTGGTTCGTGTTTTAGCTTAATTGTCTTTATTATCTTCTTTACTTAGTTTTTAGATGCCCAATTTCATTTCTAAGAAGTCTCTAGCAAGTAGCAAGTGTCCAATAGAGAAATCAAGTGCTTGCTTCTCACTTGGTTACTTATGAATTAATAAATAGATAAATGCATGTTTCTTCTTTTCCTTCTTACCATCACCTTAAAATCATATATTTTGGAATTATTCTTAACATTGAGTTCAAATTTTTATTAATGGAATTCCCTCTGCAGCCCATGCTTTGTGTCACTGCAGTTAATCCCTTCCTTTTGTCAAAGGTCCCAGCCTTGCTTCATGTTATGAATATGAGGAAAAAGATAGGAACCATGCTTCCATATGTTCACTGCCCATTCCGGAGGTCTATCAACAGAGGACTTGGAAATCGGAGATATCTTCTTGAAATCAACGACTTTTTTGCTCTTAGAGATTTGATTGATCTTTCCAAAGGAGTCTTTGCTGGTTAGCTTCTATTTCAGCTTACTGCTTATTTGTGATTTAAATGGAAGTTCATTTTAATTTCCTTTCCATTTACATGTTTTTCTCTGCCTGTGATAAATATAATTGTGTTTGAATTTAATGCATGATATCTAAGCCCAGCTACTCACTAACACATGCTTTGATGCATGGATGGACACAGACCTGCATTCGTTGCTTCTAACATGGAAATTTGCATTCTGTTACCAAGTTTCTTAAAATTTGTACATATGTTAATATCGTGATACATATCATCATGGGAATAATTGTAGTTGCACTGTAGATTTGGCCTAACATTATCCTTCTCTGCCCTATGGTACCTAGTCATTAACAGTTCTGGAAATAGCTGTTTGAGCAGGTAGGTTGGATCGTTGGAGAGCATATAGCATCTCAACCTTGTGAGGTAGCAATTATAATCAGAAAACTGACATTGTTACCCATAAGACCTTTAGGGATGTTACTACTTTTGGTATTTTACTATTTGTTATAACCCCTGAGCAGGCCTACAATTCAAAACATGTGATTTCTAGCTAGTCTGTGTCAAAACTGGGTCTTGATTCATATTTTAGAGTCAACTTATTTGTTTGGAAGTGGGCATCATGATTTAGTTAGATAACTTATGTAGTAACTACCAACTTCATGCATATTACCTTGTATGTTTCATTGCAATTTCATTTATCTCTTTTTGTTCACCAACAACTAGAAATGTCCTATCGATTATGCATTCTGGAGTTAATCAATGGTTAATTTTGAAGTTTTTATGTTGCATTTACTACATCAAATGTGTTATGGTATTTTTTTACCATATCAAATGTTCCTGATGCATAGAACTGCTATGCAGCACTACCTGCAATGGTGGAAACCGTGTCAAGAAAAATCTTGGAACACATTACTGACCAATGCCTCGTATGCTGTGATGTGGGAATCCCCTGCAGTGCACGTCAAGATTGCAGCGATCCAGTTTCTCTCATTTTCCCATTTCAGGTGTGTATCTCTCCGCAGATAAGATTTTGTAATGAATTCATGTAGGAAAAAATTCATATCAATGACAAAAGGTTAAAGGTAATGACTTCTTAGAATTTTAATCTGGCTCCTGAGGTGCCTATAGAAAATAAAGTCAACTTGCTGGTAGCTATTGATGAAAAGGAAATGATTTAGACTTTTTATGAATGGTGGTTTAGGTATTTTTTAAAAGTAAAAAGAAATTATAGGATTTATTCATTGCATGGGACAATCTAGGTTACTTTAGAGATTTTAATTAATGTGCTCTGCATTGTTTTACATTAGGCTCATCTGCTCAAATTTCTAGTGTTAACTTCTCTGCCTTTTTGTTTGCCACTTTTATATGAACATACTCTTTTAAGTCTATGGGGAAATCTGTTTTAAAGGGTAAATAAATTGTGATTTTCATCCATTTAGTAAAATTTTGATAATAGGATATTTATATTAGCAGTCATTGAGATTAATATCTTTATTCCATTAAAAAAAAGGAGATTCATATATTCCATTCTTTTTTTTAACCAAGTAGCTATTGAAGTTTTTTATTTGATATATATTTTTTAAGCTACCTGACCCTACCTAGTGGGATAAAGGCTTGGTTGTCGTTGTATATATTTTTTAAACTCCAATTTTCTTGTTATTTGATGCATTTTTATTTTCTATTATAAATGTGGAAGCTAGCGCTTCAACATCTTAAGCCCTTTTAAAAATTAATACAATACTCAAAGTACAAGAATTGAACATGAAGATAACCAACTTTCTTGTTTATAAAGGTGACACTTGATAGTTAATCTAATCTATACAATAAACTTTAGCACGCAAAAGGGGCAAAAAAGAAAAGGAAAACACAACCTTTCTCATTTGTTGGATAACTTTACGCAAACTTTCAATTTGACACACTTCACTAATCTAATGCACCTTGTGGAGGGATACGACTTTATGGCTTAAATAGGTGTGAGTTGCACTGCACCTTTTTTAAAATCCATCCACCATAAAGAAAGGAACTGGATTCCACCAACTGGAAATTTTAGGTTTTTACCTGTGAGGGATTTGTTAGGTTTAGCAGGTCCAGACCTTACTTCGATAAGATTACAAATGAATGCATTAAGTAGAAAGTTGGAGTTTCTCTTATTATAGAAAAGATGGTAGAATCGTGCCTTAGGTGATTTGGACATGTATGGTGAAGACCGATAGAAACCCCTTTAAGGAGAGTAGATCAAGTTGAAGCTAGACCAATTCCTTGAGGAAGAGAGACCAAGAAATACCATTGGCGAAATGATTAAGAAAGACTTAACATGTTTTTTCAATGAACATGATTTATGATAGACCATATGGCGTCGTTCAATCCATGCAGCTGACCTCACCTAGTAGGATAAATTCTTGTTTATTATTGTTGCAGACTTCACCTCGATAGTTATGGCACCATGTCTTTAAGCGTATATGCGATGGATGAGACTTTTGTAACCATTATATATTCGCTTTTTGAAACTGAAATTAAGTTCTTTCTGAAACAAATATATTAAATTCCAAGGGACTTTTTTCATGATATGCAAGAGGTTTTGCATTTACATTAGGTAAGGCGAACCAAAACGGGGTTCACAAAAAAAAAACCAAACTAAAGCGATGTTGGAATGGTAATTTGTTACAGTTGGTGGGAGTATTGGTTTAAGACCTGTGCTTCTTGTGGCTCTTTTGTGACCCTTGTCTGTATCCCCATAAATTAGAAAAGTTTATATAAGAAAATATTTTACAACATAATTTATCATGAAGGAAAAATATGACTATTCAAGTTTTATTTTTTCAGTGTCCCTAATTTATCTGGAGGTTCTATATTCTAATTTTCTGTATAATAGGGACTAAGTTGCTACATTTGCTTCCAGATGAATTTCTTGTCCTTCATGAGCTAGGAATTTTAAGGCTCTAGAGTTATTAAGTCAATGCCATTTATGCTATCCCCAGTGCATCTACCTCCATTACCTTAGTTCTTTTTTGTGGTTATACTCTGGAGGTTTTTTTATGCAATGAAAAGTAGCAACCTTAATCTTTGCTAAATTATCAACAGGAGGACGATATTGAAAGGTGCAAAGCTTGTCAATCGGTTTTCCATAAGCGTTGCTTCCGAAAGCTTCCGAATTGTCCTTGTCGGGTACACCTCAGATTGAACGAGACAAGGAGCTTAACTAACAGCATAAGCCAAAGAGGAGGTGGTGAAACAAGAGGAACTTTGGACATGTTAGGCAGTGGATTCAGTTCTGGGTTGTCATCCAGGTTCCTCTCTCGATTATTTACTAGGGAAAAGCCTGAGAATACTAGACTGCATAAAGATGGAAATATTATCTTAATGGGTTCCTTACCGAGCACTTCTTTATGATTGCAACCTGTACATTTATGTTGTCTGTATCTTATGTTGATAAGATGTACCGTATGTTTTGCTACATCTTATTAGGATGTTTGTTCGATAATCACAATTCACAAGTGTCCCTGTAGTCATTTTCTGAAGTTTATTATTCTTTGTAACAAAAATCAGTGTATAATGTCAAAGTCTTTTTCTCGGTTCTTGATCAGCCTCAAAGGTAATGATTAAATATATAACTGAATTTTTCATCCTGTTTTAATTTTTTTTAAAACCTTCGACCTTCCTCATCCTATATTCTTCTATGTCCGTTTTGTTATTATCATTACCCTCTATCTTCATTTTCTTCTCTCTCCGTTTTGATATTATCATTATTACTCTGTCTCTTCATTTTCTTCTTCCAACTACTTATCTTATTCTATCTCTTCATTTTCTTCTCCCAACTACTCTCTTTTGATCATTATTAGTTCGAGTAATTAAACTATCTGCACATAATCTGAGGACTCTTCAAACCCAGATTTATAATCATCATTACGACAATAGATCAATGCTCTCTCAGGTGTACGTGTCATGGTTTTGCTCATAGTTGTGTGTAATTTTATATTTGCTCCAGTTTCTCTTTCTCTTTCATTTTTCTCCATAAGAACTTTTATATTTGCATATATTTCTTTTATTGTTAAGGTCTTTTGTGTTATCTGTTGTTTATATTTGCTCAATATTGTTACTTGATACCAATGTTTATTTCAAAGTACTTCCAAACATCATTGGAGAGTTTGTAGACATTTGAGATGAGGCAATCATAATTTATTCCAAAGAATGTTATATTCACCATGAGAGACAAAATGTAACTTCCAATTATTGAACTCTTTTACTATGTAAAATTTATTAATACTATAAAAAATCATTGTTAACCTTCTATTTTCTTTTGTTTTGTAGAGGGCATAGTCTTAGTTGTATACTATAGGGTGAATTTGCTACAATTGCTACAATATGAAGAGAAACACAAATTTGGTCTTATTGTTATCATTCTCACTCTTGCAAAAATCCGAAGGCGTAAAGGTTATATTCCTAATTTTATTTTTCATTCATTGTCTCTTTAGACTCAACAACTCGAGTATTGTTTGTATACCTACTCTTTCCAAGACTATGATATTTAACAAATTATTCAATTTATAGGTCGTATGGTATAAATTAAATTATTAGTAATAACAATATGGGGTAATAAAAAATTGCATGGTCTAATGATGAATTCTCTATATAGATAAATAGATATTGTTATGATTTATTTTCTTATAATAATAATATTATGTAATGAATTTGTTATCATAGAAAAAGTAATCAACCAAAAACTATGTAAGTTGTTGCCTTCATCACTAAAAATACTCTTCAATTCATATATTTTGATGTTTTAACTTTCTCATGTTATTGTAAATCTTTCGATGGTTTACAAACTCACTAAATATTTAAAATTTAGTTTTCAAAGATATCATTATTTATTACTCATCTTTTCACCGTTATTTGTCCATTTCTTTTTTAATTCAACTTCCAATGTAAATAAGATGAAGTTATTTTAGTTAAATTGTAATCCACATTTATATCATTTATTAAATTATATGCATATTCTTAAATATTCTCCGACCTCCTTATTTCATTCTTCATAAGTTCATTTTGCAACGTCGCCAAATCACATATTTTTTTCATTTCAAGGATATCAATACATGTTTGGAGCCTTTTGGAAATGTAATAATTAAAATCAACTATTCCATTTCCACATGAGAAAAGAAATAACTAATAATAACTTCTTTATTTCCGTTATGATAACCACCTTAGGATCGTTTCTAACCACCAAAGTGATAATAATTACATTAATTTTATTTTCAGTAGAGACACTTTAATTATCATATTTAAAGTTAACACCAAAAAATCATCAAAGTATGATAGTTTGAATTATTTGGAGGATTGATGTGTGGTAATTATAATTATATGAATTATTACAAATTTCTTAATTTAAGTGAATGTTATGTATTATATTTAAATTACTATGTTTAACTGTTTAAAGTTACTTCTATATTCTTTATGCATTTTTTTGGAACAATCAGAGTAATATTCAGTAATTTCCACTGTTAGGGTTATTAGTAATATTCAGTAACAATCAGAGTAGCACTAACTTGAGATTGAAATTTTGCTATATTACTAAAATCAATGTTATATATTCCGTAACCATATGTTATATATTTAGAGGGATAAGGAATGAAAGATAGAAAATAAAGTTGGTTTGTTACCTTTTGAAAATGCTTTAAAAGAGTAACGTTGAAGATTTTTCTGTGAAGTTTTGAAATATTCTTCGAGAAAATGAAATGATGAGAAAACTGCAGTTATGAAGAAGAAAACATCAAATACATAAGGGTAGGTAAGGATAGCGAATTAATATCAGCATGAATAAAAAAAAACAACCGAAAACTTAACAAATTAAACAAAAAAACAACCTCCACCACTCATAGAATCCCAACATCAAACCCTCTTAGAAGAGCAACAATTCCAAGCACGAAACACGAGTACGAAGAGGTCATAAAAGCAATACAATCTATATCCAATTCCAAAACTCAATCTTTCTTCATGAAGGGAAAGTCCCAGGAGGGCAGAAGACCTCGAGTAACATATATATTTTTAACCATTAAAATATATGGGTCACATGTTTATTCTTAACAATACGAATGTACATCTAACATGTGTATTTTTAACCATAACAAATATATGAGTAACATGTGTGTTCTTAATAATGTGAACCTGCGTATAATATGAATGTTATTGACCTTACAACATATGTTATAGTAGGGTGACATCATTTTTATAAGGACACTGATTTTAATCATTACCTTTACTATGGTCAATAACATTCATATATTATATGTGCATGGGTGTGGCTTCCATGTTTTATATTTGATAGTTTTTTTTTGTCTATATTGAAATTTGTAAGAACAACCACACATAGCTGTATTTACACGAACCGAGTGTCGTTGCTGTGAAGTACTCTGTAGTTGAATGTCTTGAGAAAATAGATGAGATCATATAGCCTGAAACATGTAGTAAAGGACCACTTAAAACTTTCCAGTGCATTTCTGCATCTCACAATTGTGTTTACACTATTTCTACTATCTTTTTCAAATCTCATTGTAATGTGTTAGGGACTGGTTTTCGGGAGCACATTTTATGTCTCTGAAAGTGTGACTTCATCGGTTACTTGCATTGATTGGTTGAAAAATGTATTTAACTTAAAAATGTAATAATTAAGTATTTTTCTGAGTATGAGATTTTTGGGACCTCAAATCTTTCATTTTCAAAAATATTTCCCTTTTTAAAAAATTATTAAACAATATCCTATAACAATAATAATTTAAAAAAATCTTCCATTTCCAAATGTTCATAATTTTATAAAATTATTCATTTTCATTTTCAAAAATCTTCCCCTTAAGAATAATAATTTTAAATGCATTTTACAAGTATTTTAAAAAAGCTAAAAATTATATAATATAAATAAATGTTAAAAGTATGTGGGGCGCAAATTTCCTCCGTTGTCGCTGGGCATGCATAATATTCCTTCTCGTTAATATCTATCCAGACCAATAAATCAAGGGATATGAGGGAAATATATATATGATTTTATTTCGCTATATACTACTCTCAATATTTTCCTTATTTTATTACAATCGGTAAGCTAATATAAGGTTTGAAAATAAGGATATTGACTCAAATTAGCAATTCCTTTTCTCAAGTGCGCATTAGTCACCAGAGCAGAGTGGATGGTATTGATATAAAGTGAAAGAGCCTTAGGTTCTGTAGTGTATTCCATTGGCAGAACTAGCCAACCAAACTCAAGATCTCATTCTTCTACATGAAAAATAAAAGAAAAAATTGAACCCCTCCCACAATCAACGACAAGAATTAATGGGTTTACATTAAATATGATAGTGGTGGTCTCAAATGGGCAAAACTCTAATAACAAGATATTGATATAGTGATGTAAGGTCCTGCTAGATTTTCAGAATGTTCAAAATATCAAAAGTTCGATTCATGGGAGCGATATTTAGCTTGTTGGGAGGGACAACTACATAAAAAAATTAGTTCGTTAGTCGGTGATAGAATATTAGCAAAACTCTTTCATACGTTTAGCTTCCTTGAGGCGCCATCTCTGCTTCATTTCATCGTTGAATTTAATAGATGTGTATTTCTAATATAAAGTTTTTATAGGATAAATACATCTTTCATCATTTATGTTATGTTTTTTTACTTATAAGGCAGTAATCGTTAACATGTGAATAATACTAATGGTAAAGAAAATTTACATTGTTCGTACAGATCATTTTGCCCTTTGTTATATATTTTAATCATTACATTTAATTTACGAGTGAGGAAATTTGTGCATGTCTAGTAGGGTGTAAGAGTGCCGATGATCGTTGGCCAGTCATGGCTACTAAATCAGAAACGGGTTAGGTCTAATGAACTCATCTTGGGTTTAGCGATGAGTTTGTGGTCCAACTTGGCTATTTGATCGTAAGTTGAGTGTTGTGATATATTCCACCGGGGAAATGATCATCTCCATTAATGGAGAGGCAAGTGATCACTTTTGCAATTACATTTAGGGTTAAAAATGTCATTATATTTTATCTTAAGAATAAAAGTGTCAAATCAAATTTTATTTTTCTCTTGTTTTGGGTGTACTTACCTCTCCATTAATGGAGAGAATCCTAACTCATTCCATCGGGCTATAGATTTACATGAGTTGTGCATATTTCCAAGTAAAGGGGTCTACTTTTCATTATTAATTAGAGTATTCTTCACCTATGAGTAAAAAGTTAATCTCTTTCGGGGTATATGATTGTCCATTTCAACTAGGGATGGCAAAATGGATTGCACGACCCTTTTTGCCCGTGCCCGCAAATACCTGCAAGAATTTAAGCGGGTGCAGACTTGCCCATATTGTCTTAACAGACAAAATTCAATGCCCTTCCCGTTTTAAAACGGGCTAACGGGCATGCGAGTGATCAACGGGCATTGTTCAAGAATTAAAAATAAAATTAAAAAGTCCATTAATAAATAAAAAGAAATTAAATAAAGTAGTTGAAGATACAAAAATTAACACAAACTTTGATATTTTATATGTAGTAGAACAAATCACATTACATTATAATTTTTTGAGGTATTAAAAATAACATTACACCATATTTTATTTGAAATTTTCTTATTTTTCTCTTAAATTATGCTTGTGGGCTGCTCACTACCTATATTGCCCATTTGAAATGTCTGTGCGCTTGGCGGGCAAACAGGTAGGGCGAAACATGCAAATGGGCGAAATTTGTATGCCCTTCCCACGAAAAAATGTGGGTGCGCCCGCAAGCACTATCCATTTTGTCATCTATACTCCCAATAAGTGTCGCTATCAGGAATCAAATCTTTAACATTTTGATCATCCTGGAGTTCTAGGGGGGCCTAACACAACTAGACCAACGCTTGTTGGTAAGTAAAAGAGTCTACTTGGAAACACGTGTAAGTTCATAAGTTGAGCTAATCGAGAAAACACCTGAATGTTCATAAGACCAAACTCACTTATCCTCCCAATATGCCTTACACATAATTGGTAGTAAATCATTAAGATAAGTATTCTAGCTCAACATAGTGTGTAGGTGATGAAATAGTTGATTTAGTCATAAAATCAGTATTGAGCGCATTTCCATACATTATATGCACTTTCTCGTATGAGCCATGCATTCCTAAATAAATCAAATGCTTATTAAGATGCATGTCATGCATTTATGAAATAACACACTCAATTTCAATACACGTAATAAAAAAATTTGTTCACCGTATGCGCTTTATGCATTAATACAAACTAATTTTTTCTACATACTTTTCATGATCTCTTTCCTGAAAACTCTCATCCAATAAGGGTTGGTTTTAAAAGCACTATTGTTGGACTTAATTGAAAATAATCACGATTGAAGCTGAAGAAATCTAAGAAGATAGAGAAAATCCCACTTGGTGATCATGAGCATGGGAACTAAACTTGTGGCAATGGTGCACCTTCTCCTTCTCCTACCCCAATTCAATCGAGGACCAGTTTAAGAATTCTCCTCACTTGAATACCCTAGTCAATTCAACCACTCTTTCACTCATCCGTATTTTTTAAATAAAGATTTCTTTTCAAATACATATCTATTTAACAAGTATATATTAGTGTATTGATCATGCAAATCTGACATCTCATATTATAATCCACCAATCATATTGACCAAAAAACACAACAAAAACAACCCAAAGAAATTAATTCTTGCATTGATGAGAGATATTTGGTTAAAACGTAATATTGGGGATGAAGCAAAGCTAAGACCAAAATGATGTGAATCTTTAAGTAGATTTTTCTAATGATACAAATCTTCTTTGTAATTCCCAAATACTAAGAAAATATTATTAGTCACCTTAACATTGTGAAAGAATATTTCTTGAATTACCCACAAAATATTAATAGGTAGGAGAAGGTAGTTATTAACTGTTTTTTCTTATTAAAGAAATAAGACACCATTCACACACCATTTCCACTATCTTACCTAGAGGATAAAAGAATAAAATAAAAAAATGAAAATTATACAAAAAGTCTACTGAGAATCCTCAACGAATATCTCAATAAGAGCTAGGGCAAAATAAACTGCACTATAAAAATTATTAGGCCTCTATCTATTACCAAATAAAACTTTCTTAATTGTTAAATGTTATGTCAAAAAATATTTGAAAATAGGACAAAGAATAAATGTGAAAGATGAGTATGAGAAACCAGATTTGAGTCTTATATCAATTTTTTGGAAACTATTGGACAGACCACGATACAAGCCCAAAAATATATTGTTGATGATCAATTTGCCTTGGATACACATGATGATAGAAAAACATTGACATCACTAAACTTATAAATTTTGATAAAAATATATCATCTTTAATGTATATGATTGAAATATATTCTTTTATAATATCATCATCATCACATCAAAGCCCAAAAATAAGTTAAATTTACAATTCATCATTACCCATTAACACTCAAACCCGAAACAAATGTTGAATGCTCTCATCATGATTTATAACTCAAACACTTACCAAGTATGCATGATTATTGTTTTTAATTTTTTTTGAAGAGTTATGAATGAAATAAGGAGAGAATGCCTTTATGTTCGTTTTGAGCCTACTTGTTCTATTAATACACTTCCTAATTTATTATATATTCCTTCCATTTCTTCTTTTATATTTTGTTTTGAAATTATTTGTTTTCCTTTTTTTTCTTTTTGTCCTATTTATATATGCCTATTACCTCCAATCTTTTTTCTAATATATTCTTACCTGGTTCATATATATGGCATAAATTATTATTTATTATTTATAATTTGTGTATTTGATGTGTTCTAATTTCTACTACTATAATCATCATAATGTTTCCTATTTCAATTCCTTTTCTAAAACTTTCATCATATTAATACATGTTTATTTATTATTAGTATTATATTCCTTATTTGCAGTATTTCTATAATCTTCTCTATACTACCTTTTATATATTTTATTTCCTCAAAATTTCAATTTTTTTGTTCTTCTGTTTTTGTTAAATTTTTATAATATTTATTTTCTAAGATTATTTGGTTCTTGTTCTATAATTTTCTTAGTTTCTAATGGATTTTTTTCATTTAAACCTTCCAAAGTATATTTAATAGTTTCTTCTTTTATATTATGTTGTATTGAAAGATCTAATTATTTATTAACATGATGTTAATCTAGTAATTTAAAGTTCAATTAAATTTTGAGGATGACTAAAATGTCAAAGATTCGATTTCTGGGAACGACATTTGTTGAGAGGAGCAACCACACACCCCAAAAATGATTAATTCATTACCTAAAATGTGAAGGGATATATTTAGTAGTACAAAAAAACATCTTAATTATTTCATCACATATATATTTGTATAAATTAGATCAAAGTTGCATCTTGAAATAAATGAATCTTCTGATAAATCTTTAGATTCTAATATCTGTATTGTGGATTCTATTCTATTGAATACACTCATGTAACATGCACTCAAAATTCTAAATTTCTTTTTTACTTTTTAAACTACACAAAATAAGGTAAGGTTTCTTAGTGATGATGTGGTGATAGATTCACAAATATTGAAGAGATACTCTTCATTCATGATGTAAATTAGGATCCATCTAATTTTTCGAGAGGTTCATTTGGCCCCCTTATTTTTTTTAAACAACCAAAAATGTAAACTTTAAGTTACCTAGTAGGTTAATAGATTTGTCCTGTTCAGTCGACCCACATTTTTATTTTATCCTATTAAACATTAAATTTTTCTATATTTCATTTTGGAGAATTAGAATGTCATTTTTTATATTTAGTGTACTTTATATTATAACTTTTTTATCTTTGTCCAATTTAAAGTGAAAGATATGATTAATGTTTTCATAATGGTTACCTATGATTATATAATTATTTCGTAGAAATTAAAAAAATACAAGAACAAAACATGTTTTTGTCCAAATGGAATTTTGAAAATATAAATATAGATAGAAGCATAGAAATACAGAGGTAGGTGTTGTAGATTTAAAAGTTACATATAAAATATAAATAAATGAATATTCTTAGAATATTCAATATTCTTTTTTCAGAATAAGTTTCATTAATCTCCTATTCCTTTTTCCCTCCTCAGGAATTAAAATTTCCCCCATTACTTCAATACTTCCTTTATTCAGAATCCAGATTCATCTATTTCACCAATTTTCTCCAAACACAAACCAAACCTAACTACTTTCTGGTGCCTCACAAATCAAATAAAACAAACTCTCTCAAACACCAAAACCTAATCAAAAACCATTCCCCTTCTCCCATTTTCCACATTCAGATCTATAAAAAATGCAGAACACCATTTTCAATATCTCCCACTACCCTTCATTCTCTATAAAAAACCCTAAACAAACACAAACACACTCTATTATTCCCTTTAATCCAACACGTTTCTATTCCAATGCCGTTTCTTTTTCATCCTTTACTCACCAATCCTCCCCCCTCCCACTTTCCTCCTCTTTCAAATTCACACCCTTCCCTTCCCTTACCCCACATTTTCCCGACCCTTTCCGGCCCAGAGCCGTCTCGGTCCCCGAAAATGCCGAAAACTCGGAGGACGCCTCCAGCAGCTTAATCAAGACCCTGCAGCTCGGCTCCTTGTTTGGACTATGGTATCTCTTTAATATATACTTTAATATCTATAACAAACAGGTAATTCGGTTATTCGGTAATTCGGTTGTTGTATACTTATGTTTTTGTAGCTGAATTTTGGATTTAAATGTGGGTTTAATAAAGATGTGGTCTTTTTTGATTGCAGGTGTTGAAGGCAGCACATTTTCCTGTAACTGTTACTGCAGTTCAATTTGCTGTTGGGACTGTTCTTGTGGCGTTTATGTGGGGCTTTAATCTTTATAAGAGACCAAAGCTTAGTGGTGCTCAGGTAATTTGTTATAATTGAATATAATAGTTTAGTCTTATGTTTGAATCAAAAGTGATTTTGGTTTCAATTGTTTAAAAAAGTCATTTTTGTATATGAAGTTCTATGTTTAGACTTTAGATTAAATATTTTGTTTGATAATTAGTTCCGTGAAGGTGGAATGAGGAAAATGTGTTTTGATTTCAAAAGTGATTTTGGTTTGAATTGTTTAAAAAGGTCATTTTTGTATACTAAAGTATAGTAGTGTGTATGAAGTTCTATGTTTAGACTTTAGATTAAATATGTTTGTTTGATAATTAGTTCAGTAAAGGTGGAATGAGGAAAATGTGTTTGATTTTAAAATGGTTTTTTGAAATAAGCTTCACACTTTTCTCTAAAAGCACCTGAGTCATTTTTTATATAGTTTAACATGTTTCCCAAATGTCAAATTAGTTGCAAAACAACGTTTTTCATGTATAGAAATGTGAACCAAACAAGCTTGGTTATTTTTTGTGTTCAAAATGGCTTATAATAGTGATTTTTGGAAGGAAGGGAAGAAATTATTTATAAGAAACTAAGGATTTCCAAACATGCATATTTTGGTTGTGTTCTGTGTTAATGATCTGTGTGTGATTTCTTGGCAGCTTGCAGCCATATTGCCGCTAGCTGCGGTGCATACTTTGGGGAACCTTTTCACTAACATGAGTCTTGGAAAGGTGGCTGTGTCCTTCACTCACACAATCAAAGCCATGGAACCTTTCTTTTCAGTGATCCTTTCTGCAATGTTCATGGGAGAGGTTAGAATAATATATCATATTTTCCATGTATTGCTTAATTTATATTTAATTAATCTAATTCTAGTTTCTATGCATACTTATGTATCGTTTAAGAAGGGTTTAGTTGTTTAAGTATGTTTTTGAGCATTTTGTGTTGAAAAAAAAAGATTAAAATTTAACACGTTGCCAAAGGCGTCACTGCGTCAGCATTGACATTTTATTAGAATATTAGAATATTCCATTTTATTCTATTAGAATATTCTGTTTTTATATTCACTGTTGCTGTAAGCTTAGGTGGCTTCATCTCCTATAAATAGGAGTGACTCACACCTCATTTGTAACTTTTTTATATTCTAAAGTTTCAATACAAAGTAACTACCTAAAGGTTAGTTACATTATTCTGTTCATTATTCTCTCTAAATCTAGGGTTTACTTTTCTTCTTAATCTTTCACAAATACTTCATCTCTTTACATGGTATCATCACCAATGGCCACCGCCATTAACGATCCACCTGTCGAAGGTTCTTCTCCACCTATTTCTGTTTCTACTGCTGCGCCTCTTCGTGCACAATCTTCATCTCTTTCTCTTCAGATTCCGATTGCAAAGTTAACGGAACATAACTACCTTACGTGGAGTCAATTCGTTCTTGCGGTTCTCAAATCGAATCGAGCTTTAAGGTTTGTGCATTCATCCGATATTCCTCCACGATTTCTCACTGATCTGGATCGCGATTCGAACATTGTGAATCCTGGCTTCACTGCGTGGGAAGAACAAGATCAAGCTGTCTTCTCCTGGCTTCTCAATTCCATTTCTGAAACCTTACACCCTCGTGTTGTAGGATGTGTTCACTCATGGCAGTTATGGAGTGAATTGCATGCTTTCTGTAATGCACATACGAAAGCTAGAAGCCGTCAATTGCGATCTCAACTCAGGAATCTATCTCAAGGATCCATGAATGTTTCTGATTTCTTCTCTAAGGTGAAAAACCTAACTGACTCTCTGATTTCAATTGGAACACCTATTACTTTAGAGGAACATGTTGACTCTATTCTTGATGGATTAAATGAAAACTTTCAACATGTTATTACCTCCATTGAAAGTCAGATTCTACCTCCTTCCATTTATGACCTAGAACAATTCCTACTCACATTTGAGTCCAGACTAAACAAGAACAAACAAAAGTCTGTTTCAGATGCTCTCTCTGCGAATATAGCTGCACATTCCTCTCCTCAGTCACCTCTTTCTGTTTCAATGCAACCACCTCCTATTCATAATCATCACAATCAAATTCCTAACTACTCTGTCTCTCAACCACCTCCATCACAAGTTTCTGGTGGCTTTCAGACTGGTTTCTATTCTAATTCACGTAGTGGACGTGGTGGAAGAGGAGGTAGACGTGGTGGAAGAGGAAGAAATTCTACAAGACAAGGAAACTATTTTTGTGATTATTGTAGAAGACCTGGTCATGATGTGTCATGGTGTTATTATGCACCACACAATAATCATAATGGTACTTTAAATCCAGCTCAGTTCTATGGAAATAATAACCAGAATCCAGCTCCTTTCTATGCTAATCAACATCATTATGGTGTACAATTCTCAAATGCCTTTCCAAACAGCCACGATGCATATGGTCCTAGGCCCTACAACACTACTTCAACACATCATTCTTCTGGTTTCTCTGCTCCTGGTGGTTTTTCTTCTTCTCATCCAAGGGCACCTTATGGAGGTTCCTTTGTGTATTCACATCAACATCAAGGTTATGCAATGAATGTTCACACTGATAATAGAAATCAAGGCTCAAATTCCTCTATGTGGTATCTAGATTCTGGAGCTACCAATCATCTCACCTCAGATCCTTCACTTCTTCACGAACCTACTGAAACCTTTGGACCAGACCAAATCTATATGGGTAATGGCACAAAAGCATCTATTACTTGTAGTGGTAACACCTATTTTAACTCAACTAATCCAGCTATTTCGTTGTCATTACAAAATCTGTTACTAGTTCCTACAATAACTAAAAATCTTATGAGTGTCTCTCAGTTTGCCAAAGACAATTATTGTTACTTTGAATTTCATCCTAATTTTTGTCTTGTGAAATCACAGGGTTCTAATGAAGTTTTGCTTCAAGGCTCTCTTACCTCAGAGGGTCTCTATGCTTTTCCAAATCTTGTTCCCAAGTCAATAAAAGCAGCTACTGCTAATAAATCTGTTGTACCTAGAGCTACTGCATTAGTTTCTAGTTTTAGTCACTCTAAGTCAAATTCATTTCTTGTTTGGCATTACAGACTAGGTCATGCTCATGAGGCAATTGTTCACAATGTACTAACTCATTGTAATATACCCAATATAAATAAAACTCTCTCTGATTTCTTTTCTGCTTGTTGTTGTGCTAAAGCTCACAGAATTCACTCTCCTTTATCCACAAATGTGTATGCTGCTCCTTTTGATCTTGTTTATGTTGATTTGTGGGGGCCAACTCCTCTGTTTTCTGAGTCTGGGTTCAGATATTATCTTTCTATAGTAGATGCCAATACCAAACACACATGGATTTACCTACTTAAACAAAAGTCAGCAACATTAAACATGTTTCAACACTTTCTTAAGTTTGTAAACACTCAATTTCAAAAGAATGTCAAAGCTGTCCAAAGTGATTGGGGTGGAGAGTTTAGACCTTTCACAAATTATCTCAAGTCCTTGGGAATCAATCACAGAGTGTCTTGTCCACATACTCATCATCAACAAGGTACTGTTGAAAGAAAACATAGGCATATTGTAGAAACTGGTCTTGCCTTGTTAACTCATGCTCATTTACCTTTATCCTTTTGGGAGTATGCCTTTACTACTGCTGTCTACTTAATCAATAGGCTGCCTTCTCCATCACTACAAAATAAATCTCCTCATCTTATGTTGTTCAACACTAATCCTGACTATAAATTCCTCAAAGTGTTTGGATGTGCTTGTTTTCCTTTACTAAGGCCCTACAATGACCATAGACTACAACCTAGGTCTATTGAATGCACTTTTCTTGGCTACTCTACTATGCATAAAGGTTACAAATGTAAATGTCTCTCTAAGGAGGGTAGACTTTATATATCTAAGGATGTGGTGTTCAATGAGTTAGTATTCCCTTTTGCCTCAACCTCCATCATATCTAAGAATCAATCCAATACTGGTTCTATTAATAATGATGGTTCATTTACTCATGTGTATGTTCCTAGAGTCACAAATCCTACATCAGTTTTCCAAACACCTATATCACCAAACACAACTTCCTCAGGTACTCCATCCTCTTATACTCCTGTTTCACCTGTCATATCTCATGATATTCATTCATCTCCTTCTCTGCATAGTCCTGTTTGTGTTTCCTCTGGTCAAGGTGTTACCAATACTACTGCTGACATAATTACTGATACTGCATCAACTCATCCTATGGTTACAAGGTCAAAATCTGGCATTGACAAATCCATTGTCCCTAGAGAAGTTCTTAGAGCTCTTATGGCTTATTCAGAACCTACTTCTGTCAAAGAAGCTCTTAGTGAACCTGTTTGGCAGAAAGCTATGCAGGATGAATATGATGCACTCATTAAGCTGGGAACTTGGTCTCTTGTTCCATTACCTTCTCATAAACAAGCAATTGGATGTAAGTGGGTGTTTAGAGTAAAAGAAAATGCTGATGGGACTGTTAACAGATATAAAGCCAGACTTGTGGCAAAGGGGTTTCATCAAAAGCCTGAAGTTGATTTTACTGAAACATTCTCCCCTGTTATTAAACCTATCACTATCAAAATACTTCTCACTCTTGCTGTTACCTACAAGTGGACTCTAGAGCAACTTGACATAAACAATGCTTTCCTCAATGGATTGCTGGATGAAGAGGTTTACATGGTTCAGCCTACTGGTTTTCACAGTGGTGACAAAAGTATGGTTTGCAAGCTTCATAAAGCTTTATATGGGTTAAAACAAGCACCCAGACAGTGGTTTGAAAGGCTCAAAGGCACTTTACTCCAACTTGGTTTCCAAAACAGTAGATGTGATAATTCTCTCTTTATCCTAATCACCTCTACACACAAGCTATTTGTTCTTATGTATGTTGATGACATCATTGTCACAGGATCTTCAATCTCTCAAGTTCACAATATCATCAACAAACTTAGCAGCACTTTTGCCTTAAAAAGACTTGGCTCTTTAGACTATTTTCTTGGTATAGAAGTTAAACATCTTGCTGATGGCTCTCTGCTTCTCTCACAGTCAAAATACATTAAAGATCTATTACAAAGAGCAAATATGAGCACTGCTAAACCCTCACCTACTCCTATGGGAACTACTTGCAAGTTGACTAAGTCTGGTTCAGATAGCTTTGATGATCCTAGTCTTTATAGGTCTATTGTTGGTGCACTTCAATATGCCACAATTACTAGGCCTGATCTTGCATTTAGTGTCAATAAGGTCTGCCAATTCATGAGTCAACCTCTTCAACAACATTGGAGTGCAGTGAAGAGGATTCTCAGATATTTGCAAGGTTCCTCATCTTTTGGTCTGCATGTCAAACCTGCTGCTTCATCCATTCCTCTTTCTATCATGGCCTGTTGTGATGCAGATTGGGCCTCTGATCCTGATGACAGAAAGTCTGTCTCAGGTGCTTGTATTTTCATTGGTCCTAACATTATTACATGGTGGTCCAAGAAACAACAGACCATATCCAGGTCAAGTACTGAAGCTGAATATAGGAGTCTTGCTCTAGCTAGTCAAGAGGTTATATGGATTGAATCTCTCTTCTCAGAACTGAAGTTTGAGTATCAGACTCCTCTTATTCTCTGTGATAATCTCAGCACTGTTGCCATGGCTCACAACCCTGTTCTGCATAACAGGACAAAGCACATTGAGCTAGATTTATTCTTTGTTAGAGATAGAATTCAGTCCAAAGCTCTTCAAGTGAAATACATTCCTTCTGAACATCAAACTGCAAATGTGTTAACCAAACCTCTATCAGCATCCAAATTCACAACTATGAGGAAGTGTCTTAGAGTGGTTGATGGCTTATCTCTAATAAGATAGTTTCTTCTGTTTTTTTTTTTTGTTTAAGTGAAAAGTAAAAAAAAAAGGTTGCCTATGTTCAGGGGGGTATATTAGAATATTAGAATATTCCATTTTATTCTATTAGAATATTCTGTTTTTATATTCACTGTTGCTGTAAGCTTAGGTGGCTTCATCTCCTATAAATAGGAGTGACTCACACCTCATTTGTAACTTTTTTATATTCTAAAGTTTCAATACAAAGTAACTACTTAAAGGTTAGTTACATTATTCTGTTCATTCTTCTCTCTAAATCTAGGGTTTACTTTTCTTCTTAATCTTTCACAAATACTTCATCTCTTTACACATTTAATCTCCACTTTATTAGTAAATCCTTGCTTTGCTTTCTTATAGATGCCGACGCCATGGGTGGTTGGCTCCCTTGTTCCTATTGTTGGTGGAGTAGCGTTGGCATCTATTACTGAAGCCTCTTTCAATTGGTAAGATCTCCATGTCTTTCTCGTCCTGCCTTGATGTACAGGAAAGGTGGCAAAGCTTAATTTGAAATGAGAAGATTTGATCATTCGAATTCTAATATTACTTGGTGAAATTGAATAGGGCTGGATTTTGGAGTGCAATGGCTTCCAACGTGACAAACCAATCTCGTAATGTTCTTAGCAAAAAGGTCATGGTTAAGAAAGAGGTAATATCATCTGTGAAAGTTCTGCATATAGTGCATTATTGACATTAGGCTTTGGCTCTTTGCATTTCAGAAGCCATTTTATAAATATCTTATCTTACAATTATAAAAAAGCAGATAGTAACAAGCATTTTGTTCTTCTCAGGATTCCATGGACAACATAACTCTATTCTCTATAATAACAGTAATGTCCTTCTTCTTGTTAGCACCTGTGGCTGTCTTCTTGGAGGGTGTAAAATTTACCCCTGCTTACCTGGAATCTGCTGTGAGTATCTTGATGTTAAAAATGGATAGAAGTGCCGTCATCGTATCACAATTAAAAGATCTAATTGTGTTGAGGTTTCTAATCTGTTGTCACATTAACTTTCTTCACAGGGTTTAAATGTTAGACAAGTGTACATCCGATCTCTTCTTGCTGCACTCTGTTTCCATGCCTACCAGCAAGTGAGTTTTCCACTTCTATGCATAATTATTCGCATTTTATAACCAACAGTTTTAAATTTTTTGGTGGGGAGGGGGACGCATCTGAGGTGCAATAGTGGCCTAATGGAGGGTTGGACCTCCCATATCAACATCACAACCTACTTTTAAGCATTGTTTGCGAGTTAGTTTTTGGAGGGAAGAGCGTGAATGGGAAGGCTTGCGAACCGTTCTCACAAGCGTATTTCATGGTTGTCGTCAAGCCTTCCCTTTCCTTATATTCCCCTCCGGAAACCAACTTGTAAACAGACTCTTAAGGACTGAGGTTGATGCTAGTTGAACTACTTGTTAATTGGTTGTTCAAGAGTGTTACAGTTGTAGTTCTTCAACATTTTATTCTGCGACTGCTAAATTAAACCGAAGTTATTGTTATTATGATAAAAATTGTTTGATGGGAACAATTCTTAACATAATATAACGATCTTTAAGGTATCTTCTCATGGGTGTACTGTTCTCATGGGTATGGCTGCTGTGCCATGAACTATTTTATTTATTTATATAGTTGTATTCTACCTATGCCATGCCAGTTAGAAGTGAATTTTGTTTCTTGACTGTCTTTTGGAGAGCATGTCATTTCGACCCGTTGGAGTGAGCTTCATTCTTAAAATAATTTTGCATTATGACAACCTTGTGTCTTAATGTGCCATTGGCCATTTTATTCAATTGTGAACGATGACTTCTTTCATCTTAAGAATTGTGTCTGAAGGAATAAACGGTCATTTTAACTACCTGAGGCAAAATATTGACATACAGACATAGTGACATGAAGGTGAAATAGTAATGAACGTTTCTTGACATGAAGGTGAAATTGTAATGAATGTTTCTTGACATGTGACCTGTTGAAATTATTGAATTTAGGTATAGGAGAAAAATGAATGCTCAAAATAGTCCATTTGTATTGATAATATTGTAAATGATGATGTGATACAAGGTACATGGCAATAACCCTTATTTATACTAATATTAGGAAACAGATCGCAAAGTTAAGATAAAATAATCTCAATCCTGAGAGATCTTATAATATACTATAAACTAATATTAGATATAATTATGATCATATGAAATATCATCTCAATATTCAAATATCCTCTAGATATTCTCCAGATATAATTTAAGATATTGTGTCATTGTGAGGTATTCTCATAATTCTAACATAGCCAAGTTGTGATGAACTATTATTTACTATATGAATGAAAATATACATACATATGCTTTCTATATTAATTTTTTATCAATAATTTTAAATTGTCACAGAATTTTCATTTTGTTTCATCATTGTCAAGGAAATAAAAAATCCAAGTTACTAATAAGTACTATTGCTACTAACTAGAGCCTTATGTATAATGTCTTTAATTTGAAGCCTTAAAATATTTTCACATGGTTCACTTACTATAATTGTTTTCTTTGAATTGTCACAGGTTTCTTATATGATATTGCAGAGGGTATCACCTGTTAGCCATTCAGTCGGCAATTGTGTGAAGCGGGTGGTGGTCATTGTGAGCTCTGTCATCTTCTTCAAAACAGTTGTCTCTCCTGTGAATGCTTTTGGTAAAATTGCTTGTTTCTGCTTCCAAATCGAAAATTTGAAGATCTTCGTTTTCAAGTTTTATTATCCATAGTTCCATACCAAATTCCTGTATCCATGTTACTGAGATTTTAGGTGTTCTTTTTCTACAGGGACTGCTATAGCTCTTGCCGGTGTTTTCCTGTATACAAGGGTGAAGAAAATCAAGTCAAAGCCAAAAACAGCTTAATTTTCAAGTGCAAAGTTTTGCTAGTAGCATAACGAAAGTCGAATAGCTGCATTTCTCAGATAAGGGATTTGAGGATTACCTTTCTTGATCCCTTTTCCTTTTTTTCTTCCCATTTTTATCTTTTTAAAAACTTACTGATTTAATTATTTGTCTTGGTAAGTGCCTATTGGTTCTGTTCCATGAGAAATTTATTGTGTGGCTACATCTAAGTTCTGGTTGCCTCTTAAATTGTTTGATTTAGGTATTAGTCTGTCAAATTGTACAGAATGTTTTCCTTACCAAATACCCATTGCCATTATCTATTAACTGTATAATAATTTTGTTACTAAGGGAAATCATCAAATGGATAAAAAATCAAGATCCAACACAATGGGTGGTTACCTTTAGTTTTTAAGATTCAGGTTTGATCCCTATCCTGTGTAAAGAAAAGACTTTCTTGGTGAAGGTATAATTCACTTTGGTGATTTCTATGTCTCAAAGGAGATTAGTTTTGAGGTTTTGGCAAAGGTAGAATTCATCTTTTTAACTGAGTCTGTCTCGACTCATTTATATGTATTGTTTGTTATTTAGCTTTTTTAGGTTCTACACAAGCATTATTTGTAAACCAAGTCTCTCTAGATTTTTATACCTCACTTATTCATACATCTTAAATATTTGTTTAACAATTGGTTTTATAACAAATTCACTCAAATAGTCAAATGTTGATATTTCTCTATCAATCAATTAGTAAATATTAATGTAAGCTAAAAAAGATAATCTACTTTTTATTTCTACACTAAGAGATTTCAATTGTCAATTAACACTAGAAGATATTTTTATAATGTCAGTGCAATATCTATAGTTTATTTTTAATTATTATTAACTCTTAAATAATAAAATTTATAGAAATAAATAATGAATGGTACATGATTACTTATTAATCTTTATACGTTAGTGCGTAGATATTACACTCAAATTCATTTATAATATGAATTTAATATCTATGCAATTTTAGTGTAAAGTTTTTTAAACTTATATCTTTATTACTTTGTTTGAGAGTCAACAATGGTTGACATATGAATGATTAATGATTAATGATGTGTTAACAATACAAAAAACAGTTAATTGTATATATATTAAATCCATAATATTTATGTATATTGCCATCAAGGAAAGATAAAGATTCTTTTAAGGATGAAAAACAACTTATAATAATAAACACATTAGTTTCTCCTAGGTATACAAAACATTAGAGAACCATCATATTTGTAAAATAATGTTTTGGAGAAAAATATTTAGACACTAGAAAAATATTATAAAAAATCACGGAGACTAAATAGGGATATTATAATTGAGACTGAAATGATGTATTCAATAAATTAAATATTTGTATATGAAAAAAAATACTTTTCTACATTTCACTGGGAGAGAAAGTATACTTCCTTGAATTTGAACTCAAAACTCATCTCAGGTTGATGTATTTATACAAACATTATATGAGTTTTATACAATAATATTACACCATTCATCATTCATTTTTTATTATTATTGATTCTTCAAAAATTAATACAAATAAATAGGGAATGAATTAGTTTCTGCATCAAACTTTTTCGCAACTTCAAGTTTACAGAGTATTATGCAATGAAATAAGTTGTAGAAAAATAAAAGTGCAGAACTTCATAAGTTAAAGAGTAATGAGAAGAGAGAAAATAAACAAAGAACTTTATATTAATTCACTTTTTTATCCATCAAAGGCTACGTCTAGTATACATGCAGCACCATAGATTTTTCACTCATATATTGAATTGCAATTACAAATCTCACCTCGAGTTTACAAGTACATCACACACTCACCTATATCTCCTCACTTAGAAGAAAATCACTTTTAAGCGATACTCTTTCCCTTTCCACCACACCTTATGGTGAAAAGTTTTACAAATGAAATGAAGAAATTTGCTAGGGCAATGATTGCCTTACAAGATATAACAATTCTATAACTTGCAACCCTTAGAATCTTACTATATAAGAAGTAAACAATGCTTTTAGTGTTCAAGGAATGAAAACTAAGAGAAAACACTTGGATGCAGCTTTCTGAAAAATTTGAAAGTTAAAACCCAAGTTGCAAGAACAAAGTGTAGGAAATGTTTGAAATATTGTACTGAAGGTGTGTGCAAATTGTATATAAAAGTTCGAAATAGAATGTTCCAAGGCCTTTAAATAGGTTTCCAACCAGCCATTATACCTCATTACAAATGTACAAGACGTTTGGAATGAAACTCATTCATTTTGGATGAAAGTTGTTCAGCTTTGATTTGAAAATCTGGTAACCGATTACCCAAACATTATGTCCAACTGAGTAATCGGTTACTCCTCAGAGTAATCCTTTACTTTGTATTATTTTTATTGGGTAACTCATTACTCAACTTGGGTAACATATTACTCGGGCCCGGTAATTTGTTACTCATTGTCACATAGTTTAAACAACTTATTACTGTAGTCTAGTAATCTGTTACTCAGGTCAAGTAACCCGTTACTTAGTATATTGAAAATTAATTTCTTTTGACTCTAAGTTTCCAATTTGATTTCAAAAATGATTTTCACTTTGAGCATTGTGACTGAGTATATAAAATGATTAAGGATATAAGTACCTTACTAGAAGACTTATAAAATCTAGAAACTTGGACGCTTTGTCTTCTATTTCTCCAAGGTCTTCTTCCTTCCTTTTTCTTTTTGGTGATTCTTATGTTTTCATCAAAATCATGCTAAAGTCAGGAGCCACATCTTCTTCCCACGTAAACATTACACTCATAAAACTATTATTTTTGGAGGGATAGAATAAATGTGATATAGGGGAATGTAAAGAGAAAAGAAGGCTATAGAGGTCCTTACTCCTTAAGAAGAGTTTCCAATATATGGGTGATGCCAATCTACCATAGTTTGGTGATTTTAGAGAATCTAGATCAGTTCTCATAAAAGTGTGTCATAAATCCTATCCCCGTCCAATAAAATTATGACGTTTATTAAAATATATTGAGTAGCAAGACAAGGCTCACAAACATATCTTAAGTGATTTTTTTGGCATAATCTTTAAATGGTGCCCACTAATTGTGCTTGATGAGTCAATTTAAGAACATGTTCCTGGTTTATCTTTTGGTGGAGCCTTTGGTGTGGGTGGAGCCTGCATCACAGGTTTTTATGTTTTCTCTTGAGTTTTGGTCGCAACTAACATGATATGAGAAGACTCTCTTTATTCATATAATATGAGAAAAACTTTCTAAGACGTTTCTAACCTGTCATGTTTAAAGACAAAGGAGTTTTGTATTTTTGCTATCTAAAATAATTATTTTCTCATATAATCTTCTATAAACTCCCAATCCACCTTATAAATTCTAGTCACATGGAAGGTAGCTTTGACTATAATAATGGTTAAAACTAATCTTTAACTTATATCAATAAAATAACTGAAAAATTATAATTAAATTGTATTAATAAGAGTGATCGTTACCAACGTAGGAATACAAAGAAAATCTAAATGCTAGATTTCTGGGGTTTAAACTTTATGGTTAAGTTCAAGATGTGAATCAATCCTTGCCATTGGATGCTTGAAATCTTAATTTCCATGTAATTAATGCATTCTAGGCTTCTCCTATTAAGGAACACATACAAGGTTGTCATGAAGCATAACATGCCAACATTTTATGTTACTCTTTTTTCCAATGGAAGATAAGCTTTCTTTTGAAGTGCCTTTATCTAGGGGAATATTTTTGCAAGATTTTAACCATATTGATCAATTTCATGTGAATGTTTCCTCATCCAATAATCCATTTTTTGGGACCCAACCTCAAAACTTTGACCCTTTTAATCATAACTTTACATATGGATATGCATCAACTGGCTTTGATGTTTATGAGTGCAAGCCTTTTGTGGAGAATAATATTAGTGGGCATGCTCATGTTATTAACAACTTCCAATTTGGTGGTTATAGCTTGAACCTCCTTCAGAGAAACCAAATTGTTTCCATGGTTGCAAGCAGAAATTATTTGCAGTTTAATAATCCTCCTGAAACAATAAAGCCTGTGAATTTTGTTGCACCAGATGAAGCATCATGCATATCCCCATTGAGTTATAACAAAGAAGTTGGTCTGAACAAAATCAATAACAATAGGGCATATTCAAGCACTACTAGGTCATGCAAAGCTAAGAGAAAGTCCAACATAGTAAAGGGACAATGGTCAGCAGATGAAGATAGGTATATATGATAATTTGGAATCATTTTCATTGGATCTTATTACATTATATTCTTTGGTTTTACAATTTGGAATAATATAAAATA
This sequence comes from Lupinus albus, assembly GCA_009771035.1. Classification (NCBI taxonomy): domain Eukaryota; kingdom Viridiplantae; phylum Streptophyta; class Magnoliopsida; order Fabales; family Fabaceae; genus Lupinus; species Lupinus albus. The sequence goes on along the minus strand of CM020021.1, from coordinate 6,105,085 downwards.
TATCTGTAAAGAAAAGTGAAAAAACTCTAATCTTTCTTTGTAAAAACAGATTGTTGATTCAATTGGTCGAACAATATGGAGTGAGAAAGTGGTATCTTATTGCTCAGATGCTGCCTGGAAGAATTGGCAAACAATGCAGAGAGCGGTGGTTTAACCATCTAAGGCCTGACATTAAGGTTCAAACTCATTTCTCACAAAATATATATATACATATACGTTGTGTTTTAAATTATGGTTTCGATCACGATTGTGGTCAATGTTTTGTTTACTGCGTGTGATCATTGAGATCGTTGTGATGTGGATTGCGACAATTGCGGTGTGAATTAATTTTTGAATAATTATTTTTTTTAAATTTGAAGTGTTCTGATGCAACCCAAATGCAGTATGCGCTGTCGCCCAATGCGGACATATTATTGTGATTGGTGTGACACCATAATTGGAGTGTGACGCAGTTACAAATCACAATATTGCGGTTACATGTGTGTGAATTTTACAAATTTTGCATACATTTTGTGGGTAAAAATGCTCCTTGCTATTATTATAATTTTTGTTTTTATGAATTTTCTTTTGAAGTATATGACAACTTTCAATTGAATTGAGATACAATAAGACATAAAAGTGGTACCTGTGATCTTCATTCGATATTTTGAAGTAATAAGTCTCAATTTTAATTTTTCAGAAGGACACATGGAGTAATGAGGAGGATAAGATACTAATCCAAGCTCACAAAGAGATGGGAAATAAGTGGGCAGAGATTGCTAAAAAATTACCAGGAAGAACTGAGAATTCAATCAAAAACCATTGGAATGCAACAAAGAGAAGGCAATATTCTGATCAAAGAAATTCTCGTTCAAAGCACCCTAAAGGAACTCTTTTGCATGAATATATCAAGAGCTTGAACTTAGACAAAAATCCACCAAAAGACTATAGGAAAAGATCTTCTACTAATGCTAGGGCAATGAAAAACAACACTAGCACAAACAAAATAGCAGCAACAACCCTAGTTCAGTCACATAATATTACTGATCAATCTTCTCTAAGTGATTGTGTGGTACCAAATTATGATCATTTCAATGAGGCCCATGATGATTTTTGCTTTGATGAGCATATGTTTAAAGATGGGTATAGTATTGATTCTCTTCTAGATGATATTCCTTGTGCTCCTCCTACTATGAATGAAAAATATATTGATGAAAAAGTGCAAGGTGCTCCTCATAATATGGAAGGAAATCATTTTGATATTGAAGGAATTCAATGTGACAATCATGTTCCTATTGTTAATCTTGATGACAATCCTTTTGAGATCACAGAAATGCCAAAGGAGATTATGGAACCTATTATTGGAGTTGAAGTTAAGAAGAAGGTAGATTATTGGGTGGAGATGTTGTCTTTGTTCAAGTGATGATCCATATTGATCCCTAAGAAAACATGGATACAGATCACTTGTCCCAAACGGTGTCTCACTTCCTGTCCCAGACCAATCAGAATGTTCCTACATGAATAAAATAAAAAATAAAAAGTAACATCCGGGACAGAGAGTAGGACACCATGTGAGACAAATGATATTTATCCAGAAAACATGCATCCCCTAATTTAATTCTTAGAACATGAGAAATTTTGGTGTTGTCCTAAACAATCTTATATAATAATAGTAAATAATTCTTGATAAAGACTATTTTTTTTCCGATAAATTTGATTAAAAAATGATTAATTTGACTCACTAAGATACCTAAATATCAAGTTATTTTTTTTTTCATTTTGTAGTAGTAAACTCTTTTGTGTGATATTTTATCATTAATGAATTCAATTAAGGACTCTACTACTACTCTAATAAACTCTAATAAAGAGATACAGACCATTCTCTAATTATTTGAAGTATTAAGGGATTATATTCAGAAGCATGTTACAGTGGTAAAACTTAATGTTGAAAAAAAAATAAAAATAAAATCAAATATTAAAAGAAAATGTGGAGAAGAAAAAGTAACACAAGTAATTTGTAAATGAGGTTCAAGCAATGTGTGCTCACATCCAGTGAGCATTGAACGATTAGTACTATGCATTAGAGAATAAAAATTTGTATTTTGTGGTTATTATTAGATTATTAGGTTTACACAACACATAAATATATAGTCTTCTACTCCATCTTCTTTACATTAATCCAAACTCATAAGTAGTATTTTTGTTTTATGGAGAAAAGACTCATCTACTCGAATATCAACCATTTGCACAACAATTTTAACTTTGGCGAATATCATCAATCTTTATTTTTTGTGGTTGGGTTGAGGGCGCTTCATAGTCTAGCACTAGTGAATGTTCATCAAACTCACAATGCGTGAGACTTGTATATGGTAACTGACTTGATTAACATATCAGTTGCATTTTATGAAGTGTGAACTTTTTATAGTAATATCTACCCACAAGACACCAAATCTCTCATATTTTTAAATCTTAAATCAAAATGTTTGATCCTAACATGATGCACCAAGTTTTTTGTCAAGAAGATAGTACTCTCGTATCACAATGAAACGAAACTCTATATTGCCCAATGCATAATTTATTTACCAACCCTATAAGCCACAAGACTTCCTCATTAACTTCACCAACTATCATATACTATGTTTTAGTTATAGACATAGCAACAACAAACTAAAGTGATGATTTATATGTAATTTGAAAAGCACAACAATAATGGGACAAAAATGCACAAGAGGCTACAATCTAGAAAAAAGGAAAGAATAATATAGAACTAAGGAACAATATTAAAAAGAATACTAATCATATATACTATGATAAGTGAAAATCATTGTCACTATCTAAGAGTTGGGAATTTCTTGTTCTTAAATTAATTATATGTAGGACTCTGTCTCGAGGCTTCTACCTCAGGAAAGAGGTAAAGGTATTATATTTTTATGCCCAATTAGATAATTATATTTTTATTTCCATAGGTAAATGTATTACCTTTATCTATGGAAAGAGGTAGAGGTAAAGGTATTAAATATATTTTTATAATTACAAATAAAAATATATGATTACATCATCTCCCTAAAAATTATAATCACTTTGTTTTTACTAATAAAACATAGAAAATTTTATTTATGTCCAATTAGATAATTCTGGCATTTGAGTCGGATTTTGGAGGTTCGGAAGTCGATTACATCAGAGAATGTATTAACACATCATCTACTCATACTAAAACAATACCCTCATTAATAACATGAATGTAGACCATAAGCTTGTTTAAATAGTTTTTATTCAATTTTTATTATTAATGGACTAATATTTTTATTTTTATTTTATTTTTATGTCTAACAAGAATTGATCTTGTTCCCATTATCCCTATATGCTATACAAAATCAAGACTTATGAGTTCTTGGATATAAAAAAATTCATTTTTGGATTCAGGTGATTTGCCATTAAGAGAAAAGAAACAATGCATAATAATCATAGTCTGTCATCCCCATGTCGAGAGAGAACTATCACCCATATGCCTGCTACCGCATGTCAAATTAGGGAGGGAGAAAACACGATATTGATCATGTCTGTTCAAGAAAGGAAAGTCCAACATTTATCATCATTCGCCTATCCAATTCAAGAAAGTGAAGTCACATCCTTATGTCCGCTACCGCGTTGAAGGGGCGGAATAAGTAAACATATAAATAGGTTTTTTTTATAATTAGTATGGAATAATTAAAAATGAAGTAAAATAAGGAAAGAAGACAATACCTATGCACTAGAGTGCTAGTGTCATTGACAGAATCAAAGCTGAATGGAGTTACACGACATACTGAGTCCAATGTGATGCATACTAGGTCAGGATCTTAGGCATCATCTTGTGGCTAATGGTTGTGCAACTTTTTAAAGAGAAAAGTTAGTTGGCCTTATGACAACTACCAAAATCAGGTGTTTTGATGTTTCTGGTGTGTGGAGGCTATGAAATCCATTATAATTGAAAACATGAGGCTTTGTACTGGTGAATATATACATTTTAAAATACTATATGATTTGTTATCATTTATTCGAAAAATAGATAATATTTATTATCCGCTATATTTTATTAAAAATAACTGATAATATTTATTATTTTGTAGGATTTTATTTTAAAATTTGGCAATACTTGTTATTAGTAAGATTTGTATTTTAAAAACACTAGACAACTTTGTAGAATTATTTTTTATGTCATTCTTTTAAAAATCAACCAAACACTCTTATTTTTTCTGGAAATCTATTTTTCGCACATAGGTTACCAAAATGTCCTAGATTGGGTAAAAGTAATCATATCCTTATAAAATATAAAAAGTACTATGATACCTAGATGGGAAAATAATTATTTGATTTTATAAAACCATAAAAACTACCATCTATCTTTTATCTTTTCCTTTTTAATTTTAGTTTGGGCAAAATTAGGTGTTCATACTATTCAATAACGCTCGGTAGTAATGTCTATATGAACACATTAGAATGTTAGATTAGAACTTACACTGAAAAGCTATAGAGTCTAAGTAACATGAGATCATTTTCTTCTAAAAGCATTATAGACTATTAGTGATACAATAACACTTTCTTGGAAAAGCGTTGTAGATTTTTCCCCCAAGAATTTAGTGCACTTTTTTTAGTGAACATGTTTCACTTTAGTGTGAAGCTTGCAGTTAAGCTAACGACTTGCAGTGAAGACCCAAGAACGAATTTACTGTAGGATGGATGAACAGAGATTACTAGCGATTTTGACTTCATACATTGAGTTGCAACCTACAATCTAAACTGAAGACAAATTTTGGAGTTAACTCACTCTTGCTGGATCACAATCCTTTATCCTAGCCATTGTAGCACATGGGTCGCCCAAGGCATAATAAGCTTCATGACTTGCTTTCACTATCTTAACTTTATTTTTAATAACATTAACAACATTTTCTATATTTATGGCCTCAAATGTGTGCGTTTTTTTTAATTTTTAACAACAATTGTTAGACGAAGTGTTGTGTAATATGCATATTATTATTAGGGGTTTGCTAACATGAGTTATGTGTTTTTTCAGTTAGGTATATATTAACATTGTGTACTAAAAAATTTAGTAAAAAATACCCTTAATTTTTTATTGGAACAAGTTTGATGAGAAGATTATTTTAGTAATTAGATTCACTAAAAATTAAAAGATCCAAAACTCCCTTTCTCTATCCAGCAAACACCTAAACCCAAAAAACATTTCTTTTTGGAATTTCTGACAATTTATGGGTTACAAATATAATTCTATAATTGTGTTATAGCCATTATTTATTTAGCCAATATATAAAATGGTCTTATGGATTAATTTGGTGGCTAAGGGCATATGTGTCATGAAATATTATGAGTGTAGATACCTTCAGGCAATTTCTAGTTTGATGAAGGGACTGAATTAGAATATTGCAACTTAAGTGGTAACCGTTAATGTTACCTTTATGAGTTATGGTCCCCAGTTGCAGAGCAACGGGTTTATTGAGTAACTGATGTTATAAGGATTGGTTTATGAGGATATGTGACTTAAGTCACAAAACCAACATATATAAAGAAAAAGGGAAAGACATAAGGAATTAAGCCCTCTCATTCTCACTTTGGCAAAAGAACATCAGAAGCACTCTCGTTCTCTCTGAATTCTCCTCTAGCGGAGCGAACGGAAAACCATCAGGCTCTAGCAACCGGAACATCCTACAACCCACATACCTCGGAGCATTCGGAATGGCTAACCAATGTATGCTTTTTCTTCTTCACTATGAAACCAATTGGGGTTTTCTTCGGTCTGAATTAGGATTGTTCCATTAGAGTTTATGTATGGGCATAAACATTTGGTTTCGGAACAATGTCCTAATCATTCGGTTTCGGGGATACGATTAGGATTAATCGGAAATATCCAACAAGTGGTATCAGAGCCACCCCAATTTGGTTCATATGTGAAATTTGGGTTTTGTATGATGTTAGTCATGTTTTCCCCAAATTGGGTTTTGTTTTGCAAAATTGATGATTGCTATAATATTATTTTGAAACAATAGCAATCATAATGTATTTTTTGACTGTTTTGGGGTTAATTTTGCGAAAAACCCGATGGAGAACCTCCATCTTCGTCAAAACCCTCGGGTAGTCGAAGGGTTCTCGCTCAAGCGAGATCCTTGTCGCTCAAGCGACGTTGAGGCAGTAGCTACGACAAAAGGTTTGGGTTCTCGCTCAAGCGAGACCCCTCTTGCTCAAGCGAGACCCCTCTTGCTCAAGCGACACCCCTCGCGCTCAGGTGAGACCCCCTCACTCAAGCGAGATTCAGGGACACTTTTGGGATCTTTTTCAAGTAAATTTTGGGGCTTTGGTATCTTTATGCATTAAACATGGTTGTGATATGGTTACCCGCTGAGTTGTCTGTTATTTCAAGTGAGCCAATTGAAGTGGAATGTCGCCCAAGTGACCTCTTTCATGGATATAACTCATAAGGAATATTAGATGTTGGTGTGTGTGGTTATTCATGCGGATATTAGCTGGCCCTAAGGAAAATTAATGTTTGGCCGAAGATCATACACACTGGCGATGATAAACATGTGATAATTATTCAGTTTTATACATGTGACTGACCGTTGACATGTCTTATTATCAATGTTGATCATTGCAACAAGAGTACCACTTGCAGTTAATATTACTGTCCAAAGACTTGATATTAATGGTGCGCTAGGTATCTTGATTGGGACATACCATTGTTTATAGCATATTGATGTTTTTGAGTTGTGAGCATATTTTAATATATTGTCTTTTGTTCTATTCAGCACCAACTATTGCTTCTATATCTGCAAATCTGAATTCGGTTCCGGTCCTCAATGAAACAAATTTTGAGGACTGGAAAGAGAACATGGAAATTGTTCTTGGCTGCATGGATCTAGACTATGCATTAAGGGTAGAGCAACAACCTCCTCCTTTGGAATCCAGTACCTCTAAAGAGAGGAAGGATTATGAGAAGTGGGAGCGCTCTAATCGCATGTGTCTTATGATCATTAAGCGCGGCATTCCAGAAGTCTTTATGGGTACTGTCTCTGATAAGACGACAAATGCCAAAATTTTCCTTGCTGAGATAGAAAAGCGCTTTGCAAAAAGCGATAAGGCGGAAACAAGTACTCTGTTACAGAACTTGATTTCCATGAGGTATCAAGGCAAGGGAAATATAAGGGAACATATTATGGGAATGTCCAACATTGTCTCAAAGCTGAAGGCTCTTAAGCTTGAGATGTCGGAAGACTTGCTCATCCATTTGTTGTACCGTCTTTTAGACGAAACTTAATTTCTGTTTCTTATTTGGACAAATTTGGTTATTATTGTTCATTTGGAAACATTTCGGTTAAATTGTCTTTAAATTCGAATATTGTTGGAACTAGTACTCTTATGATGGATGATAACCTTTATATGTTAAATACTATAGCTGATTATAGCGAAACCTTGAATGTGGAATCACGTGGTACTAAACGTAAAATTGATAATAATAATTCAGGTGCATTATGGCACAAGTGCGTAGGTCACATTTCTCAAAAGAGAATTGAGCGTCTTGTGTCAGATGGGATCTTGGATTCCATTGACTTCACAGACCATAAGGTTTGTGTTAAATGCATAAAAGGTAAACAGACCAAACAATCGAAAACTGGTGCATATAGAGCTTCAGACGTCTTAGAATTGATACATACGGACATATGTGGGCCATTCACTACGGCTTCCTGGAATGGTCAACGGTATTTCATATCATTCATAGATGATTATTCTCGTTATGCATACATTTTTCTTATTCGTGAAAAGTCCCAATCAGTGGACGTGTTCAAAACTTTTAAGGCTGAAGTTGAAAATCAACTCAGCAAAAGGATAAAGTGCGTCATATCTAATCGTGGTGGTGAATACTACGGTAGATATGACGGTTCAGGTGAACAACGTCCAGGGCCTTTTGCCAAATACCTAGAGGAATGTGGTATAGTCCCACAGTACATTATGCCAGGATCGCCTAGCATGAATGGTGTGTCTGAAAGACGAAACCGGACTCTTAAGGATATGGTAAGGAGAATGATTTGTCATTCTACCTTACCAGAGTCACTCTAGGGAGAGGCACTTAAGACTGCAGCTTATATTCTTAATAGAGTACCAACTAAAGTGGCTGCCAAAACACCTAATGAGCTTTGGACTGGGCGAAAGCCTAGTCTTAAGCATTTTCATGTGTAGGGGATGTCCAGCTGAGGTAAGGCCTTATAGGCCTTATGAAAAGAAATTGGACTCCCGTACAGTGAGCAGCTACTTTATTGGTTACTCTGAAAAATCTAGGGGCTATAAATGTTATGATCCAAATTTAAGATCAATATTTAAGACGGGTACAACCACGTTCTTTGAGGATATTGGGTTTGAGGGGGAAGATAAGGTAAGAAACTTTGTCTTAGAGGAAGAATCAGTATCAATTCCAGATCCGATTCATATAGTTGCTTCTGATGAAGCAAATTTGGAACCTCTTCAAGACACTCTCCCTACTCAAGATGAGTTAGTAATTCATGAAGGACAAACTCAAATTCCTCAAGAACATGGACAAGAGTTGCAAAAGCCTATAGCTTTGCGTAGATCCACTAGAGAAAGGAGGAATGCAATTCCAGATGATTACATCTGCTTTCTCCTGGAACATGAGGGTGATGGCGTTATGGATAACGATCCTTCAAACGTTCGAGAAGCCATCCAAAGTTCCAATTCGGAAAAGTGGATTGAAGCAATGAAAGAGGAGTATAAATCCATGCAAGACAATAAAGTTTGGGAACTTGTCCCATTACCAGAAGGTAAGAAACCCATTGGTTGCAAATGGATTTTTAAGACCAATCGAGATTCTAATGGTAATGTGGAAAGGTATAAGGCACGTCTTGTAGCTAAGGGTTTTACTCAAAAGGAAGGGATTGACTATAAAGAGACTTTCTCTTCGGTATCATCAAAAGAATATCTTAGGACAATCCTCATTCTTATAGCTCATTATGATTTGGAGCTTCATCATATGGATGTCAAAACAACTTTTCTCAATGGAAACATTGATGAAAATATTTATATGATGCAACCAGAAAACTTTGTGTTGGGAGACCCAAAGAATATGGTTTGCAGATTGACAAAATCTATCTATGGACTAAAACAGGCGTCTCGTCAGTGGTACCACAAATTTCATGAGGTGATTCTCTCCTTTGGTTTTGAGATGAATTCAATTGAGGATTGTGTGTATCACAAATTCAGTGGGAGCAAACACATTTTCTTGCTCTGGTATGTGGATGACATACTGCTTGCCACTAATGATGTGGGTACCTTGTTGGAAACCAAATCATTTCTCTCCAGTAATTTTGAAATGAAAGATCTTGGTGAAGCTTCTTTTGTATTAGGAATTCAGATACACCGAGACAGATCTCGGGGTATTCTTGGATTATCACAGAAGAGCTATATAGAAAAGGTACTTAAAAGATTTGGCATGCAGAATTGTAAACCAATGGATACTCCAGTTACTAAGGGAGACAAATTTAGTCTCAATCAGTGCCCTAAAGGAAATCTGGAAATTCAGGAAATGCAAAAGATCCCTTATGCATCAACTGTAGGGAGTCTAATGTATGCTTAAGTATGTACGCGTCCGGATATAGCGTTCATAGTTGGAGTTTTAGGCAGATATATGAGTAATCCAGGAATGATAATTGGAAAGCAACCAAAAGGGTCATGAGGTACTTAAGGGGAACAAAAGACTATATGCTCACATATAGGAGATCAGACCATTAGGGTCTGAATTAGGATTGTTCCATTAGGGTTTATGTATGGGCATAAACATTTGGTTTCGGAACAATGTCCTAATCATTCGGTTTCGGGGATACGATTAGGATTAATCGGAAATATCCAACATTTCTCTCTCGACATTCTCAAAGCCCTTATGAAGGTTAATTCCCTATAAACTCCACAAACCCTTATTCATCTCCATTGGAATAAAGAAACCAACAATTGTTTTCACCCAACAAAATTGCACTGACTACCTTTATATTGTTTTGTCACATCGTCTTCTTTGTCTTGCTATCACCTCTCATTTGTAAATAGTAAAAGAAATAATTACTAATATAATAGTTTAAGAGAAAAGGAAGGCAAATAACATAGAACCCATAAAAAGGAAAGCAAATATGGACAGTTATATACATAAAAATAGTATGGACATACGGAGAGTCAACTTCATAACCTTTATAAGCAGTGAATGACTCATTTTTTATCGGTAAGGATCAAAATGTCATTCGATTCATAAAACACATATAGATATTAGGAACAAAATAGTATTTCTAAAATAATATTACAAAGGTTAGGTAAAAAAGTTAGGGAATGACATTCATGAAAAATTAAACACAAACAAAGTACCAAAGGAAAGAAAGTCGAATTCAAGGGTACAACAGTGTAAACAGAAACACTCAATGTCATCTTGAACGATAAAAGGTCTATAAACTAAACCTCACAATAATCAATATTGTCAAGACGAAAAAATGAAGAAAATGAAAGTTGAAAATCCACACAAAATAACAAACAATGTATTTTTTTACAAAGAATATGAACGAAATAATGAGAATATGTAAACTTTGACCTTCATTGTCGTCTTGAATGATAAAAGGTCTGTGAACCAAACCTCACAGTGATCAACCTCGTCAAGACGAAAAAATGAGGAAAGTGAAAAATGAAAACCTATGTGAACAATGAAAACCCAAACAACAATGTATGAAAAGCCAAAACTTCATAGTGATCAACATGAAAAAATGTGGAAAGTGGGAAATGAAAAACCACACAAATAACAAATAATGTATTTTTTACAAATAGCAACACTGTTTTGGATGAAATGGAATCCGATGATGAAGGTATTTTATACTTCATTTGCTTTAAATTCTTTATGATATGAGTATATTTAATTTTGGCTTAAATTTTAATGCAGCTGAAGTGATGAACAATAATTTGAGTTATAATTTTGAAGATTAATAGTTGATGCCTACTCACATATGCCTACTCTCAAACTCTCAGAACAAGTAAATGAAGGCACATAAATTAGGAATTATGTTTTAGATGATTTTGTTACCTCTCAAACTCTCAAAATTGTTATCTAATGATAAAAATTGTTAAGTAATGGAATTATGTATCAAATGATTTTGTTACTATATGTTGTGCAAAAATTGGTGCAATTGCATGTTTTTGTAGGATACAATTTTGTTACTATATGCTGTGCAAAAATTGGTCTAAATGCATGTATTTATAAGATACAACTTTCTTACTATATGTTGTTATTGTTGTCTCCTTTGCCAATGCCATAGTTTTTCTATAAATGTAAGTTTGTTCTCCTTTGCAACAAGATACATATGGTTTGCAAGAATAAATATAAGGGGCAATATGCTTGCAGCAATGCATAGCATGGGGATCGTTACTGGTTTCAAGATACATATTTGTTTATATATTTACCTATTGACAATTTACATTGTTTATATATTTTCGGGTTTCCCATCGGGTTCGGGTTTGGTATTAGCATTTTAAACCCCGTTCATTTCGGGTTCGAGTTTTTAATTTCGGGTTCGGGTTTGGTATTAGCATATTAAACCCCCTTCATTTCGGGTTTGGGTTCGAGTTCTAAATTTCGGGTTCGGGGTTGGGTATGCACAAACCTGACCTCGACCCGCCCCGTTGCCATTCCTAGGAAGAGGAAACCATCTAATAGGTATTCTTCTTATGATTATGTTACTTTGAAAGTGAAGATGAACTTGAGTGTTATCTAGAGGCCATTGAGACATAAGAAAAGCAAAAGTGGCTGGATGCAATGCAAGATGAAATGAAGTCTTTGCATGATAATCACACTTTTGACTTGGTCAAATTGCCAAAAGACAAGAAGGCTTCGGAAAACAGGTGGATTTACAGGGTGAAACAAAAGAGCAATTCTATATCTCCAAGGTATAAAGCCAGATTGGTGGTGAAAGGTTTCAGACAAAGAAAGGGTGTTGATTTCAATGAGATTTTTTTCATGTGGTGAAGATATCATCCATTAGAATCGTGTTGAGTTTGGCTGCTACTCTTGATTTGGAGGTAGAGCAAATGGATGTCAAAACCGCTTTCCTTCATGGTGATTTGGAGGACGAGATTTACATGAAGCAACCTGAAGGCTTTCAAGTTGAAGGCAATGAAGACTATGTGTGTAGACTGAGAGAGAGCCTATATGGTTTGAAGCAGGCTCTGCGGAAGTGGTACAAGAAGTTTGGGTCTGTTATATGTAAGCAAGGCTATAAAAAGGCTACTTCTGATCACTACGTCTTTATTAAGAAGCTTTCTGATGATAATTTCATTATCCTATTATTGTATGTTGATGACATGCTTATTGTTGGGAAAGATATTTCCATGATTGACAGGTTGAAGAAGCAATTGGCCGAGAGATTTGCCATGAAAGACTTAGGAGCTGCTAAGCAGATTCTTGGTATTAGAATCATGCGAGATAGGAAACAGAAGAAGTTGTGGCTGTCACATGAGCACTATGCTAAAAGAGTGTTGCAGAGGTTCCAAATGGAAAAGGCCAAGGCTATAAGCACTCATCTTGCAACTCATTTTAAATTGAGTGTTAGTCAGAGTCCTTCAAATGAAACTGAAAAATCAGATATGCAACGGGTTCCTTATGCATCTGCTGTTAGTAGTTTGATGTATGCAATGGTGTGTACAAGACCAGATATAGCGCATGTTGTTGGTAAAATTAATAGATTTTTGTCTAATCTAGGTAGAGAGCATTGGAATGCTGTGAAATGGATTCTGAGGTATCTTTGTGGTATTGCTAGTTTGAGGCTTTGTTTTGGAGGTGATAAACCTACTCTTGTGGGTTATACTGATTCTGATATGGCTGGAGATATTGATTCCTGAAAGTCTATTTCGAGCTACTTGATTAAGTTTGCAGGGGGAGCTGTGTCATGGCAATCCAAATTGCAGAGATGTGTTGCATTGTCCACTACTGAGGCATAGTTCATTACCATTATAGAAGCATGCAAGGAGTTGCTTTGGGTGAAGAAATTCTTGTAGGAGCTTGGTTTTGGGCAGGACAAATACTTGTTATTGTGTGATAGTCATAGTGTAATTCATCTCAGTAAGAATTCAACATTTCATTCTAGGTCCAAGCACATTAATGTGAGGTATCATTAGATACGTGATGCATTGGATGCTAGGTTGTTGGAGTTGACCAAAGTTCATACAAATGATAATGGTGCTGATATGATGACTAAGGCATTGCCTAGATGCAAGTTTGAGACTTGCTGTGAGATCGTCGGTTTGGCGGTCACCTCCACATAGTTGTGAGGGGATATTTGTTGGGGTTTTGGGCTTCCTTCCTATGTGGAGAAATTCCCAATATGAGTAAGCACATTGGTATCACTTAATTAGGTCAAGAGAGATATCTTTTTTCAGTAAGAGAGGTAAAAGAGAAAAGTAGAGAGGCAAGAAAAAGTGAGAGAGAAGAGAAGAAATGATTTCCGATTCTTCATTATTCTCCTTTTCAAGTTTATTGCTATATTGCTTTGTACACTTGTTGAGCACGAGTTACATTTTGAGCCAATCAATATTCGCATGGATATATGCACATACTAACATTCAACATTTATCATGATCAATCTACAACAAGAGAGATCACTTTGGCAACTTTTTGTTTTAATTGAATCACTTAAAATGTTAAATAAGTTTATGTCTAATAGATATCCAAAATTTTATGTCTAAATGTATGGGCAAAAATAATCTTCTGAATAGATATGTCTCTCGCTCAGGCGAGAAACCCACAAAAAGTTTGGTTTTTTATCTTGGATTTCTCACTTGGGGCTACTTTAACTCCTCAAGTTAAGCTACAAAATTTGCGGTGAGAGTTTAGATTTGTCTGTTTACCTTGTATTTTATTTGTATGCCATTATGTCCTTCATACCCCATTTCTTTCTGCATTCTTATTTAGCATCCAGGTAAAACTCTTACTTTTCAGGTTTTCATTGATAGTTGTGTATGACAGATGCTGAATCTTTTGTAGTTAACAAAGTATAACACTAGTTTTTCTGATGTCATACGTTAAGTGTTTTCACAGCAAACTTTTATTGTTTTGTAGCCATGTAGGGCTTTCATAATTTGCAAGAAACCTTCTGTCCCAATTGATGATAAATTTAATTGCCATAGGTTTATAAAGCAATCTTTATATACCCATTTCTTACAAAATAACCTCACCAATACATAAGCTTGTTTGGATAACAAGGTTAGTTTATAAAAAATTTATAAACCAAGTAAAAGAATAAAAAATATTTTTAAGTTTGATGGGTTGATTTATTTTCAGTTTATGATCTTCTATTTATAATCATAACAATCAACACAAAACACATGCATCTCAATACGATAACAAACTAATTAAGAATGAAGGTGCACAATTTGATAATGAAAGATGGCTAAATCTACAGTATTGTAATATATTGACAACTCATGCCACACTTAATATATTCATAACCCATGAATATAGTAAACATATTGACATATTGCATATCATAGTAATTCCCAAATTCAAGGGATACCACCTCAGTTAGAAAAAAAAAGACATATGGGGTACCTTTTGAATTGAGATATCATCTTTTATAGTGAAATAGTGCTTCACGTAAACAGTGAAAATGAAATAAAATGGTGAAATAGTGCGTCACGTAAACAGTGAAAATGAAATAAACTGATGAAAATAGTGAAATGAAAATAGTGAAATGAAATGAGGTACAAATCAGTAAACAAAATAGTGAGATAAAATGAAACACTATGTACCGTGAAAATAAAATAGCGACACTGAGAGACAAATTTATATGTATGGGATTGGTTGACTTTTTTATTATCATAATGAGGCAATTTTTGGGAATTTACGGGGGAGGGGTAGATTTTAGGTAAATCGTGGACCCTGTCCACGTTTTCCCTTTATTTTTTCGTAAAACGTGGAAATTGTGGACATTGTCCACGTTTTTCAATTTTTTTTTATGGAAATCGTGGACCACATCCACGATTTCCATTTTTTTCGTGGAAATCGTGGACATTGTCCACCTTTTACAATTGATGTAAAATGAAATGAAGGATTGTGTTCCTATATTTCTAATGTGGTTCTCTGCTTCTATTAGCTAAGCTTGTGAGTTTGATTGTGTTGTGCATGTTTGATTGTGTAATGTGTGGTATATAAATATAGTGTGTGGTATATAAATATAGTGTGTAAACTGTTAATCATATTCACGTTTATGGTAAATTCCAAAAAAAATAAATAAAACGTTAGCTAACAGAAAAAAAAAATAATTAAATAAGAAAAAAAAATGGAAATCGTGGATGGGTTCACGATTTCCATAAAAAATAAAAAAATTGAAAAACGTGGACAAGGTCCACGATTTCCACGTTTTACGAAAAAATAAAGGGAAAAGGTGGACAGAGTCCACGATTTACCTGAAATCTACCCCTCCCTCGTAAATTCCCAAAAAGTTGCCCCATTACGGTAATAAAAAAGTCAACCAACCCCATTCATGTAAATTTGCCGACACTGAGATGAAACATAACAATGAAACAAAACAAAACAGTGAAACAAAACAGCGAAACAAAACAGAACAGTGACTAGAAGTAGAATTTTCTATACAACAATATTAGAAGAAGAATTTTGCCACCAGTTTTCGTTTATGCATTTTTGACGAGTACAACAGATTCATACCCTCATGAAAACGATACTAAAACAACCAACTAGAATATATTTAATCTTAACATGATATCTTTATAATACAATGAATTTCCTAAGGTAAATTCAACCATTTTTTAAAAAGTATTAACTCAAAATCATATTTCCCAATGATATGATATGAAAATGACCCTGATACCACTTGTAGGAAAAATCTTTAAGATATACTTTATAATGATGGGAGACTTTATATACTTAAAGATACATAATACCAAAGATGATGAACAATACTATCATCATATATAGGCAAGATCTTTCATGTCAAATCATCAAGAAGAAATATAGAACTAGAACTTAGCGGAAGCGTACCTTAATATATTCATATTGAATATGGTGAATGAACCTTATACCACCATTCTTTGTCATGTATTCATCAACTTCAAATCTTTGTATCCTAATGTCCTCCTTTATCCTTGTATGCAAATACATGTTCATAGTAGAACATGTAGGTGTGTTGGTCTTCCAATTGTAGACCACCCTTAGCCTTAGTTTCTCCTCTAATGGGATGAAGATAATAGTGATTTTGTGGTTGTGTTGTCGTGGTCACAATTGGGGAGCATAACCCCTATTTATAAGGCATGCATTCCCTTTCATGAAGGGTGATGCCTTTTGCATTTCTTATTTCTTATTTTGCTCATCATAAAAATAGAAATAAGATATTTGGTATCTACACAATAATTTTCATGATAATTATGTCTATAGTCATAAACTTTTACTCGAAATAGATCATTTTAATTTGGCTGATAAAATAATGACCCTAAATACATTTAAACATTACATGTGTGACCCAAAATTTCTTACAAGTGTTTGTTTGTAGTAAGATAAAAGAAGATGGTAGATATGGGAAGGGGGATGACATCACAAGCAAGAATGCTTGATAAGCCTATGGTACCCGCCACAAACAAGGATGTTTGATAAGGACTAGAAGAATTACCACACCAATGAAAGTGATAAGTCAATGAACGCCACAATAACTAATTCTTGATAAGTTATAAGGTGTTAGGAGCTCATGCTCAACTAAACAACAAGGGATTTAATCAAACAAAATTCAACTTATCATTCAAGAAGCAAAAAGCTTGGTACAAATATTTTTGTGGCTGGACATAAGGCTCCACACAAAAACATAGCATTAAACACACAACAATACCTTAATTCCCACGTGCCAATGTCCACTCCCTTGATTTGGTTCAGCCAAAATTATGCTTATGTCCAAGAGTGGTCTAAATTCAATGAATTCGGAGAAAAGGAAACAATACTGCACATAATTATAATTCATCCTCATAAAAGCAAGCATTCACTCCCATATTCCCAACTAGGGAAGTACCACACGACCACTTAATGAGATTTTGACTCCATGATTTGAAATTGAGTCATTGACTTCTTAAAATCGTTCATCCATACGAATGGAAAGAATCAAGCTTTCATGGCTTGAAATTCCCATTATGGTAGGTTACCGCACAACCCATTATAACCATTATATGGAATTCAAAAGCTTTCCTCCATTAAGGAAACAAACCACCCTTCTAGGATCTTTGTGGCAATACCACACGTTTGCTTTTTGAAAGGGAAGTAATTTGATATTTTGAAATCTGAATTCTTGCCATTTGCATGCTTAGCCCAATAAGGTAATGATTCCTCAAAACTCCTTGATTTCATATGGATCCCACACATGTCTTCGAGGTTCCATATAAAACAAGCATTCATGCCTTCCTTTATGCTTGATCCCCATGACCAACAAGGCTTACATGACCATATCCACATTCATTGTTCCTCCACAATGCAAGTTACTCCCTAATCCCTATATGGAAGGTTGTATTTCAATGTAATTGAGTTTGAATTCATGCTCCATCTATGGAAATAAAGCCTCATGGTTTTGACTTCCTGTTTGGAAAGAATTAACTTTATGCTCCATGACTTGCTTCACATATGCAAAGATTTAATCTTACCACATGGCTCCTTAATGCTTTGAAATCCCTTCATGGTTTGAGATGGTCAAATTAATTGGTTCTCCCATATTGATGCATGTCCCCCTTTTTAATAAGGAAATATTACATAGTCATTCAAGGCTTTATTCTAAGAAGGGAGATACATTGATAGATTATCATAAAATAAAAATAAATTAAACTACATATAGGATAAAAGACCCACTTTATTATATGAAACTTAAAAATGTGTGTCAATATTGCAATATGTTAGATGCCAAGTAATTGTCCTTCAAAATAATGGGTACCCCCTTGGTTGCTATCAATATGCATTTTGTAATCACCACTTTGATTCACTTTCTTATACTCCAACAATACAACAATCATGTCATTGATATCTTTATCCTTTTGCATTGATATTAACCTAATTTCTAAATAAGAATCTTTGAGGTTTATCCAGTACATAGCTTTGTAGTCATGATACCCGCACTCAATGAAAATGTCTTCATATCCTTGATGTTAACAAAGTCCATATCCATAGGTGGCAACATCATACTTGTACTCAAAATTGTCATCAATGCCTCTTGTAAAATGACCACCATGGTGATAACAAGAACAACATATTCAGATATATGCATGGAATAAAGGATATTTAATGTTCTGTGGCAAAAATGGCAACGGAAGAAACACAAGTAGACAAAGAAGGACAATATTAAAACGGACTCGACATTATTGTAATCGACCAAACACTAAGACAAAAAATTTAAAAACATTAAACAATAAACGTTTGTGGTCATAATAAGCTTCTAAAAAAAATACTTGCATGCACACTAGCAACAAAACTAAAACGAACACATAATAAAAAAGAAAAAGCAATAGATATTTCGAAACCAAATACCCTTAAAGGAACAACAACATAAATGTTGTTCTTCTTGGTTTGCGATTTTGGGAACAAAGGCAAATACAAACATAAATGATCACAAGTAAGGTAGGACGAACAAAGATAATGTGGGATGCATGGTTGGATAGAAGCCAATGATGAAACAAAAATCATTTTTCTTTTCTTGTTATTAGCTGAATGAAGAAACCCGAAACGACATCGTTTTGTAAAAGAATTTTTATTAAAAAAAAATGGCGTCATTTTAATTAAAAAAATTGAAAAAAATACACATCGTCCAGTGATGTGTCAGACACAAGAACATAGACAAAAGACATCTGATCAAGTTAGCAGTTGATGGTCTACTAGGCCAAACTGTTAACATTTAATGACAGATATTGACAGAATGACTAATATGGTTTCACAATGAAGCTATTGTGGACTGAATTAGCAATTTAAATTTAGTAGGGCTAACTTGGTAAGGTCGAAAAATATAAAAACCGGAATAGTTAATTACTCTTTTTTTGAAACATTTGTGTAAATTACTTGAGATAATTAAATTCATTTTATAAATAATGAATCCTTATTTTCCCATCATGATTTGTTTTGAATTGTGGTTTCGATTAAATTTTTATGTATAAATTTCATTTAATTTCTTATGATAAATAAGGGCTTCATTTATTTTTCCTACACATAACCTATGGAATGTCAGGACTTTATATAGATACTATTCAAACTTAAAAATAAAATAGTGGTCTACATAAAAAGTTAATCCTTAAAAGGAAAAGATAGGACATAGATATTTTAATGGAGATCTATTCACCAACATTAAAGATGAAAATTATTTAATTCCGTAAGGAATCCTCCCATTTTGATGAAAACTTTACACGAGAATGGAATGCTTGGTGCTTAGTGCTTCTAGGAGAAGTTTAATATCTACCCACTAACTGTAAAATTTTATACATATTCATTACTTTATTTAGATTATTTTTTTTTGAAAAGTCAGTGATTGTAAATAAATGATAGATAATATAATAAAAATGTAAAAAATTCTTACATTATCTGTGTATAATCTTTTTCTCTTTTAGGAAAAGGGTTTACTAGGAAAAGCAAACAAACATGTAGCTAACACGTCCTATCATGGCCTTGTCTATGCCTTCATCGTCACAATTTTATATCAGTACTTGTCCTTGAAAACTCTAGCATAAATAAACATATGGTTGAAAGCATGTATATGTGGACTTCGAAGTCACAACAAATCCTAACGTTATCCTAACTTATCAATAACATATTAAAGTGGAAAACAAATGGAAAATTTAAGAAAATTATCAGAAGCCCTTGGTTATAAATTTGTCACAAACATATACAAAAATATTGACAAAAAGGCAAAAGGAAAATGTAAGAAAATTATTTGAAGTCCTTTTAAACTTAAATGTTTCTGTACTCTGGGTTGAATATAATTTCACATTTCACATATATAGAAATATTTCCAAAAAGGCAATGCATGTAAATGAGTGAAGATATTTGTGAATTATTAGACTTGATTAGTTAAATATTTGATCAAATTTTGTGCCACACAAGCTTGAAATTTAGCATCAATATAAGAGCTCATGAATAAGTCGTATTCATATATTACTTGTACTATTTACATATTTACACTTATCATTGTTTATACTCTATTTATTTCTATGCTCATTGTGAAATATGTTGAATATTTTTCGGGATTAAAATTTGTTATGAATTATTCATATAATGTATTATAGTTTATGAATACAAAATTACATTTTATTTCCATTTTTTACATCCTTTACTATACCAAAATTTGTTAAATACTAAATTAATAAAATAAAGAGTAAATTACACCAACACCATGTGAGTTTTAGTGAAATTACACAAATCACTCATTCATTTTTACACATATAAGAAACCCCTAGTTTATATATACATTATATTGACTACCCATTCATGAGAAATAAATGTGATCTTTTAAACAAACAAAAAATGATGATAAATGTAACTAAGTTAAACAAAATATGATATAGTGTGGAAACAAATCCGAATAATATAAGAATCAATACATTTTCATTATTTTGGTTCATTACAAAATACATCAATAATTCTAAGGAGATATTGTTTAAATCACTCTTATACTATATTGTAACGAACAAAAAAATAATGGAAATATATTGATTCGTATACTATTTGGACTTGTTTCGATAATATATTATATTTTGTTTAACTTAATTACATTTATCACCATTTTTTGTTCAAAAAATCAGACTTATTTCTCATGCAGAGGTGATATGTATAATGCATGTATATAAATTAAAGGGTTTTTGTATGTATAAAAAATATAATAGTGATTTGTGTAATTTCACTACAAACTCAAGAGACAAAAGGTATCAATATAATTTACTCTAAAATAAAAAATAACTTCATGAGAAAAATGGTAAAGGAAAAAAATCAGGTTGAAACTTTCAGAACCACACTTTAAGATTCATGTTAGTAAACAAGCTAAGCTCTAAATCTAAAATTAGGGCAAGTGGCTCGTTTAAAAAGAAGCCAAGTTTAAGCACATTTTCTATTTCATAAATCATACCTGATTTATCAACGCAGTTGGTATAGCGATGTAAGACATTGGATCCTAGATAAGCCAAAAGTCAATATTATATTCATGTGAACGACATTTGTTGAGAGAGACAGACACATGACTTGTTAAAATAGTTGTGTATTTTGTTTTGTATATAATCGATTAACTATATGATTAATTGATTATCTTGGTAATTCTGTATTTGTTAGTTAGGAGATTTAGTATATAAAGGGTGATTCCCTCAATCTTTGTATCAAATTCTATTCATTCAAAAATGAGAAGTTCATTATTTCTTTAGCTTTCTTTAAGCCTTCTTTTAAGGTTTCTTTCATTTCTCATTCATTTCCTTTTCTTATCTTTCTTGTTAATTAAGAAAGTTTCTTTCATTGCTCTCATACCAAACTTTAATATGACCCGAAAGAAATTAATTCTTTATCCATGGAAATACCCTTAATTATACCAAAAAAAAATCAACCCGGATTTTCAAATGCTTGACTCGGATCTGCTCAATTACACCCATGACTCCAACCAAGTATACATTTATGAATGCAAAGCTTCATCCAGCCAAGGACTATAAGAGATGTTTATCATGTTCTTTGTATTCAAATCCTTTCTTTTCTGTAGAGAAAACCATGTAAACTAATAAATCCAAAAGCCAAAGATATAAACATTACTAACATCCAATACTATCTTTTCATATACATGATACTGTCCCTGCCCATTTTATATTATAAGGAACATAAAATAAACACTATGGTAAAAGGTTTAAAAACAAGAAAAGAGACATCAAGAAGATGTCCTTTTGCTATATAAATCAAGCTCAACACCTCTAGAGCATCACCTAAACTGCTACTACTTTGATGGTTCTTAAAGATACATTTTAGCTTGAAGATGAACCATTTGTATCTTTTCCAAGAACCGACTTCCGTGGACTCGGGGTTTGCTTAAGCATGATCTCCTTCCCGGTTGGTCCTTGGCTGCTTTCACCTCTCAACTCACTTATTCGAGGGCTAGGAATCCTGCGCGATAATTGTGGGCTATTAGCAGGCCTTATATCTCCAAATGAAGTTGGTGTGGAACTTGTTGTTTTGGGACTTTGAGTGCGGCGAATCTCGCCACGACTCCTTGTAATAATTTCATCAAGAATTTCCTCACCACTGACATTGACTGTTCTTGCCTGAGTACTTGAATCCTGGTAGGTATATAGACATTAAACTAACAAGAGCTTTGGCAGAATTATGTAATATAAGACTACATCATTTATAATGGTAAAAAACTAATACAGTTCAAGCTACTTACTTCAAAGGACATGTTGAAAGCAATGGAAGGTGATTCCTCATATGCTGCAGCATCCAACTCATGAAGATGAGCTCCTTTGAAAAACTTCGGAAGAATATATTGCCGCACTGGTACAAGAAGCATGATTAACAATGGGAAAAGGACCCCAGCAATAGGTATCCAAGTTAGGCCAAAGCAGAGAAGCAAGTACGTTGTCTGGAATACGGTAAACATGGCAACTGCTTTGAACGGAACGGACTCAACGAAGGTGGCATGGTATTCCTCCAGCAGTCTAGAAAAGCATAAAAAAATAAAAGGGTCATCATCTTCAACTGCTTAAAATGTAATGCTAATGCAAAATGTGCACTCCGACAAACAAAAATATGTGGTAAAGTTAACAAGGATTTGATGACTTGTTGTCAATACATATACAGTTGAAAACTTAGCATCCATAAGTCTTGACTAGAAAAATAATAGATTAACCAGTAGTGGAATTCATAAAAAATAACAAAAAAATGATGCATGCTCTTTATGAGTTAGAATTAGGAAGCTGACAAATGAAGGGATTTTTGGACACAGTTTATCAATCCATTAGTCCTATATAGCATTCAAAAAATTGACTATGAACACAGATATACATGTATCGTCGACTTGGAGAGGTGAAAAGGTACAATATTCTCTCCCAAAACTGATTTCCAGGCAAGCTTTCAATTGCCATGAAGGCAAAGTAACCCCAAAGCACTGAAGTTGGTATCTTCTTCAATAGAGGCATAGCACCAACGCAAGCCGCAACCATCAATGCCTGCAGTAGATTGCTGAGGCGCTGCTCTTTAACTTCAACTGGTAAAAGTTCATCAACATCGTTATTCACATCGAAGACAATCTCATCAACAGGGGCATCAATGTATCCATGACTTGAAGCTAGTTGAATGGTAGACTCCTTCAGCTCTTTCAGCCCCTGCTTGATAAACAAATGAAAGGATAAAGGAGAAACAAGATCACAAAATTCAAATCCAATGGTTATCATAGGATAACATTTACCAGAGTGGACGGCATTTGGTGAACCAATGGAGTCTGCATTTCATCATATGCATCTTTCATACTTTGGTAAAACTGACTCAGGTTCATATTTCTCCGCATGCTTTTCCGTGCAGTAGATACAAGCTTGTTCCTCAAAAGCTATTCCAAACAAAACAAATATCCATGACAGTCAAATAGCTTATCCATAAACAGACAAGATTTTACAAAATGGGTGATAAAAGTTTGTTTATAGGGGAAACAAATTATTGATAGGATGAACAAGAAGAAGTAATTCGTCACACTGGTAGAATGCATACACAGATGAGGAGAAGAAATAAAAAATAACCCGAGACTGTTATAAATAACCATTCAACTAAAATTCTGAATAAATTGTAAGTTGCTCTGGTATAACATATACAAATGTTAGTAAAATGATAGTACCTGATGTTTTAGGGTAGCTAAGCTTTTCGTATGCATTGGAGATTGTGGGATCACACCATTGGATGGAGGAATTCCGATAAGCCCACACAATAAGGTCTGACCAGCAATAGAAAGAAGAATTTAAAAGTGAAGTATACGATAGATGTCGTAAATATAGTTTATCTTCACCATTCACCGATATTGCAATTGAATGTCCAAGTATTTCAAAAAAAATATGTACCAAAAAGCCCAAGAGAAGTAGGTCATAATGATAAGATGAGGGTTTTCTTAGATTGAACTCCTTCTGCTGTGCTAGTTGTGATGCAACACTGTGATCAAAGTAGTAAAGTACAGCAATCATAGTTGCTGGTATAAATGCTCCAATAATATATAAGGGGGGCACATTCAACATTTCCTACAAAATGTAACAAAAATGAACAATGAGCCATGATTGCTTTGCAGGTGATAAAGCTGGAATGTTGCTTTCCAAATAGTGAAATTATCCATTGCGTCCTACGAATAATATACACGTTAAATACTCAGGATCACCTTGATAACAGTCCAATTTGAGTATGCACCAGGAGACCATGGATTCGGACTGAAAAGCCTTCTCGGGATTCCCCTTGGAACCTGATTGGTTGGTATATAAGAAACAGCAGTCCACACAAGAATCAATAGTGGGACTCCATAATCAGCTATAAATCCCCGTAGCCAACCTATAATCGTATAACCATATTTTAGAACAATGAAAATTGGAAGAATGGAAACAAACTGAAGAACTAGAACTGGAGGACATGAAAATGATTTATCCAAGTGGAAAGTCATCTCAAACTCATAGTCTATCTTGTAACGCAAATAACTTCCCTAATGAATTTTTAGATCATAATTCAGAAGTAATGATTAATACCTGTCCCATAACGCCATGCTCTAGCCTTGCGGCTTTGTAGTCCAGTAAAAAGAAGGCCAAATGACAAAACCAAGGCAAACATTCCATTGCCAAACAGCCAGGAGGATTGGAGAGCAATTGGATTGGTACTTTCTTTGTGGGTCTTCGGTACACCAAACTCTTCAACAAGACCCTTTAAAATGGAGATTATTAACATTATTAATAAATTGAAGTACTATTTTAGATAATTGTGAATGGAAGGTTCCTATTGGTAACCACATGTACAAGTTGAAGATTACTGAAGAAAAATGGTTATCGGTTCATGCATAGTCACCTTTATCGCCTGCTGCATAAAGAGCATTGCAATTAGCAAACCAAATAGTTCACCAGCAATCCGTGTGAATCTGTTGATTATCGAGCATGCACCAAGAATGGCCAGCATGAAAAGCAACAGGGCAGTCCAAACACACACCCTAAAATAAAAGAGGAGAAAGATAATTCACTTAACCAGTAATTCTCTTTATAAATAATCACTCAAGGAACTTGAATAAATACCATCCAGTCCAAGCAAGGAATAGTTTGTGTCCCAAATCATTTCGATCCTTCGCAAAGTTGTACATGAATGTATACATCAGAACTGTCGGCTCGGCTACACCAAGTATGAGGAGAGGCTGTCCCCCAATGATTGAGTGGATAATACCGCAAAGTGCAGTTGATGCAAGAGTCTGCACAGCAGTCAGAGTTCCATCTGTATAATATAACCAATGAAGCATTTCTTAGCAAAAAAGACTAAAACAACAAAAGGACACAGAACCATAAAGATATTCTTGTACCAGTATTTCTCTCTAGTTGCTCCCCAAAAGAGATAACCGGAATTGCTGACGCAAAAAATATGTATGTAGTTGGCGCAAGGATCCTATATAACACAACCTCAAAATTAAATTAAGTCAAGAACAAAATTTCTTGCTGGTGTTTCAAAAGTAAAATTATAAGGAATAGATATGACAAAAACGCGAGGCAGCTAAATAATTTATTTCAAGATCAGCAAATTTATATCACAAACCCGATACCAGCTTGGATTCCACTAGTCCAATCTTGTTTGTAGCACAAAATTCTTGCTTTGAGATCATTTTTAATCCCACGGAAGGGAACAAACGATTCTTCCATTGAAGTCTTGGAATACCGAGGAATTAATACTGAACTTAAGCTTCGCTTTATAATTGGAATATGCTGACTCACTTAAAGGGAGCTCTGGAGGTAAAGTAGTTACTAAAGCTGCATATGTGAAAATATCTAAAAAACTACGGGCAGGGAGACCAGAGTCCTACTTATCATCTTAAACAAGAAAGCAAGAAGGAATACACTATACTCATTTCTTTGGTTTGTTGTAGTATCACATCGGGCCATTTGATCGAAAAAATGAATGAATGAATCGGGTTGAAGAATTTTCATTTCGAAGAATCTACGAAGAACTCTTTGGATATACAGTTTTGAACGACAAAAGAATGTATCATTAATTGAAACTTTGACTACATATTCAAACTAAACTCGAGGTTATTACAAGAAGAATAGACACTCTCCACAAAGCTAAAAATGAAGACTAGTGTTGAGCCATCCATGTCAAAAGCTTAGATCCAAGACCACCCCTTCCATATATTATCCATGGAAACCAAAGTTACATCCAGAAACAACCCAACATAACGAGATCGGCATCATTGCAACTATAAGGTACACTTCACACACTCAAACAAGGTTAATCATAAATTAACCGTGAAGGTATATCTTAGACCAAATTAACGAAAACCCATCATCATAAACTGCATTTGCTATAATTTAGAATAGAAGGATAAAAAATGATGAGGCAGAGAGATTAACGAGATACCATGACCGAAACCATGATGTTGCTGAATATGGTTTTGAGAAAGCAAGCAAAAGGGTACTCTAATCTAAAGTCAAAATTACATTTTTCATCAAGGATTAACGAGATTGCATAACTGAAACCTAAAGAATTTAGACTTTAAAACACTTTTGAATATTTGGAAATTAATTGAAAAGGCAAGCAAAAGATACCTTAATCTAAATTCAAAATTGCCTTTTTCTGCAAGAACTAACGAGATTCTATTACTAAAACCATGATTCCAAATGGTTCAAAACACTTTTTGAGGATCTGGGTATCAATTGAAAATGCAAAATGGAATCTTAATCTAAAGTCAAAATTACATTTTTCAGCAAGAAACCTTAAAACATGAACTAGAGCATATTAGAGCTGACCCAAAAAAACGAAGAAGAAGAAATTGCAGTTACATTTCACTCTATGGTTGAAAAGATTGAGACAAGCCCACAAGGCTAACAAAACAAAGAGAAAGAACTAACGATTTTCAAGACAGAGATATTGAAGAACAAATAAAACAAGAAACAGTGGAAACAGAGAGTAGTTTAGTGTGGGAATGGAAGAATGCAGTGACAAATGGTTTATATAAAATATTTGAACGAGGAATGAGGTTGAAATATAGGAATTAAAAAGGTGAATAATTGTGTGACAGAGACAGATACAAAGTAGTAAGACACAGAGGATGAACAAGTTGGTTCAGTAACAATTTAGGAAAATGATAGTTGCGTGTTCCTTATTTTAAAATTAGAGTAATGGTGTTCAAAATTTTGTCTATTTCAATTTCATAAGTAAAATAGTTCCTGAAAATCTAAATATGGGTTATATTATATTTTTTTAGCCATTTTTATACCTAACTTTTGGGAAACCAGTATTTTAAGGACTATTTTAATCCACATTTAATATTTAGAAACCAGTATTTTAAATTTTAGAGCCTAACTTGATACATGTGGAAATATCTAAGTATCAAAG
Organism: Lupinus albus; assembly: GCA_009771035.1. Taxonomy (NCBI): domain Eukaryota; kingdom Viridiplantae; phylum Streptophyta; class Magnoliopsida; order Fabales; family Fabaceae; genus Lupinus; species Lupinus albus. Next base: position 6,077,487 of record CM020021.1, on the reverse strand, counting down.
TAAGTACTTTTATTGTGAGTGCTTTTGCTAAGACATGAATTAGAATAAGATATTACTTTATTATTTTTGTACTAATGTTCAAAAGACTATATTCTAAACATTCAAAATAGAGTAAATTTTCCTTTAGAAGGTTAGAAGGATTTTATATTTATTGTGGTCTCCATATCTGTCAGACAACTAAAAAAACTTTCCAACATCTCCAGTCATATTTCTTTAGCATCCACTATGTGAATATAAAAAAGCTCTTTTGGTCTTAAGACATACCTACTAGACATGTCAAAATAGGTCGGGTATAACAGGTCAGTTCGCCAAAGCCTGAAAATGTATAAGGTTTGGGTACTAAATTTTGAGTATTTTTGCTTAAATCAAACTTTTTAGACCGGCCCGATCGGGCCACAATAAATTCAAGCTCGGGTCGAGCTTACCCGTCCGGGTTCAGGCCAATATACAACTTCGGTGTTGTGGAGTTTTGGATAAAATGATATCCTATTAGCCTATTGTCATTGGTTACTCATATTTTCTTCTCGTCTCCTTTGGCTTTTCAATTTCTTATCTCATTCTAATTCTAAAAATCTGAATGTTATCATTCCCATTCCTATTTTTAACCTCTCACCCATTTTTCCCTTTCCATGATAACTTATGCATCTCATGGCCTCACATTTTTTGTGCTTATTGTTTAAATGGTTAAGGACCTTGATAGTTTTTATTATTTATAACTTGGGGAGATTAATATTGCTCTTCCTTTCTGTAGGTATAGTGCAGTAGTTAATAGAAAGTTATTCGAAATGGTATTTCATATATATAAGATGTAAATGGTGGAATGGGGTTTCAGAACGTTTGTGTTTCACTGAATGAAATATTTCATTTGTCCTAAAACAAGATAGGGTGAGATGACTTTTCATGATCTTGATGCCTATAAAGTTTACTTTATTATATTTATGTGTGTGTAAATACTAAATAGATTGTAAAATATTATTTAAAATTTTAAATATAAAATAATATGGGCGGCCTGCCATAGCCCGCAACCCGCTTTGGGGGTTTGGGCCTCAGTTTTAGTAACATAAAATCTAACTGGACTTTTTAGCCCGACCCATTTTAGCCCGAATTAATAGCGGGCTAGCTCGAACCCGTACAGGTAGCCCATTTTGACAGGTCTAATACCTACGATAAAGAATTCAATGGAGGATTTAGGTACCAAAAGTGTCTTAGGCCTTTTGTGGTAAGCTTCAGATTTTGTCCTTTCACAATCGAAAAATAATCACCATTTTGACCATTGTGTTTTCTAATATGGCATGAATTATGTGTCCAAATATGCCACAATAGAAACCAATAAGAGATGAATTATGTAATGTTTAATAATGCACTAGTTTCTTTTATAAAACTATTATGATTATAAGTGTCATAACTCAAAACCACATTTATTACCAACATTCTTTTGGTTTGTGAGCAAATTATTTAACTTATTGTTTCCTATTGTGAATCTTGCATGAGAATTTTGAAATCAATATTTTACATTTCTAAATGATTGCATTTTTTCACAAATCATATTGACAACTTCCTTATATGCAAAATCATATGTAGAATTAGACTAAATGAATTCTAAGATTCATTTTAAAGATTGAGTTCATTTATTGTATTTTGAAGCTCCATTATTTTTTCTTCATGTGTCAACATTTTTCATCAATAAAGCTATGGGTAAGTTTTTTAATTTCTTCATGCAATTTTACATACACATCTTAAAGTTGATCATATGTGGTGAGTTACGGATTCATTGTCAATAAGCTCATATAAAATCTCTCTTCTTAATTTGAAAGATCTTGCTTTGAGACTAAATTATTTCTTCTTTCAATTGTTTTCTTCACAAAAGGTGGTTGTGGTCCACACAATTCCTACTAAAACGTGCATATAGTTCACGATTTCAATCTTGCATGGAATATTATGGTGTGCTTGCTTTCACTATCTTCTATTTTTATTTTCATTAAAATCAGAAAATGAAGGTGAAAATATGTTTGCATTGTTGTTTTCATTGTTCAATTTCTGGAAATTCTGAAAATGATTCCAACATTTTCAATAACGAATGAGTGACAATTTTTGAAAATTTTAACATTTTTGTTACTCTATTTGCGTTCAATATCTTTTGATGTTTTAACTTTTTTATATTATTTCAAATCTTTTGATGTTTTGGAAACTCAATACATATTCATACTTTATTTTTCAACTATACACTTATTTATTACTCATCATTTTCACATATTTCTTCATTTCTTTTTAATTCAATGTTCAATATGTACTAAATTTGATTATTTTAGTTAAATGATATCAAGTTTTAATATCATTTAATAATTTCTTAAATTATGTGTATAACCTTAAACATTGAAATATATGAAATAAATGAAATATATATTTCAATTATTATCTCCACTAATCAACAAAATGTCAAGATTAATCAATATTGTCCCATTCGTTCAAAACACTACATATCTTCAAAGTATAATTTATTTTTTCTCTCCTAACATAACAACTTTTCCTCCCTCCTGATAATGAAATTGTTGAAATAGTTCAATGATGGTCTGGTAATATATGACATTAGCATGAAAATTATCGCCCCTTGAAGTTAGTGCAACTTGAATTAAGTAATAGAGTACTTATATATTACTAATTTATTGTAACTTTAATTTTTTGGAGAGTACTTGCATGTCCATGATGCTTGTTATGGAATTCTACATGTCTTTATGGTAGCTAATTAATAATCAAGTCTAACAATTAAAGATGTCTAATGTATTGTTGACATAAAATCCGTTGGAAAAGAAAATGCAAGTATCATATGTGAATACATCCTATAAAATCAATGACTTGATTATTTTAGTGATTAAAATTTAAAATTGAATTATTTGTAATGATAACAAATATGTTTTGAGGAAATGAAAACATGAAAATAAAAATTGTTTTTTTGAAAATGAAAACATGAAATAGAAATAGAAAATATTTCTTGAAACCAAATAAACTCTAATATTTATAAAGGTGAACCAAAATTAAAATTTTCCGGTCAAAGACGCACCATCTGGTTAAACTTTCCTATAAAAAGAGGAGGGAATGAATAAGAACAATAAACACAATAATCAAGTGTTATTGGTTTGGACAACTTGTGTCTTAATTTGATAACAACACAATTACACAACAATAGGTACTGAAAATAAGTGATGGTAAAAAATTCCAACTCGTGCATAAAATTTGTACGAGTACGTGCATAAATCTCAAACTATTTACAATATATATGGGTGAGTATGAGCATAGTGGTACTCGTGTCTGTGAGTACCTGCAATATAGGAAATTACTTTAGCATCTCGTTGAATTTGAATTTTTAAAATTACATGCGGGTACCCTCTAAAACCCACAGAAAACCCGTAAGCAAATATCGATGTGGGTACAGATATATGCGGGTAAAATTTTAAGCTATTACCCATGCCTAATTCCATCCCCGATCTTCTCCAAAAGTAAAAGTACTAAACCTAGACACTTTTTTTTGGTTATTTCTAATCATAGACATTAATAGTAAGCAAAGTGGAGAACTCAACTAAACTGTAATAATATTCTTATAATCAAATTTCCTACTCCGACAAATCCACAAAAAACTTCAAACCAAAGCTAGGGCAACAATTCCCTGATTTGTTTTACAAAATTAAAATAAGAAGAGAGATTCACTTAATCCAAAAGTAAGTTTTTAAACTTACTTCATATTTTAGCTATTAATTCTAAGGAAATTCAATGGTTAAATTAGTGAGTAAAGATTATTAATCAAAAAAATAAATTAATACAGGATGGCAATTTTAAATAAAATCATCATTATTCTACATGCTTATATTTTATTTGCAAATATAAGGATAAGTTTTGAAACTCAACTTGTTGGGCTCCTTAATTAGATCAGAGTTTAAATCAGAGCAAATATAAGGATAAATTTTCAATTCCTTTCGTGTTCTTAGATCAGAGTTTAGATTGCCAAAAAAGTCTGAAACGAAATACAAAGCTCAAGTTTAAACTAATTTAAAGCAAAAATTGCTGAGCAAAACATGAACAATGAAAACTATATATGTATTCACCAATTGCTTAGCTATCCAATTTTGAGAATATCCGATGGTTTAAATGTTCTCACCAATTTAAACCATTGAGTTTCCTAAGAATAAATAATCATAATGTGAAGTAGTTTTTTTCCACTTACTCTTATAGTACGTACTTTTAAAAAAAGCTACCGTCCAAAAAGTAAATAAATTAGAGAAATGTCTTATCAGGTTGCAAATTCTTCTGTAAAATGGCAAAACTTAATCATAGTTCAGACACAACTTAATTAACGTAAATCCCACGAAAAAACTCTTCTAAGCATATTGCATAACTTTTTGATTAAATTACATTTATAACCTCCAAGTTTTAATAAAATTATATAAATCATTCTTCATTTTTTTAAACTTACACAAACCACTCATAATTATGTACATATATTATACTGACTATCTCTGAAAAATAGATAAACGTAATTTCTTAAACAAAAAATGGTCACAAGTGTATTTAAGTAAAGTAAAATATGTTATATTGTGAAGACAAATTCATATATTATAAGAGTCAATATCAATTCGTTATTTTGTTTAATTACAAATTGTATCAATAAGGAGATGTTTAAATCATTTTTATATTATATTGTAATTAACCAAAATAAAAAATAGTTATTGACTCTTATACTATTTGAATTTGTCTTCACAATATATTACATTCTGTTTAACTTAATTACATTCATTGTCATTTTTTGTTTAAAAATTACATTTATATCTCTAATAGGGATAATTAGTGTAATATATGTATATAATTATGAATGATTTTTGTAAATTTAAAAAATGAATGAGTGATTTATATAATTTTAGTAAAAGTTAAGGGATATATGAGTGTAATTTACACTGACATTCCCCCCTGTGGTCAAATGAGAACTAAATAGAATGAACTTGTAATGGTATATCATGGTCTCATAAGAAATATAGTAGTTAAAAAAATATTAATTATGCTTTATGAAAAGGTAATCTTAAAAGGAAAAATTAAAGAAAAAAATACAATTTATGGGAGTGTCATCTTAAAAAGGGTGACTAATTCTTATTTTCCATGATAATATTTTAACATTTAGCATTGGTGGACAAAAGAATCGGTTACGTAGTCCAATAAATTATGCAAATTAAAGGACGTATGAAGAACATAAGAAGTAGAAGTGTGCATAATGCTCTAAGCTATATTGTCATGAAGTGAACTAGTTGAACTTAGGGTTCAATGTTCTTCAATATACTTGTTTTCAGTCAATTCTTTTTAATGTGTATAAGTTAACATTTTTAACCAATAAGGATAGTCATGTACAAATATCTTTTAATCTTAAATGTTTAAATAAGATCTAATGATTATTATTAAATGTCATCATTTATCACAATAACGCATTGTTCTCACGTGAGTCGTTTCATTATTTAACTGCCCTAAAAAAATCATTCTTGTACTAAAATCCAAAATCCAGATAGAAGTTATTTTCTCTAATGCTAGCAAAACTGTTGAGCCAACCAGGACAAATACAAATAGACCCTTTTAAAGTGTTTTAATATGAAGATGAAGGAACTAGGGAAGTTAATATGTGCTGATGACAGAAATGGGGTAGTGTTGTAGGTATTGCATTGGCTGGAACAAAGTCAAATCATGAAAATGTTATCATTACCAGAAAAAACCCATTTAAGATTAAAGAACCAATATTATTTGTGAAAATTCTCCACATTTCCCTTTCCATATAATTAAAATTGGAATATGTGCTTACGGCCGAATACGTTAATTAAATTATCAAATCAAATTATCGCAAACAAGTATAAAATATTATTGAATTCACAGGAACTCGCTTGACATGACTTTCGAGTAAATATTGTTATTCTAAGTTGGTTTAAATTGGATTTGATTTGTTTGTTTGATTATATTAATAATGAATAAAACTATTAGATAAAAATGATGGAATAAAAATGTTGGTGTCAAACTTTATTACTCACTGTCCATACACACTTGATTCAACAACACAAATTTATTTAGTAATGATTCTTTCATTATAATGAGAATTCAATAATACTAAAAACTAATGTCTTAGTTAATTTAGTAGCCTACGAAATAAAACTCTATGTCTAATAACTTTACCCATAAGATTAAAAACTATGACCCACAAAACATACATCTATGTCTAGTAACTATACTTGTGAAATTGAGTTCTAGTACAACATCCCAAGTGTAATAATCGCTATTGTCTTAGTCATATTAGTAGCTTATTAATATAATTGTATGTCTAGCAACTACACTAATAAAATTAAGATTTAAGAACCGTTAACACACCCCTATGTCTAGCAATTATGTTAATAAATTTGAGATGTTATAACATACATATGAATCTATGTCTAACAATCATATTAAAAAGGTACGCATATGACATATTAGTACAAATCTACATCTAGAAAATATATCAATAGGACAAGTTCCTAATTTTAGGCTATTAAAACTAGAATTTCTTCATGAGTTCACTCGTCCAAAATTCGTACAAAAGAAGTAGTCAATCTCTAAGGAAGTATTAGGCAACATATTCAACTCATCAAAATAAATATATATCACTTAAGCATAAATCTAAATCCAAGTGTTATACACCAAATGACTATTACATTGAATCCCAACAAGAAGAAGCTTAGCTAACATTTTCATGTTAACTAGAGAAAATAAAAAAAAATACAACCCATAGGAGAAGGAGTTACCTCCTCAATAAGCATAAATTGTCTCCTCTAATTTCCCTAATTGCTTTCACATATTATTTTTGGCCAAAACTTACCTAGAAACTAAGAGAAATCGAAAATATTCTATTCTAATCGAAAGAGCAAAAGAAATTAATTTTCAACCCTTTGAAAGTCATTTTCGATCCCCTTTTAATATTCTGATTTTTAACGTTTTGTTGGGCGCCGGTTCGTGCACGGAGCATAACTACTCTTTGCCTCACATCGACCTTTTAGCTAACCAATTTGCATTGGGCACAACATCCGTACTTAATATAGATGCATTGAACGCAACTCATGCACTGGGTGCAGCCATTATTGTGATAACCGAACCGGACCGGTCGGTTTGACCGGTTCGATCGCTGACCGGACTTAAAAACGACTCTGTTTTGTAGTCTTAACCAAATGAGTAGTTGGATCGCTTTGAACCAGAGAAATTCTGATTCGACCAGCTTGACGTCCGACTCGGGTTTGACAACATTGGGTGCAACTGTCCTGATCTAGATTTGCATTTTTTAGCCGCTCTACACCAATTTGTGCTCCTTTTTGCTGTTTTAGTCGTGAAATGACATGGAAACTCATATGATAAGATTCATGCAATAAATCAACTAGATGCAAAGTATGAATGACATTTGTTTAACTTTTAGAGTAAAAAATGTATTCAATTATCCTTATCAATTAAGGAAATTTTCATACCTAACAACTCTTCATAACTTAGAACTTTGTTTCCCGAAACAGAAGTACAAGCTAAGGTCCAAACCGTGCATGCAGATTTTCTGGTAATTTAGAGTTTCCCAAAAATCAATATTGTTAAGGTAGTATAAACTTTCATCACACAACATTTATAGAAACAAAAGCTAAGAATGACAATTCCAATACCCAATATTACTCTATGTAATCAACAAGTTGTGTGATAGTAAAATGTTTTCATCATGCAATCCATCGTTAGTTGATTAAGAAAGGGAACATTCATAGAATATATCAATCATATCAATTCAAGGTGCAAAGTGTTTCACTCAATCTTTGCACAAGGTTAGCATGAAATCAAATTTGATATTTGTCCATATCAATGGTAAATGCTTTATCATGGATCACTAAGGTTTTTGTATGGAAGCAATGTTGTTGGGCTACAAAGAATATGGTATTTATGGACATAATGATCCTAGTAGGCTAAGAGATAAATTCAACACACTCAATAATTTTCATACTACCCAAGTGTATAACAATCAACTCTTTGCACGTTAACCTAACTTTACACCATTTTTACCTTACTTGCATACCATCATTGATATTTAATTATCCTCTTTTATGAGGTTTTGCTTTTTGTATGAATGAATAGATGGTTCATAATACATTTTTACATAACACGGTTTCTTTCCACTTTTTCACATACTCTTCCCTCTCCTCAACTTGAATATAACCATAATATACAACCAAACTTTCTTATCCTAATACAGTAGGGAATTGGTAGTTGTTTTCCATCTATGGCTTAAAGGTTATAACAAAACATGTATCGGCATCAAAGAGTCTAGCAAGGGATGAAGTATTTTTGGTAAGCTTTTTGGCCAAGTGGTTTACTTTCAAAGAAACAATTGTCTTAATCCTTTCTATGTATCATAGTTTACCAAGAAAATCAAATACTCAAACAAATTCAATAGTGTTAACCAAGTGCAAGCTCACGTTAAAATCAATGTACTAATCAATTTCACTCATGCTCATGTGTCATGCATTTCTTCATATCAAACAATTTCAAGCATAATTACTCACAAAACAGCTATTTACAACAAACGATATCATAATTAAGCATGTTTAACCACAAACAGTCTGAAAATGCACAACTTAGAATTATATTCCTTTTTATGTCATGTTATGCTAATTGATAAACAGAAACAAACTAACATGTTGGTTTGATAAAAAAATATAACAATGCACAATTGAAAAGCCAAACATAGTTCATTCATACTTTAATTAAACAATCATGTAGTACAAGAGGAAAATAACAAATGCATTGACTAAAATGGAAAAGTATATAAGGGAAAATGGAAAAGTATATATTAAAAAAAAAATTAAAGTGGTTCATAGTTGGAGCAGCAAGCTAGTTGCCGAAATCTCCAAGGATGTCAACCATGTCATCTTGACCCTTTTAGGAATCCTAATGTTGCTGGCCATAACCAATCCCCTCCGAGTAAATTGGCATGTTCACAAGCCAAGCCGCATGCGCAACAAAGGCAACATGGTCTGCCCAGGTGAACCCTCCATTGGAGGATGATCCTTCAAAGTTCATAGCAGAGGCGAACTGATCCATCTGACTATACATCATCTCATGCCCTCGGTGATGGGCTACTTGCTGCTGCATAATCTGTTACATGTCAAGCTGGCTGTTAGTGGTGGCAAAGGAGTGCATAGGCCTCAAAGATGAAATCGGGATGCCAGAAGTATAATGGTGTCTCAGAGTTAGACCTTGAGTCTCTGCATCCTTATCCATACAATATTTCTATATGTAATAAATATCTTAGGGGTGGTTTGAGGGTCTTCATAAGTGGCAGCAAAGTGTCGACCTCTGCCCTCTAGCACAAGTGAGTATCTACCCTAGGTAATCCAAGGGCTTGATAGTGCCCCCGGTCTTGGACGGTTAACTGATCATGAACAGATACAGTTCATCTGAGAGGATGGTAGCCACATCCATCTCATCCAGTCTGCAGTATCCAGGAAGGCCTTGGTCATTTGTAGATCAGAAGTGTGAGAGATTGGGTATATGTTTCTCGGAATGAAGGTAGTCCAAACCCTAGTCACCATGGTCATGTCCTTCCACTAGATCCTCATAGGCATCCCATTGGGGTAGGAGTCATAAGTTCGACCAGAAAAGTAGAGGAGCCTGGTCGCCCTATCATGCATATGGGAGACCCTCCCACAATCGTCAGCCTTCATCTGTTGGAAGTCGTCAATGTACTCCTTACTGGTGGAGTAGGGTTACCGAAGTAGGCGTTGATGGAGTCCTTGTAGAAGGGCACCAACCCACCTTGGACCCAAGACATCTTGGATCCACTTATACCTGGAGTTGGAGGGTATGTGTTCGCATAGAACTCCCTAATGATGTTCTCATCATAGTACATAGGAGGCAGTGCCAGGATATTCCACTGCCTCCAGATGATCTCTCCCATGTAAAGGTCGTAGTCACCCATATGAGGCCCAATCTAGGTAGAACTCGTATGCCTCTTGATTGGGAAACCGGGTGACGTTAGTGGCCCAGGTGCTGAGCTAGCTTGTCCTAAATTGACCTCTGCTGGTGTTGGACATGGCCCTCTTTCAAATCCCCTCTCATTCTTGGATATTAGGTTCCATATCTACAACAATTCACAATTCAACGTAATTCACACAAATACACATAATAAGCACAATTACTGAAATATTACAACACTTAACTTAATCTTTGCCTAATACACATCCCATATCAGAAAATATGATCTAAGCAACCTATTAATGTTCCATCCCTAGCAAATGTATATCATCACACACAAAAAGGCATTCTAATCACCCTATCTCTTCCAACTCGCATAAATACCGTGAACATTACTCTTTCTTAACCGAAAATGGCCTACGTATCAGAGAAATTAGATCAAAATGCTCCTAATGCAATTCTAGGTTATAACAACATGCATAATGAGTATTAAAACAATAAAAATTGATATGGGGAAGGACATTAACACAATAGTGCGGAGTTGACTTGCTTAGGATGAACTTAAAATGCTTAAAATATCAATTTTTATCTATGGATTTCGCTTGGTGTGAGGCTAAGCTAGCCTTAAACCCCTAATTTATAATCTGATTCGTGATAGATGTGCTCAGCGCAATCCTTGTGCAAAGCACTGGAAATTATTTTGTAATGATTTCGCTCAGCATGTAACACCTTTAATTTCACTCCTTAAAATTATAGTATCAGTTTTGGGATTCTCGTTTGAGCGAGAGTTGTCTCGCTTGGGCGAGAAAATTAACATTTTGGACTTGTCGAGGCTGTAAGGTTCTCGCCTGAGCTAGAGGATCCTCGCTTGAGCGAGAGATGCCTCGCTTGGGCGAGAGTTTCCTCGCCTGGGCGAGAGGGTCAGACCTGAGTTTTTAAAATGGGCGTGATTTTCTCGCTTGAGCGAGAATAAGCTCGCTTAAGCGAGAGCCCGATGAGACAACATTAAATGAGAAACCCCAAACACATTTTAGGGTTAGAAATTGAAGAGAGGTGAGAGAAGAGAACATTTTCAAGGTCAAGGAGCTTTGATTCTCATCCAAGAGCTTGAGAAGAGGTAAAACTCTTGATTCTAACTCTCTTCTTCTCTTTGAAACTCATTTTGGATATGTTGTATCTCTTCTCAAAATGTGTAAAACCATGGAAACTCACCCTTTTGAGTTATGGTTCGTTTTATGTTGTTTTTCTCTCATAAACTCTTGGTTTAGAGTTAGTATTTCAAGAATGGAAAGGGTTTGTGGGTTGATTCATGAAAACCCCAAAACCCTAAAAATGAAAATGTGGTAAAAGGGGGAAATAAGTAAAATGCTAGAGGTAGAAGATGAGTTTACATTCTAATGTTGAAATATGAGATGAATATGTATGTTTTAGATGGTTGTAAACTCATGATGAAAGTAGTTTAGAAACATTGAAAATATGATGAATATCTTGTATGGTTAAATAATGCAATATAAGTTGTTTATGTGATATTTGAGATAAATGACTAACATTGTGTTATATGGTGGGAATGAGGAAAGATCCTAAAATTGGAGGCGGTATCGGTGGAACTTGCGAAGTTGCCAAGAACCAAACCCAACACTCACCGAGGTAATGATAAGTCTTAACTTATGCATTGTGATAGAAAATGCATGGATTTTCTGGTTGTGGATGATGGATTGAGTTGTAAATCACTTAATTATTATGAGCATATATGGGTATGTTTGTAATAATGATGGTATGGATTTACTTTTTGTGAATTGATGAAGTATTAAAGGAAAGAAAACTCGTTTTTAGCCGACCATGTATGGTTAGCGACTTTGACTCAAATAATGTAGCAAGCTTTGGCTCAAGCGATGTAGCAAGCTTTGGCTCAAGCGATGTAGCAAGCTTTGGCTCAAGCGATGTAGCAAGCTTTGGCTCAAGCGATGTATCAAGCTTTGGCTCAAGCGATGTTGCAAGCTTTGGCTCAAGCTATGTAGCAAGCTTTGGCTCAAGTTATGTAGCAAGTTTTCAAAAGAAAAAAGAAATCAGTTTTAGCTAACCTTAAGGGGTGTAGCGGGTTTGGCTCAAGCATTATAGCAAACTTTAGCTCAAGTTATGTAGCATGATTTTCAAAAGTAAAAACAATGAGAATGGTTTTAAGTGTTTAACTTTATATTGTTACTTAATCTTTTTAAAATGTGGATTAACGTACATTGACATTTATTTCGTTAACGACTTACTCCTTTGTGTTTTCTGTGTATGGTCAATGTTAATCCCATTGCAGGTAGGTGGAAGATGTAAGGATGTTTGATTAGGAGCTTAGAGACTTTTAAATTTTTGAAGTCCTTATATTCATTTTTTTGTAATATGACTAACTGTATTTGATACATGAATATTTATAACTCTGGATATTCGTAGCTATGGGTATTTTGGAATCCCATAGCTAATTGTATGCGGTAGTTACCGAACTGCATGAATGAATTATGATTTTCTGTTATGCGAATGTGTATGTTATTTTGGTAGTGGGAAATGGGTATGAGCAAGGAAATGAGACTTAACTTAAGTTGTTGATATTTTTATTTAAAAATCGTAAGAAAATATATAAAGGATGAATAAAATAAGGAAAAAATTTCAAGGGTAGAATTTGAGTCCTTACACAGCACAACAGTGCGTTGAGCCTATGAAATTGTATTTTATTCATTACGCTAAGCACAACGTTTACGCTAAGCACGAGGCCTTGTTTTCATTGAAGGCTCAATGCAACATTTTCGCTAGTGAAAATGACATGAAGCCTCATACCTTCTAAGAGTTGTGCTTAGCGAAATAATTGAGCTGGGCACATGGAGTTATTTTGCTAAGCCAGAGTTTGGAGCTGGGCGTGGCAAATTTCGTCTAACGCAAGGGTTTTTCTTTCCTAGTGTTGTTTTTATGATATTTCGTACCTCAATTGCTCCAAAATGGGCTCATAGCACCTATAACTCATCAAAGTGAATCAAGAACGATTTGAATAAAATTTAATTTAAAAATAAATGCGAAAAATAAAAGAATGAGTTGCCTCCCATTTAGAACTTCTTTAACATCATTAGATTGACATTACTTTGTGATCTTAAGGATCAAAGAGTTGAATTAACCAAAGTAGTAGGCTATTTGATTACCCGTACCGCTTAAGTATGACATTCAACCTTTTCCAGCAAGATTCACTAGGGGTTTTCTTAAAGTTCTTTTTAACTTTTTACCCTAACTTATGACTCGTTTTCAATTCTATTTCTACTTTTAATATTTATTTTATACCAATTATTATTTCATTGATATTTTTTAATTGCAACTTCTCGCATCCTATTAAACCTTTCACCATCATCGTTACCTACTGGTTCATCAACAATGGTCGTGGTTGAATGACATTCCTCTACAACATCGGAGGTGTTCCTTAATTGGTTCTTTGATCTAGTAACTTGAAGCTTACTCAATTTCTTAGTCAGCTAACCATTTGAGCCTCCAAATTCCTCAGGGAGGTGACGGTGTTCCTTTGATTAACCTTAGTCAACTCAATAAATTGTTTGAGGGTGTCCTCCAATTTGGAGGTTTTGTCTCGATAGTAATATCTCATGCTTTGCACCTCACCAGTATAAGGGGTTAAACAATAATAGGTAGAGTGATCACCATATCACAACCTACAATATACCCTTCATCAGCTGAGAAGAAATTATGAGAAGACTTGTTGAGGAAAATTTGTCACTTGTTGGTTGAGGGATTCAAGTTGTTGCAAAAACCAATAAGATGTGTTCCTATATCTAGAAAACATACTAACACATGCATGCATGTGACATATTAGTATATATCTACGTTTAAAAATTATACCAATAAGTTGAGTTTCTAATTTTAGGCTATTAGAACTATAATTTATTCTTGAGTTATTTCGTCCAAAAATCATTTAAAAGGGGTAGTATATCACTAAGGAAACATTAGGCAACATAGGAAGTACATAACAATTAAACATAAATTTGAATCCAAGTGCTATACATATAGTGAGTACCACAATTGATCCCAACAAGGGAGAAGCTTAGCTAAATATTTTCATGATAAATAAAACAAAGATAAAAAAGAGCGAAAATACAACTCATAGGAGGAATTACCTCTTCATTAAGCATAAATTGCCTCCTCTACTTTTCCCCTTACTTTCGCATCTCATTTCTAGTCAAAACTAACCAAGAAACTAAGAGAAATTGAATTTTTTTTATTTCTAATCGACAATGTACAAGAAGATAATTTTCGGCCCTTTGAAAGTCATTTTCAATCCCCTTTTAACATTTTGATTTTTTTTCACGTTTCGCTCGACACTAGTTAGTGTACTAAGCACAACTTTTCGTCTGACGTTGACCTTTCAACTACTTGAGCTGCGTTGGGAGCAACATCCACACTTAGCATTGATGTATTGAGCTCAACTTTCGCACTAGGCACATGTGTCATGACATGGACTTGGCTGTTTTTTAGTTGTTGTACACCAATTTGTGTTTCTTTTAGCTCTTTTAGTCATGAAATGACATGAAAACTCATATATAGGATTTGTGCAATAAATTAACTAGATGCATAGTATGAGTGACATTTCTTTAACTTTTAGAATCAAAATGATGTTCAATTATCCTTATAAATTAAGATAATTTTCACACCTAACAGTATATAAACAACGAGTGGTTTATTTATTGGCTCTTTTTGCGATGAATTTTTATGATTAGTAGGGAAAGTTTGAAGAATTAGAGGACAAGCACATAATGGTGGAGATATAGAGGTTTAAGAGATAAAGGGTTGCGATGACAATTATATTTGTAATATATTTTTAAGGGAAAAAATGTAATATTAGTGTAAATTAAAGAATTTAAATGTTATTGTCATTTGATTTTTCTATGCATTTTGATATAACTGTCATCTCCGGTAATAGAGAGGAGTGTGGTTTTAACATATGGTGCTCTAGATGGACATCCTTATGAAATTTATTAAATGTGTTATTTATTCATTTTAAATTCAACATTTGAATGAAGCAATCCCATGTAATATTCATTAAGTATCAAATAAGTGATATCAAACCAATAAGGTGTTGGTCTAGTGGTGTAAGTCCCCATTAAATCTCAATGATGATCAAAAAGTCTAGAGTTCAAGTCCTGGAAACTCCACTTGTTGGGAGAGACAATCACACATCCCAAAATTGATTAATTCTTTACCCAAAAGGTAAGGACGAATTAACTTGTCACACATTTGTTTTTTTCAAGGCTAAAAATGTGCTTAAAATTTTTTGGGAATAATTTATGTATTTATTCTTCAAAAAGGTGTATCTAATACAAGTTGTTATTTTAAAAACTCATTTAGAAAACTGAATTGCCAAATTGGGCAATAGGATTTTTGGTGGTACACAAAATATACAAATCTATTAGATCAATTGGGACTTTTTATTGTTTTTATCTATTCGGGTTTTAAGCTTAAATCCAAAGTTTTGAGTCAGTTCCTTTAGCTTACGTGAAAGCTGACAGAGGTTACATATCTCTTACCTTTTTAAACAATAAAAAGAAAATATCAGATGACAATACAGGCATATATTAACTTTTATAGACCATTAATTCATGCACTCATACATAATTAAATATTCTCTCCATTAATAGAGAGCTAAATGTCATACAATAACAAACAACAGATAACATGAATGATACTTTTATCATTTTATTTACTATAAAATTATATTTTGACCATTAAAAACATGAGAGAAAAGAAGTATTTGTATATCTATTAATGAAGAATATATTTGTTCCAGACTCAACCTTTAAACAATTGTTGCCTACAAAGCATAAATTAGGTTATGATACAAAGTGGAACCCATTTTGTCTGTTAGAAAGATAGCCCCTCTTGATATGCATCGACAGCGTGAATTTAAAAACAAATGCAAACCTTTTGTCCACGTAACAGGAAAAGCAAGTACTAATAGAAATAAATTATAGTGTGACGATAGGATTGGAGTCGGTGGATTGAAGATAATAATTTATATCAATATTATAAAAGTTTTGATGAAGTACTTTAGGTGTGGATTGTCTAATTTAACTTTATTTTTTATTCGACCTTTGAATCAGTTATCTATAATTTCAAGTATGGATAGGATTTAAGACGGTGGGAAATTCACAGATATATAAACCAAGAGATATTGAAGCAGATTGAATATTGAAATTGCGAAATGCATAGAAATATGTCACTTGATTGAAGTTTTAGTGCACAACTGTAAAAACCGCAGAGTTATATGAGATTCGATGGTGTAAAAGATTAGGTTAGCTTTAGTTATTTTTCAGTTTGGTTGGTTAAACCAGACTTTCTTTTTTTTAGCCTTTTTTTGTTTTATTAGTTAGTTGGTTATTCCCTTTTTAGTTTAGTTAGTTTTCTTTCTCCTTCTTGTATATAAGTTGTTCAACTTTCTTTGAACTAATCAATTTCAATAATAAGAAGTTTTAGTTTCTTTTTATTCTCTTGCTTTCTCTTCTTCTTCAAATCAATTCCCAAAGCCATGGTTAGGAATTTGAGAGATGGTGGACTGTAAAATATCAACAAGAGAAAAATATAATGTAGAATATGAAAATATTGTATTGGATGAGTCAATAAAGTAGACACGATATGATTATAAATGAATTCATTAAGAAGAATGAGATCGTGTCTTCTATGATTTGGACATATATGAAAGAGATTATTAGCATATCAAATGGAGATCAATGCAATTCATATGACATATGAAAGTGGGAGACTAAGAAAAACTATGTGCAAAGATATTAATAAATATTTTTAAATTAGTGTTAGGTGGACGAAGATAATTTATAGTATATAATAGAATATTTTGGATATATATAACGAAATCCATATAAAAAGATTAACAAGTGGTTTTAATTGTGTATGTATTTATCATTTGAAAGGGAATATGTTTTTTTAAAAGTATAATTAAGGGTTTCTCTTCACGCTATGAATGAGTAACTAATTTCTTTCAAGATGTGTGGTTGTTCATCTCAACAAGTAAAAATTGAATCATTGACTTTTTAATCCATTTGAAAATTAAGTAGTATCTTACATTACTAGACGAATACTTTCTTGATAGTTAATTAATATAATATTGGAGTTTGCTTTTGTTAATGCAGGTACAAAAGTAAGACTTCTGTTAATGTACCGAACTTCTATCAATTTAAGATCTATATTAGTGGTAGTGTCGAACTGATAGTAATATTTGTAACATACCCCACATGTGTACGGAACTTTAAGCAATTTAAAGAGCTTCACTTCGTGATACCATTAGTAGGTTTAGGTAGTAAATTATAACTTCTTTAATATCTATCACCTAACTACCTATGTCTTATACGGTTATGCCATGTTGGAAAAGTGGCGAAAGTTAATTAAAAATTCAGAAGACGCATTATTCTAGCTAGTTAAGCTTTGAATGTTTGGAGTGTTTTAAATTACGGTAAAGGTTGTGTTTACTGTGATTATGGTAATTGCGACCGTCGCGATACGGATTGCTGTTATTGTGGTGTGAATTATTTTATGATTAAAACAATATTTTTTAAACCGTATGCACGTGTTTATGACCCGTTATTAAAAGACCTATGCGAATTCAAGACCCTTTGTAATAAAGACATTTTTGAAGCTCGGTCAACATCTCTATAGAAGTTTGCTCCATTAAAAAAGACACACTCTTAATGTTAAGAATTCAAGTCTTCAACTAAAGAGGAATGAATGATCAACTGAGTTGAATCGAGAAAGGATAAAAATGTTGGGAAATCATGTGAATAATATCTGGAACCGAAAAAGAATTTCCATGAAGGAACGACTTGCGAAATTTTCAAAGTTTCCAAACAGAAAAACAACCAAAAAATGAGGATTACCTCTTTGTTGTCATTGATCTAAAAAAGCAGTTAGAACCTTGTCTTTATAGACGTGAACGTGAACACTCCCACTAGAAAACTCTTGTGACTCCTTGTGCTAGCATAGGCAAGTCTTAGTTAATTATATTTTAGGTGGGTAGGTTTGAGCATCTCATTCTCTATTATTAAGCACACATGGGAAGCACCTACAATGTGGCTAATCCAAATTCACACTATTGCTTATTGCAATTGGACTCATGTAATGAACTTCGCCATAAAAGGCAATATAACAATATCTATTGGGTTAATTCTGATAGCAACCTGCAAAGGCCATATTTACTTATGGGCTTAAATGACCTTTTTTTTTATTTTGTTGTATTAAATAAATGGAGGTTTTATGTCACATCTTTAATTTCAAGTCATGTTTTATATGTTTTCTTAGGACCTATGTTATTTTCGTTTGTTAAAACATTGTAAGTCAAGATGGTTTCCCTAAAGACTTACCATGACTCGGCCCACCAATGCAAGACAAGAAGCCGAGATATCATGCATGCCAAACCATACAATTCGACCAAGCCAAAGACATCATGCATGTCAAGTCATGCACGTGAAATCCTCAAGTCAAATGATGGTATCCACAAATTAATAGCCACCATCCACATTAAATGAGCCGTGGAGACTACAAAGCATTTTTATTGATGAATAAATTTGTGGTCCCCCCTAAAGTTAAGTAAGATGGCTACCTTAAAAGGGATGTATGGAACTAAGCAGGAGAATTAATGAAGTCACGTTTTCAAGGACAATTTTGGAGGATACACTTAAAAGAGTACGTGGGGACCACTTTGAGACCCTAAATGAGGCTTGGAGATTACAAGAATTATGTGGGCTGCCTTAAAGGCCACGACAACCACTTTCAAGCAAGCCATTTCCCCATTCATGTCCACATTCATTTTAGATTTTTTTCATGTATTTTTAATTTTTGAATTTCAAATTATTGTAGCACTTAAACTTGGGAGCCTCACGTTGGCTTAGCTTTATATATGTAAGCCAAAATCCAATTGTAAATTTAACTTTGATTGAATAAAGATAAACACTTGTTGTTTTTAGTTGAGCTTAGCTCCTACCCCTTTTAACTTATCAAGCATAGCTTGTGGCGTTTTTGGCTTATCATGTAACACCCTTAATTTAATTCTTTAAAATTATAGTATCAGTCCTGGGATTCTCGCTTGAGCGAGGGATTCTCGCCTGGGCGAGAAAGACTCACCTGGGAGGATGAAATCCTGGGTATACTGATGGATTCTCGCCTGAGCGAGAGTTGGCTCGCTTGAACGAGAGTGGTCTCGCCTGAGCGAGAGTTGGCTCGTCTGAGCGAGAAAAGTGACATTTTGTACCTGTCGAGGCTGTAACATCCTCGCTTGAGCGAGAGATGCCTCGCTTGGGCGAGAGAATCAGATCTGATTTTTTAAAATGGGCGGGATTTTCTCGCTTGAGCGAGAATGGACTCGCTGAAGCGAGAACCCGACGAGTTGCATTAAATGAGAAACCCCAAACACATTTTTAGGGTTAAGAATTGAAGAGAGGTGAGAGAAGAGAGCTTTTCCAATGGCAAGGAGCTTTGATACTCGTCTAAGAGCTTGAGAAGAGGTAAAACTCTTGATTCTAACTCTTTTCTTCCATTTGAAACTCATTTTGGGTATGTTGGATCTCTTCTCAAAATGTGAGAAACCATGGAAACTCACCCTTTTGAGTTGTGGTTCATTTTATGTTGTTTTTCTCTTTTAAACTCTTGGTTTAGAGTTAGTATTTCAAGAATGGAAAGGAATTGTGGGTTGATTCATGAAAACCCCAAAACCCTAAAGTGAAAATGTGGTTAAAGAGGAAAATGGGTAAAATGCTAGAGGTAGAAGATGAGTATGCATTCTAATGTTGAAATATGAGATGAATATGTATGTTTTAGATGTTTGTAAACTTATGATGAAAGTAGTTTAGAAACATTGAAAATATGTTAAATATCTTGTATGGTTAAATAATGCAATATAAGTTGTTTATGTGATATTTGGAATAAATGACTAACATTGTGTTATATGGTGGGAATGAGGAAAGATCCTAAATTTGGCGGCGGTGTTGGTGGAACTTGCGAAGTTTCCAAGAACCAAACCCAACACTCACCGAGGTAAGTATAAGTCTTAACTTATGCATTGTGATAGAAAATGCGTGGATTTTTCTGGTTGTGGAATAATGAATTGATTCGTGAACCACTTAATTATTATATGCATATATGGGAATGTTTGTAATAATGATGGTGTGGATTTACTGTTTATGAATTGATGGAGTGTTAATGAAAAGAAAACTCGTTTTTAGCCGACCATTATGGGTTAGCGACTTTGGCTCAATTAATGTAGCAAGCTTTGGCTCAAGCGATGTAGCAAGCTTTGGCTCAAGCGATGTAGCAAGCTTTGGCTCAAGCGATGTAGCAAGCTTTGGCTCAAGCGATGTAGCAAGCTTTGGCTCAAGCGGTTTAGCAAGCTTTGGCTCAAGCGATGTAGCAAGCTTTGGCTCAAGCGATGTAGCAAACTTTGGCTCAAGTTATGTAGCACGTTTTCTAAAGAAAAGAGAAATCGGTTTTAGCTAACCTTAAGGGGTGTAGCGGCTTTGGCTCAAGCAATGTAGCAAACTTTGGCTCAAGTTATGTAGCATGATTTTCAAAAGTATAAACAATGGAATTGGTTTTAAGCGTATTTAACTTTAAATTGATTACTTAACTTTATTAAAATGTGGATTGACATATATTGACAATTATTACGTTCACGACTTACTCTTTTGTTTTTTCTGTGTATGGTCAATGTTAATCCCATTGCAGGTAGGAGAGAGAAGTAAAAATGTTTTGAGTAGGAACTTAGAGGCTGTTGTTTTTGAAGCCATCTTGTTCATTCTTTTTGTAATCTAATTGATTGTATTCTGAAACTGATTATTGGTAACTATGGGCATGATTTTTGTACATGGATAATGGTAACTCGGAATATTTCTAGCTATGGGTGTTTTGGAAACCCATAGCTAGTTGTATGCGGTAGTTACCGAGCGGCATTAACATGAATTATGTTTTTCTGTCAAATGAATGTGCATGTTGTTAATGGTTTAGGGATTGAATATGAAGGGAAAGTGGGATTTTTAAAGTAAGGTTATTTTATTGGCAAATGTAAATTTATATAAAAGTGTATGAAAGTAGATTAAAACAAGGAAAAATTTTCAAGGGTAAAATTTGGGTTTTTACATATCATCCTAGTGGTGTGGCGCCTACATCATCCTCATCAACATTCTTGTTGTGGCGGATTCCACTTGGCTTATCAAGCTAGTCTTCTGTAAAAACCCAATTTCTACCTTGAAATTTTTTCTTTCATTTTAATCCTTTTATACATGCATCTCACATCTTACTCTAATTTCCCACATAATCACTTCGTAAAACTACCTTTATAATATATTATGTTAACACACATCTCATATTGCGAAAAACATAATTCATATATAACTTTTATCGGTAATTACCGCATATGTTTAACTATGAGTTTCCAAAACACCCATAGTTACTAATATCCAGCATTACGCAAATATGTAGTAAGTTAAATGGTTACGAATACAATCATCCAAATAACAATTTACAACTCATAAAGCAAAATAGAGGATCCAAGTCCTAAGCTCCTAAAGTCGCGAACCAAGCATCCTCAACTACCCTGTTTACTTGCAATGGGATTATCAATGGCAAATGCACACCACATACAAAGAAATAAGTCATCAAAACAATAAATCCATTATAAGATAATCCACATTTTAAAGGGGTTTTGTTTTATAAATTCATTTTGTGTTACATTACTTGAGCCAAAGTTTTGCTACATAGCTTGAGCCAAAGCGTTGCTACATAACTTGAGCCAAAGTATCGCTACATAACTTGAGCCAAAGTATCGATACATAACTTGAGCCAAAGTATCGCTACATAACTTGAGCCAAAGTATCGCTACATAACTTGAGGCAAAGTATCGCTACATAACTTGAGCCAAAGTCGCTAACCAATTATGGTCGGCTAAAAACATATTTTCTTTTCATTGATACATCATCAATCCGTAAACAATAAATCCACGCGTTCCATTATCATAAACATACCCATATATGTTTACAATAACTAAGCGATTCATCACTTTATCATTATACACAATCAGAAAATCCACATATTATCCATTTCAATATGCTATTTAAAGACTCCTCCTTACCTTTGTGAGTGTTGGGTTTGGTTCTTGGCAACTTCGCAAGTTCCACTGACACCTCCTCCCACTTTAGGATCTTTCCTCATTCCCACCATATAACACAATGTTAGTCATTTATTCCAATATCACATAAATAACTTATATTGCATTATTTAACCATACAAGATATTTATCATATTTTCAATGTTTATAAACTACTTTCATCATAAGTTTACAAACATCTAAAACATACATATTCATCTCATATTTCAATATTAGAATGCTCAGTCATCTTCTACCTCTAGCATTTTACTCATTTTCCTCTTTAACCCCATTTTCACTTTAGGGTTTTGGGGTTTTCATGCATCAACCCTAAACCCTTTCCCATTCTTGAAATACTAACTCTAAACCATACAAGATAAAAACAACATAAAACGAACCATAACTCGAAAGGATGAGTTTCCATGGTTTCCATCATTTTGAGAAGAGATCCAACATACCCAAAATAAGTTTCAAAGGGGAGAAGAGAGTTAGAATCAAGAGCTTTAGCTCTTCTCAAGCTTCTAAATGACTCACAAGCGTTCTTGCTCTTGAAAAAGCTTTCTTCTCTCACTTTTCTCTAGGTTAACCCTCATAAATGTGTTTGGGGTTCCCTATTTAATGTAACAGCGTCAGATCCTCGCTTAAGTGATCCCTTTCTCGCTCAAGCGAGAAAATCCCGCCTATTTTAAAACTCAGATCTGACTGTCTCGCTCAAGCGAGAATCTTACAGCCTCGACAAGTCCAAAACATCACTTTTCTCGCCTAGGCGAGCCAACCCTCGCTCATGAGAGAATCCTCCAGTATAGCCAAGGTATTCACCCTTCCAGTTGAGCCTTTCTCGCTCAAGCGAGCCAACTCTCGCTCAAGCGAGAATCCTCCAGTATAGCTCAGGATTTCACCCTCCCAAGTGAGCCTTTCTCGTTCAAGCGAGCCAACTCTAGCTCAAGCGAGAATCTCAGGACTGATACTATTTTTTTTAATACGTAAGTTTAGGGTGTTACATGTAACGACCCAAATTCTACCCTTGAAAATTTTTCATTTATTTTCATCCTCTCTTACATACATCTATAACATTACTTAAAAACCCTCATGAAACACTCTTTGAAAATACACTTTAACCTATTATATTAGTATACAAATTTATGTTGCAGAAAAACATAATTCATTCGATTAGCAATTATAGCATACAACCAGTTATGAATTTTCCAGAGTTATAACGTCCATAACTACATATCTCCGTAATGCCCTAATCAAATTTACAGTCATCCCATAATGTTATTAAATTAACTACAACATCAAGTAGCAATAAAGACAATCAAGTTAATAAACACAAAAGCTTCCTAAGTGAGATTCCTTCTCAAAATCCTTCATTTACCTACAATGGGATTATCATAAACAACACACAAAACAAAAAGGGAGTAAGTCGTTAGTTCAAAAACTAACATCACATGATAATTCACATTTCAAATACGATTAATCTTTAATGTAATTCGTAAACAAACATGCGTAAATGTAAACATTCATATCATCTTCCTTTAATTTCCACTTTACTCATATTCATCCTATAGTATATATATCCCATAATATATATTATATAGTATGCATATTACGTTCGTTTGAAACATCATCCTTCTCATTGTTCATATCCACTCTATAGTATATATATCCCATAATATATATCCTATAGCACGTATATTACTTTCATTCTCAACATCTTCCTTTTTATCGCTCATATTCACCCTATAGAATATATATCCCATACTATATATCCTATAGCATGCATATGACTCTCTTTGTGACATTCCCTTTTCTCATCATTCATATTCACCCTATAGAATATACATCCCATAATATATATCCTATAGCATGTATATGACATTCATTGTGACATTCTCATTTCTCGTCATTCATATTCACCCTATAGAATATATATCCTATAGCATGCATACGACATTCATTGTGACATCCACAATTCTCATCGTTCATATTCACCCTATAGAATATATATCCCATACTATATATCCTATAGCATGCATACGACATTCATTGTGACATCCACATTTCTCATCCTTCATATTCACACTTGATCATATTCATCAATTTCATTTCCCATACCTGTTAGGATATATGGCCACCTAAGAGGGGGGGGGGGGGGGGGGGGGTGAATTAGGTGTAGAGACTTAAACTGAACTTTTCTACTTTTATTATAAAACTTTGCAAGTTAAAGAGAGTGTTTATGAGCGGAAGTAGTGAACAGAGTATTTGAATAGAAGTAGAAGATAATTGCAAAAAGTAAAAAAGTTAAGGAAGAGAAGATCACACCAAGATGTATACTGGTTCACCTTCAATTTGAAGGCTACGTCCAGTCCTTCTTGTTACCAAGAAGATTTTTCCATTATTGCAAGAACCAATGATACACCTTCTTCGTCTTCTTCCAAGACTACTCACCTATTCCACTAGGCACTAGGCTAACACCGTTCTTCACAATATACTTCACTTCACCACACTTGGTGAAATGTTTACAAGACACTAACTTGTATTCTTAAGATGGTTTTTACAAGGCTTTTTAATAAGTGACTCTCTAATAGTAATTGAAACTTTAAGGATTGAATCACTCACTAAATGATCACTTAATTTAGAATCAAATAACTTAACTTGGACAAAGGCTTTTGTTTGTGCTTAAGACTTTGAATAATTTCCAGAATTGGAAAGATATGAAAATTGATATCAAAGTCTTAACACTTATGAATGAATGAGAGAAATTATGAGAACTTTGTGACTTTGTGAGTACGAAAGTTTGATTCAGAATTGTGTTGAAAAACAAGTCATAGAACACCTATTTATAGTGTTTAATTCGTGCACATGAACCAGTATGAGTTTGTGAAAAGTTAAGAGCTACAACAGTTCATTCAAAACAGAACCAATATACTGTTCTGGTATGTGTAATCGATTACCATATGATGTAATCGATTACACCAGTTAAAAATTTCAAAAACAAACTCAACGGATTGATGTAATCGATTACCAAACATTGTGTAATCGATTATAATGTGAAAAAATGCACGTATCTGATGCTTTTAATATGTTGTAATCGATTACGAGTATAGTCTAATCGATTACATCATGTAAAAATTTAAAATACAAAACTCAACGGATTTATGTAATCGATTACCAAACATGGTGTAATCGATTACAATGTGAAAACGTACATATCTGGTACTTTTAATATGTTGTAATCGATTACGAGTATGGTGTAATCGATTACATCATAGAAAATGCACAGGTCTGATGAGTTTATCAACCTGTAATCGATTACCAGGGTTGTGTAATCGATTACATCATAGAAAATGTACAAGACTGATGAGTTTATCAATCTGTAATCGATTACCAGAGTAGTGTAATCGATTACACTGTTTAAAAACAGAACAATTATGCTTTAGTGCAAATGATCTTGGTTTTATGCATGAGTTTTTCAGAATTTAGCCTTTATCGTATAGTTAAGAGATTTTAAGATTAAGTATCGTTTTACCTAGAAGACTTAGACTACACATATGAGCTTCTTTGACTTTTGATTTGCTAGTCTTCTTTTTGCATTTGATGACATAGTGAGCATCATCAAAACCTTACCCATAGGTTGGGAAAGATCACCATCTTCACAGTACCACATCGGGCAGACCGAGTTATTACCCCAAACCACATCAGGCAGGTCGAGTTATTACCCCATACCACATAGGGCAGATAGAGTTATTACCCCATACCACATAGGGCAGGTCGAGTTATTACCCCATACCACATAGGACCTGAGTTATTACCCCATACCACATAGGGCAGGTCGAGTTATTACCCCATACCACATAGGGCAGGTCGAGTTCACACAATCACTACCATTCCCGGTAGGACACAATAATAGTCCGCTACCACTCCGGGTAGGACAAAATAACAGTCCGCTACCACTCCGGGTAGGACACAATAACAATCCACTACCACTCTGGGTAGGAGACAATAACATTCCACTACCACTCTGGGTAGGACACAATAACAGTCCGCTACCACTCCGAGTAGGACACAATAACAGTCCACTACCACTCCAGGTAGGACACAATAACAGTCCACTACCACTCCGGGTAGGACACAGCAATAAACTTACCAACACATTACCTCTTTCACATACCTCATTCACATCAGCGAGTATGAATTAGATACACTTATCCCTTACCTTGGTGAGCGTTGGGGATCGGTTCCGAGTACTTTAAAAGTCTCCTCCACGATTTCCTCCAACCTTAGGATCTTTCCTCATTTCCACCAATAACAACAATGTCAGTCATTTATTCAAAATAACATATAAATAACTAGTATTTCATCATCAAACATACAAGGGATTCACATATATTCAAGATTTCCAAAACTACTTCAATACAAGTTTCCAAACATCTAAACATACATGTTCATCTCATATATCACCATCAAAGCATAAACTCATCATCCACATCTAACATTTCATCTCTTTCTCTTTATACCCATATTCTCATTTTGGGGGGTTTTTGGGGTTTTCATGAATAACCCACAAAACCTTTCCATTCATCAAATATCAACTCTAAACCAAGAGTTTACAAGAGAAAAACAACATAAAACGAACCATAACTCTAAAGGATGAGTTTCTATGGTTTCTCATGTTTTGAAAATAGATCCAACATAGCCAAAACAAGTTAGAGAGGAAGAAGAAGAGTTAGAAACAAGAGGTTTACCTCTTCTCAAGCTCTAAGATGAGTCCTAAGACTCTTTGCTCTTGAAAAGCTCTCTTCTCTCTCTTATCTTCAAAGTTCTAACCCTAAAATGTGTTTGGGGTTTCTATTTTAAAGAGCAGTCGTCGGGTTCTCGCTCAAGCGAGCCCATTCTTGCTCAAGCGAGAAAATCCCGCCTTTTTAAAATTTCAGATCTGACGCTCTCGCTCAAGCGAGAATCTCACAGTGTCAACAGCCCCAAAATACCATTTCTCGCCCAGGCGAGACAACTATCGCTCAGGCGAGAATCCTCTATTATATCCCAGGATTTCACCCTCCCAGGGGATCCTTTCTCGCTCAGGCGAGAATCTCTCGCTCAAGCGAGACTTCCAGAACTGATACTATAATTTTAAAGACTCAAATTTAGGGTGTTACATTACAATCCTCCCCCTCTTATAAGAATTTTCGTCCCAGAAAATTAAACATACCTCGATTCAAACAAATGAGGGTAATCCTCCCTCATCTCCCGCTCCACCTCCCAAGTAGCATCCCCTTCGTCCACTTGGCTCCACAATACCTTCACCAAGGCAATCTCCTTGCCTCTCAATCTTTTGATACTTGTATCCATGACTCTCACGGGCAACGTTGTAAAAGTCAAGTTATCCTTCAACTCTATCTGATCAGACTCAACCATATGAGATGAATCCCCAACATATTTCCTCAATTGAGACACATGAAACACATTATGGAGATTCGACAATAACGGAGGTAAAGCAATCCGATATGCCACCGGCCCAATCCTTTTCAATACTTGATATGGCCCAATAAATCTCGGAGTCAGTTTGCGAGACTTCAACACTCTACCAATTCCGGTAGTCGGGACTACTCTCATGAAAACATGATCTCCCTCATTAAACTCAAGAGGTTTCCGCCTCTTATCGTAATAGTTTTTCTGCCGACTCTAGGCGATCTTCATATTCTCCTAATAAAAAACACTCATACTCCTTCCACCTACCTGCAATGGGATTAACATTGACAATACACCAAGAAACACAAAGGAGTAAGTCGTTAACTCAACAAATATCAATGTCAGTTAATCCACATTTAATATGGTTAAATAAACGGTTTAAATTCAAGTTTACTTAAAAACCAATTTCATCGTTCATACTTTTGAAAACCATGCTACATAACTTGAGCCAAAGTTTGCTACATTGCTTGAGCCAAAGCTTGCTACATTACTTGAGCCAAAGTCGCTAACCAATCATGGTCGGCTAAAAACGAGTTTTATTTCCATTGGCACTCCACCAATACATTTTTCGAGTTTTATTTCCATTGGCACTCCACCAATACAAAAACAGTAAAATACACCCGACATCATTACAAACATATTCATATATGCTTATAACTACAAAGTGATTTACAATTCATTTCAGTGTTCCGAGTTTTATTTTTATTGGCACTCCACCAATACATAAACAGTAAATGCACTCCTCATCACTACAAACATACCCATATATGCTAGTAACAACTAAGTGATTTACATTACGATTCATTATCCGTAACAGAAAATCCACGCATTTTCTATCACAATACATAAGTTAAAGACTTATCCTTACCTCGGTGAGTGTTAGGTTTGGTTCTTGGCAACTTCTCAAGTTCCACCGACACCGCCTCCAACTTTAGGATCTTTCCTCATTCCCACCATACAACACAATGTTAGTCATTTATTCCAAATATCACATAAACAACTTCTATTGCATCATTTAATCATACAAAATATTCATCATATTTTCAATGTTGCTACACTACTTTCATCATAAGTTTACAACATCAAAGACATACATATTCATCTCGTATTTCAACATTAGAAAGCTTATTCATCTTCTACTTCTAGCATTTTACTCATTTTCCTCTTTAACCCCATTTTCACTTTAGGGTTTTAGGGTTTTCATGAATCAACCCCCAAACCTTTCCATTCTTGAAATACTAACTCTAAATCAAGAGTTTACAAGATAGAAACAACATAAAACGAACCATAACTCGAAAAGATGAGTTTCCATGGTTTCCCTCATTTTGAAAAGAGATCCAACATACCCAAAATAAGTTTCAAAGGGAGGAAAATAGTTAGAATCAAGAACTTTACCTCTTCTCAAGCTTCTAAATGACTCACAAGCTTTCTTGCTTTTGAAAAAACCCTATTCTCTCACTTCTCTCTAGGTTAACCCTCACAAATGTGTTTGGGGTTCCCTATTTAATGTTACAGCGTCGGCTTCTCGCTTAAGCGAGAAAATCCTGCCTATTTTAAAAACTCTGATCTGACCCTCTCGCTCAAGCGAGAATCTCACAGTCTCAACAGTCCCAAAATGCCATTCTCGCCCAAGCGAGACAACTCTCGCTCAGGCGAGAATCCTCCAGTATGGCCCAGGATTTCACCCTCCCAGGTGAGCTTTTCTCGCCCAGGCGAGAATCTCTCGCTCAGGCGAGAATCTCTCGCTCACGCGAGACTTCCAGGACTGATGCTATAATTTTAGAGACTTAAATTCAGGGTGTTACAATCCTCCCCCTCTTATAAGAATTTTTGTCCCCGAAAATTAAACATACCTCGATTCGAACAAATGAGGGTAATCCTCCCTCATGTCACGTTCCATCTCCCAAGTAGCATCCCCTTCGTCTACTTGGCTCCACAGTACTTTCACTAAAGGAATCTCTTTGCCTCTTAGTCTCTTGATACTGGTATCCATGATCCTCACGGGCAATGTCGAAAAGGTCAAGTTATCCTTCAACTCTATCTGATCAGATTCTACCACATGAGATGGATCTCCAACATACTTCCTTAACTGAGACACATGAAACACATTATGAAGGTTCGACAACAACGGAGACAAAGCAATCTGATATGCTACCGGCCCAATCCTTTTCAATACTTGATATGGTTCAATAAATCTCGGAGTCAGCTTGCGAGACTTCAACGCTCTACCAATTCCGGTAGTCGGGACTACTATCATGAAAACATGATCTCCCTCATTAAACTCAAGAGGTTTCCGCCTCTTATCGTAATAGCTTTTCTGCCGACTCTGGGCGATTCTCATATTCTCCCAGATTTTCTTGATCTTATCTGTCGTCTCTTGAACCAGTTCGGGCCCCAATATCAAGTTCTCCCCAATTTCAAACCAACTCATTGGAGTTCGGCACTTCCTACCATACAACGCCTCATAAGGTGCCATCCCAATACTCGAATGGAAGCTATTGTTGTAGGTAAATTCGATCAACGACAACATGCCATCCCAACTCCCTGGTTGTTCCAAGACACAAGCCCTCAAAAGATCCTCCAATGACTGTATTTTCCTTTCTGATTGACCGTCCGTTAGTGGATGATAAGCTGAACTCAGCTTCAACTTAGTTCCCAAAGCGGATTGCAAACTAGTCCAAAAGTTTGAAGTGAAATGAGGATTCCTATCCGACACAATGTTAGTCAATAGTAGTGCCAACTTCGAAACTCCTTCAATGAATTTCCGATAATAGCCAGCCAAACCCAGAAAACTCCGGATTTCAGTAACCGACTTGGGTACTGCTCATTCCATAACCGCTTCAACCTTTGAAGGATCGACAGCTACCCATTCCTTGGATATTACATGTTAGAGAAAGTTCACCGATTCCAACCATAAGTCACATTTAGACAATTTCGCGTACAACTGGTTCTTACTCAAGAGTTCTAGAACAATCCTCAGGTGCTCTACATGTTCCTCCTGACTTTTGGAGTAAAGCAGAATGTCATCAATAAATACCACTACAAATAAATCTAAATACTGATGGAAAATCCGATTCATGTAGTCAGTAAATATGGCTGGGGCATTCGTTACGCCAAAAGGCATGACCAAATATTCTAATGTCCATACCTTGTCCTAAAGGCAGTCTTAGGAATGTCTTCCAATTTCACACGAAGTTGTTGGTAACCCGACCGAAGATCGATCTTTGAAAACACTACCGCCCCTCTCAGCTGATCCATCAAGCCATCAATCTGAGGCAATGGATACTTGTTCTTAATAGTGACCTTGTTCAGCTGCCGGTAGTCAGTACACAACCGCATACTACCACCCTTCTTCTTAACTAACAACACAGGCGCACCCCACAGCGAGACACTAGGACGAATAAACTTCTTGGCCAATAAGTCCTCAACCTGTTTTTTCAACTTAGTCAATTCTAACGGTGCCATCCTATAAGGAGCTATAGAGATGAATCCCATTCCAGGTACCAAATCAATAGAGAATTTCACTTCTCTTACTGGAGGTAACTCCAGAATATCACTAGGAAATACTTCCGGAAACTCACGAACTATCAGAATATCCTCAACTTTAGGTTTCTCAATACCCTCCAAGGATGCCAACAACATAAACACGATTCCCCCTCCTTACAGGAAGTCCTGACTTCCTTTGTCGATAATGGCTTCATGTCATTAACCTCATCAGAAACCTCGTCCAGATTCCCAAATACCACGGTCTTATCGGCACAATTAAGAATTACATGATTCGCCGACAACCAGTCCATCCCCAGAATTAAATCCAACTTGGATAGTGGTAAGCAGATTAATCCACGGTAAAAGTCCTACCGTTTACCATTACCGGACATCGAGACACCACTGTAGACACCACCACAGGCACATCAGTTGGGGTGGATACGACCAAGTCGAAAGGCAACGACTCAGTTTGCAATTTCAATCTATCCACACATTCAATAGATACAAAGGAGTGTGTCGCTCCCGAATCAAACAACACTAAAAGGGGAATACCTGCCACCATGCAATTACCTTTTATCATGTCATCTGCACCCGAAGCCTCTACACCACTCATGGTGAATACTATGCCGTTGGATCGAGGACGTTCAACCCTTACCGCATTCATACTCTGCGGTAGCTTGGGACAATGTCTTCGGATATGCCCAACCTCCTTGCAATGATAACAGGTTAGTGCCATTCCGGGGCTCGAGTCACCGACATGGGTTCGGCCACACTTGTCGCACAAGGATGGAGAGTTCAACCGTGACCCTCCGGCATTGCAATGAGTCCTCGGCCCATGCGAAGTATAAGCTTGACTACCCGTCGGACGAGAGTAAGGTTTCCGTTCCTCCTGAAACACCTTGCTCTTCCCTTTCTCACGCGAGAAGTTCCTCCGAGGCCCAAATTTTTTGGGAGGAAGTGATCTTGACGCCATCACTTCATCCGCCTTCATATCATCCTCCACCATTCTGCACTTGTTGACCAATGTAGAAAAATTAGTGATCTCTTGATGCCTAAAAATCGTTTTCAGCTTGGGCTTCAAACCCGATTCAAACTTCGAGCACTTGGACCTTCCGTCCGCTTCCAATTCACAGCAAGGGCAAAATCGGGCCAATTCTTCAAATTTGGCCGCATATTCTCCCACCGACAGGGTACCATGTTCCAACCTTAAGAATTCCATTTCTTTCTGACTCCTCAGATCAGTAGGAAAATACTTCCGAAGGAATTTCTCTCTGAATGTACACTAGAGAATCACTTGCCCTTCAACCTCCATTTGACGCCGAGTGAATTCCCACCAGTTCTCGGCCTCCTTCTTTAACATATAGGTGGCATACGCCAACTTCTGAGCATCAGAACAGCTCATGGCCTTGAAAATCCTCTCCAATCTCTAAATCAACTCGATGGCTGCATCAGGAGCGAACCCACCTTGAAACGGACTGGGGTTCCTCCTACAAAACTCATCCAAACCCCGATACTCAGCCAGACCGGGTGATACCAAAGGGTGTGAACTCGGGGCTTGGTGTCGCATTCTGATTCAGGTGCTGCAAGTTCTCGTTCACGTTTGTCAGCACTGCCGCAATCTGGGCCAATAATTCATTCTGACCCGATCCTCTTCCTCGTCCTCTTCCAGACATTTTAGTAACGGGTACCTGCACTCATGCGTTTATCAGTACACCACATTTAACCAGATAAATAATCACACATTCACACCACACTTCACTTAAATTCCATAGTTAAATCAACTAAGGTTACAAAGAAGCAAGTAAGGCCATACCCTAGGCCGCAGAATTAACTATGCTCTGATACCATATTGTAAGGACCCAAATTCTACCCTTGAAATTTTTTCCTTATTTAATCCAATTTCATGCATTTAACGATAAATTATAATTACCGAGTGAATGAACTTATTTAAAAGATCTCACTTCCCTCCTCACACCCAATCTATAAACCAAAAGTAACATACCAAATCAAATAGCAAAAAAACATAATTCGTATTAATGTAACTTAGTAACGACCGCATACAATTAGTTATGGGTTTCCAAAACACCCATAGCTACATATATCCCGAGTTACTAGTTTCCATGATTAATGCCATGTACAACAATCATGTTTATAGTTACAAAATAGTTAGTTCAAGTATAACCAATGAGGTTACAAAAGAATGAATAAGAGACATTAAAATAAAAGTCTCTAAGCTCCTAATCAAAATGTTATAGACACCGCCTCCAACTTTAGGATCTTTCCTCATTCCCACCATACAACACAATGTTAGTCATTTATTCCAAATATCACATAAATAATTTATATTGCATCATTTAACCATACAAGATATTCATCATATTTTCAATGTTGCTACACTACTTTCATCATAAGTTTACAACATCAAAGACATACATATTCATCTCGTATTTCAACATTAGAAAGCTTATTCATCTTCTACTTCTAGCATTTTACTCATTTTCCTCTTTAACCCCATTTTCACTTTAGGGTTTTGGGGTTTTCATGAATCAACCCCCAAACCTTTCCGTTCTTGAAATATTAGCTCTAAACCAAGAGTTTACAAGATAGAAACAACATAAAACAAACCATAACTCGAAAAGATGAGTTTCCATGGTTTCCCTCATTTTGAGAAGAGATCCAACATACCCAAAATAAGTTTCAAAGGAAGGAAGAGAGTTAGAATCAAGAGTTTTACCTCTTCTCAAGCTTCTAAATGACTCACAAGCTTTCTTGCTCTTGAAAAAGCCCTCTTCTCTCACTTCTCTCTAGGTTAACCCTCATAAATGTGTTTGGGGTTCCCTATTTAATGTAACAGTGTCGGGTTCTCGCTTAAGCGAGCCCTTTCTTGCTCAAGCAAAAAAATCCCGCCTATTTTAAAAACTCAGATCTGACCATCTCGCTCAAGCGAGAATCTCACAGTCTCAACAGTCCCAAAATGCCATTTCTCGCCCAGGCGAGACAACTCTCGCTTAGGCGAGAATCCTCCAGTATGGCCCAGGATTTCACCCTCCCAGGTGAGCCTTTCTCACCCAGGCGAGAATCTCTCGCTCAAGCGAGACTTCCACGACTGATGCTATAATTTTATAGACTTAAATTTGGGGTGTTATAGAGACTGAACTTGTGATCCTCCCGCCTTTGCATGTGGCCTCGGCCCATGCGAACTATTTCCCCGATTTTCAGAAGTAAGGGAGTATGGTTTTTGTTCCTCTCGGAAAACCTTACCCTTCCCCTTCCCATAACTCCTTTGAGGCCCAAAGTGTCTCGGAGGATTGGTTTTAGGAGTCACCACTTCATCTTTTGTCAGGTCGTCCTCATACATCCTGCACTTGTTTACCAGGGTGGCAAAATCCGCAATTTCTTGATGTCCCGAACATCCTTTTTAGCTTGGGCTTCAGGCCCGATTCAAACTTAGAACATTTGGACCTCCCGTCTACTTCCAACTCAGCGTATGGACAAAACTGGGCCAATTCCTCAAACTTGGCCGCATACTCTCCCACAGACATGTTACCCTGCTCCATCCTTAGAAGCTCCATTTCCTTCTTCCTCTTCAGATCAGCAGGAAAATATTTCTGAAGGAATTTCTCCTTGAATACAGTCCAGGTAATCACTCACCCCTCCGTTTCCATATGTCGCCGAGTAAATTCCCACCAAGTTTCAGCCTCCTTCATCAACATATAAGAAGCATACGCCACCTTCTGAACGTCACTACAACCCATGGCTCAGAATATGCGTTCCAAGTCTTGAATCCACTCGTTCGCTGCATCAGGAGCGAACCCACCTTGGAAATGGCTAGGATTCTGCTTGCGGAACTCATTCAACCCACGGTACTCGGCCGGCCCCGGTGGAACTAAAGGTTGCGAGCTAGGACATGGCGTGGGGTTCTGGTTCATATTGTGCAAGTTCTCGTTAACTTGTTGCAATGCCGCCACCATTTGTGCCAACGGGTCGTTCGAAACATTCTGACTCACCCCTCTTCCTCTTCCTACCATAGGTACCTGTACTCAAGTACTAATCAGTAAACACTTTTCTAATAAGGTAAGTGTCACATAAGCACACAACAGTCAATGCCAACTAAGCAGTTCAAGAACATACAGATCACAAAGAAGCATGTAAGGCCATACCCTAGGCCGCAGAATTAATCTGGCTCTCATACCATATTGTAAAGACCTAATTTCTACCTTGAAAATTTTTCTTTCATTTTAATCCTTTTATACATGCATCTCACATCTTACTCTAATTTCCCCCATAATCACTTCGTAAAACTACCTTTATAATATATTATGTTAACACACATATCATATTGCGAAAAACATATTTCATATATAACTTTCATCGGTAATTACCGCATATGTTTAACTATGGGTTTCCAAAACACTCATAGTTACTAATATCCAGTATTACGCAAATATGTAGTAAGTTAAATGGTTACAAATACAATCATCCAAATAACAATTTACAACTCATAAAGCAAAATAGAGGATCCAAGTCCTAAGCTCCTAAAGTCGCGAACCAAGCATCCTCAACTACCCTGTTTACATGCAATGGGATTATTAATGGAAAATACACACCACATACAAAGGAGTACGTCATCAAAATAATAAATATCATTATAAGATAATCCACATTTTAAAGGGGTTAGGAAACCATTTGTTTTATAAATTCATTTTGTGCTACATTACTTGAGCCAAAGTTTTGCTACATAGCTTGAGCCAAAGCGTTGCTACATAACTTGAGCCAAAGTATCGCTACATAACTTGAGCCAAAGTATCGCTGCATAACTTGAGCCAAAGTATCGCTACATAACTTGAGCTAAAGTATCGCTACATAACTTGAGCCAAAGTATCGCTACATAACTTGAGCCAAAGTATCGCTATATAACTTGAGCCAAATTCGCTAACCAATTATGGTCGGCTAAGAACATATTTTATTTTCATTGATACATCATCAATCCATAAACAGTAAATCCACGCGTTCCATTATCATAAACATACCCATATATGTTTACAATAACTAAGCGATTCATCACTTTATCATTATACACAATCATAAAATCCACATATTATCCATTTTAATATGCTATTTAAAGACTCCTCCTTACCTTGGTGAGTGTTGGGTTTGGTTCTTGGCAACTTCGCAAGTTCCACTGACACCTCCTCCCACTTTAGGATCTCTTCTCAAGCTTCTAAATGACTCACAAGCCTTCTTGCTCTTGAAAAAGCTTTCTTCTCTCACTTCTCTCTAGGTTAACCCTCATTAATGTGTTTGGGGTTCCCTATTTAATGTAACAGTGTCGGGTCCTCGCTTAAGCGAGCCCTTTCTCGCTCAAGCGAGCCAACTCTCGCTCAGGCGAGAATCCTCCAGTATAGCCCAGGATTTCACCCTCCCAAGTGAGTCTTTCTCGCTCAAGCGAGCCAACTCTCGCTCAAGCGAGAATCTCAGGACTTATACTATTTTTTTAGACGTAAATTTTGGGTGTTACAGTTTCAAGCAAAATGATCTTCAAAGAAGCACCAACCATAAGGAGGTTGCTGTCAAATGGTATCAGAGCTAGCTTTGCTTGAAAGTTGCTCATGAAATGGAAAATCATGTATTCATGCCTCATGGTCAATCCTTTTTGATAAGGCGACTTTTTGAAAGTCAAACTATAGAGGATGTGGCCAACCAAAGGAAACACATCTTTCATACTAGGTGTTTGATCCAAGGAAAGGTATGCTTGTTGAATATTGATAGTGGCAGTAGTGCCAACATGGTTAGTTCAAGAGTAGTCTCAAAACTAAATCTTGTAACTAGACCACATCCCACTCCTTATCATCTTCAATGGATAAGTGAAGTTGGGGAAATAATTGTCAATAAACAAGTTGAGATTCCCTTTTCCATAGGGAAATATGATGATGTAGTTCTTTGTGATGTGGTTCACATGGAGACAAGCCATATGATTTTGGGCCGTCCATTGCAATTTGACAAAAGAACCATCCATGGATCCCGATAACAATGAGAAGGATGCATCTAACGTGTTCATTAAGTCTAGTGTAATGTTGCTCGATACAAAATTTTATTATTTTGTAATTAGTATGACTCAATTTGTAATTTCAAATTTGGAGCCAAAGATGTTGCATAACATAGTTAGTCCTTATGCAT
Organism: Lupinus albus; assembly: GCA_009771035.1. Lineage (NCBI taxonomy): Eukaryota > Viridiplantae > Streptophyta > Magnoliopsida > Fabales > Fabaceae > Lupinus > Lupinus albus. Next base: position 6,040,190 of record CM020021.1, on the reverse strand, counting down.
CATCACATCCTTTTACAAGCAACATGTTTTATGTTTTACTTATGTCTAGTAACATTGCTAGTGAAAGGTCAAACAAAAATGGTGTTGCAAAGGATGGATTTGAGAGGCGAGTGTTTGATCCAGGAGGTTTGGATTAGGCATAGTGGAAGAGGGAGGTTATGTGGAGCCGAATTCGAGGTCGAATTCACTTCAACAGGGAGAGTATGATAGCAACCCGCCAAGGCCATATTTACTTATGGGCTTAAATGACCTTTTCTTTAGTTTGTTGTATTAAATAAGTGGGGGTCTTATGTCCCACATTTAATTTCAAGTCATGTTTTATATGTTTTCTTAGGACTTATGTTATTTTCGTTTGTTAAAACATTGTAAGTCAAGATGGGTTCCCTAAAGACTTACCAAGACTCGCCTAACAATGCAAGACAAGAAGTCGATATATCATGCATGCCAAACCATACAATTCGGCCAAGCGAAAGACATCATGCATGCCAAGCCATGCACGTGAAATGCCTCATGTCAAATGATGGTATCCACAAATTAATAGCCACCATCCATATTAAATGAGCCGTGGAGACTACAAAGCATTTTAATTGATGAATAAATTTGTGGTCCCCCTAAAGTTAAGTAAGGTGGCTACCTTAAAAGGGAATGCATGGAACTAAGCATGAGAATTAATGAAGCCACGTTTTCAAGGACAATTTTGGAGGCTACACTTAAAAGAGCACGTGGGGACCACTTTGGGACCCTTAATGAGGCATGGAGATTACAAGAATTATGTGGGCTGCCTTAAAGGCCACGACAACCACTTTCAAGCAAGCCATTTCCCCATTCACGTCCACATTCATTTTAGATTTGTTTCATGTATTTTTAATTTTTGAATTTCAAATTATTGTAGCACTTAAACTTAGGAGCCTCACGTTGGCTTAGCTCTATATACATATGCCAAACTCCAATTGTAACTTTAACTTTGATTGAATTAAGATAAACACTTGTTGTTTTTAGTTGAGCTTAGCTCCTACCCCCTTTAACTTATCAAGCATAGCTTGTGGCGTTTTTATCTTATCATCCTAATGGTGTGGCGCCTACATCATCCTTATTAACATCCTTGTTGTGGCGGATTCCACTTGGCTTATCAAGCTAGTCTTGTGGCGCCTTCATCTCAAGTTTATTTCACATTCTTTTATTCCAAAACATTTATCCAAACCGAGACCAATCCCTACACTAACACTCACGGCCAGAAACCATAACAAACCAGCCACACACACAATCCTAACCTTGACCGAGCCAACTTAGCCAATCCTTGCCCTCTCGGACAAATTCACATTCACCACAATTCCCTCGGCCAAAACTAAGACCCAACACATTAACCACCCTTAAATCCCTAAGCCAACCCCTACAACCCATAAACAACCAAAAAATAACCAAAAATAACCGAAAGCCATTCAAACTCACTTTTTGGGCTAATTTCAAGCAAAACGATCTTCAAAGAAGCACCAACCATAAGGAGGTTGCTGTCAAATTCTATGTGTGTGACCCTATGGTATCTGTTGCATATTTAGGTTGCAACAATTAAATATAAGCAATATTAAGCTATTAGTACATAATCCAACAATCTCCCACTTGCACTTGAGCTTAATTAAGTATATATAATATCACATATAGGGAGCAATATCTAGCAATACATCATTATGGCCTAAGTATGCAGAATAATACTATTGCAATTTCCAACATAATATACCTTGTGGCAATTATATTTTATACGATTAGTCCCCTTGTCCATATATCTAATTAAACTTAAGGCATGGACATATCATCTTTGTATATCCAATTTATGTTCCTTGATATTTGAGAAGAATTTTAAGAAATAAATGATTCATATTTGCCCTTTCTTAGCATGGTCAGACATTTCAAAGTCCTCTAACAAGTGGCATGTAGATATTTACTCATGTTAAATAGGAGGGACAAATCTCAATTACATCACTCAAGTTACTCATGATTCGCACTATACCAAATTATTGTCTTTATATTAACCCTCCTATAAGTAATACTCAACAACATTAAAATATAAAACTGTTGATGTAGGAATTATAGTGACTTCAGGTTAAAAGACTAAATATATAATTATCACATTGAGAATCATTTATGATACTTAGGTAAAGATCCATGCAACATTGTCATGGTGGGTCAGTCCAACACATCATTACACTTAATGTGTACCTGTGTGAAGACGTAATATCTCATGTCCATGATTTGATATATTTTGATCATCAATCACTTACACTAGCTAGTCTTAATATTGTCCTAAGTATTAATAATGACTAGGGACAATATTTAAGAAAAGTATTATTTGTAGCATCTCACTATTAGTTTTACTACTTTGACGTTCGTTCTACAAATTTATACACATTTTATGGTAAGACTTTTCTAACATTTTTCTCTTCCTTCAATCACTCATTTTACTTATTGTTACAAGTTAACATTTTGACTACATTCTTCACAATTTCTCTATTGATTATTTATACATAAATCTTTTGATAAACAGAAGAACTCACATGTAACTTGATGAGCCAAGATTCTTTGCAAATTTTTGTTTGACCACAACATTGAAAGCAGAATGAGAGGCAGAGGTAGAGGATATAGAGGCACCAATAAATACAACCCAGGGAGATCTTCTATACTTGCAGAGGAAGGGGACAGAAATCATGCATTTTCTACTATAATACAGAACATACCATTAACTCTTGTTAAAAGAAACATGGTTTTCCTCCACACACAAAAAAAAACTATCAAGATGAATGGGCTTCATTAGGCTCAGTTTTGGTAATGGATTTATTTCTTAACACTTATAATATTTTTCTATCTCTTCAATCAATTATTTTACTTTTTTTTATAGGTTAACATTTTGTCTATCTCACAATTATTCCACGTTTAATTTTCCAAATGAAATTGTTTCCTGCCTCTAATAATCTTCCGCATGTTATTCAACTTTATTATTTCAAATTTTCGATCTGTGTTATTTTTCATTTTATATTTTTATACTGTACTAATTTGACTTTAATAAAAACAATAAGGTGCAATCCATGGGAAGGCATGAGAAATACTGCTAGTTCAGTAACAAAAAGAAATGTCCACTTAACCATTACTCATTAAGCTACAATGCGCCGTTAATGCCATTAAATGAATAGACAAACACTTCAGCATAAGACTGATTGAGTAGATGTAGACTAATAAACCAAAGAAACGGGTGGCTCTATTTAATTCTGAGTAACTGAAGAGAATAAATTGATTGTTCCAAGGCCAACTTTTAGCAGGGAGAACCCATGAAGCCGTTTAGGTTTAGTGTGGAGGAGTAAAGTAAATATGATGGAGTAAAATGGGGGGATGAAATCGAAAAGGGTAGTGTATATATTAGTGTGGATAGGAATCTTTTACTCTAGGTACCGATGTGTATGTTTGGTTCGGTTTTAAGTGCAATTCAGTAACTGAACCGAACATAAATATATGATTCGGCTCACCTTAATTAATTGCACATTTTATTGCAAGAACCAAACCGTTCATGAATGGTTTGGTTATACAACTTTTTATGGTTTTTTCTTCTATTTTTTTTGCATCAATTGAAAGGTTAAAATATATTAAAGAGATATTGTTTGTCCATAAAAGAAAAAATAATAGTATTATTATCAGTATAAAAATTGAAAATCATAATTGTTTGTTAGTAATATTAAGGTTTCATCTCAAAACCAATTGACAATGAGAAGAGTAGCCTAACAAATATTTAATCATTCCCGAGACATTGAGGTAGGCGATGTGAGACTTACTTCCCAACATGCCCCCTCCACATAAGTCTGCCGGACCAGGCGAAGGGTTACATTTAACCCATAACTGAAGGTCATCTTTTCACTACGCCAGATATGTTGAGCAATAGCGCATTTTTTGGCTATAGGACAGTGAGTTCCGCCGCTGTCTGTTTGACCAAAGTCGTAGACGGTAGTCATTAATCGCGTTTTATAAACTCGCTGTTCAATACCACATGTTATAACAACGAATACTGAGTGATGCGCTGTCAAAGAACGAACAGTTATAATAGCGCAACCCATACGTAGCGTTGTATAACACAATCTAGTACAACAGCGACCATATAGGTAGCGTTGTGGTAATTGTTGCACTATGTCTTGCGATGTTGTAGTGTTAAATATCGCACTGTCTTATATGTTATGTATGGCAGAACACTATATAAGTTGCGCTGTCGTAAAATTTGTATACCACAACACCACTAAATATTGCAATGTCTTATGTTTTACGTATGACAACAGTCTAAGTAGCGCTGTCTAATTGTTTACGTATGACAACATAACGTAAATATCGCGCTGTCTTATATTTTAGGTATGACAACACACTGTATAAGTAGCGCTGTCGTAAAGTTTATACCACTAAATATTGTGTTGTCTTATGTTTTACGTATGACATCAGTTTAAGTAGCGCTGTCTAATTGTTTATGTATGACAGCACAACGTAAATACCACGTTGTCTTATATATTACGTATGACAGCACAAGGTAAACTCCGCGTTGTCTTATGTTTTACGTATGACAGCGAATTATTAAGTGCAACATCGTATAGATTTACTTGTTACAACAGCGCTGTTTAAATTTCCTATTAGAATATGCGCTGTTTATTAAAATGCAACAACCACTGTTTTTGCAGGACCACACATTTATTATAACAACAACTTAAAGATTTACTCTTAGATTGCGCTGTTGATTATCAAACACACAACAATGAAAAGCAAGCACAACTCAACAATGAAACAAACTTACTATATCTGAAGATAAATAAAGAATATATGTTTATTTGTCAATTTCATTGTGATGTTTTTCTGCATTGGAAAGCACAACTCAACAATGAAACAAACTTACTATGTCTGAATGTAAATAAAGGAATTATAAAATTATGGTAAATAAAGAATATATGCTTATTTGTCAATTTCATTGTGATGTTTTTCTGCATTGGAAAGCACTAACTCAAAAATGAAACAATCATATCTGAACTTATAATAAAGGAATTATAAAATTATGGTAAATAAAGAATACCTACTTATTTGTCAATTTCATTATGATGTTTTTATTCATTGGAAAGCACAAACTCAACAAAGAATAAAAAAAGTGAAACATTGAAATGAAGAAAGCCTTGTAGGAATCTTAGTCCATTGCAAGAATCTTAGTGGAGCGCGCATCTGAAATATTATTCACAAACTCAAAAAAGAATAAATACAATGCATTATTCACACTAATGCAATATAAGTAACAAACTTACAACAGACTATCAACAAACTTACAATGCAAACAATCTTTATTCATTACAATGCAAGCAAAATACAATGTATTATTCACACTAATGTTATATAAGCAACAAACTTACACCAGACTTTCAACAAATTACAATGCAAACAATTCTCTAGTAAATTACAAACAAATAAATTACAAACAAAATTATAAGTAAATTACAAACAAAATAAATTTATGCTATACTTATACAAAGATATGCATCTAATGTTTCCTCTTCTTTGATGGTTTCTGGATTGTAATATTGTTGTCTTCTCCAGTAATAATTTCATTCACCCAAAGACCCTCATCATGATCACCTATTGTATATAAATCATCATTAGTAGTTATTTCATGCAACAATGATATCCTAAAAAAAAGGATCATCTTCACCATCAATATCTTCTTGATCATCTATATTATTGATGATGATTTTTTTGGTCAATAGAACAATGGACCATTTCTTATTTGTTGAGTCACTAACATAGAATACTTATTGATCTACGGATGCTAAAATAAATGGTTCATCTTTATATCCTGGCCTATTAAGATCCATCTGCATCTGCATGAACCCTAATTCATCAACTCGAAAGTCATTATTGTTATCAACCCACATACAACAAAAAACCGGCACCCGAAACATTGTGTAATCCAACTCCCATATTTGTTTAATGACCCCAAAGTATGACATTTTTGCATATATTGGGTTTCTATCTTTGGCACTTGGCATATGTAGAGTTCGAGCAACAAGAGTCACAACACTATTTTGCATTTTGCTTTGATTATCTTGTTTTTCAGTATAAAATGTGAACTCATTAATTAGGTAACCATTGTAGGATATGACATGAATACTTGGACCATTGGCTAACCATTTCAATCTTTCGGAAACGGAATCCACATTTATATTCAACTCTTCATCAATGTGATGTTTTAGCCACTCTCCATGTGTCTTTCAACATATGGCTCAACCTTGTCGGCATTATGTAAAACATACAAGTGTGCTTGCTCCAATTTGATTCTTGATATACTCAATATTTCTTTCCTAGTAATGCCTTCACCAAATGTTCCTTTTGCATACTGAGGCTTTGGAATGCTTATGAAATCACCATCTTCAAGGTATCCAGTACAAAAATCAAGAGCTTCTTCAACAATATATCGCTCAACAATACAACCCTCTAGTCTTGTTTGATTCTTCACATACCCTTTTAATATCTTCATATAACGTTCGAAAGGGTACATCCATCTCATGTAGGAAGGACCACATAGTTGTATCTCTCGAACAAGATGAATGCTAAGATGAACCATTATGTCAAAATAATTTGTCTTTGCATTGCAGGTAATTTCACAGAATCAATCACTTTGCTACAAATTGTCTTGAAGAAGAAGCATAACTTAGTTATGGTTCCTCGCAATTTTTTAGGTCTATATGGCAATAGGCAAGAAATGCTCCATGAGTACATGACAATCATGATACTTAAGACCTATTAACTTGAGGTCTTTCATTGATATGAGATTTCGAATGTTGGAAGAGTACCCCTCTGGAACTTTGACACCATCAATAAATTTACAAAATTCTAATTTCTCCTTCCTCGACAAAGTATAATCCGCTGGAGGTAGAAATGTACGTTTTTCCTTCATTATTGGTCCCAATTCCTTTCTTATTCCCATACTGACCATGTCCAATCTTGCATTCAATCCATCTTTGGACTTACCAGGGATATTGAGTAAAGTACCAAGGAGACTTTCAAATACATTTTTTTCAATATGCATAACATCGAGAAAATGTCTTACATATAATGAGCTCCAATACGACAATTCAAAGAAGATTGACATTTTCTTCCACCCACCAATTGTGACCATTTTTGCAGCAAAAGGTTTATCAAAGTTATTATTCAAACCCATTAGCTTTTGAAATAATTGGTCACCCGTCAACGGCAAAGGAGCACGACTTACTTCATTATTCCCATCGAATGTTTTTCTCCATCGATGATATTGATGATCTGCATGCAAAAATCTACGGTGACCAAGATAGACATTCTTCTTATAGTATGGCAACCTCGTTGAATGAGTATTGTCTTCACATAGAGGACATGCAAGATTCCCTTTTGTAGTATATCCTGAAAGATTACCATACGCAGGGAAATCACTGATTGTGCCGAACAACAAAGCCCTCAAGTTGAATCTTTCTTCCCTATATGCATCATATACATCTATATCGGTCTCTCACATTTGCTTCAAGTCTAAAATTAATGGAGCCAAATATATGTATATGTCATTTCCTGGTTGTTTAGGTCCAGAAATTAACATAGATAACATCACATATTTGCGCTTCATGCACAGGGAAGGAGAGAGGTTGTATATCACCAACATCACTGGCCATGTACTGTGGGAGCTACTTTGAACACTATGTGGGTTAATTCCATTAGTTGACAATGCAAGGCGTATATTTCTTGATTCTTGACCAAAACTAGGGTAGTCATGATCAATTTTTCTCCATTGAGGAGAATCTACAGGATGTCGAAGCTTGCCATCTTTAATCCTTTCATCAGCATGCCATGTCAAATTCTTTGCATATTTAGCGTTGCTGAACATACGCTTAAATCTTGATTTGATAGGAAAATACCATACAACCTTATTGCCAATAATTGAGTCTTCCTTCTTATAATGTGATGCATTACATTTAGGACAATACTTCGACGAAGCATACTCATTAAGAAATAAGATGCAGTCATTTTCACAAGCATGTATCCTATTGTAATCCATTCTAATAGAGCATAACATCTGTTTAGCTTCATAGGTTCGAGAAGGAAGCACGTTATCCTCGGGCAATATTTCCTTCAAAAGTGCCAATAGGTCTGTGAAACTCTTATCAGTCCATCCATTAACAGGTTTCAACTTGTACAACCTTGACATTGCTGCCAATCTTGTGAATTTCGTACAACCATCATATAATGGTTTCTCAACATCACTTATCAACCGCTGAAACATCTTAGGACGATCCTGAAGATCCTATTCGACAACATTTGCCATTTCATCGAAACGATCTCCTTCATATGCATTAGTGTTGTTTTCTTTCATATGCATCTCATCAAGGCTTTTCTCACCATGCCTTGTCCAACATGTGTAACTCTGATCGATACCGTAACATGTTAAATGAACTTTTAACTCAACCGCGGTAACTCGGTTGGAGTAACAACATTTCAAAAAAGGACATATAATGTAACGACCCGAAATTCTACCCTGAAATTTTTTTCCTTATTTAATCCAATTCCATGCATTTAACGATAAATCATAATTTCCAAGTAAATAAATTTATTCAAAAGATCTTTTTCTCCATCCTCACACCCGATCTAAGAACCACAAGTACATACACAATCCGATAGCAGAAAAACATAATTCATATTAGTATAACCTAGTAACTACCGCATACAATTAGCTATGGGTTTCCAAAACACCCATAGCTACATATATCCCGAGTTACTAGTCTCCATGATCAATATCATGTACAAAAATATTATTCATAGTTTAATTAGTTACTTCAATTACAATCAATTAAAGTTACAAAAGAATGGATAAAGAGACATCAAAACAAGGTCCCTAATCTCCTACTCAAAAATCATCCTTTCTTCGTTCACCTACCTGAAATGGGATTAACATTTACCATGCACAAACAACACAAAGGATTAAGTCATTAACTCAATAAAACTTCAATGTAAGTTAATCCATATTTAATAAGTTTAAACAACGATATAAATTAAATCCACTAAAAACCATTTTCGTCATTTGTACTTTTGAAAAACCATGCTACATAACTCGAGCTAGAGTCGCTAACCCATTCTGGTCGGCAAAAACGAGTTTTATTTTCATTGGCACTCCACCAATAAATAAACCATAAATCCACCCGTCATCACTACAAACATACCCATATATATTTGTAATGACTAAGTGATTTACCATTTATTACTTTGTTTCCGAGTTTTATTTCCATTGGCACTCCACCAATAAATAAACAATAAATGCACCCGACATCATTACAACATAGCGTATATGCTTGTAACTACAAAGTGACTTATAATTCATTGTTTTATCCGAGTTTTATTTCCATTGGCACTCCACCAATAAATAGACAATACGCGCACCCGACATCATTACAGCATAGCGTATATGCCTGTAACTACAAAGTGACTTACAGTTTATTATTTTATCCGGGTTTTATTTCCATTGGCGCTCCACCAATACTTAGTCAATAAATGCAACCGACATCATTACAACATAACGTATATGCTTGTAACTACAAAATGACTTACAATTTATTGCTTTATTCCGAGTTTTATTTCCATTGGCACTCCACCAATACAAAAATGATAAATACACCCGACATCATTACAAACATATCCACGTATGCTTATAACTACAAAGTGATTTACATTTTATGATTTCATTTCGAGTCTTATTTCCATTGGTACTCCCCCAATACATAAACCGTAAATCCACTTCCCACCATTATCAACATACCCATATATGTTCATAATGACTAAGTGATTCACTTTTTATTTATTATCCATAACAGAAAAACCACGCATTTTCCAACACAATGCATAAATTAAAGACTTATCCTTACCTCGGTGAGTGTTGGGTTTGGTTTTTGGCGACTTCGTAAGTTCCACCGACACCACTTCCAAACTTAGGATCTTTCCTCATTCCCACCACATAACACAATGTTAGTCATTCATTCCAAATAGCAAATAAATAACTTATATTGCATTATTTAAACATACAAGATATTTATCATATTTCCAATGGTTCTATACTACTTTCATTATGAGTTTTCAACCATCTAATACATACATATCATCTCATATTTCAACCTTATAAAGCAACTCATCTTCTACCTCTAGCATTTTACTCATTCTTCCTCTCTAACCACATTTTATCTCTCTAGGGTTTTGGGGTTTCTATGAGTTAACCCACAAACCCTTTCCATTCTTGGAATACTAACTCAAAACCAAGAGTTTACAAGATACAAGTGGTATACAACAAACCATAACTCGAAAGAGAGAGTCTCCATGGTTTTTTCCAACTTTGAGAAGAGATCCATAATGCCAAAAATGGGTTCTCAAGAGAAGTAGAGAGTTAGGATAGAGAGTTTTACCTCTTCTCAAGCTCTTGAACAAGAATCAAAGTTCCTAGACCTTGTGAATGCTCTCTTCTCTCACCTCTCTTCAATTCTTAACCTAAAAATGTGTTTGGGGTTTCCCTCATTTAATGTTCTCGTCGGGTTCTCGCTTAAGCGAGCTTTCTCTCGCTCAAGCGAGAAAATCCCGCCCATTTTAAAAACTAAACTCTGACCCTCTTGCTCAAGCGAGAATCTCACAGTGTCAACAGCCCCAAAATGTCATCTCTCGCCCAGGCGAGACAACTCTCGCTCAGGCGAGACAACTCTCGCTCAGGCAAGAATCCTCCAGTATAGCCCAGGATTTCACCCTCCTAGGTGAACCTCTCTTGCCCAAGCAAGAATCTCTCGCTCAAGCGAGGATCCCAGGACTGATACTATAATTTTAAAGTCTTAAAATTTGGGGAGTTACATATAATCCGATCAGAGTGTTCAACATTCTCATATGCAAACTTAACAAATGATTTCACTCCATCCTTATACTCCTTCGTCAATCGATTAACACTCATCCTTTTTCGATCAATTCTTTCATCCATTTTCTAGAAATAAATTGTCAGAAAATATTGAGTTAATAATTGAAATTTATATTTGAGATCATAAATCCCTAAATGACAAAGTTGTCGCTCACCTTACAAACTAACTCTAGTAAAACAAGCTAAGTGAGGAACCCTAACTAAATACAATCTAAATTGTATGATTGAAATTTGAATTTGGGGAAACATAAATCTCTAAAACATTAATTTAATTTCACATAGCAAGCAAATACATTATTAGGAAAAATCCTAACTCATGTAATACAAGCTAAATGAGGAACCCTAACTAAATACAATCTAAATGAATTCACGCATAAAATAACTCATGTAATATAATAACTCATGTAATAAAGATGAAATCTAACTCAATATAAGCAAGTATTTACTTGATGTTGAATTGAAAACTCACTTTCAATTCGGTGCAGAATTAGTGAACTTTTAGGGTTGAATGAGAGAAATAAATTTTGATGTTGAATGCGTGAATGATTTTGGATTGAATGATTTTGAGGTTCAATGCGTGAATGATTTTCGATGTTGAATGTGTGAATGATTTTGATGTTTTCAGTTTCGTTAGCTGCTGCTGAGAAAAAGAGTTAGTGTAAATTAAAAGAGGTTTTCGAATGAGAAATAGTTTTAAGTTTTATCTTGATAAGCCTTCAACATGGAAATCTTTAGTTGACGCTGTGGAAGATATAAATGGCACAACGAAAGTAAAACACTTCGCTATTGAAGATATCAGGGGCTTGTTGTTACTAGGAACTTAGGATCTTCTCTTCCACAACGGAAGTATATCACTTCGTTGTGGTAATTATTCATTCCACAACGAAAGTATAGCACTACGTTGTGGAAGTTATTAATTATACAGCGAAATTAGAACACTACACTGTTGAAGATATCAGGGATGAATAATTATACAGCGAATGAATAGTTTTCGCCGTTGAATTGCATGTTTCCTAAATCTAAACATTTAAGCTTAAGCAAAACACCAAATAACTGAGACAAATTATCAAAACACAAAATGCATTGAACCAAAACAGTTAAGTAAACATCAAATAACTGAAACACAACACATTATCAAAACACAAAATGCTTTATATTTAACAGAACCTTTGTATATTACAAATTATCATGTTAAGGTATTACAACTTGAACCTTAATTTGTATGTTACAAATTTTCTGTTTTAAAAGAATAGACAAATTTTGACCAAATTTCCCTATTTATACCTATTTGGTCAATTGTATATGTATCTACATCAAACTGGATTTTATCTTTTCCTTGTTTAATAACCTCCATCATGAAGTTAATGACATAAAAGCCACAATCTTTTTTATTGTTTTGGTGAGGGTCTATAAATAAAATAAGGAAAATATAAGTGATAATGAAATAATTGTTTAATAATACATTGTTTGATAATAATTGTTTGACAATACCTTAACATGAATCCACTTGGAGGGTCTTTGACGTTTAGGGTTTAGGGCTCTATATGTATTCAATGCCCTAATCAAAATAGAAAATAATGTTTAAATGAACTGATAATGAAAGTGTAACAAAATTCAGTAAATTTAAATGAGTCGTCCACTTACGTATTAAAAATATCTTACATAACAGAGTACTTGTGCGGGTCGCCATTTCTTAGTGAATTAAAATAGAACAATTGATGGTTGACCCGGTTAATGACAACCAAAATCCAATGTTTCCTAAAAACATATATGCATACTGTTAATCAAATGTTAAGCAAAAACATTGTTAAAAACAATTAAAAAATGATGCTTACCCGGTGTTAAGAGGTGCAAAGAATAAGTCAGCAATTTCTTTATTTTTATGAAGAATGTTAGCAATCTCTTGTGACTTCTATTTTTTCCATGTATCATTAGGTACCATACCTGCACCCAAAATGTTAGCTTGAGGGGATGCACCAATCCAATCACGACCGTATACATTCGTCACATCATTTTTAGTGATGAATTCTTCGGTAGAATACACATAGATGGGTTCAGGAAGTGAAATGTTAATCGTAGAATCGGCAGGTAAGTTCTGAAAATAATCCCAAAGTATTTCAAAGTACTTGGTTTTCGGGGGGGGGGGGGGGGGGGGGGGGGACACCTCCCTTGACGATTCTAGATTTGATTTAGAGGAATGTGGCATAGACTTCACCACTTTGGCCTTTTTTAGATGCATGTTCACCTATTCTGGAGGGGATGTTGCACTATGGTCATCAGCAGACACCTTTCCCTTAAATATTCAATAGGAACTACATCAAAATATGTAAATTAATGAATGAACATATAAGGTGAAAAGCATATCATAATAGGAACTACATCTATAATATGTTTTGGCCAAGCAACAAAAGTGGCTAAAGCCAATCCAACTCTTATGATATCTTCATCAACAGGAATTGGCAGCAATGCATCATCTTCCATTGAAATATCAATTGAGACCTTCAAATGATTTGAGGGGATTTGTGCAATGTATCATTGCATCATGTGTGTTGTACATCGTGCCAATTGCCACTGCTCGGGTATATGGTGTATCCAGAAAGAGTTTGCAATTATTGATTATTCCCTAGATGATAGTAAAAACACAAAATGAATTAGATTAGCAATAGTGAAAACAAATGATAGTTAAAACAAATTAGTTAATTAAATTACCTCTGGAATGGGAATATGGTTTCTTGGATGCGTGAAACTTTCTTTCACGGTAGTAGAAGCTTCAGGCCCATCAACAAATTTACCAACTTCCATTCGCTTTTCCATTGCCTGGAATTGTTCAGCGAGTGAATCATATTTGTCCTGCAAGACAGCTGCATCTGCTTTTGTTAGACGCTTTGCAGAAGGGGTCACGAACTGTTTGCTAGACCCAAATCTAGCACCGTGGATACGGCCAGGATACTAGATTTGATTTAGAGGAATGTGGCATAGACTTCACCACTTTGGCCTTTTTTAGATGCATGTTCACCTATTCTGGAGTGGATGTTGCACTATGGTCATCAGCAGACACCTTTCCCTTAAATATTCAATAGGAACTACATCAAAATATATAAATTAATGAATGAACATATATAAGGTGAAAACCATATCATAATAGGAACTACATCTATAATATGTTTTGGCCAAGCAACAAAAGTGGCTAAAGCCAATCCAAATGTTATGATATCTTCATCAACAGGAATTGGCAGCAATGCATCATCTTCCATTGAAATATCAATTGAGACCTTCAAATGATTTGAGGGGATTTGTGCAATGTATCATTACATCATGTGTGTTGTACACAGTGCCAATTTCCACTGCTCGGGTATATGGTGTATCCAGAAAGAGTTTGCAATTATTGATTATTCCCTAGATCATAGTGAAAACACAAAATGAATTAGATTAGCAATATTGAAAACAAATGATAGTTAAAACAAATTAGTTAATTAAATTACCTATGTGAATGGGAATATGGTTTCTTGGATGAGTGAAACATTCTTTCACGGTAGTAGAAGCTTCAGGCCCATCAAAAAATTTACCAACTTCCATTCGCTTTTCCATTGCCTGGAATTGTTCAGTGAGTGAATCATATTTGTCCTGCAAGACAGTTGCATCTGCTTTTGTTAGACGCTTTGCAGAAGGGGTCACGAACTGTTTGCTAGACCCAAATCTAGCACCGTGGATACGGCCAGGATACTAGATTTCATTTAGAGGAATGTGGCATAGACTTCACCACTTTGGCCTTTTTTAGATGCATGTTCACCTATTCTGGAGGGGATGTTGCACTATGGTCATCAGCAGACACCTTTCCCTTAAATATTCAATAGGAACTACATCAAAATATGTAAATTAATGAATGAACATATATAAGGTGAAAACCATATCATAATAGGAACTACATCTATAATATGTTTTGGCCAAGCAACAAAAGTGGCTAAAGCCAATCCAACTGTTATGATATCTTCATCAACAGGAATTGGCAGCAATGCATCATCTTCCATTGAAATATAAATTGAGACCTTCAAATGATTTGAGGGATTTGTGCAATGTATCATTGCATCATGTGTGTTGTACACAGTGCCAATTTCCACTGCTCGGGTATATGGTGTATCCAGAAAGAGTTTGCAATTATTGATTATTCCCTAGATGATAGTGAAAACACAAAATGAATTAGATTAGCAATAGTGAAAACAAATGATAGTTAAAACAAATTAGTTAATTAAATTACCTCTGGAATGGGAATATGGTTTCTTGGATGAGTGAAACATTCTTTCACGGTAGTAGAAGCTTCAGGCCCATCAAAAAATTTACCAACTTCCATTCGCTTTTCCATTGCCTGGAATTGTTCAGTGAGTGAATCATATTTGTCCTGCAAGACAGTTGCATCTGCTTTTGTTAGACGCTTTGCAGAAGGGGTCACGAACTGTTTGCTAGACCCAAATCTAGCACCGTGGATACGGCCAGGATACTAGATTTGATTTAGAGGAATGTGGCATAGACTTCACCACTTTGGCCTTTTTTAGATGCATGTTCACCTATTCTGGAGGGGATGTTGCACTATGGTCATCAGCAGACACCTTTCCGTTAAATATTCAATAGGAACTACATCAAAATATGTAAATTAATGAATGAACATATATAAGGTGAAAACCATATCATAATAGGAACTACATCTATAATATGTTTTGGCCAAGCAACAAAAGTGGCTAAAGCCAATCCAACTGTTATGATATCTTCATCAACAGGAATTGGCAGCAATGCATCATCTTCCATTGAAATATAAATTGAGACCTTCAAATGATTTGAGGGATTTGTGCAATGTATCATTGCATCATGTGTGTTGTACATCGTGCCAATTGCCACTGCTCGGGTATATGGTGTATCCAGAAAGAGTTTGCAATTATTGATTATTCCCTAGATGATAGTAAAAACACAAAATGAATTAGATTAGCAATCGTGAAAACAAATGATAGTTAAAACAAATTAGTTAATTAAATTACCTCTGGAATGGGAATATGGTTTCTTGGATGCGTGAAACTTTCTTTCACGGTAGTAGAAGCTTCAGGCCCATCAACAAATTTACCAACTTCCATTCGCTTTTCCATTGCCTGGAATTGTTCAGCGAGTGAATCATATTTGTCCTGCAAGACAGCTGCATCTGCTTTTGTTAGACGCTTTGCAGAAGGGGTCACGAACTGTTTGCTAGACCCAAATCTAGCACCGTGGATACGGCCAGGATACTAGATTTGATTTAGAGGAATGTGGCATAGACTTCACCACTTTGGCCTTTTTTAGATGCATGTTCACCTATTCTGGAGTGGATGTTGCACTATGGTCATCAGCAGACACCTTTCCCTTAAATATTCAATAGGAACTACATCAAAATATGTAAATTAATGAATGAACATATATAAGGTGAAAACCATATCATAATAGGAACTACATCTATAATATGTTTTGGCCAAGCAACAAAAGTGGCTAAAGCCAATCCAAATGTTATGATATCTTCATCAACAGGAATTGGCAGCAATGCATCATCTTCCATTGAAATATCAATTGAGACCTTCAAATGATTTGAGGGGATTTGTGCAATGTATCATTGCATCATGTGTGTTGTACATCATGCCAATTGCCACTGCTCGGGTATATGGTGTATCCAGAAAGAGTTTGCAATTATTGATTTTTCCCTAGATGATAGTAAAAACACAAAATGAATTAGATTAGCAATAGTGAAAACAAATGATAGTTAAAACAAATTAGTTAATTAAATTACCTCTGGAATGGGAATATGGTTTCTTGGATGCGTGAAACTTTCTTTCACGGTAGTAGAAGCTTCAGGACCATCAACAAATTTACCAACTTCCATTCGCTTTTCCATTGCCTGGAATTGTTCAGTGAGTGAATCATATTTGTCCTGCAAGACAGTTGCATCTGCTTTTGTTAGACGCTTTGCAGAAGGGGTCACGAACTGTTTGCTAGACCCAAATCAAGCACCGTGGATACGGCCAGGATACTAGATTTGATTTAGAGGAATGTGGCATAGACTTCACCACTTTGGCCTTTTTTAGATGCATGTTCACCTATTCTGGAGGGGATGTTGCACTATGGTCATCAGCAGACACCTTTCCCTTAAATATTCAATAGGAACTACATCAAAATATGTAAATTAATGAATGAACATATATAAGGTGAAAACCATATCATAATAGGAACTACATCTATAATATGTTTTGGCCAAGCAACAAAAGTGGCTAAAGCCAATCCAACTGTTATGATATCTTCATCAACAGGAATTGGCAGCAATGCATCATCTTCCATTGAAATATTAATTGAGACCTTCAAATGATTTGAGAGGATTTGTGCAATGTATCATTGCATCATGTGTGTTGTACATCGTGCCAATTGCCACTGCTCGGGTATATGGTGTATCCAGAAAGAGTTTCCAATTATTGATTATTCCCTAGATGATAGTAAAAACACAAAATGAATTAGATTAGCAATAGTGAAAACAAATGATAGTTAAAACAAATTAGTTAATTAAATTACCTCTGGAATGGGAATATGGTTTCTTGGATGCGTGAAACTTTCTTTCACGGTAGTAGAAGCTTCAGGCCCATCAACAAATTTACCAACTTCCATTCGCTTTTCCATTGCCTGGAATTGTTCAGCGAGTGAATCATATTTGTCCTGCAAGACAGCTGCATCTGCTTTTGTTAGACGCTTTGCAGAAGGGGTCACGAACTGTTTGCTAGACCTAAATCTAGCACCGTGGATACGGCCAGGATACTAAGGCAGCCCTAATGCCTTTTCAAGTAAAACCTGACTATTCGTGGTGCGGAAACTTTCTCTTTCTTTTAGTGTAACCTGAGACATAAAGAAAACAGATAAATAACCATATTGATAAAGAAAGTATGGAAATCAACACGGTTTAATAAAATGATAAGCACTTACAACACGGTTCACTATTTCTTGAACTTTTTCATTATCGACAACACCTTGTTTGTTCTTCCGTGCATCCACCCACAGAACATCGAGGTCTACGGCGGCACTCGAAGGTGTCTCACTTTGTTCGAGCTGCAAATACATAACCAATAATAATGTAATTAAATATATATGAGTACAAAACTTAACCAATTAATAATTAATGTACTAAATTACATACGAATTAACAATACTTACAATTTTTTCTTCAACTCCTCTATAGCCCATTTGAGAAGCTCTATATGGATAAATCGGGTTAGATGCTCTCTTACGGTTTTGTTCACTAATTTTATGAAAAAACAAACAACATTAACATTATATATTACACAAAAGCGCATAAGAATTCAAAGTCAACATTAACATTATATATTACCAAGAATATTTCATCTTTTGTGCGATAATTGACAAATTTTATCCAATCCGCCTCATCAATGAGATTTGCATATTTGGCTAGAGGCTTGAGGTTGACATTGCCTTCAGCATCTCTGAGACATTTCCTACAATTGGTTTTAAATTCTCGGAGAGCCTTGCCAGCACCCTTGATTATGTAATCTTTGTGTTCCTCACCTACATCAAAAGTTGCCTAATAATTTCATAAACATTTTCATGCATAAACAGTTTGCATGGAATAAAAATACACTGTTACATAAACACAAAATAATATCCTTCCAAATAAAACACAAAGAATACAGATTGCATGGAAACTTATTGTTATATCCTTCCAAATAATATCCTTCGCTGCATTCAGCCTATCATCAGACCAATGTTTGAACTCTATGGATATATTTTGTCGAACCACAACTCCAATGTAGCTTACTAAGGTGTTTCCACCTTTATTGTTCAATGGTTGACCCCTTGCATTCCATTCAACCGTCAATTTGTCACCTTTATTATTGCTTCTTTCACGAACAACACTCTTCATGGCAATGATACCATGTGGTTTACGTTTCTGAATTTGTGTTTGTGGAGTTTGTGGTTCTGGAGTTTGTGTTATTGGAGTTTAGTGTTAACCATTGCTCCTTCTTTGTTTACTTCATTTTGAGAAGACATTTTTTGTGGTTTGAGAGTGTTGATGAAGGGTTTCTTGGTTTGGGAGTGTTGAAGAAGGGTTTCTTGGTTTGAGAGTGTTCAAGTGCTTCCTTTTCTGTGTATTAGAAGTTTGAGAAGTACGTAACCAAACGTTTTGGTATCAACTTTTCTTTATATTTTAATTTCCATTTACAACAGCGCAACGATTACATTCGCTGTAGTAATGTAAACATTAACAGCGACCTTATATGATTCGCTGTTATATATGTACCGGTTAACAGCGAAATTTTAGCCGACGTTGTGGAAGAGGTTACATAAACAGTGTCATCTACAAATTCATCATGACTACAGACTCATAGACTTACGGCACATATCCAATCACTTCATTAAACTTACTATTCAAATTAATTTTTTTCAAATTACTTAAATAAATTCAAACATTTCCACAAGGAAATGATATACTTTCGATGTTGATTATTCAATTTGAGTTAAATTTTCACTCAAACGATTAACTAAACTAACTATTCAAATTAATTTTTTTCAAATTATTTAAATAAATCCGAACATTTCCACAACGAAGTGATATACTTTCGCTGTTGATAATTCAATTTGAGTTAAATTTTCACTTAAACGATTAAATTAATTACAATTTTTTTCAAAAAGAGACTCAAAGACTTAACGACCCACATGCTTAATTAAACTTAATATTCAAATTAATTTTTTTCAAATTATTTAAATAAATCCGAACATTTCCACAGCAAAGTGATATACTTTCGCTATTGATTATTCAATTTGAGTTAAATTTTCACTCAAACGATTAATTATACTTACTATTCAAATTAAAAAAATTCAAATTATTTAAATAAATCCGAACATTTCCACAGCGAAGTGATATACTTTCGTTGTTAATAATTCAATTTGAGTTAAATTTTCACTTAAACGATTAAAACTAATTACAATTTTTTCAAAAAGAGGCTCAAAAACTTAACGGTACACATGCTTAATTAAACTTAATATTCAAATTAATTTTTTCAAATTATTTAAATAAATCCGAACATTTCCACAGTGAAGTGATATTCTTTCGTTGTTGGTTTTTCATTTAAACGTATTTTCGCTGTTGAGAAGTCATTTAAGTGATAATCTTTCGCTGTTGATTATTCATTTAAACTGAGCGATTAACTTACTAATTCGTTGTTGATGATTCACATTTTGATTCTTTTAAAACACGTCAGTTATAAGTTAAATTGTTCACTTAAACGATTAAACTAATTACAATTTTTTTCAAAAAGAGACTCAAAGACTTAACGACACATATCCATAATTAAACTTAATATTAAAAAAAAATTCAATTATTTAAAAAAATACAGCAATTTCAACATTGAAGTGATATACATTCGTTGTTGATTATTTATTAAGACCTATTTTCGTTGTTGATAAGTCATTTAAGTGATATACTTTCACTGTTGATTATTCATTTAAAACTTACTGCAAACTAGTCCAAAAGTTTGAAGTGAAACGAGGATCCCTATCCAACACAATGCTCAACGGTATCCCATGAAAACGAACTATTTCCCGGATATACAGTTCAGCCAATCGCTCCAAAGAATACCTCATGTTCATAGTAGAAATTGTGTAGACTTAGTTAACCGATCCACTATCAGCCATATCGAATCATACCCTTTCTGAGTTCTTGGAAAGCCGGATACAAAATCCATGGAAATACAATCCCACTTCCAAACGGGAATTTCTAGGGATTGTAGTTCTACCGCTGGCCGCTGATGCTCAATCTTGGCTTTCTGACAGACAAGACAGCTCGAGACATACAAAGCCACATCCTTTTTCAACCTAGACCACCAAAATAGCTTTTTCAAATCTTGGTACATCTTTGTAGTTCCCAGGTGAAAGCTCATTTTACTGTTGTGTGACTGGTCTAAAATACTCTTTCACAATTCCACATCGCGAGGTACACACACTCTCCCTTTGTAACGCAACATTCCACTAGAGTCCGATGCAAAATCAGTTTCCTTCCCACTTATCATCAAATCTCGTTTAACCATTAGCTCACTATCCTCCACTTGCATTACCCGGATTTGATCAAACAGTTCATTTGTGACCTTAAGCATCCCTGTCATCATACTATGAAGCCTTATCTGCACTTCCAAGTTCATATCCCTGAACTCCTCAATCAATTTTCCTTCTCTAACCATCAAAGCCGACATGTGTAAATATTTCCGAAATCGTAGTCCAAAGAAACTCCATCCACCTTCTTTGTTTCATATTCGGTTCTTTTTTATCGAACATGTATTTCAAGCTCTTGGGGTCGCTGTACACCTCAAACCTTACGCCATACAGATGGTGTCTCTAGATTTTCAAGGCAAATACCACTACAACTAATTCTAAATCATGTGTAGGGTAGTTTTTCTCATGCGTTCTTAACTGTCGAGAAGCATAGGCAACAACTTTTCCCCCTTGCATCATAACGCAACCCAAACCCTGCTTAAAAGCATCACAATACACACTGAAATCACGTTTAGTACAAGGAAGAACCAACACGGGCGCCGTAGTCAATCTCCGTTTCAACTCTTGGAAACTCTCTTCACAACGGATTGTCCACACATAAGGTTCCCCCTTTCTAGTGAGCTTATTCAAAGGTAGTGCCAATTTCGAAAATCCCTCTATGAATTTCCGATAATACCCAGCCAAACCCAGAAAACTCCGGATCTCAGTAACTGACTTGGGTACTGCCCATTCCATAACCGCTTCAACCTTTGAAGGATCTACAACTACCCATTCCTTGGATATTACATGTCCAAGAAAATTTATCGATTCCAACCAGAAATCGCATTTAGACAATTTGGCATACAACCGATTCTTACTTAGAAGATCTAGTGCAATTCTCAGGTGCTCTGCATGTTACTCTCGACTTTTGGTGTAAACCAGAATGTCGTCAATAAATACCACTACGAATGAATCCAAATACGGATGGAAAATCCGATTCATGTAGTCGGTAAATATTGCTGGGTCATTCGTTACACCAAAAGGCATGACCAAATACTCAAAATATCCATACCTCGTCCTAAAAGCAGTTTTAGGAATATCTTCCGACTTCACACGAAATTGGTGGTAACCTGAACGAAGGTCAATTTTTTAGAACACTACCGCTCCCCTCAACTGATCCATCAAGTCATCAATCTGAGGCAATGGATACTTGTTCTTGATGGTGACTTTGTTCAACTGCCTATAATCCGTACACAACCTCATGCTCCCATCTTTCTTCTTAACCAACAAAACAGGCGCACCCCATAGTGAGACACTAGGACGAATAAACTTCTTTGCCAACAAGTCCTCGACCTACTTTTTCAACTCAGCCACCTCTAACGGTGCCATCCTATAAGGAGCTATCGAGATGGGTCCCGTTCCAGGTACCAAATCAATTGAGAATTCAACTTCTCTCACTGGAGGCAACTCCGGAATGTCACGAGGAAATACCTCAAGAAATTCACAAACTATCGGAATATCCTCAACTTTTGGTTTCTTAATATCCTTCAAGGATGCTAACAACATAAGCACGGCTCCTCCCTCCTTACTGGAAGTCCTGACCTCCTTAGTAGACAACGACTTCATACCACTAACCTCATCAGAAATCCCATCCGGATTTCCGAACATCACGGTCTTATTAGCACAATTAATCACCACATGATTTGTTGATAACCAGTTCATTCCCAAAATTAGATCTAATTGGGATAGTGGTAAGCAGATTAAATCCACGGTAAAAGACCTACCGTTTACCACTACCAGACATCGAGACACAACTGTCGACACCACCATAGGCACATCAGTTTGGGTGGATATGACCAAGTCGAAAGGCAACGACTCAGTTTGCAATTTCAGTCTATCCACGCATTGAATAAATACAAAGGAGTGTGTCACTCCCGAATCAAATAACACTAAAAGAGGAATACCTGCCACCATGCAATTACCTTTTATCAGGCCATCTACACCCGATGCCTCTGCAGCACTCATGGTGAACACTCTGACAGTGGATCGAGGTCGTTCAGCCCTCACAGCATTCACACTCTACTGTAACTTAGGACAATATCTTCTAACATGCCCAACCTCCTTGTAGTGAAAGCAGGTAAGTGTCGTTTCGGGGCATGAGTCACCAATATGATTTCGGCCAAATTTGCCGCACAAAGATGGACAGTTTAACCGTGACCCTCCGGCATTGGCATGAGTCCTCGGCCCATGCGAAGTATAACCTCGACTACCCGTTGGAGGAGAGTAAGGCTTTCGTTCCTCTTGAAACACCTTGCCATTCCCTTTTCCGTGCAGGAAGTTCCGTTGAGGCCCAAAGTTCTTGGGAGGAATCACCTTAGGAGTCGCCGCTTCATCAGCTGCCAAGTCATACTCATACACCCTACACTTGTTCACTAGGGTAGGGAAGTCAGCAATCTCTTGGTGCCCAAACATGCTTTTCAACTTGGGCTTCAAACCCGATTCGAACTTGAAGCACTTGGTCATTTTGTCCACCTCCAATTCGGAGTAAGGACAAAGTTGGGCCAATTCTTCAAACTTGGCTGCATACTCCCCCACCGACATGTTCCCCTGCTCCAGCTTCAAAAACTCCATCTCCTTCTTTTTCTTCAAGTCAGCATGAAAGTACTTGTGAAGGAATTTCTCCTTGAATGTACCCTAGGAGATCAGTTGTCCTTTCGCTTCCATTTGGCGCCGAGTAAATTCCCACCAGTTCTCGGCCTCCGTCACTAGCATATAAGTGGCATACGGCAACATTTGAGCCTCTGAACAGTTCATGGCTCTGAAGATCCGCTCCACCCCTTGGATCCACTCAATGGCAGCATCAGGCGCAAATCCCCCATGGAATTGACTGGGGTTCCTCCTGCAGAACTCATCTAAACCTCGGTATTCTGCCGGTCCAAGTGGAACTAGTGGTTGTGAACTCGGACTCGGTGTCGGATTCTGGTTCAGGTTATGCAAGTTCTCATTGACTTGCTGCAACGCCGCCACCATGTGAGCCAACAAATCGTTCAGGACATTCTGAATTGCCCCTCTTCCTCTTCCTCTTCCTCTGCCTGCCATGGGTACCTGTACTCACTCACTTGTCAGTAATTGAATTTTGTCTAAACAAAGTTCACATAACCACTTAACAATGAGTACAAATCAAACAATTTCAGCACATAAAGATTACAAAGAAGCATGCAAGGTCATATCCTAGGCCGCGGGATTAACTATGCCCTGATACCATATTGTAAAGACCCAAATTCTACCCTTGAAATTTTTTCCTTATTTTAATCAAATTTCATGCAATCCCCTACGACTTTTAATCATAAATGCCAATAACTTAAGTTAAGTCCCCATTTCCTACTCATACTCATTTCCTAAGTTCAACATAATATACACTTTCGCATAGCAGAAAATTATAATTCATTCATGCATTCCGGTAACTACCGCATACATTTAGCTATGGGATTCCAAAATACTCATAGCTACGAATATCCAGAGTTAAAAATATTCATGTCCAAAATACAGTCAGTCATTTTACAAAACAATGAATATAAGGACTTCCAAAAATTAAAAGTTTCTAAGCTCCTAAGCAAAATGTCCTTACATCTTCCACCTACCTGCAATGGGATTAACATTGATCATACACAGAAAATACAAAGGAGTAAGTCGTTAACGTAATAAATGTCAATATACGTTAATCCACATTTTAATAAGGTTAAGTAAACAATTTAAAACCATATATACTGAAAACCATTTTCATCGCTTTATACTTTTGAAACCATGCTACATAAACTTGAGCCAAAGTTTGCTACATCGCATGAACCAAAGCTTGCTACATCGCTTGAGCCAAAGCTTGCTACATCGCTTGAGCCAAAGCTTGCTACATCGCAAGAGCCAAAGCTTGCTACATCATGTAAATCGATTACGAGTATAGTGTAATCGATTACATCATGTAAAATACACAGGTCTAATTAGTTTATCAGCATGTAATCGATTACCAGGATTGTGTAATCTATTACACTGTTTTTTTTTAAAACAGAATCTCACAGTATCAACACACTCCCTCGCCCAGGCGAGCCATCTCGCCTAAGCGAGGCTCCTAGGTAAAATTCTGGGAGGAATACTGGTGCTCTCGCCCAAGCGAGAATCAGTTAGTAGCTCCCAGACTGACTGAGTTTCACCATGTTCCAATTATCAAACTTTTAGGGGGTTACAGTAACTTCACAAGTTTCACCGACACCGCCGCCAACTTTAGTATCTTTCCTCATTCCCACCATATAACACAATGTTAGTCATTTATTCCAAATATCACATAAACAACTTATATTGCATTATTTAACCATACAAGATATTTAACATATTTTCAATGTTTCTAAACTACTTTCATCATAAGTTTACAACATCTAAAACATACATATTCATCTCATATTTCAACATTAGAATGCTTAATCATCTCCTACCTCTAGCATTTTATCCATTTCCCCTTTAACCACATTTTCTCTTTAGGGTTTTGGGGTTTCCACGAATCAACCCACAAACCCTTTCCATTCTTGAAATACCAACTCTAAACCAAGAGTTTACAAGAGAAAAACAACATAAAACGAACCATAACTCAAAAGGGTGAGTTTCCATGGTTTCTCACATTTTGAGAAGAGATCCAACATACCCAAAATGAGTTTCAAAGGGAAGAAGAGAGTTAGAATCAAGAGTTTTACCTTTTCTCAAGCTCTTAGATGAGTATCCAAGCTCCTTGCCCTTAGAAAAGCTTTCTTCTCTCACCTTTCTTCAATTCTTAACCCTAAAAATGTGTCTGGGGTTTCTCATTTAATGCAACTCGTTGGGTTCTCGCTTAAGCGAGCCCATTTTCGTTCAAGCGAGAAAATCCCGCCCATTTTAAAAACTCAGATCTGACCCTCTCGCCTAGGCGAGGGAACTCTCGCTCAAGCGAGGCAGCTCTCGCTCAAAAGAGAATCTTACAGCCTCGACAGGTCCAAAATG
This sequence comes from Lupinus albus, assembly GCA_009771035.1. Lineage (NCBI taxonomy): Eukaryota > Viridiplantae > Streptophyta > Magnoliopsida > Fabales > Fabaceae > Lupinus > Lupinus albus. The sequence continues at coordinate 6,014,170 of CM020021.1, read as the reverse complement.
TCACTTTTCTCGCCCAGGCGAGCCAACTCTCGCTCAGGCGAGACCACTCTCGCTCAAGCGAGCCAACTCTCGCTCAGGCGAGAATCCTTCAGTATAGCCAAGGATTTCACCCTCCCATGTGAGCCTTCCTCGCCTATGCGACAATCCCTCGCTCAAGCGAGAATCCCAGGACTGATACTATAATTTTAAAGACTTAAATTAAGGGTGTCACAATATACTTTCGTTGTTGATTATTCATTTAAAACTTACTATTTCGCCGTTGATGATTCACATTTTAATTATTTTAAAACATGTCAGTTATAAGTTGAAGTGTTGAAAAAAATGTTTTTGAAACTTATATATATTGAAATTCAAATTATACATAAAACACAATAAACTGAAATGGAAATTGAATGTTATATATTGAAAATCGAAATGAAAATTGTTTGTTACATGGAAACATTAAATCCTTAAAGCTAAATGTTACATTTTTTATCAATATTGAAGATCTAGGACAAGTTTTTTTCTTAACAAAACCAACTTTGTGAACATTGGATAGATGCTCTTTTGTGGTTCTCTTGTGAAGAAATGAAAACCAATCCAAAAGAACATTGAAGATCTCTTAATTTATGCTCTTGTGAAGGAAATGGAAATGCTGATCCTCAAGAGCATTATCAAGAAGTTCAGTTATGCTCTTTTGCAGCCTCTGGAAGTGGAAATGTTGGGTGGAAGGTACTTGCAAAGAGCCAGTTAAAAGATGAGTTATTTTTGAAAATAAGAAATCATATGAGGGGAAAGCATTTGGAATAAGTGAAGAAAGCATTAGGATTTTCTTCACTTATTCTCAAATTTGCAAAGTGAAGGATATCATTTGGAAGGATATCATCACTTTGCAAGTACGGTCCCATATCATATTTGAGAGCATTAGAGAGGCGATCTCGTACGATTTTCTTCACTAATTTTCAAGAAAGACTCATCTTTCATAGAAAGTGTCCAGCACAAAGAACTCGTTCCCATTTTTGTTGAATATTGAAGATCTGGGGCAGGCTGACACTTTCTAGTTATGCATGACATCAACAAGACATGCATGATATTATGATCGATGCAAATAATAGCAAGCATCACAAAGGACACGTTCCCATTTTTGTTCAACATTGAAGATTTGTTCTCTCCTTGTTACAAACATAAACTGATATCAATAACCAAAATATGAATGAAAAAAATATAGATAAATAACCAAAATCCAAAATACCTCCATGAAAAATAAAGATAACAGAAAGATCTCCATGAAAAATAGTTTGAAATTTCATATCTCCGGTGAAGTATCCATGAAAAATAGAGAGCATTTTGATTTAATATATAGACTAAAAGATTTATGGGAAACTGATATCTTTAATGTGGGAAACTGATATCTTTAATGCTTCAACCACTCTCTGAGAAACCCATATAACGAAGCAAAACTGCAAAATCATTTAAAAAAGAGCCGTTACACATATTCCATTTATATATTTTTCAATCTTTATCAGCGATGCGCTTAACTTCGCTGTGGATAATTCATTATTTTCTATATTCAACAACTATGTTTTTTATTTCCCTGTCTAAAGTTTAGAGACTTATATGTACAAGTTTAAAACTTTAAATAAATCCGAACATTTCCACAGCGTAGTGATAGACTTTCGCTGTTGATTATTCATTTAAGTTAATAAGTTGTATTTCCAGTTAAAAAATGATTTTAAAATAATTACAAGTTAGAACTACTTTCTAGTTTCTATAGCATTAATTCATTTTCTTTAAAAAATAATTCTCATTTTCGACAGCGCAACATATTTATTCGCTGTGATAATTCAATATTGCGCTGACTTATTTTCATATAAATAGTTAAATGATTAAACTAATTACAAGACTTAGTAGCATTAATTCATTTTCGTTAAAAAAATAATTTTAATTTCGACAGCACAACATATTATTTCGCTGTCATAAGTTGAACATGGGAGTTATATACAATGAAATTGAAATTGACATTGTACAAAATACACAATAAACTGAAATTTAAATTGAATGTTATATATATTGAAAACTGAAATGAATGTTACATGGAAAAATGCTAAATGTTACATTTTTGCTAAAAGTTGAATGTTGTATCTGTGAACGTTGGATATATGCTCTTTTCACAATACCAAACAAAGTGAAGGATCCAATTCTCTTGTTAATTCATGTTCTTGTAAGCAAGGGAATAAAAACCAAAGCAAGTGAAGGGATCCAATTCTCTTGTTGAAGATTTGGGAAGGCTGGCACTTCTAGTTATGCACGACATAAATAAGATAATGTTGAATCAGATAAAAAGTGTGCTGCAAAAAGGATCCATGAGGATTGTGAAAAGATATTGTAAAACCTCACAAACTGAAGAAAGAAGGAAATGATGAGTCTTTTTTGAAAATAAGTAAAAGATGTGAATATAAAATTTGAACATCAAAAAAGACTCATCTTTTACAACATTCTCCAAAGTGAAGGATTCAATTTTCTTCTGAAAAGATATTGTAAGAAACAGCGGCTGAACCTCAAGAGCTTGTTGATATTATGATCCAAAGCGAATAATAGCCTGAAAGATTGATATTGTTGACAAAGGACACGTTCCCATTTTTGATAAATACTGGAGCATTAATCTCCAAACATAAAATAACCAAAATAAAAAATACCTCACGATCAACGAAAATAAACATAACACAAAGATCTTGATGATAAATAGAGAGCAGTTTGTTTCAATATATAGCCTAAAAGATGATGAAATCCTTCTTCATTTTCTTCCAATATATAGACTAAAGATTTATGAGAAACTGATATTTTTAATGCTTCAACCATATCTCTAAGAAACTCATATAACGAAGCAATACCATTTAAGAAAGAGATGTTACACTTTTCTAGTTAGATATTTTTCTATCTTTAACAGCGATGCGTTTTAATTCGCTGTAATCATTCATTTTTTCTATAATCAACAGCGTAGAATTTACGTCGCTGTTGAATATTATACTTCGTTGTTGATTACTAATTTAAGTGATATACTTTCGTTGTTGATGATTCATTTAAACTAGACAAATAAATTATTATTTCGCTGTTATCATCAATCATATTTTCATTCTTTTATTTCGTTGTTGGTTATTAATTTAAGTGATATACTTTCGCTGTAGATGATTCAATTATAATAACTTATTATTTCGCTGTTGATGATTCATTTACACTAAACGAATAAATTATTATTTCGTTGTTCATCAATCACATTTTCATTCTTTAATTCGTTCTTGATTATTAATTTAAGTGATATACTTTCGCAATATATGATTCATTTATACTAAACGATTAAATTATTATTCTGCTGTTCATCATCTTATACTTCGCTGTTGATTATTCATTTAAGTGGTATATACTTTCGCTGTTGTTGATTCAACGATTAACTTATTATTTCGATGTTGATCATTCACATTTTCATTTTTTTACTACGCTATTGATTATTAATTTAAGTGATATACTTTCGCTGATGAAGATTCATTATTAACTTATTATTTCGCAGTTCATCATTAACATTTACATTCTTTTTAAACACGACAATTATAAATTGAAGAAAAAGAAATTCTAAGTTAATTGTCATATATATTGAAATTGAAATTGAAATAGTACAAAAAAACACAATAAACTGAAATTGAAATCCAATATATTAAAAACTGAAACAAAAATTTTTTTTTGGAAACATTAAATCCTAAAATCTAAATGTTACATTTTTGTTCAATATTGAAGATCTGTTAATCCTCACAACTAGATTGTTGAATGTTGTATCTGTGAGCATTGGAGATTAACCTTCTCTTCAATATTTTCATGAGAATAATAGTGTGCATGCTTTGTGTAAAGTGTGAATGTTGAGGCAGCCCTAATGCCTATTCAAGTATCTCATGATATCTCTATTAACCTTTTGTTCAATATTGAACATCTAGGCTTGAGAATAATCATGAGTTACTTGAAAAAGCATTAGGACTCTTACATGAAGAATATCATATTTGAGATCTGGACTCTCTTACGATTTTCTTCATTTTTTTCATCAACATTTGAACAAATCATATTGATCGATAAGAATAATAGAGTGCATTACAAAGGACTGGTTTCCATTTTTGTTCAAAATTGGAGTTTTCTTCTCCCCCTGTTACGAAAATGAAAATCATAAATCATAAATAATTTTTTTTTAAATAAATAAACAAAATCCAAAATACCTCATGATCAAAGAATATAAACAAAACACAAAGATATCCATGAAAAATAGTTTGAAGTTCCATATCTCTAATGAACTTCATTTTGTTTCAATATATAGACTAAAAGATTTATGGGAAACTGATATCTTTAATGCTTCAACAACTCTCTGAGAAACTCATATAACGAAGCAAAACCATTTAAAAAAGAGTGGTTACACATACGCTAGTTAGATAATTTCTATATTCAACAGCGATGCGTTTTACTTCGCTATCATTAATTTCATTTTATTATATATTCAACAGCAATGCGTTTTACTTCGCTGTCATTAAGTTCATTATTTTCTATATTCAACAGCGATGTGTTTTACTTCGCTGTCATTAAGTTCATTAATTTCATTATTTTCTATTATCAACAGCGATGCGTTTTACTTCGCTGTCATTAATGTATCCTCCTTAATTTTAATTGGCAGTTGTGGAATATAAACATATAATATAATGGATCAAGTCAAAATCTTAAATCATAAATGATTTTTTTTAAATAAATAAGTAAATTAAAACACCTGACGATAAATGAAAATCAACAAAACGCAAGGATCTGCAAATATTTCCATCCGACGAAAAATAGTTTTAAGTTTCAATTTCAGAATCCATGAAGTATTCTTACAAGATAAGTCAATATATCTAATGAACTCGAAGATTAACATGCTAAACATCTCTAATGAACTCAAAGATTAACATGCTAAATATATAGACTCAAAGATTTATGGGAAACCGATGTCTTTACTGTTTCGCGTGAGAAACTCATATCACGAAGCAAAACACGAATTTTGGGGGTTCGAAAATACACATATCTAATACACAGCGCAAGTTATAGATTACGATGTATAAGATATAAAATCCACAGCGAAAACAAAAATAGCGCTGCTAAAAATATTCTTATTAACAGCGATGTGAAATGGTTGCACTGTTAAACATATTACTATTAACAGCAATGTGCAATATTGGCGCCGTTAAAAATTATGAATTAAAACAAGTACATATTCAACCGCGAATATTATTTGTTGCGCTGTTAACATTATATCCGCTAATCCATTTGAACAACGAATTCTTAATGTTGCGCTGTATAAGTTTCCTCCGCCTTTTGTTTTACAACATTTTTCTAGGTTGCACGGTCGAAGACACGCCTTTAAAGACGTATTCTGGCGTAGTGTTTGGCCCATGACAACTGGAAAGAAGTTGGGTTGTGGCTCTGATATCATGTTAAGGTTCCATCTCAAAACCAATTGGCATTGAGAGGAGTAACCCAACAAATATTTAAATCATTCCCAAGACAATGAGGTGGGCGATGTGGGACTTGTAACACCACGAATTTTCTGATTTGATGAGGGTGAGGCTCTCCTATAAATATCTCACCTCATTCTCTCATTTTTACACTAAATTTCTTATACAAACTAAGGTAGTCTTTTATTTTATCTTCTTCATCTTCTTCTCATACTTCATAGAAAGTTATGAGCTTTTATTATTTTGTTCATAAAGTAGAGTTTATATTTGTTCTTTAAGTATTTTAAGAAAGCATAACTAAAGGGGATGATAATAAAATCATATGAACCTTTATGTAGTTTTTGACTTTTGTAAATCTTGAAATTTCTTCCTTGTTCTTAGATGGAAAAACTATCTCTTTGGACAAGGTTAGATGAGTTATTTATTTGGAAATATTAGAAATTATTGTTAGTATTTGAATATGTTTAAAGGTGATGATTTTAACATCAAAGGAACCTTTAATGTGTTAGGAAAAAGTTTGTATTTTATTCTTGAAAGTTTATGATGTTGATGAGTTGTTGAAAATATTTCATTTTTAGAAAGTATTATGTTTTAAAAGTGGTTTAACATATTTTACTCTTTGATTCCCAAGTTAAAATAATGATTTGGGATAAAAGATGATTTATTAAAGTCTTGACTTCATAAACTTAAAGTGTTATGAAGTTTTAGATATTAAAGTAGTAGAAAGTCTTACCTTAGGATTTAATTTCATGACTATGAAAATAACACTTACTAACCCTTGAGGTTTTTCCTAAAATATTAGGAGGTGTTGAGATGTTCATAAAAAATTGTTGTATTTATTTTAGTTGACTTACTTTAAAGTGGTAAGAATAACTAAAAGATGTTTAGTGTAAAATATTAAATTAAGAGTCATTCTTTTTCATGACTATGAAAATAACACTTACTAACCCTTGAGGTTTTTTCCTAAAAATTAGGAGGTGTTAAGATGTTCATGAAAATTTGTTTTAGTAGTATACTTGAAATAATGAGAGTTACCTAAAAGTCTTGACTTTATAAACTTAAAGTGTTATGAAGTCTTAGATGGTAAAATGATTTAAAAATGTTGAATCTTAGTTAAGTGAACTTACTTTAAAATGGTAAGATTTACTTAAAAAATATTGATTTAAAAATATTGATTTTGTTTAAATTGACTTACTTTAAAAAGGATAAGTCTAGCTTAATGATCTTATTTTAAAAAGGTTAGTTTTAGTAAAAATGTTTTACTTACAAAAAATAAGATTTATGAATTATCGGAAAAATGCAATGAAGTGGGAATACATGTCTAGAAAGGTTCTGTCTAAGGAAAGACTTGGTATTTAAGGGTGTCTTTATGACCCACCTCTCTTTCCTGGGAACTAGCCTGGTGTATATCCACGGATTACGACATAATTTTGGTATAAGTTTTATTGAAAATTTTACTTTAAAAAGTATTATTTGATTGTAAGACTTTCGATGACAAATCATGATTCAAGGATATTCAACCTTGAATTGGATGGACGAAAGAAATTAAATTCATTTTAAATCGGAAGTTTTATCTTCGCGTAAAAAGTTATTTCGTAAGTATAATAAGTATCGTCATTTAACTAATTAACGTTATTTTGGCATAATGAAGAGTTCGAGAGGAGAACGGATCAAGTAAGCTCACCTGCAAACAGAGAACCTAACGACCCGACACACTCAGGTGAGGGAGAAAACATCGTGGCACAGTGGTGTCCGAATATGCATCAGGACCTCCAAACTCCCTTACAAGTTTGGAGTTGCCCTAGGTATTAAGAAAGCTTGTACTTAATCAATTGCATGTTTGTTCGGATTAAGTACAGCAATATTTCTTATACCGATTTATGTTATGTTTATATATGCAAATAGCATGTTTACTCTTGAATTATAATGTTTGAATGATTATTATGGGAATGATATGTATGTGATAATTTTGAAATTCAAGGTTTAAAAACATTTGATATAAATGAGAAATATTTTCCTTGAGAAAAGTAATTAAAATGATATTTAAGTTCTTCTCGCTTGAGCGAGATAACTCTCGATTGAGCGAGAAGTGTCTAGAGAAAACGAGTGTTTTAGCTCGGGGCGAGACAACTCTCGCTTGAGCTAAAATAGGCACCAAGAGAACTGATTGTTTTCTCGCTTAAGCGAGACAGCTCTCGCTTAAGCCACAAATGCCTCAAAAATGGACGTGCCCTCGCTTGAGCAAGACAGCTCTCGCTTGAGCGAGCGGGCTCCATACAGACATGACTTCTTTTTAAGTCGTCTGAATGATAACTCTCATATATACGAGAGCCTAATGGCATGTTTGCCATCAAGAAGTTGTAAAGGTAAATAACTATATGAAATTCTTGAAAGTAATAAAAGTAAGGAATTGCTTTGTTAAAGGCGAGGCCGAGGGTGTGATATTATGCCCACGCAACGAGATTGTTTGACCATAAGAGGCTTGGCTAGAGGAGTCGTCCAGGATAATTCAGCGATGGTTCGTAGTGGTGCCGAAATTATTCTCTCTTTTTGTTTATATGTTAAGATCGGGACCCACTAGAAGCATTCCTTTGGGAGATGTCTTAGGTTGGGCCGATCATTTAAAAGAATGATTAAAAGATTTAATTGGCTAACCTCGGTTAGTGTGCATACTCATTATGGATAATGAAGTAGTGGAGAGGAAATTTACGGGAGACGAACGAGCCCCGAGATGTTGAGAGGGACGGCGATGGCGGTGATTCGTCAGCAAAGTCTTGAGGGTGAGTCTAGGTGAGACGAGTCCCTTGTATTCCTGGATGAGGTATTCTGTTGGATCGGACAGTTCTCACAGCGCAAACTAGACGATCTCTAACAACCCCTCTTTGCAATCAGGATCGATGAGAGGGATGCCCAGAAAGTGTTTGATACGACATCGTCCTGAAATGGACAATTCTTTGGAACAGATCCATCATATATCCTTGCGAGGAATATTTTGGTGCGTTCAAATCGGCTTATTATGGGACCTGTACTCTCGGTTATTTCCGAATAGTTATTGGGAGGATAAAGGAGTAAGGATGGTGGACTCATGCATCGCATTGCATACATGATATTCTTCGATATTGATTCTAAATCCTCGAGTTTTATATTTCATTCATTGTTTTTATATGCTTGTATAATCACATGATATATATGTACTCATGTGTTGTCTTGGTGTAATTCCACGACATCAATGATAAGTTTTTCATTAGATGTTTTACTCCCTCTCTTCTTTCTATTTGTCTTCTATCCACGTTTTGTTCAGATGGATCGTTCGATCGGGATTCAGAGTTACCACTTTTCGATGTCCCAGGAGGGGGCATGGAGGATTGAGGGAATCTGTTATATCTACAGAGACCCTTGTACTTTTTGATTAGTGTACCTGTGTAGGGAATTTATTTTGTAGTAGTTTTTATTTGGGCGACGATTAGGATTCCGCCTTGTACTTGTACCAACATTTTCTAATGAAGTATGATTCAAAGTTATATTGAGTTTTTCTAGTTACCATTAAGTAATGGTTGTGATTTTCCGCATTGTATGTTACTTAAGTGATGTTCCGAAAATGAAACGAATATAAGAACATAAATTTTATATGGCTCCATTATTCCAAAAAAAAAATTACCCATTTTCGAGCAAGATTTTTGGAGTAATTTTCGGGGCGTTACAGGACTTACTTCCCAACTTACCCTCTCCACGTAAGTCTGCTGGACCAGGCGAAAGGTTATCTTTGACCCATAACTAAAGGGCATCTTTTGGCCCATGATAACCGAAAAGAAGTTTGGTTGTGGCTCTGATATCATATTAAGGTTTCATCTCAAAACCAATTGGCCATGAGAGGAGTATTCCAATAGGTATTTAAATCATTCCCAAGACAATGAAATAGACGATGTGGGACTTACTTTCCAATAAGTAAAATATATAACAATTATTTAATCTAGGGAAAAATGAATGATCACATATACAATATTACAAGTCACAATTTGTGACATATATATATTATTAATAACATATACAATAATTTAGTAACATATATAATATTACAATTCACAATTAATTACATATATATAACAATACATGTATAATAATATATGATATATGTTAGTTTCAAATTCAATACTTTTTAACCATGATTGTTTCTAGTTAGTTTAATAACATTGCCTTCAAAACCGACTCTCAACTCATGAGTTCCTTTGGAAATACAGTCTTGAAATGTATGGAAAGCAAATGATTTCTACTTATGCATGAGGTGCATGAAATGGACGAACTTCTTCTCATTTTTTTTAATCCATGTTAATGGAATGAAATACCTATAATTTAAATGGTGCATGCAAAACATGTGCTAACCCTAAACACATACTTCTTTAAAATGGATGACATGCATCTTAAGATTCATTTGATTAATTTAGGGATTCATGAAATATATGACGGTGTAAATTTGTATGTATATGATTCTTGGAGGTGACTGAGACAATGCATGCTAGTTTTTAGAATGCAAAAAACTGCTTGAAAAATGAAATTTATGATGCATATAAATTGCAACGCACAAGGTTGACTATTAAATGTCATATTTAAAATGTTTGAAGATATATGAAATGAATTATGTTTTTAAGAAAATGAATGGGTAGATTTACCGTAATGAGTGAAATTATATATTGGGATAATAGAATTGGTTACATAATATAATGTTTTTTTTCTTTATAATGAATGCATGAATTATTAGACGAATTAATAAGTGGACGAATGATGTATTTTTTGAATACATTTATAGATGAATGAATGAATAAGTCAACGAATGTATGAACGATGTATTTTTTGAAAGCATAAATGAGTGAATAGGTGGATGAATGTTTGAATGATGTATTTTTTATTTTGAATTAATGTACATATGAATGAATAGGCGGATGAATGGATGAATAACTGGACGACTAGGTTTATGATAATGCAAAATGCATGCCCTTGGGTAAGGGACCCTTAGGTGATTTAGCCATCATTAAAATATAAAGTGTCATGATGGTCTACGATAAAGATGGGTTGACCTAGGTTCTCGTTGTGATGAAAACTATCGTTATGATAGTAGGTCCTATCAAATGTACTTCTTCTTTTTTATATGCTAATGCGACTTCCTTGTGAATACCAAAGTGTAATGAAATATTGTACCATTGAGACCTTGGTTGATGGCAGGGTCACCTTAATTAAAGGATTCAAGTCCCAATATATGTTGAGAAATAAAAATGGCAGGCATATGTGTATGCCAAAACGCAAGTGTACAATATTGTGCAAATGAAGAAGCATACGAACTTTTTTAAAATAAAACCCATGCATGAAGCGAATATATACCGGGAGTGAATCAAGTGAGAACAATTTTCATAAAAATTGTGAGAACAATAAATATGGGTGTTACAACGAATCATGGATGGTTATGATTAAAAGTTAGTTATTAATCACATACCACTTAAAAAATCATGTGCATGTATCTTTTAATTTTAACCGTTCAAGTCACTCCCTATATACATATCTATTATTTTGAGTAGATATATACAAGGGAGTAAATGTAATTATATGAATTAAAATAAATGAAATAAAGTAAAGGATATCATTATCCATGCAATCAACTCTTCTAGCACAGACTCTCTTATAAGTTTTTCCAATGGGGTCGCCACTTGTCACAATCCAATTTTCCATTACCATCTGTTTCACTACTTAGGAAGAAGGAGTATAGAATTCCACCCTCTTCCAAATGATCTTGGTTCCTCTCTAGCAGTGGAATTTGAGGTAAAAATGGTTTGATGAATTATTAGAAATGTTTTATTTAAAAATAATTTAAAATCTACAATGTTAAAAAAAATTGAAAGTCGTGTGTCACCATCTCTATCCAGTATTGGAAAGGGTCTGAATTCCTTCCAAATGATTTGGAGTAACCGCCATGTTTTTGCCTACACAAGGTATAAAATCCATTTTATTTCTAATGTAGATAATTTTGGTACTTGGACCTAATTTCAAAGGTTTGAGAGTCAATTAAGGATCAAAGAAGATATTAGTAATATGTATTCCCATATTAAAACAATATCATCACTAATTGCATGAACTAATATATACCCTAAAGTTGCTTTTTAATTATTTTAATTATTTATTCATATAAGAAGGACAAAAAACATTTTTGATTTTTGTGGCTGACGAGTTTATTTTGCTTCTATGTATTCCTAAGTGCTATATATAAATCAATACTACATAGTTATGAGTAGAGAAGTGTTTGATTGATTGAGTGTATTTTAATTGTTTTAAGATAACAAAAATGATGTATCCCAACCATTCAAAAGATAAGTAGATAAAAAGAAATTAATATTCATGATATTTCCCTCAGTCTTAGTTTGGTTATTATTTTTTGTATTTTTTAAATTAATTAAGAAAAGAATGCATGCAAGTAAAACTAAATGTTAATGATGAAGAAGATGCATGTGTTGAACTAATCTTGGTGGTTATTGATGGGTGTTAAACATAATGGAAAAAGAGTGAAAGGTGTTGATTAGGAGACCTTGAGATGGGAATGAAAGAGTGGGAGGGGGAGTATTTTGAAGTGAGTGAAAGATATTTTGGTGAGAATGAAAGGATTTGAATTGGTTAAGGGAAATGAAGAAAAATACAATAGATTAATTATGAGATTTTGAAGGAGACTCATGGTTAAGGTAAAGAGTTTAAAAACTGAACTAGTAAGGTGGTTAGATTCAAATTTCACCTATTCAAAAAATATAACATATTAACCTTAACTTATAAAAATTGAAATTATGAAAAGTAAAGAAAAGAAATTAAAAGCTAAAAATATGGCTTCAAATCTAACTCCCAAATGAAGCCCATTTGTGGGTCAATCCATTTATCATGCTAGTTACACGGGCAGATTAGGTGGATTGATAGCTCACAAAATGTTAGGTAAGGATTCTTTTGTTGAGATATTTGATTATTATTATCTCCTATAATTTAGGGATTTTACATCTATAAATTAGATAAGCAAATCAATTAGATTGATTTGTGATATAGTTTCATTATAGGGTATTCCTTAATACTATATGTATGTATTGGTATTCTTTTACCAAATAAGCGAATAAGATATACATCTAAACATGGTATCAAGAGCCTAAAAATTCTGAAGCTTCCGTTATGGTGACTCGACGATCCAATCAAAACTGGTCTTCTAAAAAATGACAAGACCAAACAAGGACCAACTATCTTAAGCCTACTGATAGTGCCAATAAATCTACCTACAAATGTACTCAATGCAATCAATCTGGCCATACCAAAAATCGTTGTTTTGAAATTATTGGGTATTCAGACTGGTGGTGGGATCACAACCGAGACCCACGGAAGAGGAATTCCAAGAAAACCCCTAATACTTCAACATTGGTAGCAGTTGCAGATAATAGTGGTAAGATTTTTAATATTTCTACACATGTTTCTAATAGTGCTTGGATAATTGATTCTGGTGCTACTGATCATATGACATTTGATTCTAGACAGGTCTTATCCCTTAAACTATCTTCACAAAAATTTGTTACCACTGCCAATGGTGCCTCAACCCCTGATATTGGATAAGGATCTTTGTCCCTCGTTGATACATTGAATTTTTAGATTCTATTTTAGTTGTTTCATCCTTAGACGATAATTTTTTATCAGCTTCCCAAATTACCACTACCTTATTTTGTGTTGTAATTTTTTGGCCTGACTTTTGGGTTTTTAAGGACATCCAAACAAGGCAGACGATTGGTTATGGTACTAGGCGTGGAAAACTTTATTACTTGGACTTAAATTCAAAGAGCTCGGACAAGTTGCGTCAAGCATTGATAGTGAATAATAATTAGGGGGAGAAGAAGAAATCTAACATTTGGTTGTGTCATCGACGTCTTGGACATGCCTCTTTTGGTTATCTTAAGAAATTATTTCCTAGTTTATTTGGAAACTTTGATGTTTCTAGCTTCCGCTATGATGTTTGTGAACTTGCAAAAAGCCATCGTACATGTTTCCCTTAATTTTGAATAAAAGTCATCTTCCCTTTATGGTTATACATTCTGATGTTTGGGGTCCATCTAAGGTCACAACCCTTGGTGGATCACATTGGTTTGTTACTTTTATCGACGATTGTACTAGGATGACTTGGGTGCACTTGATGAAATCCAAAAGTGAAGTGTATTTTTTATTTAAAAAAATTCATAAAATAGTGTGCACTCAGTACAATGCACAGGTTAAGGTTCTTCGAAGTGACAATGGAGGTGAATATTTGAGTTCTGAATTTCAACAATATTTGGAAGCACATGGATTGTTCATCAAACTACTTGTCCCAACACACCTCAACAAAATGGGGTGGCTGAGCAGAAAAATCGTCATTTATTAGAGGTTGTATGTGCTTCATTGATAGAAGCCCATAATGTCATTATCCTATTGAGGAGAAGCACTTACATATGCAATATAACTTGATTAATCGGGTACCCTCTAGCACTATTGACTTTCAAACACCACCCCAAGCACTTGTTAAAGTCATTGTTGCTCTTGTTGTTCCAAACTTATCTCCTCATGTCTTTGGTTGTGTAGCTTTTGTACATCTCCATAAGCATCAAAGTAACAAGTAGTCTCCTCGAGCATTGCGATGTGTTTTCGTAGGGTATGTTGCTTATCAAAAGGGATATTGATGTTATCATCCTCCAACTCAAAAATGTTTATTACATTAGATGTAGTTTTTCATGAACACTCGATGTATTTTTCCTGTAAGCCTGAACTTCAGGGGGAGAATCAAGAAGTAGTTTTGACTCTAGACTATGATTTTCAAGTATCCGTAGAAAGGGAAGTCACTAAAGAAAGAGAACTCTTTGAATCTATAGGGGAGCTCTTTGAATCTAGTATTGAATATGGTAATTTGAGTAAATCAAATGTGAGTGTTGCAACTTTGGATAAAGGTGGTGATGAACATTCAAAATCTGCAATTTTGGATAAAGGTGGTGATGAATATTCAGAATATGCAACAATTTTGGCTCCATCTTCGTCTGAATTACTAGTACCACAAGTAATTGATACGCCAAACCAATCGTCTGTTGAGGATGTTCCTGATTTGGAGCATCTGAACTTTCTAATAAAGTTAAATATCCTATGAGTTGTTATGTGTCTAACGAACACTTATCAGAATCAAATCAATCTTTTGTAAATCAATTATCTATTGCATCTATTCCAAACAGTGTGCAGGATTCCTTAGCTGACGCAAGGTGGAAAGCTACTATGAATGAGGAGATGAATTCCTTGTAGAAAAATAAGACTTGGGAACTTGTTGATTGTCCACGAGGAAAGAAACCAGTTGGATGTCGGTGGGTTTATATTGTGAAGTATCAAGCAGATGGTAAACTTGAACGCTATAAAGCAAGATTGGTGGAAAAAGGATACACTCAAACCTATGGGGTCGATTATATAGAGACATAAGCACCTGTATCTAAAATCAACACAATCAGAGTCTTGTTGTCTCTAGCGGCCAACTTGGACTGGCCACTACAATAGTTTGACGTGAAGAATACCTTTCTACATGGGGAGTTGTCTGAAGAAGTCTACATGGATCTCCCTCTAGGATGCATGATACCAGAAACCCATAGTAAAAAGGTGTGCAAATTAAAGAAATCACTGTATGGGTTGAAACAATCTCCGAGAGCATGGTTTGGAAGATTTAAAAAATCTATGAAAGCCTTTGGGTACCGTCAGAACAATGAAGATCACACTTTATTCTTAAAGAAACAACATGGTAAGATCACTGCACTGATTGTATTTGTGGATGACATGGTGGTTACATGAAATGATCCTATGGAAATAATGGCTTTACAAAGTTACTTGTCTAGAGAATTTGAAATGAAAGACCTTGGTTCTTTGAAATTTTTCCTTGGAATTGAAGTATCTCGATCTAATAAAGGAAATTTTCTCTCTCAAAGAAAATATACCTTAGACTTATTACAAGAAACTGGCATGTCAGCATGTCAACCATACGATACACCAATAGAAGAAGGTTTGAAGTTATGTGTCGAGTCTAATTAGGTACCTGTTAATAAATGGAGATACCAAAGACTAGTAGGGAGATTGATGTACTTAGCCCACACTAGGTCGGACCTTGCATATGAATTGAGTATTGGTAGCCAATTTATGCATAATCCTGGAGAGCAACATATGAATGCATTTATGCGCATTTTGAGGTATTTGAAGTCTGCTCTTGGGAAAGGACTATTATTCACTAAAAAAGTAGATCATCAAAGCGTGGATGCATACACTGATGCTGATTGGACTGGAGAATTAGATGACAGATGATCTACTTCAGGTTATTTCACCTTTGTAGGTGGTAACCTCGTTATATGGAAAAGTAAAAAGCAGAAGGTTGTTGCACGTTCAAGTGTAGAGGCTGAATATAGAGGTATGACACTTGGAGTATGTGAAACACTATGGCTAAGACTTCTCATGATGGAGTTGGGCTACCCACCTAAGAAACCAATTCGACTATATTGTGACAATAAAGTAGCGTGTGACATAGCTCATAATCCGGTTCAACATTATCGTACAAAGCATGTAGAGGTAGACAGATTTTTCATTAAGGAGAAACTGGATGAGAAAATTGTGGAGCTTCCTAAAATTTGATCAGAAGATCAGTTGACATATATCCTTACTAAAGCAATTTCAAGTCAAGTGTTCTTAAAGTTTTTAGACAAGTTGGGCATGTATGACATCTATGCACCAACTTGAGGGGAGTGTTGAGATATTTGATTATTAGTATTTCCTATAATTTAGGGATTTTATATCTATAAATTAGATTGAATTGTGATATAGTTACATTATAGAGTATTCCTTAATACTATATATATGTATTGGTATTCTTTTACCAAGTAAGCGAATAAGATATACATTTAAACATCTCTTCACTAATGAAGAGACATGTATTACAAAAAAATAATATAAGACATAATATGATAAAATATTTTTATCATTTTATAAACAATGGAATAACATTATTTTCCAACTTGTTGGTCAATCTCCAGTTTGTGAATAAGAATGTTCAAGGTTCCTTTGTCAGGTGTATATTAACTGGATGAAAATATATATGGAAAAATGGAAACTAGCATTTAAATGAGTTCTAGACATGCAGTTCATTTTTCCCTTGCAGTTTTACTCGATTAAAACATCACGCTATTTGTTACTTGTTCTCTAAGCTTAATCTATGCCTTATGGTCAAGTTAATTATCAATAACAATACAAATGTAATGAATGATCAATAATATCGTATGTATTAAAGTGAATACTCACTTTTTCTATATTTTATTCCTAAAAAACACCTACTCAAAAATTATATAAACATGAGTCAAAATTGTATCCATAGAGATTAAGATGTTCCTAAAATTAGTCATAAGAATATTAAAATACTACTTCGACTCAAATTTATTATTATTTTTAAATCATTTTTAGATTTCAAATATTTAATTCATAAAATTGGTAAAACAAATCATTAAGGGACCAAAATGCATCATTCCTCTAAATATTATTATTCCTTCTAGATGAAGGATTTTCAAAGTTTTCTGATACTATTATTCCTTCTAGATGAAGGATTTTCAAATTCTTACGATATCATTATTATTGGGAGAGGATTGTTAAAACTTCTACCGAATCATTTCAACGTGATCAATAAACAAGCATATCCTGTCCCCTCATTTTCATTATTTCCCATCATCGATCTATCTCATTTCAGATTAAAAAACAATGTAATATCTATAGTATATGTTATAAATAAAATAATTGTATGTATTCAGTACATCCTCTATTATCAAATTGAATTACTTTTTTAAAGAATTAATGTTGATAAAATGTAAATGATGTATAATGTCGTGACAGTATGTAAAACTCATACACTGTTAATTCATACATTGTTTTCTCTTAATAAAATACATCTTTTTCAAAAATAAATATTCTCATCATCAAAATCATACATGGACGATGATTATGGTTGGTAATACCCTTAGCAATACCATCACAAAATCAAATACTATTACTACACAAGTGATTTAGAAGAGAAAATGTAATATATATATATATATATATATATATATATATATATATATATATATATATATATATATATATAGCATCTCTAACAAAATAATATTTTATACTCACTATTTTATATTATTACCTTTATCATAAATGAGAAACAATAATTTCATTAAAAAATTGATCATTCATTTTTTAATTAGATTTATTTATTTTGTCACAATGATGGTTTGTTATTGATAGTAAATAGAATAATATAAATTAGTGGCTATAGAAGATTTATCTCCACCCATATTAAGATCTCCATGTCCCATTTACAAACTTTAAAGCAAATCAAGTTACAAACTTTAAAGACATTTATTTTAGAAGTTTCTTCCATACCGTCCTTCTCCCAATGAAAATTAATTTTATGGTTGTTCAAATATAATGCAACGATTTTCAAGTTTGAGTTAGGATAAAAAACTGAGTTTGATATTTGGAGATTTGACATCTATAATTATATCATACCATTCTCATAGATAATAAAAGAAATCACCAAATCAATAAACATAACTTCTGATTGGAAAAAAAAAGTGGAGAATGAAGTTCTCATATTCTTATTAGTGTCAGACTAATTAAACGTATTATTTAATTAAAAAAAATTATACATATTTAGTATTTTATATTATTTGATATAATTTTATTGCATAAAAATATAGAGACGAGAACATGGACCATCTCCTACATTGAAGGGTCCAGTATAAAGAGATTGTAACATGTATCATATTTAAATAAATTTAATGGTACAAATTATCAATTATTTTTAATTAAAGTTATTTTTAATTTTCAAAGTACTCTAGGTTTTATATTCAAGTATTTGACTATCCAGTACTGGAGAGGATCCCGAACCTTCAACGTCTAAGATCTCTCCTCAAAAGTGGAATACATTGAGAATGATAGAAGCTGTCTGCCAATAGCACAGTAAACCCACGGAAAGAGTGCTATCCACCTCGAACCATTCTGTCACCCAACTTCAAAATCATATAATCATTTTTGTATTCTTTAATAGCCATTATCCTTCCTTGTTTTATCTTGAATCATTTGTAATTTATCTTTGAAGCAATATATGAAGTGTTGATAATGGTCAAGTGTCAACTTTATCCACCCCACTTGCAGAAACCTAAATATTTGCTTTTATTCTAGAAACATGACAACTTGTATTATATGATTTTTATGTGAGCCAAGGGGTACCCTATGATTTGAAGGACAAACACTTAGACAGAGCAAGAATGTTGGTCATGGTTTGGGCTAGGCGCTGGGCGTGGTGCAATAGGCGTTGGACGTGTGTGCAACAACATGTGTTTAATGGATGATCTTTAACTCATCGATCATTGTGCGCTAATAAATGAGTGGGATCGTGTGCATCCCATTCTCACGTGTGTTTTATGCCTTGTTGAGGTATATTTTTATTAGTTTGAATTCAAATAAAAGTCATTCAAATATGTGGTGAATTTGCCATTAAAGTGTAACCGCCATAAATAACGATGGAGAGAAGTGTGACGTGGGGGCTTAAGGAGGGCTATCGTGCATTCAAGTGAAAATTTATGTTTGTTTTTTGGTGTGTAAAATGTCCTAATCGTTGGGAGCTCATCAAGACCAAGTTATTGCCATGACCAAGCTGCTGGGAGCTCAATATTTCATGTCCAAGACATTGGGGACTCTTTATGGATGAATTATTCCATGTTTCTAGCAGTTGTTCTAGCCGTTGTTGTGATAACCGAACCGGACGGTCCGACCGGTTCGATCGCTATCCGGACTTGAACCGTTTTGTAGTCTTAACCGAATGAATAGTTGGACCGCTTTGAACCGGAGAAATTCCGGTTCGACCGGGCTAAACTCGGTTAAACCGGAATAATCCATGAAGAAAACCAGATGGCTCACTTAAAATTTAAAAAAAATGGAACATTACTCTAATGTTTTGTTTATTTCGGTCCAAAAATAATAGCGAGATGATACTTCAATATAGTTATATAAAATTATTAATTATATAAAATTTACATTTATATATAATTATAGATAAAAAATTATTAATTATATTTAAAATGATCCGGTCCGACTGAACGGCTTAACTGGTTAAACCGGTTAAACCTAATACGGAAGTTCTTCCGGCTTGACGTCCGGCTCGAGTTTCACAACATTGGTTCTAGCCTTATACTTTATGCATAGAAATCAAGATAGGAAATGGGGAACAATTGAGCTTGAGGAGAATCCTATCTGAACAACCATTACTTGGTCATTTAATGTAATAACTAGGCAAATAAACATGTGGGAATTACTTGAATAAACCCTAAATCCTAAACCCATTACCATTAGAGTCTTAATTAGGCAAGTAAAGTGTCTTCATTTTCTTGTAGTTTTGTGAACTTGCCACACTATATGCAGTCGTGTTCATCACTTAATAAAATAACTTAGATTTTGATTTGGATTATCTCCATTGTTACTGAGCTAAGTTCTCCTAATTTATTGGTTGAACCAAGAGCAAATCGTTCTTGTCAAGAAACCAATTTTCTTGTGGTGAACTACAACTAGACTTATCAAACAACTCAACATTGTTTGTGGCACCTGACTACCTCTAATCACACCCAACTTCTCTTATATCACATATTTATATTTCGCTACCTACTAAATTCATCCAATTCGTGACAAAATTCTATACAGCAACCAAGATGGATCATCAACAATAAAACTCCTTCCAAAGAGGTTCACAACAATTTTACATTTTGTGTTTGAAAACCTCACTTAATCTGTACTCGTGTGTAATCTATCCTAAAAATAAAATAGTGGAGCTTATGTTTATTGGTGGAGCAAGCTAATCCCCGTATTGATGTGATAGAACAATTATATCAATCATATAATCATATCGGACAAAACCGATCAAAATTGGTTATATTACTGATTTTTATTTAAACTGTATTAGTCAAATCAGACGAATTTCATTTAAAATTACAAAATTTTAATGAAAATGACTTAATTCTTATCAAAATGTTATTGTAGAAAATCAAAAAACAACAATTACTTTTGTTTATACTTCTAAAACATGATATACTATCAAGCCACCTATTTGTTTTAACAAATTGTTTAAATAAAAGTATTTATTACACTCTTTATTAATTTGTTAACATTAATGTTAATATAATATATATATATATATATATATATATATCTAATTTCACAGGTATGCCGTATGTAGTGTAATTAGTGAAACATTAGTTAAAAAACTACACCATGATGCAGTGTAATTGTAGCAAAAATACTAGATGATTAAGGTTTTATTGATCAGATTCTTTCATGTTAAAAGACATTAAAGAGGCATAATTTATGTAGTGTTGTGAAAATCCACAAGTTTAATCATAAAATCAGTGAATAGGACTTAATATCGATACGCTATAATAGTTATACCGCTTATGCAATTATATGATTCAAAATATCAGTTAAAACTGATCATAATAACTGGTTCTCAATTGAACAGTGTCGTTCATAGTGGCAGATTTTCATTTAAACTTAATTTTTTAATTAAATAACTTTTTTTTTTACCAAAATGTTATATTGAGAGTCAAACACACAACTACTACATTTATTTATACTTTTAAAACATAGTCTACTACCAAGTGACAAATTATGTTTAATTAATGGTATAAATAAATGTAGTTATTTACTTCTGATTTCCAACATTTATATTAGTATAATATATGTGTATATAACAAGATGTTAGTCTAGTGGTGTAAGGCTTCACTTGTTGGAAGGAAGAGTCACGCACCCCGAAATGAATTAATTTCGTATCCAAAAGGTGAAAAGATACCCAGTAGTTGGTAGTCCCCAAAAAATTCTTATGTTATAGTTTCTTTCTTCACAAAAGCTTCAACTGTCTTCAACAAAGTATTTTTATTGGAATATCATTTATTGCATATGTTTTGTTGTATCTCATATCAAGAATCTATTAGGTTTTAAACGGAGTTTAGATGTGCAATTAATGTGCTAGATTCATTGTATTTGCTTACTTCTCTTGATGTTTATCAAGTTTTCTTTAATATTTAATACGATTGATGTTTTTAAAGTGTTGTTTATAATTATTTGCTATTTAATACAATTTAATACTTATTGGAATATCATTTAAGTTTTAAAGTGTTGTTTATATCATTTATCTTCGTCGAAAGTTTTAAAAAGGAATAAAAGTTGGACAATACAACTCATCCCATTATTGTGTTAAATTTGATTATTTCATATTTGAATCCATGATAAGTTTTGCATACAACATCGTCGACCTTATTAGGTTTTCATGGACCATCTGAATCCTCATTATATCTTGAGTCTCTTGGGTTCTGATTTATGCATATCGATTGAGTCATTAATCTTCTAGGCCGCTCATGGTAGATACCCTTTGTGTCAAAGTGTAACAATAATTGTTGAACCTGAATGTTAATCATCATCCTCTGCCTCCTCTGCCTTGCTTTCCTTTTCTTTCTTTCTCTGTTGTTTTCTGTTAAATAACACTAAGGGTAGTTTCGGTTTTCTGCTTTGTTATAAGGGTTTTTTAGGTGTTTCTGTTTCTCCCTCTTTTAGTAACTCCCAACCGTTTCTGTTTTAGCCGTTGGGTAGTTTAGTTTCCTTCTTTGTTTTTATATCTCCCTTAGCCATTGGAGAATAACTCAGTTAATGAATGATGCATATTTTTACTCTCTCTTGTGATTGCTATTCCACTAAGACCGAAAAGAAAGCCAAACCATAGTGTTAAAACTTGTTTTCATGGAAGTATTGATGAGGACTTTTGAGTGTGAAATAAAAAAAAACGAACAAGTCTCACGTATGAAGAATTTTTGGAAAACAACTCAACTCTCACTTTGGATAGATGAGGAACTTGGAAAAATTCTCATAGTATAAATAGAAGCATTCTCGCTTAATATTTTCTTGTCCTGAGTTGAGTATGCTCTTACTTAACTTCTTCTTTTCTCCCCCAAAATCTCTGTCGATGCATTCTGGCATAATTATATCTTTTTCTTTATGTGGCAGTAGAATTGACACAGATAGTCAAATTGTGATAATTTTGAAAACTGACACGTGTAGTTAGATTGTGAGAAACAAACTTGCACGAGTAACCATATTGTGAAAATTTTGAAAATTAACACTGGTAGTCATATTGTAATGGAGGTATTCAAGATCGGTTCTTATAGTATAGTAAGAATTGGATAACAGAGAACTTCACTGTTTTATCTTCGGGATATCATTGCCTAGTTGATAGTCTGCTTACACATTTTTAACAGTAGTACGAATCATCTTAAATAGAGCAACCTCATTATGACTCAACAAATAATTATTATTTCGTGTACACAACAAAAAGGAGGAACAATACTGGGTCACAAACAAAACAACAATTTTAATGAACCAGAAAGCAAAACTTGTGAAAATGTGTGTATCTACATGTCCTTTTCCTACACATAGAAGAAATGTATTGTTGCTCAGATCATGGTTTACGTTGTAATTTCATTCTTCTAGCTAGTTGTCGTGATGCTTTACCTTCCACATACGTTCATCGTCATTATCAGAACTCTGTATTATGTGGCGCCAAAATAGTGACCGAAAACAAAGTGAACAATGCAGTTGATCACACGTCAAGGTGTCCTAACTTTGTGCTCATAATCCGTGAACGTCATTGCCTTTTGCATTGCTCAATTTAGAAAAACAATGTTAAGATATGAAGAAATAATGTATTCACTAAGAGTGGAAAAAATATTTCACATTATCATCATTAACATGTCAATAAAAATTATATTAATATTCACTGTATATAATATTTTAATTATAATACATAAATATTGAACTCTAATAAGTATTGAAAGAAGAATACATGTAACATGCCAGTCCCTGACCATTGCACAACACTTTAATTATTATTTTTATAAAATGGGAAAATATTTTTATCTTTATTATGCCTTCAAAAAATAGAGTTTTGACCCTATGTATCCCTATGAATAATAGAAATCAACAACGTAGTTTTTTGATAGAAAATATTTGTTGGTTGGGGTGTGTTTTAATTAATTTTAGGATCAAAAACGGCATAACACGGTAGTACAAATGATGAGTTCAGGAAAAGAAGTAAATATTTGTGACATTTCCTTCATCCTTATTGTGATTGTTATTTTTTCATTTTTGTATTTAAGAAAATATTTTATTGCTATTTTTTTTTGCATTTACCAAATATTTATTTTTGTTTTATGGTTAATTGCTTAAAGGAAAATGTTTTGTTTGACGCTCATTTTAACAAGTATCATTCATTTTAACAAGTATCACAATATGATTATTCAAGGTGATTTGAGGATAAAGCCTTGAAGTCACCATTCTTCTCCATCTTTATTTTTTATTTTAGTCATTATAGGAAAAAGAAATATTTTACTTTAAAAAACTTATCAATTATACTACAAATAATCTTGATTGAAAACATTATACCATTACCACGTTATTTATTATTATTAATAACATAAACCATTATCATAATAATTATTTATATTAATATTACTATTAGAAATAAAAAGAAGAAAAACAAATAACATATGTGGGACAGACAGATTAGACCAGCATGTGAATGTCGCGCGGAGGATGTTCTGAAGAAAAGGGAATGTCACAACATACAAACTTATCCTTATATGATAACAAAAGGTATTTCTCTCATTATTATCTCTAATCAATTAAAACATTTTTATTTTTTATTTAGAATAAAAAAAATAATCGGTTTATTTCATTTTACATATGAATAATGGATATAAGATTGCTTCCGGAATATATAGAATGATCTCTTGAAAATTATATTGAGTCATAGAATAATATTGATTCTACTTTAAAATTAGAAGTATCTAATGCTCTATTGTTTTAGTAGAAATTTCATTCAAACTTTATAAACTAACAAACTATCACATTGCATATATGCGAGTAAAAAATAATTCTTTGATTTTATAAACTCACAAAAAATGACTATAATGATTTTTTATTTATTTATTTAAAAACGAAAATCAAAAGGGAATAACATTTGTTTTTATATGTAGTGGCATATTTCATTATTAGGCTATTAAATGTATATCAAGTCACTTAAAACTCATTCTATTTTTAATTGTTCAAGTAAAATTAAAATTGGTTGGGAGAAATTATTTTGAAATAATATTCCACATTTATTTAGTCAATTAAGTGATTTTTAAATGCCTTTTTATTTTTATTTGTAAAGGAAATCAAAAATTTGTTGGGAAGTTGACTTTGAGGTTGTATCTGACCAATAAACACTAATTAAGCCATTTAAACCCATTTTTATATGAGTATGAAATTTAAAATTATCTTATTTCTCAAATTACTTTTTGAAAACTAAATTTCTCCTTTGCTATTATTCTTTTTTTGGAATCAAATCAGATTAAGACTTTCTATCTCGTTGATTTATTATCATGCATTTATGCTTTTTTACCATATTATGAAATAAAATTTTTTATTGTTGAAAATTATTTTTGTTGGAATATTTGGACCAGATAAAATTGGTGTTTATAGTTATTATCATCGTCTACTCCGACAATCATAGTTCAAAATAAATATCAAACTCCACCATAAGAAGTATACTCATATCACACATCATGCGTCAAAGCCAACCAATGTTCATGTCACATTCTTGCATCCAGGTCAATATTCATGTCATATCTTGCATCCATACCTATGTTCATGTGACACCTTGCATCTCTACTAATGTTTGTGTTACACATTGCATCTAAACTAATGCATATGTTAGATCGTGCATCAAAGTCAGCAAGTGCCACAATGCTTTTGTGGATTCGCTAACAATTAATATCGGTTGGGAACAAACGATAAATCAAATAGTAAAAGAGAAGAGAATAACACAAGGAATTTGGTAACGAGGTTCGGCCAATTGTGCCTACGTCTCCGGCAGCGTTGAGAAGCTACCACTATATATTAGAGAATAAGGATTTGTGTTTAGTTATTGTTCTCCTTCAACTCATCTCATTTATCCTTGTGTAGTACATTTGATGCATTTTGTCTAACCAACATGTCTTCACTCTATTTTGTCATTATCTAGCACCTGGGTTAAGAGTCATATACATGTGATGTGAGACTAATGTAATAACATAATTCAAGCATCCACAACAAATGGTATCAGAGCCAATTGGTATATGACTCTTAACCTAGGTGCTAGATAATGACAAAAGAGGGTGAAGACATGTTGGTTAGACAAGTTGCATCAAAGGTACTATGCAAGGATAAAGGAGATGAGTTGAAGGAGAATAATAACTAAACACAAATCTTTATTCTCTAATATATAGTGGTAGCTTCTTAACGCTTTCAGGTTCGTAGGCACAATTGGTCGAAACTTGTTACCAAATTTCTTGTGTTATTCTCTTCTTTTTTACTATTTATTTATCGTTTGTTCCCAATAATTGGTATCAGTGCCAATTGGTAGATGGTTCTTAACTTAGGTGCTAGATAAAAGGCAAAAGAATGTGAAAACATGTTGGTTAGACAAGTGCGTCAAAGGTACTACGCAATGATAAATGAGATGAGTTGAAGGAGAAGAAAACATAACGGAACTATGGTGGGGCGATATATGTTGATCCAGAACCCCAAAAGTTCATATATTGGATTAGGATCAAGCTGGAGATATGGACTCAAGTGTTGAGTTTGGCCCTGAGACAAGTACTGACAATATTTCTCTAGATGTTGAGAGAATGATCTCATTTGAGATGAGAATGGAATATCATAATGGCGTATCTGAGACGTCATAGTGAAGAATATTAATTGTTAGTAGATCCACAAAATCACAGAGGTGCTGGCTGACTTTGATGCAAGGTGTAACATGGGCATTGACTTTGATGCAAGGTGTAACACGAGCATGGGTAGATATGTAAGGTGTGACATGGGCATTGACTTGGATGCAAGAGTGTGGCGGACATTGCTTAGCATTATGCAACGTGTGTGGTGTGGTTATACTCCTTATGGTCGAGTATGATAGTTCTTTTGAACTATGATTGTTGGGTTAGACAATGGTGGTAGCGGTTGAGGGTTTCCAATGAAGCTCCAAGGTTCAACTTGACTGAGTATTGAAGAGGACGGTTGTTGGTCAACTTTTGTGTAGAGGTTCCATATATCGAAAGACTTCCTAACAATAGGTGGTTAGGCGACGTGTTTCATTTGATGACGGTACGGGAAGTTGCACTACAAGTTTAGAGAGATAGGTTCTTGGTAACATCGTCAAAGATATTCATAAGGTTTATGTTGAAGGGGAGGAGACTCTTATGTGGAAGATTTGTTAAAGAGAATTAGCATTGAGCAAGATGGAGTCAGATATTCGCAAAGGTGGAGAATCTTGCGTAGATTTCCTAAGGAGCAAGATATTCGTCTATTTCAATCAAGGTTGAGATTGTTGTGGATGCTTGAAATATATTATTACATTAGTCTCACATGACAAAGATATTATTCTATAATAATATCTTGGTAGCCGCTCAGCGCTCCCGGGGACGTAGGCACAATTGGCCAAACCCCGTTACCAAATTCTATTTTTTCTATACACTTTATTTGATTGTTTCTGATCAACGTTGCACAATGATCGCTTCCGTTGCACCAACAATATCCTTCATCGTGAGACTATAAACACACCATAAGGATACTCCACTTCTTTTCTTAAATAAGAACATCTTCTCCAACATCTAGAGAGATATTGCTAGCATCTATCTTAGAGTCTGGCTCAACACTTGAGTCCCTATCTCTAACTTGGTCCTAATCCAAAACATGGACTTCTAGGATTCTAGATCAAACACATACAGTTGTTGTCCCCATCACAATTCCATCATGTTTTATGTGTCTTCATCTCATTTGGTTTATGCTCGTGTAGCCCCTTTGATAGACCTTGTCTAACCAAAACACTTGTCATCCTCCTTGCCATAACCTGACATCTAGGCTAAGAGCCATTTGTCGATTGCCTCTGATATCAATTTTGGTGCAACAAAAGCAATATAAGAGAGTTTGGTAACGATGTTCAAAAAATTATGCCTACATCATTGGTAGCATTGAGTAACTACCAATATATTATTAGAGAATAAGGATTACAAGGTCTAACACACTCATAGGCCAAATGTTGATATCGTGTTTCTAATTGATACTTATAATTGATGCATTATATAATAAGAGACTTGAGTTCAATATATAACATTGGTCTCTTATCTTCATTCCAATACTAGGCAATGTACACTTCAAATAATAATATATTTCAAGCAGTTTTTGCATATTCTTCTTCATTTTTTCTTCCTCAAAAGCTTAGGCAATGGAAGGTTCTCTCTTCTCCCTTGGTGTAGCTGTAGTACCCGACTCACTTTCACGGACTACTGCCCAAGATGAAAGACCAACTAGGAAAACAGGCGAAATGGTGGAATTTGGAGTCTCTATTAACTGATAATCTTATTACAATCTTTCAATTTCCATGTATTTTCTGTGTAAGTGGAAATGAAATGTATCACAAGTAAATGAATTTTCATGTGTCAATTCTTAGTGTCTCGGAAAGAAAGAGAGAGAGGTTTGTTGGAAATGCGTCAGTGGAAAAAATGAGGGAGAAAGAAAAAATTGAGTAAAAACATACTGAACTTGGTGCAAGAAAATATGAGAGATTTTTTCAAAGTTCATGCATCTTCCTACGTGGGATTTTTCCAAAATCTTCGTAGTTTTTTTCATTTTCACATCCATAAATCCCCACTAATGGCATCTAACAAAGAAAATGTCTTAAGATTTTAGGCTAAACTCTTAATATTTTTTTTCTTTTAAGATATATTACAAAAATTACTTAAACTCTAATTTTATACTGATAAAATTTCTATACATGAATAATTTTCACTTTAGTTTTTGTCTATGTATCTCTTGCATCCTATAATCTACCATTGTCACTTATTCTATTCTTGTAAGACTCTCTTCTTTTTATATACAAACTTGAATATGTTCAGATATTCAATACAATATATATAATAAGTTCTATTGAGTCCCGATATAGAGCAAGTATTCAGAGATATTAAACTTGAATATTGTTTGGTTTCATATTAACTAATATTTCGATATATTGTAATTAATTAAATTCTTCTTTTGTATGTATCTATGTTTTTTCTCTTTGATCATAATTTGAGAGGGAAGGATCCACTTACTCAAAGAGTAACTGAAAAAACCTACTCCACATCATGATCATTCATTCTTGAGAAATTCAATGGTTTGAATTGGTAAGTACATTTAAACGATTGAATTTTCCAAGATTAGATGGTTAAAATGTAGAGTAAGTCTTTTTCCATTACTCTTGGAGTAAGTGAATCACTTCTCTAACTTAGAACCTTACATCTTTCCTTGTAAATTGATTAGAGAACAATTCCAAGAATACTTTGTTTTTCTGATCAAAATGCTTAATATTTAACATTTGAGACATCAATCATTCACAATAAATATGTATAACAATTATATGAGCTCAAATGACGATTAGGGGTCATAATTGTAAATGGACGCAATAACTCATTAAATAAGCTTAATCATTATACATGTTTGATTTAACATTTCAAAACATATTTTCTTTATATAAAGTACTCAACTTGAAAACTTTTTTTATATATATCCTTTCTGACGTAGTTTTGAAAACCGTGCCGTACCGGCCGGTTTAACCGGAAAACCGGTGAACCGGACCCCTAACCGGTACGGTACGTATGTTATACCGCATATGCAATAGAACCGGTCAAAACCGGTTGGTTTGTACATTATTTTTTTTTTTTTTTAAATTTCAAATTTTCAATTCTTCACCAATTCTTCAACTTCAATGATTGATACTTGGGTCATTTATTTGTATTTTGCGTTTGTTAAGTGATAATTTTGGATAAATATATGTTTTGTACTTTAGACTTTGATTTTATTAAAGACTTAATGTTGTTTGTTTGTGTGAATTTGAAGTAAATTATGAATATGGATTATAAATATGAATATCTACTTATTTGAATTTTTTTGTTATAGGTTTACATATATATATATAAAAGCAAGAATGTCCGATTTAACCAGCATGCGGTTTAATTACTGAACCACTGGTTGGACCACTATACCATTGTACCAGTACCCTAACCTTGATAACCGGTACGGTTTTAATAACATTGCTTTCAGATGTAACACTAATAAGCATGTATAAATATTAACATATTTTGTTTTCCAAAATTAATTAATTATTATTGATCAAAACATGAAGAAAAATAGATTAATAAGTGAATTAAAATCTCTGTTATTTCAATATACACTGAGTAGTTATATAGACAATCAACCACAACATTATATAATTGCCGAATAAAATAAAAGTAGAAAAATATAATCCTCAACTACTTCTACAGTTGATATTACGTGGTAAACATGCTTTGCGTCTTTCCTAAAAAAACATGTGATAACTTTATAACAACCATCCCGCGTACACGTGTCGTGCATCCGCGTGTGAAGTCCTGTCCAAATCTAATCATGTGACACGTGTCAATGCAACATGCGAAAATTCATTTGCATTACCAAAAAAAATATTAGATTTGTTCTAGATAGTCCATTTATTTGGTTCACATTTATCAAACTTTTCCGCACCTTACCCAATTAGTCACTTTATATATGATTGTTATTATTATTACATTTGGTGTCTGCCGACCCGTATTCTTAAGTATTTAATTTTTATATATTTTATTTTATGTAATTATAATGTTTTTATATTAAGAATAATTTATGTTAAAAAATGTATTTATTACAATTCAATTTAAAGTGAGATAGTGGTTAATGCGTTAATGATAGTTACTTAAGATTATATGGTCTTTTTGTAGAAATTAAAAAAAAGATTATAGGGTCTTTTTGTAGAAATTAAAAAAAGTAAGAGCAAAATATATAAAGGTAAAACATTGTGTAACTTTCACCATGGCATAACTTTAATTTTTTTTTTGTCTTTAACACTTTTTAAAATTATATGTAATTACCAACATATTAACTACCTCTCTAATTTAAAACTGAACATCTATACTACTTATAAAGGCAAAACACAAAATAACCACCATCATGGTGTAATTTGTGTTTTGCCTTATTTGCCCTCATTAAATTATAAATTCTACCATAAAAACCATATATAACTCAATATTATTTTATAATTATATTATTTACTGCTTTATGTTGGTATGCAACGTAGCATACATACAACAATTTTGAAAATGAACATGCCAAATAGCGAAACTCATATACCTTCTGATAAGAAATAGGAAAGGAAATGAACATGGTTCAAAAACTTGGGTGCTAATTTGATATTTAATCCACAAAAGTCACTTGCACATAATTGATATTCAAATATGGCCCAACCAAAATCAGTGAATTGTCTGTCAAAATTCTTCTAAATCCTTCATTGAACTCTCTAGATAGTAATCTTAGGATTATAGTCAGATATAATATAATATAATTGAGTGAAATAATACTGTTGTTGTATGTAATATGGTTATACCTCATTATTTTATAATTGTTGTGTCCTGTCCATTAAAGTAGTTTTCAATTAAAACTGCATCTTATTTTCAACTGCAATTCAAACTGCCAATTGCAATGTTAATCCACTCCTATTAATTGGTAACAACACTCCAACAGTAATTTATTTTTACTCTACTCTATCACTAACATCACTAATTCATTTTTGGAAGTTTTACACATTTTATGTAATTCAAGAACATGTTTATGCTCATGTTGGATTACAATTTGTTTCAATTGATTCAATAATTTCTTCCAACTTTCAGTGTTTTTCATCTCTTCCTTTTTTATTCTTTTGTTTTTCTCTCTTCTATAACCAATTTAAAATATCTTAATAAGCAATATCACACAACAACTTATGTTTTTATTTGTGCAGATTTCAATGCTTAATTAGGGACTGACATCATACTACTGCTACTACTACTCATCTTCATTTTGAATTTGTTTTTATTGGTTTCACAAAATAATTTCTTCTAACTTTAAGGTATTTCTCATCTCTTATTTTTTATATATTCTATTTTTCTCTATTCTATTACCAATTTAAAATCTCTTATGATCATTAAGTTACAACAATACTAAACTTCTGTTTTTATTTTAGGGTCTGCCTTGGAATTTTTTTCATCGCAACCCATAATTTCTTCGGAATATCATGTATTTGGCATCTGCTTCCTTTCTATATTAATAGTAACGGTCATAACAATGTGTACTAATTATTATCACAATCATGTTAAAGATTACATATTTTTAAGTTGTTATTAAAACTCATACTTAGTCTCTTATACTTTTTAATGTGTAGTGATTAAAAAATTGTGATCACGTATCAACACTGAGTTTTGGGAATATTGTTAGAATGTAAGAGAAGACTCTGCTTTAGACCGTTTAATCTAGGAGGAAGAGGAAGCATACAACAAAATGGTCTATTTCAGAATTCACATTCTTCTATAATGAAAATAATTCATTCATTAAGTAATTAATTGCAATGTTCCCTTTTTTGTATTGAGTCTAATTTATATTGTAATTTTTTATTGGGATTAATTTATATTATATTTTTATTATAATGTTTAATTTAAGATTAGATGGTTAATATATGAAAAATATTATTCTAATTATTATTAAATATTTATTTTGTATAAAATAAATGTTACATACGATAGGAAAGCAGATTGAGCATAAATGTATTCTTGATTAAGATATTTAACGTGGAAAAACTCATATTTTTATCTTCAAATATTGTATTCAATAGCATATAGGGGAAGGTGTATCTATAATATTTTCTGGTTGAGGTAATGTTCTTCCTAGAAGGTGTATCTATACTATTGTCATGTTCTCTTGAATATTGTTATGATATAGAACATGACAATTTTTTAACTATTGAAAACTTTTTTCATTAACTTGCTATGTAACTGCCCTTGATTAAATATATTCTAATTTGCAGTTAAATATATTATTTTTAACATTATCCATCAAAAATATATTTAACTGCAAATTAGAATATATAACACAATTATGACATTAAATATTTATTTTGTATACAACCCAAAGTTACATACGATAGGAAAGCGGGTTGACAGGTCCTATCGGGCCTGTCAACACGCTAGTTATAATAAAGACAAAACAATTATAATAGAAGTAAACTTAATAAAAACATTACAATACAAAATACACTAAATATAAAATAGATATTTCAATTCTCTAAAATGAATATATAAAACTTGAATTCTTTAACACTATAAAATAAGGAAGTGGAATATAATAAAGTGAATACTATTCAAATCCAATATCTATGAATGAAATAAAGTCCAATTTAAAGTTATTAACTTATTATGCATTAGTTGATATAATATACTATAGAGAGATAATATATTTACTTTAGGATTAAGTTAAAAAAACATATTTTACATCTTAACTATTCATTTTATGATAATCTAATGATCATATATACTGATTAATTCAAATCAGATGAACCATTAACTAAAATATAAAATAAAAATATTTACATTAATTATTATCATTATTGTGAATATAATTGTGACCAAAATAATGTATAAATAGCAATGGATCAATTTTTTAGAAGATTTGAAAGTATATAACTTCAATTTTCTTTTATTTTTATCTATGTCTCGGAAAAAAATTAAAAATATTCCAATTTTCAACAAACAAATTTTGAATACCATAAAATTTCTTATGTCAATCAGTCAAAATACAATATAAAAATGAGAGATTTCCCCCATAGTCAAAATAATTGCTTAATATGTCAAAATGAGGTTCTTATGTCATTTTAGTTATTATGTTTATTATTTTTCAACTCACTCCTGACCAACCTTAAATTTACTAACAAAGTTGATCGTTTCACATGAAGTTTCAATATATATCCAGGGTTCATTGTCTTTTGGGTTTTGGATGGGATGTTAAAAATAATTTCACTTGCAAAAAGCATATCAACATACAACAAAGTTTATAAATGGATGATATTATTATAATATATAGACCCAATAAACATTTTAAGTTTTAGCATACTATTGTATTTGAGATTATGCCCTCAACCTAATCGACCATAACAAAATTATTTTGGTCGCATAGTAATTCATAAAGCAACTTTATTTCTTCATTTAGTAAATAAAACATCTTTAGAACTACAAGTTGGATTGAGAGGTGGATATATAATCCAATGGAGGAAGAGAAAATGGTAAAGTGAGGTTTGACAAGAAATGAGATTAGATGGTTAGAGTTAGAATAATACTCATTAATGAATAGACAAGTGCTTCAAAAATTAAAGGGATGTGTAACATTTAATGACACATATATTTCTTTGGTTACAATAAAATTACATTTGGAAATATGTCATTGTCTCTCCATTATATCCCAGTTTGTTTGTTAATGGAATATGAGGGAATCGATAAATATATAAGTTTTTCAATTACGTTTTCTAGTATTTTCTAGGACTAATGATTTGCTTTCACCATTTTCAATATCGAAGGGAGAGTTCAGTGGTTGAAAAAGAAGATTAGGATAGAGATAGCTTGTCTTCACTTATATTTATGTTGCATACCTTGTCTAATATAAATATATTTAGTTAAAAAGAAAAATTGTAGAAATATAAAATAATACCATTCAGTTTATACAGTTAGAAATTTTGACAATAAATGATGACAAAATTTAAAAAAAAGTAAATTACACTTATATCCACATTTTTAATAAAATTACACAAACTATTATTTATTTTTTCGTCCTTACATGAACCACCCATACCTCCTACACGAACCACCATTAGTTTTATATATATGTTACACTGACTACCCTTGCATATTATAAAAGTGTAATATTTTATAAAAAAAAACGTGTTGTGAGTGTAATTAATTTTAAAAAAATATTATATATTGTGTAACATTTCAAATAGTACAAAAATCAATGTTTCTTTATTATTATTGTCTCATTACAAAATACATTACTAATTCTAAAGATATGTTTAAATAACTCTTATAATATTTTGTAACAAGCCAAATAATGAAGACTCATCGACTATCATATTATTTAAATTTGTCTACATAATATACAATATTTTATTTAACTTAATTACACACGCCACATGTTTTTTTTTAAATATTACACTTTTATATTACGCAGGGGTAGTCAGCGTAACATATGTACAAAATTAGGGGTGGTTCGTGTAAGGACAAAAAATGAAGGGTGATTTGTGTAATTTCAATAAAACTCAGGGGTGTGAGTGTAATTTACTCTTTAAAAAAATGATTAAATATATATGACTCCGCATTACTAATCCACCGATCAACTAACTAAAAAATGACATAACATACTTCTTAATTACGTAAAGCAATCATCGATTAATTTTTGTCGGTTAACAAAAGTCTTATTTAATAGTGATGGAGCAACACCCTTAAATACTTAGCAAATTCTATTTAAATAAAATAAAAAGAAATAGAAGAAAAGAAATTAAGCTCTTTTTATTATAGAGAAGAAAATAAGCATACCATTACAAATCATCACATCCTGTAAATAGATACAAATTCAGTACCTCACGTTTATATGACCAAATAATATCACATTAAACATGAACCAAGTAAAGCCAAATTAGCAAGCTACATCAAAATCAACAAATAAGAGAATTTGTTGTATATGGAGTGATAAGTAATACAAAAGACAAAAGAAAATGAAACATTAAATGATATATATTACTTTGATTAGAATAAAAATATATTTTTGCTATTAAAAAAAACATACACATATCTATTCATTAATGAATATAATCGTACTTCCACAAATAAGGATAGTGATTTCTCATGCCCATTCTCATATATTTGTGACTTTCCATATAAATAGCTAATATTTGAGGAAACCTGTCCATTTTTTATGTTTAATTATATACTTACCAAATAAATATGAAAATAATTATTACATAAATAATAATATAACATGATATATTTATGCATTACCGATATAAATATTTATATATATTTAATATATTATTCACCATTTATTTATATTATTTTTTTTAGAAGAATTGATAATATTTAAACATGAATAATAGATGATATAATAACAATATATAAAACTCATACATTTTGATAGCATACAATTTTCCTCTTTTATTATATTCATAAAATATTTAATTAAAAAATGAAACTTACAATTATATGGGTACCAATTAATACCCACCTAGAAGCTATTATTCCAAATATGATTATGTCTCTTATAAGAATCACACTCTTCCCATATTTACTCCATCCTATATTATAGCCTCTCCACACACTTTCCTTTATTTCAACCAAACTTTCTCTCTCCAAATATATCTCTTCCTCTTCTTTGCTGAAGAAAAAAGAAAAGGAAGAGATAACGGAATCACAATTCCAAAGTGAAAAACACGGAAAAGGAATTCGAAACGATGCAACAGCAGCAACATCACGTTTCACCTTCTCTCAGTTTCAGGCTCACCAGCTACTCTTCATCGGAGACCCTCGCCGAGATCGCCGCCAGAGTCATCGAGGAGCTCCGGTGGGACCCACACCATTCCATTTTCGACGGCGAAGAACCTTGGGAAAACGGTGGTTCCGTAAACGACAACGATACAAACAAAAACGACGATGAATTCGATTTCTCATTTGTTCCTAGAGAACCAAACACTTCACCTGTTTCCGCAGATGATATATTCTCCAACGGTCAGATAAAACCGGTGTTCCCAATCTTTGGCCGTACTCTAAACGACACCGTTTCACCGATTAACAACACAAACCAGCATGAACAAGGTGACGAGAAAAAACGGCGTCGTATTCCTCTACGGAAACTGATGCTCGAGGAGCAAGAAACGTCGTCGTTTTCGTCTTCAACAGACGAAAGCGTAGACCTGGAGGACGTTACAGAAGGAAACTACTGCGTGTGGACCCCACAATCGGTGGGAGTTAAGGACCGAAAGAAGAAAATAAGCTCAACAGGCTTTGTATCGAAACGATGGAAGCTTCGAAACCTTGTTCTTGGGAGCGAGGGGAAGGAAAAAGTGAGCAAGAGGACCAATACGGTGGCGAATAATAGCTCCGGCGACTTTAGCGACAGGGCGTTGGTGAAAGCGGTTAAGGATGGAGAGCAGATTAAGATCAAGTCTTTCTTGCCTTACATGCATGGATTGATTGGACCATTCGCACAAGTTAAATAAAGTGGTATTGTTATTGTTTTTTATTTAGTCAATTCTATGTTTTGGTTGTTTTGTTCAATCTTTTTGGGTTGGTATTCTGTAATTATTATAGCCAATGAGTTATATCTTATAGAATAGTCATATATTCTCATGCAAAATTCTTTTACAATTTTTCTTATACTATAAAGAGGATATATATGTCAATCTTAATTATAGAAGGGAGATCACTTCTTTCATCATTCTTTTGTGTAAGTAAACGGATCCTCTTCGCATAAATTTTTATTTATTTTCAGGATAAAAATATTATTTCATTAAAATTGTCTTATTTTTTGTAATACTTACTCTCAAATAATTAAGAAATCGTATTGATTATCAGTTTGTGGAATTAAGAAATAATTTTTTCTGGTTGAGATGAAACAAAAACAGACAAACTTACTAATGGCTTCTAAAGACAATAAATGCTCCACGTTAACGGGGGAGAATTCAATGAAATTGCTACCTAGAATTGTCTGCACAACAAAATATTTCGCATTAATTTCTAGAACTCCTAACATTTCTATCAATTGAGGTGTAAAGTTGTGAAATATCTAGAAAAGCTGAACCTTCACATTTTGGTGGTGGACCAAGCCAATAAATAAGGATGGAACGGATGGGGATCACATGTCCTCATTCATGTCCCAAATTGTATACCAAGTTAATTGGAGAGCTCAATTCAATTAAAAAGAAAAATAACAAAATTAGAAATTAATATTTTAATATTATTTTGTGAAGTTCGATTGGTTAGGGATATGGAGACAGGAAAATTATGGGACCGATGATCTTTGTCCGGATGGAATCACATATTCTAAATTGGTGTCATCAATCCTCTCACACCTCTCACAGTTAATTATTTACTGTCATTTCATCTAAAAATCTACTTTATTCTTTCACTATAAAAAAATTTGTGACTTTTCCTTTCTTTTTCAATGACATGACAATAAATTATTGGTCGGGATAGGGTCGGGGACACCAACTTGGACAGATGACTCTAATCTAATAAATAAACAATCACAAATGTCAACATGTACACCAAGGAGTTCTGTAGTTAGGGATGACAATGGTATTCAGACATACAAGTATCCATTAGTATTATCCACAATGGGTCGGGTATGAGTTTATGGTTTTGGTCCAATGGGTAGTTGGGATTGAAGATTTTGAAGCTCATTGTTGAAT
Source organism: Lupinus albus (assembly GCA_009771035.1). Taxonomy (NCBI): domain Eukaryota; kingdom Viridiplantae; phylum Streptophyta; class Magnoliopsida; order Fabales; family Fabaceae; genus Lupinus; species Lupinus albus. The sequence continues at coordinate 5,976,181 of CM020021.1, read as the reverse complement.
AAGTAATGAGGTATTAGACCCGTAATTTTGAAATATATATATATTCCAATAACATAACCAAACATATTTTCCGTTTGTAATGTTATATTCTTAAGCATGAATGTTATATCTGTTAATTCATAATTATGGTTTAATGTTATATTGATGAAGAGAGGTTAAATGTTCGATATGATTTATTGTCTTATTTTAAATTATTTTTATAAAAATGTTTATATTTAAGTGACAATATAAAGTTGTATATTTGTACTTTAATTATGTTTTATAATTGTTATTATTATTTTTCTTCTTCTTTTGATTGTCTAAAATAACACACATGATTATAAGAAACACGTGCATAAATGTATAAGTTGTTTGTAATTTTTTAAATATTTTTCAAGGGAGAGGATCTACTTACTCAAAGAGTAAGTTTTTTAAACTTACTTCATATCTTAGCCATCAATTCTATGGAAATTCAATGGTTTGAATTAATGAGTAGATCTAAACCATTGGATTTCCCTAGAATTGATGACTAAGATGTGGAGTAAGTTTAAAAAACTTACTCTTAGAGTAAGTAGATTCCTCATCATTTTTTCAAATTATGGATGCTCATGGCCCTGTTGTGTGTCCAAGGACCTATGGGTATTGGGTAATAGACCCAATGGGTACATGAGTTGGGAGCAAATCTAGATCCCAAAATGACCAAATAAGATAGGTCTATATAGTGATTTCTGGATCCATCCAGATCTAGATCCAGATCCATTTCCATTATTATGTGTAGCCATCTTCTGGTAGCTATAGGTAATTAGCTTTCCCTACACTAAAATTTGTTTCTACTGTCAACTTCTCAAAAAATATCATGCATATATCATGAGTCAATTACATTTGGTCAAATACTATTACTACAACCCAACAAAAAATCCTTTATCCATAAGACACAAATATATTATTTGTTTTGTAATATGCCTGGACAAAGACTATTTTTCTAATAACAATGGGAGCTATAAGCGCCAAAGAATTATAAAATACACTTAATCAAGGAGGGCTCATTAGTTATTGAATAATTGTCTCATACTTCTAAGAACAATGATAGACTTGATAAGCCAACTTTTACTACTATGGTGTGTAATATGTTGATGGTCGAAAGCATAACTTACATCAATTATGTGATAAAGGCTTTAGTGCGGTTTTTAACTCAAACTCATGCATCGTAGAGGACAAAATGATTCATGATGCAAAACTCATTGGCACTAGGACAAATAATATTTATATGATATATTTATCCTTGAAGCGCTCAAGTCAAATGTCTTATAGTTAATAATGATGATGCATGTTTATGACATAGGAGAATATCTCACATTCAAATAGTTCATTTAAATAAATTGATCCAACATGAACTTGTAGTTGATTTCCCTAAAATAAAATTTATTAAAGACAAATTATGTGACACATGTCAAAAAGACAAACAAATCAATGTTTCTTTTAAACCAAAACATATTGTTTCAACTACTAGATCATTACCATTGTTGCATATGGATTTATTTGGTCCATCTGGGACAAATAGTTTTAGTGGAAATTATTATGATTCTCTTGTGATAGTTGATGATTTTTCATGATTTACTTTTGGACATTTTTTTTATACATAAAAATGATGTTTTCATGTTTTTATAAAATATACAAAAAATATTTAAAATGAAATTTCCTTTAAAATGTCTTCTATTAGAAGAATTTAAAAGGAGAATTTCAAAATACGATGTTTAAGGAGTTCTATGATGAAAATTACTCAGAGAACTTTTCACCACCTAAAATGCCATAACAAAATGATATTGTAGAAGAGAAAAATAGGTTCTTGGGCTAAAAGAAACAAATTTGTGTAAATACTTTTGGGCTCATACCATTAGCATTGCTCGCCATCTTTCTAACTGGGTTTTCATTAGACTAATTTTAAAGAAAATCCCTGATGAACTTTATAAACGAAGAAAACCTACTATTATTTACTTGCGTGTTTTTTGTTTTAAAAGTTTTGTTCTATACGATGGAAAAAATACTTAGTAAATTTGATGATAAATATGACGAAGGAGTCTTCCTTAGTTATTACTAGTAAGATATAAAAAAATTAATAAGAGAATTCTTACCATTAAAGAATCTATGCATGTTTCTTTTGATGGGACTAACCCCTCTAAGGAATAACGAGTTGTTATTCTTGACGAAGAAGATAAAGGAAAATGATGCTTCAAATGAAGAAGAACAAAGTGAAATAGAGCAAGTTAAGCAAAACAATGAAATTCCTCAATTTTGAAGAGCAAACTCATGACTTTTGTGAGACTTCATAAATGATGCTATAGAAAATGAGCAATGAATTCTAACCATACAAAAGGAACTCATCTAAGAGAGCAATTGATTACTTGCCGATATATAAAAGAGGAAACTCATTTTTCACTCATTTTCCCTTCCTTATTGAATTTCTCCCACTCTCTCATTTATCACAAGTTCCATTTTCAAAATTCACCAAAATCTCTCAAATCTTCACAGTTTTCAATCAAATTTTTTCAAGATATCATATCCTTATCAACCGATTAGAATTTTGTTTTGTTTTGCTTTAAAAAATTTCCTTGCGGACAAATGGTTGTTTACTAATGACCTTGTCATTTAAGTGGTATGTTTTCCCATATATGTTTCCCTTGGATATTATTGTTTTCTTAAGAAAAGTTTGGTGTTGTGTTTAATTTTAATTTCAGGGCATTGAAATCGTAATTTGTTAAAGAAATGAGGAGATATACAAAATAGGATGAGTAAACCTAAATTAAACTAAAAATGTCAAAGATGTGGTTTATCATCATCAAAAATGAAGAAATTATGAAGAAGAGTCTCTCCTTGACATTGACTAGGTTTAGATGAAGATATCAACAACGGTAAAGAAGAAAAAGGTTGAAGGCCTTGAATATCTGAAATCATAAGGCAATAGATAAAAATTTATTTCTTTCTAGTATAAGGTCTTACCTTAATAGTTTAATTTAATTTTGATATCATATAAAGCTCATGAAAGTTGTTTTTCAAAGTTTTAAGTGGATGGGAAATAGTAACAAGGTTTCTAGAAATGATTTTTTAGAAAACCAAGTAATAAATTACTTGAAATAGAGTAACATGTTACTTGAGACACAATAACACATTACTTTAAACAGGGTAACAAGTTACATGACTAGACAAAAAATGTCAGTAACCGATTACTGAGGTGGGTAATCGATTTCATAGTGAACAGTAAGTTCTAGTAACCCAATTACCATGTGCCAATAATCACTACGCCAGATATGTAAATCAACAGCCCACAATTCCGGGGATAAAACGGCGCCTTCGAGCGCTGTTTATGTGAGTACAGTAGTATATGGTATGTTTTAACAGCGCTTATGTGAGCGCTGTTGTATGTCATATATAAAATAGTGTCACCTCCAACAAGCGTTGTTATATATGTACATGACTTTTAACTACGCTAATCACGAGTGCTGTTGATATGTCACATTTAATAGCACTCATTTAACAGCACTCATATTAAATAAGGCAAAATCTATTTCACACATTTTATCAAACACATAAGAAGCTTCAATATAATAAGAATGAAATAAAACTATTGCGTGAACATATCTCTGTTAACCACATGTAGTAATGAAAATGACGAATGTGATGAAGACGTAGATGACAAATCCATGATTTTCTTCTAACCCTTAACCGAAGAAATAAGAGGACATAAAGATACGGTCAAATTCAATATAATAAAAATGAAATAAAAAATTACATAGAAAATATGGATGAAAAAATAATAATCAAATACAAGAAATACAACGAGATTGCAAGTTTGGTAAAACAACAAATTCACGTAAATTCAACCTTGACATTTCCTGTAATATAAAATAAGTAGTTAATGTAGATGTAAATGCAAGGAGAAAATTGAATCAAAGAGAATGATTCACCTCATGCTTGAATAGAGAAAACGTGAGCTAATAACTTGCTTGAAGAGAGAAATTAAGAGAAGAATAGTAAGAACTGAATATATGTGTATTATTGTGTGTGAGGTTTTGTTTTTAAATCTGTAAAGATTCGCGGCTACTAAAACAAAAATGTATGACATTTAACAGCGCTCTATAAAAATATGATGTTAAATGTGTCACTTTTTCAGCTACAATAACATTATTAAAACACATTAACTATAAAACTTGTAAAATAAAAAAGAAATAGTAAAAAAATTTTTTTTTTGAATTTCAGGGTGCACTTTTCTAATGTGGTGAGAAATTTTGGATAGAATGAATCTTTCTACCCCAAATACATATATAATATGTTCAATTTTGATTAGTGATTCAAAAGTTATGTCAAAATAGTGATATAACATCTTTAACAGCGCTTATTCAAATCAGCTGTTAAATGTGGCATATCAATAGCACTTGCGTAAATAATCGTTGTTAAAGGTGTCATATCAACACCGCTTGCGAAAATAAATGCTGTTAAAGATGTCATATCAACCGCACTAGCGTAAATAAACGTTGTTAAAGGTGCTGTATCACTATTTTTTACTTAACTTTTGAACCACTAATCATAACTGGACATATTATATATGCATTTGGGGTAGAAAAATTCATTCTATCCAAATTTACTCACTACATTAGAAAGATGCATCCTGAAATTAAAAAAAACAGTTTTTACTATTTCTTTTTTATTTTACAAGTTTTATAGTTAATGTGTTTTAATAATGTTAGAGTAGCAACAACGCATATTGTAGCAAGCACTGTATAAGATAACAAATCAACAACGAATATTGAAGAATGCGCTGTAGAAGATATCTCATCAACAACGTAAACAAAAAGCATGCGCTGTTAAATATATTCCTATTAACAGCACAGCAAAAAGGAGTTTTGTTAAAGAGCGCACATTCGCGGTTGCGCTGTTGATGTTATATCTGTCTATCAATATTAACATTGATTTCTTAAAGATGCACTGTCTATTTTCCTCCGCCTCGAATTTAACAGCATTATTCTAGGATTAGGGATGACAATGGGTCTGGATGGGTCTGGGTAGTGCATTACCTAGACATGCCCCACTACTTTATTTTTGGACCCAGACCCATGCTAATACTCGCTGGGTATACTACCCATGGGTCCTTGGGTACCCAACGGATACATGAGTATCCATAAATTCAAAAATATTATAAATAATTGCAAGTAATTTATGCATTTGTGTAATTGTTTCATATGATCTTTGTAAGACTGAGATTGCAACTAAGAGGAGGGTGAATTAGTTGTTGCACTAAGTATGGACAATTTTTCTGCACTATCAAAGTTAACGTGCAGCGGAAATAATATGCAGAAAAATATTGACTAAGGAAGGATAAATAAATAACAAAGAGAAGAGAAAGAAAGTACACATGTGTTTTTATACTGGTTCACCTTCTTGTCCACCGAATGCTACATCCAGTACTCTTGATGCGCAAGAGATTCCTTTATTAAATATAATGAGTTGCAATTACAATTATCTCACCCCGAGATCTCCTTTTACCTTACACACTCACTTATATCTAATCCCCTTGGAAAACTCTATTCCAAGTAACACTTTTGGTAAACACTATACCAAGTTACACTCTTGGTAAACACTATACCAAGTCACTCATCCTTTCTCTTCACACCCTTGTGAAAGAAAGTAAACATTGCAAAAGTGAAGAATGTACAATTTGGCTTGGATTGCCTTACAAGTGTATATGACAATTTCTATAACTTGCAATCCAATAACAACTCGTATACTTGAGATAATAATGCTCTTTAACAATTTGAAAAACACTTAGAAGCAACTTCAAAATGACTTTGAAAGTTTAAGAGTAGGTTGCTTGAAAAGTGTATGTAAAATCAGAAAAGTACAAGAGGTTTGTGTGATTTTAATATCAGAGTTGTTGTATGTTGTGAGAGTGTTTCAATGCCTGTATATAGGCTTCCAATCAACCATAACACCCTTAGGCATGAGTAGGTTTCGTTTGGAATGAAAAGCAATCAGTTTGAAGTGAAACCCTTTCACTTGAAATCTGAAAAACTGATGCAACAACTCTCAGTAATCGATTACTGCATATGGGTAATCGATTACCCAACAATCCTGTTAACAGCTTTTTGAAAATTCACACAGTGTAATCGGTTACTGGATTTGAGTAATCAATTACTCAACAACACTGTTTGACAGCTTTGTGAATTTGCCTTAGTGTAATCGATTACACTACTTTGAGTAATCGATTACCCTGTTTTCTAAATATGGTAATCTGTTACTCCAAAGTCTGTAATGGATTACTCATAGCTGTTAGAGGTTTGAAAACTCTTTTCTCACTCATGTTGTAACGACCCGATTTCTACCCTTGAAATTTTTTTTCATTCTTTTTAATTCCCTCTTACATACAGTCATCATCCTACTTAAAACCTTCAGGAATCATTCCTTAAAAATACTCTTTACACCTATTATATTATCATATAATTTAAATTGCGGAAAAACATAATTCATTCATTATTATTCCCACTGGGTACTAAGAGCCCAAAAGTTATAATACTCCAAATATAACAATACTCATGGTTAGGAATACCCAAATAAATGTCCGCCATGGTTACAATCATTCAAATCCACAAGTAGTCATTTAAAGTACAAAAACGCAAATAATGAATCCAACGTCTAAAGCTCCTAAAGCTCCCGAACTAGCATACTCCATTCGTCTATTTACCTGCAATGGGATTATCAATGACAAAAGTACAAAACACACAAAGGAGTAAGTCGTTAATTCAATAAACGTCATTATAAGATAATCCACATTAGAAAAAGGGTTAGTAAACCATTTTCGAAATTCATTTTGTCGTGCTACATAACTTGAGCCAAAGTCGCTACACCCCTCAGGGTTAGCTAAAAGCAGAATCTCGTTTCTCTTAAAACAAATCACGCTTATATACTCAAGCCAGAGTTTACGCTTCTATACTCAAGCCAGAGTCGCTAACCATTCCTGGTCGGCTAAAACATATTTTCCTTTCATCGATCTCCTTATAAATCATTTTCATGCTTCTATACTCAAGCCAGAGTGTATGCTTCTATACTCAAGCCAGAGTGTATGCTTCTATACTCAAGCCAGAGTGTATGCTTCTATACTCAAGCCAGAGTCGCTAACCATTCATGGTCGGCTAAAACATATTTTCCTTTCATCGATCTCCTCATAAATCATTTTCATGCTTCTATACTCAAGCCAGAGTGTATGCTTCTATACTCAAGCCAGAGTGTATGCTTCTATACTCAAGCCAGAGTGTATGCTTCTATACTCAAGCCAGAGTCGCTAACCATTCATGGTCGGCTAAAAATGTACTTCTTTTTCATTTGTTTCACCATAAATCATTTTCGGTAAATCCACGCCCACATTAGTATAAACACACCCATATATGTTTATACTAAATACGTGATTTACACTCAATCATCGCATAACCAGAAAGTACCACATACTTTCCTTTCCGTAAATCTATGCCTACTTTAATGTAAACACACCCATATATGTTTACATTAAATGCGTACTTTACGTATCAATCATTGCATAATCAGAAAACTCACATTTTCGATTCCAAATGCTCAATTAAAGACTTATCCTTACCTCGATGAGTGTTGGGTTTGGTTCTTGGCAACTTCTCGAGTTCCACCGACACCGCCTCCAACCTTAGGATCTCTCTTCATCCCACCACATCACACAATGTTAGTCATTTATTCCAAATATCACATAAACAACTTATATTGCATCATTTAATCATACAAAATATTTATCATCAATATTCAACCATCTAAAACATGCATAACATCTCATATTTCAATATTTCCAAAACTACTTCAATACAAGTTTCTAAATATCAAAGCATACCTGTTCATCTCATATAACAATATTAAAGCACTACTCATTATCCACATCTAACATTTCATCTCTTTCTCTTTATACTCATATTCTCATTTTGGGGGTTTTTGGGTGTTTTTCATGAATAACCCATAAAACTTTCCATTCATCAAATACAAACTCTAAAGCAAGAGTTTACAAGATAAAAACAACATAAAACGAACCATAACTCTAAAGGATGAGTTTCCATGGTTTCTCATGTTTTGAAAATAAATCCAACATACCCAAAACAAGTTAGAGAGGAAGAAGAAGAGTTAGTAACAAGAGGTTTACCTCTTCTCAAGCTCCAAGATGAGTCCTAAGGCTCCTTGCTCTTGAAAAGCTCTCATTTCTCTCTTCTCTTCGAAGTTCTAACTCAAAAATGTGTTTAGGTTTCTGTTTTAAAGAGGTGTCGTCGGGTTGTAATCGATTACCAACATGGTGTAATCGATTACAACGTGAAAAATGCGCATATCTGATGCTTTTAATACGATGTAATCGATTACCAGAAGTGTGTAATCGATTACTAGCAGAGTGTAATTGATTACCAGAAGAGTGTAATCGATTACCAGCAGAGTGTAATCGATTACCAGCAGAGTGTAATCGATTACCAGCAGAGTGTAATCGATTACCAGCAGAGTGTAATCGATTACCAGCAGAGTGTAATCGATTACCAGCAGAGTGTAATCGATTACCAGCAGAGTGTAATCGATTACCAGCAGAGTGTAATCGATTACCAGCAGAGTGTAATCGATTACACTGTGTCAGATGCACATATCTGATGCTTTTAATACGATGTAATCGATTACCATCAGTGTGTAATCGATTACACTGTGTCAACAACCCAAAATTGCCATTTCTCGCCCAGGCGAGACAACTCTCGCTCAAGCGAGGCTTCCAGGACTGTTACTATAATTTTAAAGATTAAAATTTGGGGTGTTACAATCCTCCCCCTCTTATAAGAATTTTCGTCCCCGAAAATTAAACATACCTCGGAAAATAAAATCATCACCTAAACCTTAGGCACAAGAATATTCAACCAAAATCACAATTCGATTCTCTAATCCATTAAGATTACTTAATCAGTCACCAAGGGCATACACCACTAAACCATGATATCACCAAACCAATTCATGAACTAACTCCTCAATGTCCAAATATTAAGATCCTAGCTTCGAACAACATTGAATACCATGAGAACTAAACCATAATTCAGACTAAAGATCTTTTCTACATTTTTCAAGAACCATAGGTATCCATCACATATCCATCTATCAATCCTAACATACGTTAAGAATCCTGATAACACTCTCGAATTTCAGCGAATGGGGAACCCCTTATCCCACATCTATCTAAATGCATCTTTTAACATCCGTCATACACTAACTAGTTTCATCTCCACTCGAGAATCTAGCACAATTTCATTTTACTCGTTCAACAAAATACCTACACAAAAGTCTCTTAATGCCTCATCTATTGTACACAATCAAATTATTCAGTAATTGTCTAATTACATAAAATATTTCTACCATCAAATCTTATCGTCTAAAGAAATTACCGATTTCTAGCCTCCACTGAAACCATAAAACCATTGATTCACACCGAAATTAGGTATTCTGTTACCAATCGGCAAGCACAAGTCGACCAACACTCAAACCTACAACTTGCGTTTGGTTTGGTCACCCCAATTCCGTTAGTAAATATAAACTTATTAACCCACTCGCATTATGTCCAGAAATACATGGGCGTCTCATATCACTAAACTTTTAACAACCTCATACTTATTCCGATATGGTTGCTAAAATTTCGGAATTCTCCAACATGATACTAAATCATTACTTAGGCACAAGCTAAGTTTTCCCAAAAATGGTTTTCGAAAGCGGTTTGAATCCACGACTCATGGCAACCACGTCGTGAAACAAGGTTCGCACACTTATTTCGATAGAACCCAAAACTTCTTCTCTCCTATGGTTACACCACACCCATATACCGCAATTACAGACGTTCACGAAACAACAACAACTTTTGCCGGTACACATTCAACGCAGACAATTTCGGATCACCACCACTATTTCATGCGTTGCCAATGTCCTACCGCAAAAGAACCGGTCATTCGAGACCAAAAGTTTCACGTCTAATAAAATGTATTCCTCACATCGACGGGGTAAGTAACTCGACTAGCCTCTTTCCTCGACTTTCAGTATAAATCTTACCCCCTTAGCATACACATACATATCAATGCATACTAAATTTAAATATTCACCTCAACAATTACACACAATTAAACATAACACGATTTGCTGACCGCTAGTCCATTTCCAGGATTAAATCCAACTGGACGTCATTGCGCATACCAACACTATAGTAAAGGTTTTACCATTTACTCCAACCGTACACTGAGACACTCCCGATCCAAAATAAGTTTTTTTTTTTTTTTTTTTTGAGGTTCAACATCCCCGCACATAGTTTGGTGTTCAATACCAATATACATTTGTTACGGCGGGTACTCATCTTTAACAAAAAAATAAACTTCATAGACCAGAAGCTTCATACACAAGAATCAAAAATAACTTTTTCATACTTAATCGATTTTGGGGTACCAACCATAGGTCACCTCAAAATGATAATACATCTGATTAGTCAACATCCATGTAAACACATTAGTCGCAAGGACCTTTAGGTAATTTATCCAACATCTATTTCATTTTCGAAATATGAGTTTCACCTCTTAGCGTGCGCATACCCACTAAGGCCAACAAAAGGAATTAACCTTTAACAACTCATAAGAGAAAACAAGTATCCCTGACTTAAACATTTTTCTTGTCAGTATACTTATTATAAAAATCAATCATTCATAGACGAAAGTCCACTTTCTAAGACAAAATAAATAGTTCTTTCAAGTCTTAACATCTCGAAATACTAACGAGTTCTTAAATACCCTCTTGTGACATTTACTGAGTGAATATCGATCCCTTTTTCGAATGAGGGTCCTGACTCTCTTAGCCGACACTGGCACCAAACCACTAGCCTGGTCAGAGATCTCGCACAGATCCCTAACCGCCACAACCTTGTCAGCACTATTCAATCACAACATGATTTGCTGACAATTAGTCCATCCCCAAAATTATATCTAACTGGGATAACGACAAGCAGACTGAATCTACGGTAAATATCACACCATTTACCACAATCGGACACTAGAACATAAACGTCGACACCACCACCAGCACAAAGATTGGGGTCGACGCGACCAAGTCGGAAGTAATGACTCAGTTTACAATTTCAGCCGGTTTTCACATTTATCATATATAAGGGAGTGTGTCGCTCCCGAATCAACAACACTAAACAAGGAATACCTGTCACCATGCGTTTACCTCTCGCCGGATCATCAACACCCGATGTCCCTGCGCCACTTGGGGTAACCATCCGGCCATGGTCCCTTGCCTCCCAGCATGCATGACATTAGGTCTCCGATCCAGCTTGCGACAATACCTTTTAATATGCCCAAACTCCTTGCAGTGGAAACATCCATTCCCTTTTCCCGGGCACGTACTTCCATAGTGAAGTCTACTGCACTTGTTACACTAGTTAGTAAGCTAAATTTTAACTCACTTAAGTCACGAAATCACATAGTCTCATAACAAGTTGCATGTCATCATACCAAAACCACATGCTTTAAACATTCAACACACACAATCTCAACTAGTCAAATTTTTACACATGTTACAAAGAAGCAAGTAAGGCCATGCCCTAGGTCGCAGAATTAACTATGCTCTGATACCATATTGTAACGACCCGATTTCTACCCTTGAAATTTTTTTTCATTCTTTTTAATTCCCTCTTACATACAGTCATCATCCTACTTAAAACCTTCAGGAATCATTCCTTAAAAATACTCTTTACACCTATTATATTATCATATAATTTAAATTGCGGAAAAACATAATTCATTCATTATTATTCCCACTGGGTACTAAGAGCCCAAAAGTTATAATACTCCAAATATAACAATACTCATGGTTAGGAATACCCAAATAAATGTCCGCCATGGTTACAATCATTCAAATCCACAAGTAGTCATTTAAAGTACAAAAACGCAAATAATGAATCCAACGTCTAAAGCTCCTAAAGCTCCCGAACTAGCATACTCCATTCGTCTATTTACCTGCAATGGGATTATCAATGACAAAAGTACAAAACACACAAAGGAGTAAGTCGTTAATTCAATAAACGTCATTATAAGATAATCCACATTAGAAAAAGGGTTAGTAAACCATTTTCGAAATTCATTTTGTCGTGCTACATAACTTGAGCCAAAGTCGCTACACCCCTCAGGGTTAGCTAAAAGCAGAATCTCGTTTCTCTTAAAACAAATCACGCTTATATACTCAAGCCAGAGTTTACGCTTCTATACTCAAGCCAGAGTCGCTAACCATTCCTGGTCGGCTAAAACATATTTTCCTTTCATCGATCTCCTTATAAATCATTTTCATGCTTCTATACTCAAGCCAGAGTGTATGCTTCTATACTCAAGCCAGAGTGTATGCTTCTATACTCAAGCCAGAGTGTATGCTTCTATACTCAAGCCAGAGTCGCTAACCATTCATGGTCGGCTAAAACATATTTTCCTTTCATCGATCTCCTCATAAATCATTTTCATGCTTCTATACTCAAGCCAGAGTGTATGCTTCTATACTCAAGCCAGAGTGTATGCTTCTATACTCAAGCCAGAGTGTATGCTTCTATACTCAAGCCAGAGTCGCTAACCATTCATGGTCGGCTAAAAATGTACTTCTTTTTCATTTGTTTCACCATAAATCATTTTCGGTAAATCCACGCCCACATTAGTATAAACACACCCATATATGTTTATACTAAATACGTGATTTACACTCAATCATCGCATAACCAGAAAGTACCACATACTTTCCTTTCCGTAAATCTATGCCTACTTTAATGTAAACACACCCATATATGTTTACATTAAATGCGTACTTTACGTATCAATCATTGCATAATCAGAAAACTCACATTTTCGATTCCAAATGCTCAATTAAAGACTTATCCTTACCTCGATGAGTGTTGGGTTTGGTTCTTGGCAACTTCTCGAGTTCCACCGACACCGCCTCCAACCTTAGGATCTCTCTTCATCCCACCACATCACACAATGTTAGTCATTTATTCCAAATATCACATAAACAACTTATATTGCATCATTTAATCATACAAAATATTCATCATCAATATTCAACCATCTAAAACATGCATAACATCTCATATTTCAATATTTCCAAAACTACTTCAATACAAGTTTCTAAATATCAAAGCATACCTGTTCATCTCATATAACAATATTAAAGCACTACTCATTATCCACATCTAACATTTCATCTCTTTCTCTTTATACTCATATTCTCATTTTGGGGGTTTTTGGGTGTTTTTCATGAATAACCCATAAAACTTTCCATTCATCAAATACAAACTCTAAAGCAAGAGTTTACAAGATAAAAACAACATAAAACGAACCATAACTCTAAAGGATGAGTTTCCATGGTTTCTCATGTTTTGAAAATAAATCCAACATACCCAAAACAAGTTAGAGAGGAAGAAGAAGAGTTAGTAACAAGAGGTTTACCTCTTCTCAAGCTCCAAGATGAGTCCTAAGGCTCCTTGCTCTTGAAAAGCTCTCATTTCTCTCTTCTCTTCGAAGTTCTAACTCAAAAATGTGTTTAGGTTTCTGTTTTAAAGAGGTGTCGTCGGGTTGTAATCGATTACCAACATGGTGTAATCGATTACAACGTGAAAAATGCGCATATCTGATGCTTTTAATACGATGTAATCGATTACCAGAAGTGTGTAATCGATTACTAGCAGAGTGTAATTGATTACCAGAAGAGTGTAATCGATTACCAGCAGAGTGTAATCGATTACCAGCAGAGTGTAATCGATTACCAGCAGAGTGTAATCGATTACCAGCAGAGTGTAATCGATTACCAGCAGAGTGTAAATTACACTGTGTCAGATGCACATATCTGATGCTTTTAATACGATGTAATCGATTACCATCAGTGTGTAATCGATTACACTGTGTCAACAGCCCAAAATTGCCATTTCTCGCCCAGGCGAGACAACTCTCGCTCAAGCGAGGCTTCCAGGACTGTTACTATAATTTTAAAGATTAAAATTTGGGGTGTTACACATGTAACTTGTTACTCAAGTATGGTAACCCGTTACATGTTGTTTTTGAAAATTATTTTTATTCACACTTAGTTTTTCCTGATTTTCTTGAAAATATTATTTGAGCATTTTTATCTAAGTAAATATATGAATTGTAAGGATAGAAGTACCTAAAGACTTAGACTTTACATCTTGAAGCTTTATCTTCGATAGTCTTTGTCGGTCTTCTTCCTTTCTTCTTATTGTGATATTGATGTATTCATCAAAACCGTGTCAAGGTCAGGAGCAATATCTTCTTCACAATCTCCCCCTTTTTGATGATGACAAACCAATGTCTTCTTGAAAGTGTAATTTTCTGAGAGCAACATACTTGATGATATATCTTGACTTGTCTTGAGTATGCTCCCCCTATATGTATGTATGTATGCTCCCCCTTTCTTTTGGGGTTATGTGCCTGAAAGAATATTAACAGAAAATACACACCTCCCAACTTTTCTCCCCCTTTTGACTTTATCAAAAAGAAGAAAAGCCAAGAGTCTAGCACAATAGACATTTGCAGAGCATAGCATACCAATATATAAGCATAACTAACACCATGTATGAAACATAAACACATTTCATAACAACGAAAATAAGATGTTCATACAGGAAATCCAAAAACAACAAGAAATAACAAGAAAAATAATCCAAACAATGTTTAAACATCCACATGGAAAATAGACAGCCATAGTCATTACAAAGTCAGAAACCTAGACAAAATAATCTAAGACTCGGGCTCGAAACTGTCTTCATCAACATCCATGTTGCTTAGCCTCGAAGAGAGACGATGAAGTTCGTAATGGATTTGGTGACTCTGAGTATCGAAAGCATCCATCCTTGTGGTGATGTAGCCTCGAAGAGAAACCAATTCATCCATAATCATCTGATTAGTAGGCATTGTAGCAGATGCAGAAGATTGAGCATGAGACTCGGGCTGGTGTGGTGCAGCAGTAGGTTCTAGTTCGTCGGTAGGAGCAGGTTGGCGGTCGGTACGATGCTTGTAGGTTCGACAAGTGACAGGATCTATAACGAATCCCATCTTGTGGACAACCTCAATATCAACCTTGCTTTCGCGAAGATTGAGGGCCACTTTGGTCTCACTTTCTAAAGGTACGCTGAAATGCTCTAGAATTTTGGTAATGAAGATGGCGTAGGGCAACAAACTTTGGGAGCCGCGAACATGCCACATTTGATTCATTATCATCTTAGTCCAATTAATCTTGATGTTAAACTTTATAGCATACATCAATTGGAGCTATATGTCACTTATTTGCGAATGGTTTGAAAATTTAGGCAAAATGACATAGGAAAGAAAATAATGGATCAAATGATCTTCCAGCGTGAGATATCCAGCAGAGAGGATATTCATGTTCTTAACAATCTCGCCAAGGCTATGTTGCTTTCGCCTTTCTATTTCCTCCTTAGAAATTCTAAAAATGGAGAGATAGAATTTCTTGCGATCGTAATCATCCCACTCACATACCAGGCCGAACCCAGTAATGTCGCCTATCATCGGTATATCACAGCAAATAGAACTAAAGGTTTTCATATCCAAAACAATGTCCTTTCCCTTAACATGGGAAGTCATAAGATTTTTCCTAAAGTTCATGTTGCAGTAAAATACGCGAACAAACTCAAGGTAAATATCGTTCGCTTCACAACAAAAGTCAAAAAGTTTTTGTTGCCGCAAAAGATAAGGAAAAAGAAAATCTTCAAACTCAAAGTTCCCAATGTTACCATACTTAGGAGTGAAGATGGCGCGTCCATGGAAATTTTCCTCGAAGACCTTCCTTTGAGCGTCATTAGCAAGAAGCCTCGTCAAGTTCAACGGGTTGGACTTGGTAGTTGATTCTCCTTGCTTAGACTTTGAAGAACGTGGTCTTTTTGAAGATGAAGCCATTGTTGGTGTTTGAAGGTTTAGGGTTTTTGGAAATTTGAGGGTTTTTGATTTAGGCCACAAATCACGAAATAGAGGGTGTAGAAGTGTTTAGAATTGAAAATATGATGTGATTTGCAACAAAAATCAATCAAAACGGAGTAGAAATGAGGTTTTTAGAGATTTAGAGGGTTTAGAGAGGGAAACCTTCGAGTTACAGGAGAGATAAAAATGGTGGATTTCTGAAAAATGCAACAGTTCATATATATAACTGCACAAAGTAATCGGTTACACTGAGTGAGTAATCGATTACTCACTTTCAAAAATTTAAAATTTTCAAACAGTAGCACTTAGTAATCAATTACTTGGTTTCCAGTAATCGATTATTGTAACCAATTTTCTCCCCACTGATGCTGAAAGTGATTTTTGGCTCTAAAAACTTGAAAATTAAAGCATAAAACACACAATTTAAGATCAAGTAGGCATTGAATATAAACAATGAAGCATATATATAAACATTTAAACATGTTAGGACAAGTAAGCTTCATCGAGAATGCCTAATTCTCGTCTAATCTTATAAAAAGGTTCTTTTGCTAGCGGTTTAGTAAATATGTCCGCTAGTTGGTTATGAGTATCAATGAACTTTACCAACACATCCTTCTTTTGGACATGGTCCCTAAGGAAATGATGCCTTATATCAATGTGTTTGGTTCTTTAGTGCATAATCGGATTTTTTGTGAGATTAATAGCATTATTATTGTCACATTTCAAGGGTGTGCAGCCTAAGTTTAAGCCATAATCCCGTAATTGTTGTTTGAGCCACAACACTTGTGCACAACTACCGGGAGCAATATATTCTGCTTCAGCGGTGCTTAAGACAACACAAGCTTGTTTCTTATAGGACCAAGAAACTAAAGCATTCCCTAGAATGTGGCAAGTACCACTTGTACTTTTTCTCTCAGACTTGCATCCTACAAAGTCTGAATTCGATAAGCCAACCAATTCGCATACGCTTCCGTTGGGATACCACAGTCCAACATCCGTTGTGCCTTTGAGATACTTCATGATTCTCTTAACGACAACTAGATGTGACTCTTTGGGTTTAGATTGATATCGCACACAAAGACATACACTAAACATAATATCAGGTCTACTAGTAGTAAGATATAAAAGAGATCCGATCATACCTCGATACTTAGATATTTCAATACATTTTCCACCGTCATCAGCATCGATGTATGTACTTGATCCCATAGGAGTAGCAACCGGCTTGCAGTCATCCATCTCAAATCTTTTCAACAAGTCTTTGCAATATTTGGATTGACTTACAAAGATTCCATTGCTAAGTTGCTTAATTTGGAGTCCAAGAAAGTAATTTAACTTTCCCATCATAGACATCTCAAATTCTCCTTGCATCATATTGCCAAATTCACTACACAAACTTTCATTAGTAGAACCGAAAATAATATCATCAACATAAATTTGAACAAGTAAAGTATGATGATTTATCTTCTTAATAAATAGTGTAGTATCGACCTTGCCTTTTGTAAAACCTTTTTCTGTTAGAAAGTTGGTTAGACGGTCATACTAAGCACGTGGAGCTTGCTTTAAGTCATATATGGCTTTCTTTAACTTGTATACGTGAGAGGGATGTTTGTAGTCCTCAAAACCAGGAGGTTGTTCTACAAATACTTCCTCTTGTATATACCCGTTAAGGAACACACTCTTTACATCCATTTGGTAAAGATGAAAGTTCAAGGAGCATGCATATGCAAGTAGCAGTCTAATTGCTTCAAGTCTAGCAACTGGAGCGAAGATTTCATCAAAGTCTATACATTCCTCTTGGTTGTATCCTTGGGCTACTAGTCTAGCCTTGTTTCTAATGATTATACCATTTTCATCTGATTTATTACGAAATACCCAGCGAGTTCCTATTACATGCCTATTCTTTGGTCTAGGAACAAGTTCCCAAACTTCGTTTCTCTCAAACTGGTTAAGTTCTTCTTGCATAGCAAGAATCCAGTATTCATCCTCGATTGCTTCATCAATCTTAGATGGTTCTATTTGAGAAACAAAGGCCATGTTTAGACAAGCATTTTCTAGCATTAAGCGAGTGGTAACACCTTTGTTAATATCGCTAATAATGTTTTCTATAGGATGATCTCAATGAGTTCTCCACTCTTTGGGTAAATCATAGTGAATATGCTCTTATTGTATGGAAGGATTATCATCCACTTCCACATGCTCTATATTAGGTGTAGTTTCAATAATAACATTTTCATTAAAAGTAGAGTTAGGCAAATCTTCTTCATCAATTGTCAACCTTTCCTTGATTAGAGGATTGGTTTCATCAAAGGAGACATGGACAGATTCTTCCATGGCTAGAGTTCTTTTGTTAAAGACTCTATAAGCATTACTTGTGAGAGAATAGCCTGGGAAGATTCTTTCATCTGCATTTGCATCAAACTTGCCTAAATTTTCTTTGCCATTATTCAAGATGAAACATTTACAGCCAAATACATGCAAGTGTGAAATGTTTGGTTTTCTTCCTTTGAAGAGTTCATAGAGGGTTTTCCTTAGAATAGGTCTTATTAGAACTCTATTTGAAACATAACAAGCGGTGCTTACCGCATCAGCCCAAAAGTACTTTGGGAGGTTAGTTTCATTCAACATTGTTCTAGCGAGTTCTTCCAAAGACCGATTCTTTCTCTTTACAACACCATTTTGTTGTGGTGTTCTAGGAGCAGAAAATTTGTGATTAATCCCAAGATCATCACAAAATTCCTCAAAAGAAGCATTTTGAAACTCTCCCCCATGATCACTTCTTATAGCAGCAATTTTAAGTGACTTTTCGTTTTGGACTCTTTTAGCGTAAGTGCTAAAGGCTTTGAATGCTTCATTCTTATGTACTAAGAATAGAGTCCAAGTATAGCGTGAAAAATCATCTACTATAACAAGAGCATAGTAGTTACCACTAAGACTTTTTGTCCTTGAAGGGCCAAATAAGTCCATGTGTAGTAACTGCAATGGTCTACCCGAAGAAACCATATGCTTTGGCTTGAAAGAGGTTTTTGTTTGTTTACCCATTTGACATGCACCACATAGTTTGTCTTTGACAAACTTCATCTTGGGTAAACCAACAACCAAATATTCATTGATTAGCTTATTCAAATGGTCCATATGTATGTGAGCAATTCTCCTATGCCAAAGTCATGCATCATGAATGTAATTTACAACTAAACATGTTATAGGAAGAGATGAATCTATATCTATCATGTAAATGTTATTAATTCTCTTACCAACAAGTTTAGAGTTTAGAAATTTCTTACTTTCAATGATGCACTTATCTAGGTAGAATGATACATGGAAGCCCTCATCGCAAAGTTGACTTATGCTTAGAAGATTGTGCTTAAGTCCTTTCACATATAGCACTCCTTCTATGGTTGTTGAAGGTGGCTTGCCGATTCTACCGACTCCAAGAATTCTTCCTTTGTTGTTGTCACCATATGTGACATAGCCTTTGTCCCTTGGAGTAAAGACAAATAACTTACTTTTATCGTCCGTCATATGTTTTGAGAAACCGCTATCCAAGTACCATAAATTACGGGCGGCGCTCAAATCAACCTGCAAAACAGGTTGTTATATTAGGTACCCAACTTGTTTTGGGTCCTACACGTTAGATCCTTTCTCAACCCATTTAAAATATCCTAGGGGAACACCATATTTTCTAATATGACAAGTATTTGGTGTGTGCCCATGATTTTTACAATAAGAGTAGATAGGTTGATGCATATGTATCCTAGATTTGTGTTTGCTATGTGTAGATGCATGGATACATGTTTTCCAAAAGTCTTTTATGATAGACTTACTTTGTTTCTTAGGAGCAGGGCTTTTTCCATAGCCAAGACCTCTTCGGTCGATAGAGTGTCTTTGATCATTAATGATCTTACTCAAGCTCTTGCTACTCTTGTTCATTTTATTGAGTTCAAAACTCAATGTAGAAACTTTGTTGCCAAGAGTAATGCAATTTAAACATGAGGATGATGAAAGTATGTTTCTAAGAGAATCTAATTCAGATTTTTGTTTTAGAAACATTTTAGACAATTTCATATATTCATCATGTAAATCATTAAATGCAGTTTGTAATTCGGAAGAAGAAAAATGGATAGATTCATTTACCTCTTCATCGTCTGAGTGATGAGACACCATGAGAGAGAGATGTGCCTCTTCTTCGCTTTCTGGTTCAGAGGTTGAACTTGTGTCGTTGTCTTCCCAAGCGATGTAGGCTATTCGTCCATTCTTTAATTCATTCTTTCCTTTGAAAGAACTCTTCTTGATGTTTGGACAGTCCATCTTTATGTGGCCAGGTTTGCCACACTCAAAGCATGTAAAATTATGGTTTGAAGTGGATGCCTCATTTCTTTTGGAGAACTTTTTTATTTGCTCGGTTCTTCCGCCTTTGTTCCTTCTTAGAAACTTGCTGAACTTTTTGACGAAGAGGCTCATGTCGTCAGTCTCTCCCTTGTCGTCTTCATCCTCCGATGAATCATTTTTCTCAGCTTTTGCCTTGAAAGAAATATTCTTCTTCTTCTTTTCTAGTTCCTCGTGTTGATCAAGTTGACTCAATTCGAGTTCATGTTCCTGCAATTTTCTAAACAAAGCAGCCAAGGACATTTTCGAAAGACTTTTCTTTTCGGAAATAGTCGTTACCTTTGGTTGCCATGTTCTTGTTAGTGACCTTAGAACTTTTAAGTTTAAGTCACTATTTGACAGCACTTTACCAAGTGCAATAAGATGGTTGGTGAGATGAGTGAAACTCTTTTGAAGATCCAAGATCTTCTCTCTATGTCTCATACGAAACATTTCGTATTCCTGGGATAAAGTGTTGAGTCTCTATCTCTTTACCTCTTCGGTACCTTCATGAGTTGTCTCCAAAGTGTCCCACATTTCCTTAGCGGACTTGCAGTTGGACACTCTAAAGAACTCATCTATTCCAAGTGACGATGTGAGGATGTTCTTTGCTTTCAAATCATATTGCACCTTCTTTTTATCTTTATCATTCCATGAAGATTTTGGCTTTGTCTCTCTTGTGTTGTTGACAACGGTAAATGGTACGTATGGTCCTTCCTCGATAGCATTCCAAATATCCAAGTCTTGCGACTCTATGAAAATCCTCATTTTGATTTTCTAGAAGTCGTAACACTCTCCAACAAAGCTTGGAGGTCTGTTTATGTTGGATCCTTCTCCTAGGAATGATCTTGAGGCCATTTGTAGTAGGATCAGATTTTGAGAGTAACTTTCTCAAAAATAGCTCTAGTGCCAATTGTAAGACTGAGATTGCAACTAAGAGGGGGGTGAATTAGTTGTTGCACTAAGTATGGCCAATTTTTCTGCAATATCAAAGTTAACGTGCAGCGGAAATAATATGCAGAAAAATATTGACAAAGGAAGGATAAATAAATAACAAAGAGAAGGGAAATAGAGTACACATGTGTTTTTATACTGGTTCACCTTCTTGTCCACCGAAGGCTACGTCTAGTACTAGTGACGCGCAAGAGATTCCTTTATTAAATATAATGAGTTGCAATTACAATTATCTCACCCCGAGATCTCCTTGTACCTTACACACTCACTTATATCTAATCCCCTTGGAAAACTCTATTCCAAGTAACACCCTTGGTAAACACTATACCAAGTTACACTCTTGGTAAATACTATACCAAGTCATTCACCCTTTCTTTTCACACCCTTGTGAAAGAAAGTAAACTTTGCAAAAGTGAAGAATGTACAATTTGGTTTGGATTGCCTTACAAGTGTATATGACAATTTCTATAACTTGCAATCCAATAACAACTCGTATACTTGAGATAATAATGCTCTTTAACAATTTGAAAAACACTTAGAAGCAACTTCAAAATGACTTTGAAAGTTTAAGAGTAGGTTGCTTGAAAAGTGTAAGTAAAATCAGAAAAGTACAAGAGCTTTGTGTGATTTTAATATCAGAGTTGTTGTATGTTGTGAGAATGTTTCAATGCCTTTATATAGGCTTCCAATCAACCATAATACCCTTAGGCATGAGTAGGTTTCATTTGGAATGAAAAGCAATCAGTTTGAAGTGAAACCCTTTCACTTGAAATCTGAAAAACTGATGCAACAGCTCTCAGTAATCGATTACTACATATGGGTAATCGATTACCTAACAATCCTGTTAACAGCTTTTTGAAAATTCACACAGTGTAATCGATTACTGGATTTGAGTAATCGATTACTCAACAACACTGTTTGACAGCTTTGTGAATTTGCCTTAGTGTAATCGATTACACTACTTTGAGTACTCGATTACCATGTTTTCTAAAAATGGTAATCTGTTACTCCAAAGTCTGTAATGGATTACTCATAGCTGTTAGATGTTTGAAACTCTTTTCTCACTCATGTAACTTGTTACTCAAGTATGGTAACCCGTTACATGTTGTTTTTGAAAATTATTTTTATTCACACTTAGTTTTTCCTGATTTTCTTGAAAATAATTTTTGAGCATTTTTATCTTCGATAGTCTTTGTCGGTCTTCTTCCTTTCTTCTTTTTGTGATATTGGTGTGTTCATCAAAACTGTGTCAAGGTCAGGAGCAAGATCTTCTTCACAATCTTATATGTTATTTAGACAATTAACAAGAGAAACAATTATAAAACTTAATTTAAAGTTTTAAAAACAACGTAATTTGACTATTAAGCATAACTCATTTTATTGTAACAAACATTAAAAATAACTTCAACATTATGATGAAAAATTCATTTAGTATGAACTCTTCGATTAACATAACATTACATCATATATATGAATTAACAACATAATATCATTGCTTAACAACATAATATCACAGTTTAACAACATAAGAATCACATTTATGAATTAATATGATATTATAATTATGAATTAATATGATATTACAATATAGATTAACATGATATTACAATATAGATTAACATGATATTACAATTAGGTTGTTATATATATAGAAAAAATAGCGGGTCCGGGTACCTTAATACCCAGACTCATATAACAACGGGTCTTAAAATCGCGGGTCTCAATTACCCACAGGTCCAAAATATGGACTCATACCCAACCCGTTGCGGGTATTTTTTGCGGGTACTCACGGATTCGGATACTCATTGTCCTCATTATCTAGGATGCGCTGTTAAAGAACCGCTTTTAAAGACGTTTTATGGCGTAGTGATTCTTTTACTTTGTACTATAAATATTGTTTTAAATTTGAAACTAAACTAACACATTCCCAAAAAAAACTATATGGTCCTAACAATTTCATACCTCTAGGAAAGAACCTTGGGAACCTCCTAAACTATATATATAACATCATAAGTTTCTGAAACACAACAAGACTTTCATAACACTTTTTCAAAAAAATTCAAAGCAAAAAATCATTCTTAAGTTTTTCAGAAAGGTCTCAAGGAAACTTGTGCACTTTCCTACTTTCTGAAAAATAAAAGCTAAATGTGATATTGACTTTAAAGTGTTTCTGAAAATGATTCGTACATCAATAGATGAGGTTCAATAATCCTAAGCCTTTCTGAAAATTCTTATTCTACTCTATAAAATCAAGGTAATCATAGGTTTTGGTGAGTGTTTTGTAATAAGAAAATAGTGTGCTATCTTATGGGAAATTGAGTGTTCTAGAAAAGAGGCTTTGTGTGAAAATTGTAAAGAAACTCAATTAAGTAGTGAAAATCCCTTTGATGAGAAATGTGACTAGACATAACCTTCATTTGAAGAAGGTGAATCATTATAGATTTTTGTGTCAATCTCTCTACCTTTATCTCTTTTATAATTATGTAACTATTGCTTTTTAAGTTTTTGCTTCGGTTAAAAATTCTGAGTTATTGTTTAAGAAATACAATATCATTGCAAACCTAATTCACCCTCTCTTTTTAGGTTGTTATCTAGTGTTTACACCGACTATGTGATTATGAAAAGGTTGAACTCAATTTCGATCTCTCCCAAATGATTTAAAGTCGTCACTACGTTTTATATGGTTAAATGGAGAAAACTCTCTTTTAAACCAAATTTGGGAATTATGATATTTGAATAAGAGTTCTGAACTTGTAAGTCAATTACAGATCACGTAAGGTATTGGTACCTCGTCCTCCCCTAATAAATATTAGCATTTCTAATCACATATAAATTTTATACACATAATTTATTTTATTAAAAATTAAATTACTAAAACAAAAGATTATTTTTTTTATTATTTTTATGCCTCAAAAGAGTATATATTGTTCTTGTGTGTTCCTAAGTGCAATAAGGAAATCACGATAAAGTAGTTTTGTGAAAGATATTAATTGATTGATTTGAATAAAAATAGTACCTAAAATATAATTATTTCAATTTGATTAGATGAAATTAATATCATAGTGATTTGTTGGTCGTACACTAACTTCCTACATTGAGTAGGAAGGTAATGACAGATGCAAGCCACTAAGACAATCAAAATTCCATAAATTTTTTAGCTGATCAAAATATGGACAAAACTTAGGTAAAGTATCGTAGGTGCTAGTGATATATGTAACATATTAGAGGAAGACATGTTGACCTTTTTGTTTACTTTCGAAGAATGAACATTTATTAAATTATCAATCATTTTTTGCCTTGAAAGTAAAAAAATGTCTTATGTGTCATCCTCTAATAGGTCACCCGTACCACTAGCACTTAGGGTACTTTACCTAAGTTTTGTCGTTAAAATATTTAATTATGTTTAAATAATTAATAGGGTAGAGACAACATTAGTTTTAAACCAGCTTTCCACTTTGTATAGGAAGGTAGAGACGTGCGAGTCATCACTTGATATCAAAATTCCATAAATTTATTAGGTTAGTTAAATATTTAATTAATTTAAAATGAAATTAATAGCATAAATATAATATGAATTTTTGATTTCATGCTTTGAGGAGGAAGATAGAGACGATACAAGTTATGAGTAAACTGTCAAAACTCAATAATTTTTTAGTGGATTAATATACTCTTTAAATACACATATTTATTATTTTATAATTTTTATATTATTATTAATGTGATGCATGTAATTATCATCTTGGATTTAAGAGAGAAAAATATATTTTTATTAACAATGAAATAGTATTGTGTCTATCAAATTAAATAAAAATTGAAGGAAAAAGGAAAAGAAAATACAATAACTATGTTGAATATTAAATGAAGGTGGCCATCCCTTCCATTTGCATAAACACTAGTCTTAAACAAATCCACAATTGTATAATGAGCCATTGGCAAGATATTCTCCATAGCTTACAATAAAGGCTGCAATCGAAACATTTCTATAGCCGAATCTCAACATTGTCACATGTTTCAACTGTAAACTTGATATTCTTACTAAGTAACAACCCTGCTTCTTCAATAGTCAGCCTCTTGGAAAAAAATCCACTCTTACTGTTCCATCCCATTCCATAAATGATACATCATGATTGGGCATACTAATATCCGTCCACCTGAAGTCGGACAGAACAAATAGGCAATAAAATCTCTCGGGTCATGATTGGACAACCAAATACCTATACAAATAAGACTATTACATCATCTGAACAACAAAGACCTCTGCTACAAGCTGCATGCTACTATAAGCTACAACACTTTCGGTCAGAAGACAAGATGGACCTACAATACAACTACTTTACCGATCACATGATGTAAGTCAACTATCCATAGATTACGGACATGCCAAAGCCACATAACATAGGAAAATCAATTTGTGCTTGTTTGGAGTAGATCCGACAAGGCCTCTTGGTCGGTTAAGTCCACGATATCCACAAGGGAATATTCACCTCACCCGTCCACTATAAATAGGGGATTCCCCCATAAGGAAATTTACTTACTCACATCTACTTACTTATTCTTTATCTCATACTATTATTAACTCCCTCTTACATTATATCTCTCTCATATATTAACTTATCATCGGAGAAGCTTTTTAGGAACCTCCCTTGACGCTCTCAAGAATTCATCAGGCGGTACTAGAAGATTCCACCTCATCCACCATAGATCCAAACCCCACCTTCTCAAAACTAAAGAATATTGACGTCGTCTGTGGCTTACCCAACCATGACGATCACTAACAACCAAGAAGAAGTTCTCACTCCCAACAACACATTAAAAAAACAACACCATATCTCAAGGTTTCACAATGGGCAGCACATCTTTCTACAAATCATGCACATCGTACCGAGCAACCTTTCACTTGAAAGTAGTGGACATGCTCCTCCAATCTCATTTAATGATTGTGACTATGTTGGGGTTATTCATGGATGCAACGAAGGATGGGGATCACATGTCTTAAAATGGTGTCTTCAATCATGTCTCAGCCGATAACATTGTGTCACGTCATTTAAAAATCGACATCACTTTTCACTAAAAAAAATATTTATCTGTGACTTTTCATTTTCATTATATGATTGGCTGGGACAGGGTTGGAGACACCATTTTGGGACAGGTGATGCCCATCCAGCAACGACCCCCTACTCATCACAACAAAGATCTACAACATGAAGGTTGGTAGATTACTAGTCGACAAATGTAGTTGGACCGACAACAAGTTCCAAAAGTTGTTCAACTAGATGGAGCATGGAAACAAAGACTTGCTTGTTGGAAAAATTAAATTTCCAATAGACTTTATGATGGGAGACTTTTATATATACTAGAGATGCATAATACATAGCCAAGATCTTTCATGTCAAATCATCAAGAAGAAATATAGAACTAGAACTTTAACGGAAGCATACCTTAATATATTCATATAGAATATGAAGAACAAACTTTATATCTTTCTATGTCATGTATCCATTTCTTCATGTCCTTTGTCTTATATTCACCAAATGCATGTTCATAGTAGAACATGTAGGTTTGTTGGTCTTCCAATTGTAGATCACCCTTAGCTTTAGTTTCTCCCCTAATGGGATGAAGAAAATAGTGATTTCATTGTTATGTTGTAGTGGTCACAATTGGGGACCATAACCCTTATTTATAAGACATGCATTCCCTTTCATGAAGGGTGACGCCTTTTGAATTTCGTATTTCTTATTTTGCCCATCATAAAAATAGAAATAAGATACTTTGTATCTACACAATAATTTTCATGATAATTATGTCTATATTCATCAACCTTACTTGAAGTATATCACTTTAATTTAACTACTTATGATAATGACCATAAACACATCTAAACATTACATGTGTGACCCAAAATATCTTACATTGCTTCCCTGCGAAAGTCAACTAATCAACTTGACCGGGAATGGTGTAATTCCAAGAGGCCATGAAGTATAATTGACTGTTGGCCATCATCCCCTCTTTGGGACACTTAAAACCAAGTTTTTGGTTGTTGACTGTCGATCGCATACTTGTTTTATATGATACATGAAATATTCATCTTATAAGATGTTTGACATGAAATATTTTTTCATATATGACATTTGTCTTTGAACTAAGAAACAGTTACAATGTAATAAGTTATGCATTTTATAATTCGATATATATACTTTGGAATCTGATAAATTATGTTACTTATATAATTTATAAAAAATCTCTTGCACACCTTTTTGAGAGAAAAAACATTTTTTTTTTGAATTTTTTCATTGTTTTGTCTTGGGGACGAGTTTTGCATCTCTTTGGAGACTTTATGATTTAAATTTAATTTGATTTTTGTTATCATAAAAATAGGGATATCGTTGAAACCATAGTGGTTTTCATTTTCAAGATAAACATAAACCAAGTTATTGATCTCTTTGCTTTTCTATTATGTTTTGATGGGAAAAAAATAATTAAATTTCGGATGCAAAATATATTAATGTTATCTATACTGAAATATTTTTTTTAATATTTAAAATGAATAAACAAAGAATTTTTTAATCACATCCTAAGAAATGCATAAGAAAAATCGTTTTTGGAATGCTAAGTGAAGCACTTCCAGAGATTAGGCTCGTCCAACGAGTTATCGAATCCCATGACAATTTCATCCAAGTGGCAATTGTATCTATTGACCACTGTGTCCAATGATTTTAACTGCCTTATTTTCAATCAAGCCTATATAATCTTCACTAATCCAATCATTTGATCTTAATGCAAATAATTGTTATGCACATATAATGTAAATGGTTAATATATGAGTTATTAATGTTTATTGGTAAGAGATATTTGTTCTCTGACCTCTTTTCAAAAGAAGGAGACGAATCTGCACACACAAAAGAATAATGAGAAATATATCTCAATAGTGTAGAAACTTATCTTTTAAAGTCTAAGTTTTTATCAAAGAGATACTCAGATATATTAAGCAAAATAACTCAACTATAGAGGATCCATCTCAAATATATCAAGATACAATGATTTTGTTATTATATTTTCTTGATATCAAGACTCAATGGGGCTCATTGCATTAAATTCTAACTTTAAAAGTATATTTTTGTAAGAATGTTGGGAGATCTATGAAGTCGTTAAAGATTATTTATATAAGAAGATATGATCAAACAAGACAAGTGGAGACAAAAGAGATAAAAAAACGACAAGTGTTACAAGAATCATTCGGTGTACACGACTATATACAATCAAAGCTTAAGTGCATTTTGTCATATATCTTGCACAAAGGCTAAATAAGCAAAAAGAGAGAAAATGTTGAGTTTACTTTCTAAATCTTATAATATTTTCTTAGTAAGTTTTAGACTCAAATGATTTTATATCTTCATATATTCACCCAATAAGTTGTAAAAGATCAAATAGAAAATCTTGTTTGAGAGTGTAGAGAAAAGAAGGACTTGATATTTGAAAAAATCCATGAATAAATTAGCTTTAAGAGACTTGCTAAGTGAAATAATACTTGAATTCTTATAGTCTGAATAGATTTGGTATATAAATAATACTTGTCTGAAAGAAGTGTTGAATAATTTTACTATTTGGAAAATAGTTATAAGCCCGAAACAACTTTATGTTAAGAGTGACATTTATATCTATCTATATCTATATTATATATAAAACTAAAACAATTTATAATTATTTACATGGTGGAATTTTCCATTGCCAATTTTGTCATTCTAATTAATTATTATAACAATGTTCACCACACAATAAAAGAAATATCAATGAAAGTTAGAAGAAGTTACGTATATTAAAAATATCAAACCACTAATGTAATTTTTAATATAAGTTTTAATAATATCACAATTCATTCTCATATTTTTGTATTACATAAATTATAATATCATATACACTTAATACAAAAAATATTATATAATTCTCTAAAATGAAATATATAAAATAAATATTTAATATTAGAAAATAAGAATGCGGGTGACTCCGTGTAATAATAAAGTCAAAATATCTTTTCAACTTTTATTTTAAATGCAGTATACACGTTTCATTGTCATTTTATAGACATTAATGGAAATCTATATGAGAGATAGAGAGTCAAATTTGTTCACCCAAAATTTTTACTATACCTCTCTTATTTTTTTTATATGCATATTGATATATAAAGTGAAAAGATGACATAAGGAAAAATAGGTAATTGAACAGATGTAATTTTTTAATTTCAAGATCGCTCTTGTCTATATCACTTTTGTATTTTGATAAATTGTATTAATGAATGACATTAATGTACATAGGCTAAATATGAATATTTATTATGAAGATTTATTGACATTATTGAAGATGAATATGTTATTTATATTTTTATACTATACTAGCGTGTTGACAGGCACTGTTGTGCTTGTCAACCCGCTTTCCTATCGTTTATAAAGTGTAATCTATATGCAATAAATGTGTGATGTAATAAATTGTATTACATATTGTAATTTGCATATATTCAATTGTAGTAGTTGTTCAATATTAATGAAGTAATGTTCATTATTCATAAGAAAAATTGTGATGTTCCCAAATAAACTGTAATATAAAACTGCATCACTTAACAGTTTATAGATGAATGAATAATGTACATAGATATTAAGTTATAAATTCTGAAGGGTAAAATAGGTATTTAAAAATTATACCATGGGAAGTTACATGAGAAGTTATTTGAAGTTTTCCCTTTATAATTAGTATAGAATAGATAAATTTAAAACCTCTTATAAGGTGTAATTTCCTCTTACCTAATTTGACATTTTAATTAACTAAAATTACAATATTTTCCCACACAATAAAAAAGTATTAATGGAAGGTAGAGGAAGTTACATACAACAAAAATATCAAACAATTAATGTAATTTTTAATAATATTACAATTCATTTTCATATTTTTTATCAACGAAAATTACAATATCATGTACACTCAATATAAAAAATGTGATATAATTATCTAAAATGAAATATATAAAAATAAATTATTTAATATTAGAAAATAAGAATGTCGGGTCGGCCGCCAAAAAATGTTTTTTTTGTCTTTCAACACGCTAGTTATTATTAATGTAATAATTATTATATATTAATGTAGAGGAGGGATCCACTTACTCTTAGTAAGTGGAAAATAGTTACTCTTCATCTTAATCATTCAAATTTTGAAAATCCAATGGTTTAGATGTATTCATCAATTCAAACCATTAAATTATAAAATATATAAATAAATTTGAAAAAATACCACAAATATGTGAAAGAATAACACTCCCTCACGCCTCTTTATTATCCCTAAGTTGGTATTACATCATCCTACCACTAGGCACTAGCCCATTGCAAAACATACTTGGAACTAACAAAGTAGTTATGTTGATTACTACTAGTTTTTTTTAAGATTAACTAGGAAGTGCACTTTTTTGTTATATGTTATTCGTACATTCACATGGTTAAAAAAATACATGTTTCACGTACATTTATATTTTTATGAACACATGTGAACCATGCATTCACATGGTTAAAAACACACATGTTACCCGCATATTTTCATTGAAATGAACACACATGTTACATGTGTATTCAGTTACTTGAAATACACATGTTACCCGTACATTCACATTGTTAAGAAAACAAGTGTTACTCGTGTATTTGCTTATTCAAACACATAATGAAAATAAATGATAATTTCAAATTTGAATATTCTAACGAAAATAAGAAATCGAAACATGATACTGTAAAATTAAAATCCAAGGAATCTGATATTAAAATTCAGTTGGTAAAGTATCACAAAGCTTTGATGAGGTGAAATATATATTAATTCTTATAGTAATAGTAAACGTTAAATAAAGTAGATAAATTAATACAAATATTGCATGAGGTAAAACTGTATAGTTTTTTTTCAATTTAAATTAAACAACTACACAAGGGAAGGTGAAGGGATTACATTAAGGTTTTGAGTCTACAAAAATTATTTATGAACATTTGTGGTCATGAAAAAATAGGTGGAAAATAAGAGGAAGAATGAATTGAATCATCAATAGGCGTAAATTGTATTTTTAATTAGCATTTAAATTATTAAAATATAAAATGTATAAAAAATGATGATTAGTATGATAAGGTACATAGTAGTAGCGTTGAACACTTTTGGAGGGAAAAAAGTGATGAAGAAATGACATGTGGGTTAAATTACTAATTTAGTCCACAACAATTTTAATAAGGATTTACGTTAGTCCTTCCGTCCATACCCATCAATTAACGTCAACGACTTTGTCTACATGGGTTATTAACCGTTAACTTGGCGAGATGACTTCCATCCACATGGGCATGTCTAACGTGTCATTAGATAACATGTATTCTTTCTTACAAAAATTATTTAAAAAAAAATTAAACCCAAAACAACATAGTTTTGGGTTTCTTCTTCCTCCCCAGTTCTCCATTCCTAGATCAAAACCCCTGAATTCAATCAACATCGTCATCATGCAGCAGATAACTCAACGCCCTAAATTCAAATTAATTTTGTTGTTGAAATTGCATCATTTTAACAAAAAAAATTATGAAGTGATACTTTTTCATTATGAAAGGATCTGAAACGGAAGTAACATGAGAGGACCACAGAACATCAATAAATTCAGAAAAGTAAAACGTGAATTAAATATATATTATCTTTTATATTTTTTGACCAATGAAAACGAAAGAATATATGAAGTAATATACGTTTTGGGACGAAAGATGTGCTCTTCCCGACACGACAGATAATAAACTACAATAAACCTTATTAACCATATTTTTCAACACTTCCTTTCTTTTAAGAGGAAAGGTATCAGTATCTGAAGGAAAATAAGCACAAGAACAGTAGAAGTAAATAAATAAAAACAAAAAAAGAAGGGAGGCACACAAAGCCATAGCATATAATGCACATAAAAGATCTTTAAGGTCCCTCCAGAGTTTCTACCACAATGATTTGTTAGTCAGCAAAATTTATATACAAATGGTGATCACAGATTAGGCAAAGAAACAAAATTAACTCCTGAAAGGTTTGATAGGCTAAAAAGAACAATTACAAGTGCCTGCGCATAAAGTCAAACTATCACTCAATAAAAAAGGTAGCATGGTACTCATTGTTAGTGTTAGAATCCTTGATGTCCCGACGACGTCAGAGAAGAAAGAAAGTAGACAGGATTAGGGTACTATGGCTCACGCCGGTAGTTTCAAACGGTTGAATAACACAAGAACACTTTGCTCCGGTACACTATAAAGGAAACCGAGATCTGCACCTTTCATGTATGGTCCCATGCCCTAAAATATGACAACAGCAGAACATAAAAAGGTCAAAAGAAACAATGGCATGGTCTATGAATCTAAGATCATTAGTCCAGGACCATGCAATAATTTATAGTGTTTGCAAAGAGGAATAGTTATGATTGTACATTGAAAACATTACTAAAACACATTATCAGTAATTTACCTTGCCATTAAGTTGGAGCAATTCTCCATCGACCCATTTTGGATTTCGAAAACCAAAGTCTGCTGTTCTTCCTTGGCCGTTATAACTTGCAACCTGTTCATAAACCAGTGCAGTATTTGAGAGATTAGTTCTAGGTTTCCCGAACTAAAATGACAGAGGTTGTAAAAGAAAACTCAAGGAAACGGAAAAAGTTGCAAATCAATTAATATACAAGGGGAAAAGGAGAAACCCTTCTCAAAAGCATGTAATACATAATATAGAAGCATCAGCACTCAGCTAAGATGAAAGTGAAGTTTTCATTAAGAAAAGAGTTAGGATTGCCTACATTCTAGCAATTAAGAATATGTGATGTGACCAAGACTATTGTGGTAATACAAGATAGGGCCTCAGAAGATTTCTCTGACGCTATAGGACTACATTGAGGATCAATATTGAGTCCCTACATGTCAACATTGGTCCTATACAAGAATTGATGCCACAATTTATGTTTTTTGCGGATGATATTGTCCTAGTTGGAGAATTGAGAGAGGAATAATTTTGGAAGCTAGATATGTAGAGATATGTTTTAGAAGCACGTGACTTTCATATAAGTCTAAGTAAGACTGATAGATACCAGCCAAATAATAAAAAGAAGAACATAAAAGAAATGAAACAGTGCAGAATTTGTATATTGATATAAGTGGAATTGCAAGAGTACAAACAGAAAAGCTATAAAAAAAAATGCAGAAAGTATAATAGAGTCAACAGCCACCCCACAATTCCCAAAATGATTCCTCCCTACTAACGTGCTCCCCACCCTTCTCATATTCCCCTTCCTTCCTTGATTCTAGACCTTCTATCCACTCATATCTTGTCAAGTGTCTTGTTGGTTAGAGTCATGTGCAACATGCTCATTCTTTGCCCTTCCTAAAGTGCCCTGATTCACTTTCTTTCTTCTCTGAAATACCCTCCTAATTGGAGGCCTATCAATACCCACCCCAACGAGCAACACCTTGTCCTCAAGGTGAAAATCAAGAAAAGTTTTGTCGATTAATGTAAAATCTTCCCAAGTGCTGTCATGGTCGGGGATATCCACCCACTTAATCAAGACTTCCAGCTGCCCATTTAACAATTTCCGACTGGATAACACCTTTTCTGGAACCACCTGCAATTCCCAATCCTCCGTTAACCCAACTGGCAATTGTTGACAAAGGATACTAGCAGGAATAGCATGTTTGAGCTGTGAGACGTGAAAAACAGGGTGCACCCGAGAATAATCTGGAAGCTGCAGCTTATAGGCAACAGGTCCTACTCTTTCCGCCACAGGAAAGGGGCCATAAAAACGAGGACTGAGTTTCTCATTTGCTTTCGGAGTCAACAATCGAAGCTTGTAAGGTTGTGCTTTCAAATACACCATATCTCCCATCTTAAACTCCACCTCTCTCCTCTTTTTGTCCACTTGATCACACATCCTTTGCTAGGCTTTTGCCAAATTAGTTTTGAGTTCATGTAGAATGTTATCCCTTTCCGTTAACAATGTGTCTACTGCTGCCACAACAATACTTTCGCTGCGGAAAGGAATAATTGATTGAGGGTCCCGCCCATACAATGCCTTAAAAGAACACATATTGATGGATGAATTATATGAACAGTTAAACCACAATTCTGCCCAGGATAACCACTTTAGCCATTGTTTTGGAAGTTCATTGACAAAACACCTTAAGTATGTCTCAAGGGTCTGATTAGTAACTTCTGTTTGACCATCAGTTTGGGGATGATAGGCGGTGCTAAAATGCAGTTTTGTCCCTGCCAAACGAAATAACTCCTTCCAAAATAAACTGATAAACACACGGTCGCGATCCGAAACAATAGAGCTAGGGAAACCATGCAAGCGAATAATATCCTTAATAAAAGCTTGAGCTACGTCTTTAGCTGTGTAAGGATATTGTAAAGGAATAAAGTGTGCAAACTTACTCAATCGGTCTACCACCACCATAATTGCATCTGTTCCTTTTGCCTTAGGTAACCCTCCAATAAAATCCATAGAAACATCTTCCCATACATGGTTGGGGATTGGAAGAGGCTGGATTAACCCTGCTGGTTTCAACGCTTGATACTTGTTTTGTTGACAAATATCACAACCAGCCACAAATTTTTCTATGTCCCGTCGCATCCCCATCCAATGAAATGCCAACGACGATGCATGAAACTCTTCTAGAAACAATGGAATATGTGATGAAGTGTTTGGCAAAGCTAGCCTTCCTTTGTACCACAAACAGCCTTTGGAAACGGTGTACATGGGATGAGAATTGGGATTCTGGATAACCTTTTGCAAGAGATGCAACAACTTAGCATCAGCGTGAATTTCATCAGCCAACTCAACCATATCAACATTGGTAACCATTGAAGTTAATTTGTACTCCATAACTCGTGACAATGCATCCGCCACTCTATTTTCAGACTCAGGCTTGTAGTGAATTTCAAAATCAAAACCCATCAACTTGGTGACCCACTTCAGTTGGTCCCCCGCCAACACGCGTTGATCCAATAAGAATTTAAGACTT
Source organism: Lupinus albus (assembly GCA_009771035.1). NCBI lineage: Eukaryota > Viridiplantae > Streptophyta > Magnoliopsida > Fabales > Fabaceae > Lupinus > Lupinus albus. Next base: position 5,940,801 of record CM020021.1, on the reverse strand, counting down.
TTTTGGTCGGTCCGGATAATAAAGTGGTGACCCAACAAATATTGCCGCCACTTTTGGACCGCGAAAACAATAGCCATCAATTCACGTTCATAGACTGACTTCATTCTTGCTCTCTCGGATAAAGCTTGACTCACAAATGCCAATGGTCTACCTTGCTGCATAAGGACAGCACCAATACCAATTTCGGATGCATCTGTTTCAACCTTAAATGGTACATCAAAATTGGGCAAGGCTAATGTGGGTAACCTTTCCATGGCAACTTTAAGTTCTTCAAATGCACATTGAGCTTCTGTCGACCAATTGAATTTGTTCTTCTTCAAAAGTTGTGTCAAGGGTCTAGCCATAACCCCATAGTTTTTAACAAACCGACGATAATACCCAGTGAGACCCAAAAAACCTCTCAAACCGCGAATATCTCTAGGTGATGGCCATTGTTTCATTGCTGCGATTTTTTCTGGGTCAGCTTCAATTCCTTTCCCTGAAATGAGATGCCCCAAATACTCCAATTGGACAGCCCCAAAACAACACTTCTTGTAGTTTACCCACAACTTGTTCTCCTTCAGCGTTTGGAACACTTTCCGCAAATGATCGCAATGTGATCCCATGTTTTTACTATAGACCAAGATATCGTCAAAGAAGACTAACACAAACTTCCTCAAATATGGTCTGAAAACTTCATTCATAAGCGCTTGAAAAGTTGAAGGCGCATTGGTGAGCCCAAACGGCATCACCACGTACTCATAATGGCCTTCATGGGTACGGAAAACAGTTTTGGGAATGTCCTCCTCCTTTATGTGAATTTGGTAGTAGCCGGATTTCAGATCCAATTTAGAGAAAAGAGAGGCTTCCCCCAACTCATCCAATAGCTCCTCAATTATGGGAATAGGAAACTTGTTGGGAACAGTGACACTATTGAGAGCTCTATAGTCAACACAAAACCACCATCCTCCATCCTTCTTCTTCACTAAGATCAATGGGCTTGAGAAGGGACTCACACTAGGACGAATCATACCCGCTGCCAACATCTCTCGCACAAATTTCTCAATTTCCTCCTTGTAACTATGAGGGTGTCTATATGGTCGTATATGTGGAATTTATGCCCCTTCCTTCAGTACAATGGCATGATCACATGATCTCTGAGGTGGCAATCATGTTGGGTCATGAAAAATATCTCCAAATTCATGGATAAGATGTTGCACACTACCAGGGATAACAAGTGTCGACGAGCACATAATACTCATCATTCCAAACTCAACATAATAGGCTTCGGCTTCATTTCGCAACTCCTTCATTATGGCTTTTACCGAAGCCGCAGTTCTGGACAAAGTCGGGTCTCCCCTAATTTCAATAACCCTCCCATTATCCTGAATCTCCAGCAAATAACGCCCCAAATCTGCACTAAACTTACCGAGACTTTTTAACCATTCATACCCCAAAATAACATCCACACCGACCAAATCAAACAAATAGAAGTCTTGGATGACCTTCAGTGTTGGGAGTTGAAGTTCAACATTTCGACAGACCCCTTGGCTACCTAGGCGCTGTCCATTTCCTAGTTCCACGAAATATCCCGGCGTCTTCTCCGTTGTGATCTTCAATTCTTCCATTATTCCCGGTGATAAGAAATTGTCCGAAGCTCCTGAATCAACCATTACTATCACCTTGCGTCCTCTAACTGTCCCCCATAGCTTAGAGGGAATTTTTTGAAGTCATTCCAACAATAATGCTAACATTCAATTGCAAATTCAACTCATCTTCTATTTCCTCCTCATGCTTACTTTCTTCGTCTTTCTCTTCACCATGTCCAAGGAGGATGATGTGAAGATGTTTGTTGTTACAGATGTGACCTGGAAAGTAGCGTTCATCACAACGAAAACATAGATTTTTTCTTCTCTTCTCATTCTCTTCTTCCTTTGTTAGCTTTTTGAACCCTACTCCTCTTCTTTGGTTGCTGGAATTTTCCTTTTCACGTCCAGCCAACCCTCCCTTCATGTATGAGTGTTCATTTTGTTCCCATTGGGCTTGTGGGTTTTATTTTTGGCTCATATGTGGTTGTGCCTCATGAGAATTATTTTTAAAATCATTTGACCCGGTCCAACGCCCATGTAATGCAGTTTTAGTGAATCCGGATCCACTTCCTCGGGTAGGATATCCAAATGACCGCCCCAAGACCCGATTCCTTTCTTCTACCTTTTGTGCGACCTCCATTAATTCATGTAAATCTCCAGAACTCCTAAACCTCACTTCTGCCTTAATTTCTTCCTTAAGACTATTCATAAACACTCCCTTCATAAATTCTTCGTCAGCGAACCGGAGCGGAGCAGATTGGAGCTCAAATTGTTCTCTATACTCCATGATTGTTCCTCTTTGTTTCAACCCCATCAGTGCTTCATATGGATTCTCCGATGAAGCAACCTGAAACCTACTCATCAAGGCTTGACGAAATAACGGGCATCGCACCGCTACCATCATGCGAGATTCCCACCATTGATACCAATTTAAAGCCTTCCCTTCTAAGCATACAACCGCAGTGTCTACCTTCTCCTCCGGAACGCGGTTGATTTCGAAATAATGTTCCACCCTATAAACCCAACCATGGGGATCTTCCCCCGTGAAATATGGGCCTTCAACTCTCTTTACTCGCTCCTCCCTTCGGTTCTCCTCATCGTCGCGTGTCCCTCCCCTCCATTGCCTCCCACCACGGTTACTATTTTCCCCTGCTTCTTCTCTCCCAAGTCCTCTTATTTCTCCCACTGTCTCCTCCAAACGGTCTGTCACCCGTTTTCATCAACATCTCCAGTTGTTGCCTTAATGTTTTTTGAAGAGATGTTTGTATCCCCTCCAACCTTTTTTCCACATTTTCCAGCCTATTCTCCATTCGTGTTGATACCATCCAGATGCTCCCAAGATTGGGAGCTCTGATACCAACTTGATAAATACCAGCCAAATAATAAAAAGAACAGAAAAGAAATGAAACAGTGCAGAATTTGTATATTGATATAACTGGAATTGCAAGAGTACAAACAGAAAAGCTATAAAAAATGCAGAAAGTATAATAGAGTGACTAAAGGGAATAATCCCATTCTACCTTGTGACAACAGCCACCCCACAATTCCCAAAATAATTCCTCCCTGCTAACGTGCTCCCCACCCTTCTCATATTCCCCTTCCTTCCTTGATTCTAGGATCTTCTATCCACTCATATCTTGCCAAGTGTCTTGTTGGTTAGAGTCATGTGCAACATGCTCATTCTTTGTCCTTCCTAAAGTGCCCTGATTCACTTTCTTTCTTCTCTGAAATACCCTCCTAATTGGAGGTCTATCAAAGACTGAGTACATAGAGTGTAAGTTTGACAAGAGACAAACAAATACTATTGTAGAGGTAACGATTTGAGATCATATCATAACACCAGTCACTAGACATAAGTATCTTGGGTTAATTGTACAACAAGATGAGGAAATTGGAAGAGATATAAATCATTAGATCAAGTAAGTGGATGAAATGACAAAGTGCATCAGGTGTCATATGTGATAGAAAGATACTCAAGCATAAAGAGTAATTTTTCTGCGCAAATATAACACCTGCAATGTTATATGGGAGTAAATGTTGAGCGATCAAATGTTCACAATGGAATAAACTCAATGTGGGGAGATGAGAACTAGATATAGGATTAGGAATGACTGCCTTAAGAAGATAGTTTGGATAACTCCTATTGTAGAAAAGATAGTATAATTGTGCCTTAGGTGATTTGGCATGTATGAGGCAACTATTATAAACACCAATAAATAGACTAGATGAAATGGAGGTTAATCCAATTTCTAGAGGCAGACAGCGATAGGATTGTGTGTGTCGAGCCCTCCTTCGAGTGTCATTTTTTTGCCAAGTTTACCATACCTATGGCCCTTATGTTATGCGACCGTAATCCATTTTTATGTTCCATCGTTGTTACACCATAAATAAAAGGTTTCACACGAGCTCCCACTCTGCGGTATGGTGGCAAGGACCGATAGGAAATTGGTTACGAGTGTATATAGGGTAAAATCCGAAGGAGTCACGCAAGTACATAGGCCATTTCCTCTCTCTTTTAGATGAATGAGGTGATTTATAACGTCAAGTCAAAGAGGTCCCTCAGAGTGAGGGGTTAGGCAGGGAGTATGGGTCCTCTAACTTCCAACTATGTGTTGTGTGGTTCCTGCGAAGCGAATGAAGGTAAGATCTTCGAGCTTACGCTAACTCTCTGCTTCTTCGATTGGTTGGTGTGCAGGCTAAGGCCCCTACTTAAGATTCAACTCATAAGGGCATTTTAACGTTGTCTAACTTTTTGGTTAGGATAACTACTAGATATTACTTCTAGATTCTACAGGGGCTTTTCTAATTTGGTTTAGTTTTTGTTTGTATTGGTACTGAATGTACATAACAAACAAAGGCGAGCAGTATAAGCCTTCCCGACCTGGGAAAAGCAACGAGCTCTAGAAGTTAGGGTGTTGTTCACCTTTAGACGTGAACACCCTTCCGTTCTCAACGTCAACCCGCCTTAGAGATTGAACAACGATAAGATAAGTCGACGTTGAATCTATCTAATTTACCAACCAAAAGCAGTGGTACTTAAGTTAAATAATTAAGGTTTAGAACCCTAAAGACAATGATAGAAAGTCGTTTGCTTGTTGGCAAACCCTTCGACTTTCTTTTCTTTTGAATCAAACAAAGTAGGTCACGATTGTTGTCTTTTTGGTTAGTAGGTCAGGGGAAGCTACCGCTTATATGATAGGTTTGCTTCCTCGTCTTGCTCTTGGAAAAGCTTCTACTTCACTTGCTTCTCCCGCGTTGCTTGTACGAAGGCTTATAAAATAAGTCCTTTTAGCTAGGTCCAAAAGCTTCCATCAAAGCGAAAGATCTAATCCAATTGAAATCCCACATATCTATTGTTCTCAATATGTGGCTACGGCTAGGCAATTATATCGTGCCAAATAAAACTATTTTATATTTTAGAGAGATCCCCTAAATATACGAATAGAATAGATGTTCATGGATAGACAGACATTCTGTTGATTCTTAGTCTTGGGACTGTAAAAGCTCGTCGATCCAAATGAATGCCCCGGAACTGGCCCACAGCACAACGCCCATTCAGTTCGCATGTGGGAAGGCAAAGAAGTTCAGTTCATGAGTCCGCAACAGAGTGGAGCAGCAGCGACAAGAAGTTCCTTACCTTAATTGGATTTCACAGTGCCACCTAAACGGTAAGTAGGCGTCCAATGTGAGACCTAGAAAAATCGTAGGGAACAAAAGCTTGGGTGTTCTTGTTTTTGAATGGTGAGTCAGTGGATTCTTACAAGTAAGATGAACTGAAATAACTATAAGAAATCAATTGTCACACCCATGACCTAGGCATTTATTTGAATACTAAAGTTGTTAGGATATTTAAATATTTATCAAAAATACAATATAACTGAAGTCACAGCACTTTTGTGGCACAAAATAGAGGTGAGATTATGATATAAAAGACTGTTTTAAGCATGTATCCATATGAATGTATCCACACACAAATGCACATGCAAAGGCATTCAATTGTGAAGTCTGAAGTGCAATTACCACTCCTAATTCATCAGGAAACATCCCCCGGTTGGTGTTGCGATTACCTCTGCCGATTTTAGCACGGAAAGTCACCTACATACAAAAAAGTGAAATTTAACAAAGTGGATGAAGTATATATTTTATGCCAATAAGGATCTAGAGTCTAGAGATTCAAAATGCTTAAACCTGGCCAGCAGGAACATTAAGATCCCCTGTCAACTTCACTGCCTCTACATATTCAAAAAATTCCATATCTGAAGGGTTGTTTTCATTGTCTGCATCATTCCAATGTCCAAACTTTCGCCTCAATTGCACTACTTCAAGTCCATAAGGACCAAATGCACCAACATACAATCCTACAGTTCAATCGGCATAAATTATTGTGTATGATATTCATTGCACAAATGCCAAATAGATCATTGACACAAAAGTTTAAGTAACCTCACCATCAAAAGGATCAGAATCCCTTGTTGAGCTGGGAATCCGCCTAAAATATGTATCCTGGGATAATCTACTTCTTTTCTGTGCTTTAACAATAGCAAGTTTGACAATTTCACGCATGCTTTTGGAAACCTAAGTGAAACATTAGTCAGTTCTCACAAGGTTCTTAAACTTTAAAAAGTTCTCAAATGCAGAAACCACAATCTCAACTATTCCAGTAATTTAAGATGAATATGGACAGGACTAGACTTCAAGAATTTGTCACACCCCATCCTTTTGGGGAACGTAAAATCATTCTGTATGCATTCATTTAACACTGATGACCAACATTGTAAAGAGACAATTCTGAAGTGTCCATAAAAAATAAAATAAAAGAAATGCATTGATTATACATTTTAGGGTAAATTATACTTTACCTCTATGTGATTATTTGAAGATACTTCGGGGTCATGTGCTATTAAATTTGACATTACCCTTGTTTTGTAACAAAAACACTTTTTGCCCTATGTGCTATTAAGTTTGTCATTTCCAGCCTTAACTTCCCAAAAAGGACAACTTACAATAGGTGGAATACATAGTAATGGTCATGAAACTAATAGCACTTAGGTATGAAAACATAAATGAGTGTTGTGTTGTCAATTTTTCAAACTAAGGAAATACATACCTACTTTCACTACATATTACTTAATACTTACTAACAAATTGGACAAACTTGTGAATCATATGACAAGGATAACACCATGCACAGAATTAGTAAGGAAGATTAATGATAATAGCAGTATATTTCGTTAATTTCAAAATTTGGCAACACGTTATCATTTATGTTTACATATATGGCAAGGATCCCAAAATACTGGCCAAAAAAGACATAAAAGTTCACAAGATAAATAAGAAGCTCCCAAATTGGCAGCAGTTCATCATCGAAGAAAATAATAACTAGTACAAAGAGGACACAAAAGCCATGTAAAAGACATAATGAGAAGATGTAGTGGTGCCTATTTTATAGTTGTACCTGTACTAAATCCTTTGTTTATAACAGTGCCCTACTTCAAGGCTCTCTACAGAAAAAAAAACCATGAGTTCTATGATCATTACTATCGGTATTCCAGCTACAGTAAAATTGTTGCTTTTAGAATGTTATGGCTGGAAAATGACAAATTTAATATCATGGCGGGAGAGCTGTTTTTGTGCCAAACCATGGGGTGGGAAGATGGAGAGGGGGACTTACAATACCCCGCATTTTATTTGGGAAATCCCACTTCCTAAAGAGAATGAAGTACTTTCTATTCAGAGTACTAAACCTCTTAAAACAGTGGATCAATGCATGAGGCTCCCATCTAATGGGGTCTCGGGAGGGTAGATATATGCAGTCTTGCCCCACAAGCAAAAAGTTGTTCCAGGATTTGAATGCATGACCTTCATATCACAAAGCAAACAACCTTACCGAGAATACTAAACATTTATTTGTAAAAAATAGACAAAGAAACAATGATTCATTAGCAATCATACCAAACATTTCATAACAATGATTCAACGTCTCTAATCTAAATCTCACCTTAGACGAGACTACATCCGAACTCAAAAATTCATTAGCAACATCAGGAGGCATAAGCTGTGAGATTCCTTCACTTGCCATGGTTGCCACTTTGAGATTGGTCACTTTATGCTCTCTCATGTCAAAATCTAGATTTCTCCTAGGAATGTGAAAGGCAAAAGAATCCCTTTCCATATCCCTTATTTCAGCTGGAAGACGTGTAAAGTCATCACTGACAGGAGTATCTTCATTGTCTTGTACCACCCCACCAACAAAAAACTTCATATCCAAATCATTTTCTAATTCTGAGGCATCACTATCTCCTCCTAGAGTGACTCCATCAGGTTCATCTAGATTATTAACTTCCCCTTCAGGACTCTCATTGGAGCTTGCTTTATTACCATCTTCCTCCATCAATTGCTTAATAGAAACATTAATATTCATGACTTTGACTTTAAATCCTGGAATTTTTTGTTCAAGAAAATTTATGACACTTTTAATGCCCTCCTCAGTTGCTTCCTCCATATTATTGTTTTTCTTATCATTTCTCTCAACCTTCTCTTCATGTTCTGGCACATCAACTGTAGATGCACTCTCAACCTCAGGTTTGATTGCACTTTTATCCGGTAATGAAGAAGGGTCACCCATTGAATTTCCTTTTGCCCGTCGCAAATACACTACCTATTAAGTGTAACCAGATATGACATCATAAGCATTACATGCATACTACAAAAGTAAATTATACAGTCAAGCAGAAATCGAAGATGGTAGATTTCCAATAAAAGCATGCCAACAGAAAATCATTCAAACAGAGCCAACATTCTTCCTTAGAAAAGAAGTTCCAATTCCATTATTTCATTTTGTTCCGTTTACCTACTGAATATTTGCATTAGTACCCAAAAGCTATGTATCTTCTGATAATTATGTGGGTCATGAATAAAAAGTTTATTCATTCAGATTTAAATATTACAATATCATCCAAGGTCCATGAATCAATATTTTAACTATGTTTCGCCTTTGTGTACTGGGATGTCACAAACATTATATAGTTGGGAAATTTGAGTATTACCTGCATATGATATGTGTTGTCAGCATCTTTTACCACATAAATTTCAAATATTGGTGTCCCAGTAGATTTTGTGATCAATTGTCTGTACCAAACACAAATAAGTAATGCTCCACAGTTACCTGAAGGGAAAACAGAAACTACTAAAACGATTATACCTTGGACTGTAACTCCTGCCAACAAATCTACCCACGCCAGGACTTACATGTATTATTCTAGCAAATGGGTCATCTGGATCTTTTGAATAGCCTACCCACCAACCCACCTGCAACATAAAGGTAAAAATGGTCAATGGGCATCAAGGGAGCGTGATTCACATACATGCTAATGCTACTAGTATCAAATACCCACTGGCCACAACACAACCACCACTAGGCTCATACCATTTACAAGTGATCTTCACATATGGGGAGATGGGATTATCTTCCCATCCAACTGCATGACTTTTATGAACATAAGCTTAACCTAGAGGACCTTCTCTTTTAAAGCTTCTTAATCTAGAAGAGCTACTGCTCAAGCTTGTTCCCTATTAAATAAAATGTGTCTTTTTCTTAGTTATAGCTTATGAATATGTTGTGGATGAAGACAGTTTTCAGATTTCTTCCAAATATCTCTTATTTACTCCTTAACAAAACTTTGAAATATCAAAATATATTACATGAAATCAAGTAGTTAAGTTGTAATTAGCGAGTGAAAAAGTTCAGTAGTTTGGAGGGTTTCCAGGTATTCCCTCCACAACACACCCAATTTTTTCCCAAATACACTTATTACTCCCCATCCCTAGTGAGTGAGGGAGAATAGCGTGAATTGCTTCGAGATCTAGCAGTATTTGTTGTGATTGACTGAATCTGAGAGGGTTACTAGTTGTAACAAGCATGTGGCATTTGAGCTTTTAATAAAGACGGATGTGAGGAAAAAACTATTGCAAACTGTTGTTTTTTTGCACTGTATTAGAATATTGTATTAGTTAATTAATGTTATTAGTTAGTTGACTAATTCTGTTGGTTAGTTGAGAAGGCTGTTAGTGTGTTAACCAGCTTGTGAGCTGGCACTTTAGTGGTTACTGTTCAGCCACTATAAAGGTAACTTTTGTTACTCTTGTAAGTTGTAACTATTCATTCAGAAATATTATTTTCAGAGTTTGCTTTGCAAGTCTATTCTCTCACTTTCTCTCTTCCCCTATCTCTCTCTGTTTCTCTCTTTTACATGGTATCACGCTCTGGCTGCCACCACCAACATTGGGACCTTCCCCTTCTATCCTCCATTTTCTTTTCGCCGCTTCAGGCGGTTTCTTCTCCCCTTGTTCTTCCCCTACCTTTGATGAAGTTAACGGAAAAGAACTATATGGTTTGGTGACACTTCATGCTCTCCACCCTAACATCTAATCATGCGAACTGATGGGCCCCCAATCAGGAGGGTATACCAGAGAAAAAGGAAGAAGGATCAGGGTAAAGAGGGAACAAGTGAAAAAAGGGAATTTGTTGCACATGGTAGTAACTAACTGTACACGTGGCAGAAAGAGAGAAGGATAACATATTCTAAGAGGTGCATATAAGGAAGAAATGAGGCTAGAATGAGCAGGCAATGTTTGGGAACCTAGGGGTGACTGTTGTCACAGGGAAAGGGAAAATACTCTCATTGTCAATTACTATCTCTTATACTGTTTTGTTGCTTAATTTCCTTACATTGTAATTTGCTTTTCTGCTACTATCAATAGACAATTTTGGACTATATTTTTCTGCTATCACTTTGCTATCTTACTGTTGGTTGGTTCCTATCAAGTTGGTATCAGAGCTCCCGATCTTGGGAGCCTCTGGATGGTATCAACAAGAATGGAAAACAGATTGGAGAATGTGGAGAAAAGGTTGGAAGGAATGCAAAATTATTTTCAAGAAGCTTTGAGGCAGCAAATGGAAACCTTAATGAAAACATTCAGTGATCGTTTGGAGGAAACAGTAGGAGAAATAAGGGGGCTAGGAGAGAAGGTATCGGAGAAAATAGTAATCGGGAAGAGAGATACCGTAGAGAGGGGGTACGCGGTGACGAAGAGACTAGAAGAGGGGAAAGAGTGAATAGGGTAGAGGTTCCATACTTTACCGGGGAAGACCCTCATGGGTGGGTGTATAGGGTGGAGCATTATTTTGAAATTAACCGAATCCCAGATGAAGAGAAGGTTGATACTATTGTAGTGTGTTTGGAGGGGAAGGCTTTGAACTGGTTCCAGTGGTGGGAATCACGAATGGTGGCTGCTGTGAGATGGCCTCTATTCCGACAAGCTTTGATGAGTAGATTCCAGAATGCTTCGTCGGAAAATCCATATGAGGTGTTGATGGGGTTGAGACAGAGGGGATCGGTCATGGAGTACAGGGACGAATTTGAGCTTCGTTCGGCGCCGCTTCGTTTTGCGGATGAAGAATTCATGAAAGGGGTGTTTATGAATGGCCTTAAGGAAGACATTAAGGCAGAAGTAAGGATGAGGGGTTCTAGTGATTTGAATGAGTTGATGGAAATGTCACAAAGAGTAGAAGAAAGAAATCAGGTTCTGGACCGGTCTCATGGGTACCCGAACCGAAATAGTGGATCTGGGTTTATTAAAAAAGCATTAGTTGGGCGTTGGGCTGGGGCCCAAGACTTCAAGGAGGCTCCTCATGAAAATAATGTGACCTTTGGTCAAAAAGAAACACAAAAATCCCAATTTGGAAAATCAGAGAACACGGAGGTAAGGGGAGGAACCCATTTTCGCGACGGCGACAATCACAGAGGGAATCGAAGGGGAATAGGGTTTAGGAGGTTGACCAAGGAAGAAGAAAGTGAGAAGAGGTGATGAAGCTTGTGTTTCGGCTACGATGAGAAATATTTTCCGGGACACATTTGCCGCAACAAGCAACTCCACATCATTTTGTTGGGCCAAGAGGAAGAAAATGAAGAAGAAGAAGGTTTGAAAGAGGAAGCTTCCGGTGAGTTAAATCTACAATTGAATGTGAGTAGTATTGTCGGCATGACATCAAAAAATTCACTGAAATTGTGGGGAACCATTAAAGATAAAAGGGTCATTGTTATGGTGGACTCAGGAGCATCACACAATTTTTTAGCACACAACATAGTTGAAGAGTCGAAAATTCCTATTGAAAGCACACAGGGTTATTATGTAGAAGTGGGAAATGGCCAGCGTCTCGGAAGCCAAGGGGTTTACAGGGATGTGGAGCTTCATCTTCCAACCCTAAAGTTTGTCCAGGATTTTTATTTGTTTGAATTAGTTGGTGTGGACGTCATCTTAGGGTATGAGTGGTTGAAAAGCCTCGGAAAATTTACTGCTGATTTGGGGCATTATCTGCTGGAGATTCAAGATAAAGGGAAGGTCATCGAAGTAAGAGGAGATCCTGCCCTGTCTAGAACGGTTGCTTCAGTTAAAGCCATCATGAAGGAAATGCGTAATGAAGCAGAAGCTTATTGTGTGGAGTTTGGGATGATGAGTATGATGTGTTCGTCGGAATTGGATGTCCCTGGCAGCATCCAACCTCTTATCCATGAATTTCAGGATCTTTTTCAAGACCCAAAGGGGCTGCCACCTCATAGGTCCTGTGATCATGCTATTGTGTTAAAAAATGGTGCTGAAATTCCAAACATACGGCCTTATAGACATCCTCATAGCTACAAAGAAGAAATTGAGAAATTTGTGAAGGATATGTTAGAGGCATGTATGATAAGACCCAGTGTGAGCCCGTTTTCAAGCCCGTTGATCTTGGTAAAAAAGAAGGATGGCGGATGGAGATTCTGTGTGGATTATAGGGCCCTCAACACCATTACGGTTCCTAACAAATTCCTAAATCCCATAATAGAAGAATTGTTGGATGAGTTAGGAGGTGCGATCCTTTTTTCTAAATTGGATCTCAAATCGGGGTACTATCAGATCCGAATGAAGGAAGAAGATATCCCAAAGACTGCATTTCGGACTCATGAAGGCCACTATGAGTATATGGTGATGCCTTTTGGGCTCACTAACGCTCCATCAACTTTTCAAGCACTTATGAATGATGTTTTTCAGCCATATCTGAGGAAGTTTGTGCTAGTTTTTTTCGATGATATCTTGGTATACAGTAAGGACATGGATACTCATCGTAAGCATTTGGAAAGGGTGTTTCAAACTCTGCGAGAACACAAGTTGTGGGTTAATTATAAAAAGTGTTGTTTTGGAGCTATCCAATTGGAGTACTTGGGGCATTTAGTTTCTGGAAATGGTATTCAAGCTGATCCCGACAAAATTTCAGCAATGAAGCAGTGGCCTGTACCGACAGATATTCGAGGTTTAAGAGGGTTTCTCGGTCTTACGGGGTATTATAGACGCTTTGTCAAAAACTATGAAATTATGGCTCGACCCTTAACACAATTATTGAAGAAAAACAAGTTCAATTGGTCCAAGGAAGCTCAGGTTGCCTTTGTCGAGTTAAAAGAGACCATGGCTTGCTTGCCTACTTTGGCTTTGCCGAATTTTAATGTACCGTTTGAAATTGAGACCGATGCGTCGGGAATTGGCATAGGAGCAATCCTCATGCAACAAGGCAGACCCTTAGCTTTTGTGAGTCGGGCACTTTCTGAATGGGAAAAACTGAAATCGGTGTATGAAAGGGAGCTCATGGCAATTGTCTTTGCGGTCCAAAAATGGCGTCAATATTTGTTGGGACACCATTTTATTATCAGAACAGATCAAAAAAGTCTTAAGTTTTTGTTGGAACAACGTGTATTGGCCGGTGACCAATTGAAATGGGTTACCAAATTGTTGGGCTTTGATTTTGAAATCCACTACAAACCCGGTTCTGAAAATAGGGTGGCAGATGCTTTGTCCAGGGTTATGGAATACAAATCTACTTCCTTGGTGACCAATGTTGATTTGATAGAGTTGGCTGAGGAGGTTTTGGTGGATGACAAGTTGAAACAGCTCCTGCATAAAGTTGTTCAAGACCCAAAATCACATCCTTTGTATTCCATCTCCAAAGGGTGTTTCTGGTATAAAGGGCGTTTGGTTTTGCCCACTCAATCTGCTCGAATTCCATTGATCTTAGAGGAATTTCATGCCTCACCGTGGGGGGGGGGGGGGGCATTCTGGGGTGACTAGAACTTATAAAAGGTTAGCTATGGTTTTTTATTGGAAGGGTATGCGACATGACATAGCCAAGTTCGTTGCTGAATGTTTTGTGTGCCAACAAAATAAGTACCAGACCTTGAAACCAGCCGGTCTTATTCAACCTCTTCCGATTCCTAACCATGTGTGGGAAGACATCTCCAAGAACTTCATTGGTGGGTTACCGAGGACGAAAGGGGGTGATACAATCATGGTGGTAGTGGACAGATTGAGTAAGTTTGCCCACTTTATTCCCTTACTTCATCCTTACACGTCCAAGGATGTTGCTCAAGTCTTTGTCAAAGAGATAATTCGATTGCATGGGTTTCCTAATTCTATTATGTCTGATCGTGATAGAATTTTTCTAAGTTTGTTTTGGAAGGAACTTTTTCGTTTGGCTGGCACCAAGCTGCGTTTTAGCTCCGCGTACCATCCTCAAACTGACGGCCAGACTGAGGTAATTAATAGAACTTTGGAAACATACTTACTTTGTTTTGTGAATGAACACCCACGACAGTGGCTGAAATGGTTGTCGTGGGCAGAACTATGGTTTAACTGCTCTTATAATGCTTCTATTAATTTGTGCCCATTCAAGGCATTATATGGTTGGGACCCTCCTACGATCATTCCATTTCGTAATGAAAGTACAATTGTAGCTTATGTTGATACATTATTGGTTGAACGTGACAATATACTTGATGAGCTAAAGACCAATTTGGCTAAAGGTCAACAACGTATGCGTGACCAAGTTGACAAGAAGAGATGTGAAGTGGAGTTTTAGGTGGGTGACATGGTTTATTTAAAGGCTCAACCGTACAAGTTGCGTTCCTTAACTCAAAAGGTAAATGAGAAATTGAGCTCTCGTTTTTATGGGCCCTTTACTATTTTGGAGCGCATTGGAGCTGTTGCTTATAGACTCGAGCTGCCGGATTATTCTCGGGTACACCCCGTTTTCCATGTGTCGCAATTAAAGTCGGCCCCTCCTTCTAGTGTTCCAAGTCGGCAACTCCCTGCTGGGTTGACTGATGAATGGGAGCTATTAGTGGTCCCTGAAAAAGCATTGGGTTGTCGCAAACTGTTGAATGGTCAGACGGAGGTTTTGATCCAGTGGGCTGCCCTTCCTGCCCATGACAGCACTTGGGAGGACTTTGAATTGCTTCGGTCTACCTTCCCTGATTTCCACCTTGAGGACAAGGTATTGCTCGTTGGGGAGGGTATTGATGGGCCCCCAATCAGGAGGGTATACCAGAGAAAAAGGAAGAAGGATAAGGGTAAAGAGGGAACAAGTGAAAAAGGGAAGTTGTTGCACATGGTAGTAACTAACTGTACACATGGCAGAAAAAGAGAAGGAGAACATATTCTAAGAGATGCATATAAGGAAGAAATGAGGCTAGAATGAGCAGGCAATGATTGGGAACCTAGGGGTGGCTGTTGTCACAGGGAAAGGGAAAATACTCCCATTGTCAATTACTATCTCTTATATTGTTTTGTTGTTTAATTTCCTTACATTGTAATTTGTTTTTCTGCTACTATCAATAGACAATTCTGCACTATATTTTTTGATATCACTTTGCTATCTTACTGTTGGTTGGTTCCTATCACGAACCGATTTGTCTTAGGAACTGAAATTTCTCACAGGTTTCTCAACGATGATGATAGGCTTATCAATCGTGCGAATCCAACCTATCATCATTAGGAAGAGCTAAATCAGTTTGTGTTCCCTTGGATTTTGAACTCGCTTTTGGAAAATCTTCAACCCAGGGTTGTCGGTTGCGTCCATTCGTGGCAGCCGTAGGAGGAGCTTGATTCCTTCTGCAATTCTCATACCAGACTCATAGTAGACAATTTCGGTCTCAGCTTTGCTCAATCTCTCAAGGATCTAGCACTATTTACAAGTTCTTCATGAAGATAAAAAGTTTGGTTGATGCTCTAATTTTCATAGGATCTCCTATTACTACATCAGAGCACATAGATTACATTTTGAACGACTTAAATGAGGAATATCAACCTATGTTAACCTCCATTGAAAGTCAACCTGAACTTCCTACTATCCATAACCTTTAATCGTTCTTGCTAGCATTGGAATCACAGCTTGAGAAGAATAAACACAAAGCCTTCTTTTATGCATTGTCAGTGAGTTTTCTCCTTCTCCTCCTTCATCTTCACCTTCTTCTTCTCTGTCTCCTTGTCATCCTCATGTTCTTTCTTCTAATCCCATGCAAACTAGGTCAAAGTCTGGTATCTACAAGACCATTTTCCCTAGTCTTCAACTAACTCAATGTGAACCTGTTAGTGCCAAAGCTTTCCTAACTGATCTTGTGTGGCAGCAAACCATGAAAGTGGAATATGATGCTCTCATGACTTTCGAAACTTGGACTTTAGTTCCTCTTCCACCTCTCAAACAAGTTGTTGGATGTAAATGAATATTTAGGGTGAAAGAGAACGCATATGGTATTGTCGACAAGTACAAGGCTAGGCTTGTCGCAAAAGGGTTTCATCAAAAATATGGGGTAGACTATAATGAAACATTCTCCCATGTTGTCAAACCCGTCACCATTAGAGTTTTGCTAACTCTTGTTACTCATCATTGGATGATTGGGTAGTTGGACATCAATAATACTTTCCTAAATGGTTTCCTGGATGAAGAATTTACATGACTAAACGAATGGGCTTTGAAAGGTTAAAATGATCTCTTATCAAGCTTGGTCTTAAAGTAAACAAATGTGATAGTTCTTTGTTCATTCATATCTCCTTGACATATCAGCTCTATGTTTTGGTATATGTTAATGACGTCATAGTTATAGGATCTTCTTCTCATGTTAAACAATTCATTAAAGATTTTGGTAGCACATTTGCACTAAAACAATTAGGTCCTTTAGACTATTTTTTAGGCATCCAGGTCAAACATAAGAAAGATTGATCCCTTTTCTATCACAGTCCAAGTATATTAGAGATCTTCTGGACAGAGCAAATTTATCTTCTGCAAAGTCTAGTATCACTCTCATGGCCAGCAACTGCAAGCTCACTAAGCATGGTGCTGATGTTTTTTAAGACCCAACCTTCAACAAGTCTATTGTAAGGGTATTACTGTATGCAACTATAACTAGACCAGATATTACTTACAGTGTAAATAAGGTTTGTCAATTCTTAGACAAACCTTTGAATTCTCATTAGTCTGCTGTGAAAAGAATTCTTAGGTATCTACAAGGAATTAAAACTTTAGGTTTGACTATCACCCGTGCCAATGATACATCTGCCCTTCCTCTTGTTGCATTTTGTGATGTTGATTAGGCTTCTGACATGTATGATGGAAATCAACCTCTGGAGCTTGCCTATACCTAGGACCGAATTTGGTTGCATGGTGGCCAAAGAAACAATATATTATTTCCAAATCAAGCATTGAAGCTGATTATAGGAGCCTAGCCTTAGCCTCTCAAGAACTGATGTGGATTGAGTCTTTTCTTAAAGAACTGAAAGTTACCTACAACACTCCTACAATTTTTTGTGGCAATTTAAGTATAGTTACTATGTCACATAATCTAGTTTTTACACATTAGAACTAAATAAGTTGAACTGGATCTCTATTTTGTCAGGGACAAAATACATAACAAGACACTTACTGTTAAGCATATTCCTTCTGAGTTTCAAATTGCAAACACATTGATAAAATCTCTTCCTAAAAATCAATCTGAGGAATCAACTTCATGTTCAAGACAATAACAACACAGGATCCTAACAAAGCCAAAGCTTCATCAACAACACCCTATGTTTCAGGGGGATATATTAGTTAACTAATATTGTTAGTTAGTTGACTAATTCTGTTGGTTAGTTGAGAAGGCTGTTAGTGTGTTAACCAATAACCAGCTTGTGAGCTGGCACTTTAGTGGTTACTGTTCAGCCACTATATAAGTAAACTTTTGTACTCCTGTAACTATTCATTCAGAAATAATATCTTCAAGTATGCTTTGCAACTCTATTCTCTCACTTTCTCTCTCCATTTCAACAGTGTGAACTTCATTAGATTTTCCAAACAAATTACATTATAAGGACAGAAAATAAAGAAGCTAAATCTTCTAGAGGAATGAAACTATAATGGAGTAGCAAATGCTAGAATCTAAAACTGCTAGAGTTATGCTTTTGAATAACAGCAAGAGCAAAGTACCAACTAAGAAAATTACCAGTCCACTTCCAGTGTATCTACATAATCTTGATGCATCATGGTAGCGTTCATCATCTATGGCACTCTGCAACACCGATAAAAGTTATAGATTATTGGACCAACCTTAAGAAGGAAATTTGATATCCAACTGGTTGAAACAAAATCTGATCTGACCTTCAGCTGAGACATGATTTCAGCAACACTGTCCTTGGATGTTGCTTCTGCTATAGCCCTATTCAACTTGGCTGCTTCATGAAAATCCTCCTTTTCAACAGCATCTTCAAGTTGAAACTGATGGCCAAGTAACATAATTATTTACTCACTACATATAGCTAACACAAGCAATATATACTATTTATGTGTAAACTACAACCACCTGACCATGGAAATAAATTAAATAATATGGCATGCCCTTAACAAATTTTCCATTGCATTCTCCTTGTCAATTCTCACAAGTACCTACCAAGAGAGTCTTTTGATAAACGGAAGAGGAAAAGATATCCTCACAAAACAAAACAAAACAAGAAAAAGAAAACGAGGAGAAGAAGAAGGTAACAACTACAGCCAACCTATGTGGCAAAGTTATGCAACAAACTATGCCACTGGCAGAGAACAAAGAGATGCCAGAGGAGTAGCTCTATCCCACGATGAAATGAGTCATTGAATATTAGATGGTTCCTTTCCAAACACAGTTAACAGCAAGTATGGAACTTGGGTGGAAAACTAATAAGGATTGAAAGGAAATAGAAATATTATGTTACAATATTCAGGTTTTCGAGTCTCTGTCTCTCCTCAATTGCAAATCACTCCCAATTTTTGAATGCCCCAAGCAACCATACTTACTGCCTATTTATAATGGATCTAATACCTCTTCCTAAGCGATACAATAATTCAAAATGGATGTGCTTTTCCCATCTGCATCTTCTCATGAATAAGACCTTGTTTAGGTCACATCTATTTGTGAACCAGGGGTTGTTTAGGTAGTTGCATCTGTTCTCTTCTGCACCTGTACCCTATTTGAGTCGCATTTGTTCATGAACCAGGGACTTTCTAGGTGGTTCCTTCTTCCAACGTTTTCGATTGTAGAATTGGGCAATTGGAGGTTGCCCCTTATCAAAAACAACAAGTGAGCGGTCTTAGGGTTTAGTTGGTAACCATTTACAGTTTTTGGATTTAATTAGACATGCTCATGAGATTTGAAAAAGTTTTATGTTAGTTGTTGACTGTCTAACACGACCTTCTCTTTTATTCAGGCTTAGGACCGGCTATATATAGCACCAAGGACACATAGTGGATTAAGCTCATGAGTCATACTATAAAGGTATGAGATAGGATAATTGGGCCAAATTTGAGACCAGACATGCATTACTGGAAACCAAATTGGTTTATGTCATGGAGGTTATATACTTGCTATGACAAGTGATGAAGAGATATTGAATGAACCAAAGAGGCTTACACATGGCTTTCGTTGATTTGGAGAAGACTATGATAAGGTGCCTAGAGAGATATTGTGGAAAGCTCTAGAGAATAAAAGAGTTTGGATTGCCTACATTTGAACAATCAATGTTGTGTATGATGGAGTCAAGACTCAAGACCGATGTGAGAACACAATATGGGGTCTCAGAAGATTTCCCTATTGCTATAGGACAAGACCAAGGGTCAACATTGAGCCCCACCTGTTTACATTGGTCTTGAATGTGTTTATTGAGCATATCCGATAATCGGTGCCACAGTGTATGCTTTTTGTGGATGATATTGCTCTATTTGGTTAATCATACGATACAACGGGGAAATTAAGGGGATATAAACCATAGAATTTAACCAGAGTGAATGAAATGAAATGGCGAAATGCATCAGGTGTCATGTAATATAAATGTGATGTTTAAGCTTAAGGGGCATTTTATGGGTGTCATATGTGATAGAAAGGTGAAACACAAGCTTGATGGAAAATTTTACCACATAGCTATAAGACCCGCATAGTTATATGGGACTGAATGTCGGGTGGTAAAACGTCAGGATAAGTGGATATAATAGACAAGATAGAGTTAGGAATATTCGCATATGGAGAAAGTTGGAGTAGCTCCTATTTTAGAAAAGATGGTAGAATAATACCTTAAATGGTTTCGAAAATATTTAGCATCAATAATTTGTTAATGGGATGTTTTATGATACAGCATTATAGCCTTATTCGATACATATTTATTCGATACATATGACCGACACTACCTACCGAAAATAAGGTTTGATTGATGTTGTAATTAGTCCTGCTCCACAAACCAATTAAAATACAAAAAACAGCAAGCTGAAACTCAGTCCTTAGGACTCGATAAAACAAAACCCTTTAAAAAGGTTGACTTATTTTGAAACTAATCACATTCTTTATATTTTGCCCTTGCTTAATTAACTATGAAACTAATATTATTTATTAATGGTAAACATATAACTTTGTGCCTATTTTGCACAAACAAACTAAATTATACTAAAATGACTTTATCAAACACATTCAAACATAAATTTCATTATAATAGAATATCATTGAAATAATACATTTTTCCCATACAGACTAACTCAACTAAATGATAACTTTTCTGTTATTTTAGGATCTGTTTACGAGTTTTTGAGGGAAGACTTGGGAGCCACGAAATACACATATAAGATGGCCCTGAGGTCTTATTTTTCCCTTCCTTCCCCTCCAAAACCCAACTCGCAAATCAGACACTTCAGGAAAACATCAGCTGTACATATTTTAACATATATAATAGAAATGGAATGAAGGAGGTTGTGGGTCCGAGACTCACTCATAACAAATAAAAGAGTTATAAGGTGGTTTGATGTAGTGAGAAATAGTGGAAAGAAGGAGGTTGAGGTTCGAATCTTGCCCCACAACAAAATACTAACATACCAAACAAACATTTGCCAATAAAAAAAGATAGAAATAATATGTATAAGAAGAAAGCATGTTAGGAACAAAAAGGTACCTTGAGAACAGAGGATAAAGTATCGGCCTCTTCAATTTCAAAGAAATGGCGGCACCATCGATTCCAATCCCAGTTAAGAGAAGTATGGGTATTGGTATTAGCGGAGCAACCGAAACAATGGTTACGGTTTCTTTTGGTAAATATTGATAATTTAGTTCGAAATGGGTGGTAGCCACAAGTACCCAGAAGTAAAGTAGATAACTTGTTTTGGTGAAAATCGAAAGAGGTTGAATGGGTTCTGAGTTGGGTTCGAGTGGTAGAGATATATTGGGACACACCCCATATATTAGCTACAACCACCACCATGTTGTTGTTTAGAAATTTGAGTAGAGTTTGAAGATGGATACAAGTTCGTAGGAGAACTTAGCGGATAAAGTTTAGTGTTTGGCAATTCGGCATATGGACAGAGAAACCAGCCCTTATACCATGTGGACTATGCATTTTTTTAACTTACACAGGAGGTAGGCATGGTGGACTTGACCCGTCCAAACTCGCCCCAAACTTAAAAAGATTTATTTGAGTAAGTTTAAAACATATGTTCTATATCATAACTATCAATTTTTGGCAAATCTAATTGTTTGAATTAGTAAGTATATCTAAATCATTAGATTTTTTAAAATTGATGGCTAAGATGTGTAGTAAGTTTTAAACTTACTATTAGATTAAGTGGGTTCATCCTCTTATTTTAAACTTGTATTTAGATATATACATGAGTAAATTTAAAGTATTTTTTTATTTTTAGGTAGTCTATTTTGAGAATCAATGACATACAAACTGATATAGTATTGTGGCATTAAATCGTTTATACAAAAGTGTCTTAAATAACTAACAAAAAAAATAATTTAAAATATATTGTTAAAAGATAAAATTATATTGGTAGATAGGTTGCTCAACCAAATGCATAATCTACATTACAACAAATAAATATAATTATTTGTACACAATTAAACTAGCACACATAAATAAAAGTATAGTGTAAGCATAAGCTAAGTACTTCTATCTTATTTAAATATTGATCAAAACTAATTTTTAAACACAAACTAGATCCTACACCCATTACTGTTATGTGAACCCTTAGCAGACACATACACTAATATTTACCTATTTAGCATGGAAATTAATTATATTTAAATAATTTATTTGGTTGAGAAATTAAATTCCATCTTTAATTTCTTTTATCTATCTATGCTTGTACAATTATAAAGAAGATTATTATTTATATAGCATAATTTTGTCTTGCTCTATTTTCATAGAGTAACTTGTGTTTATATCTCTTACGTTTTAACTCTTTTAATTTCTTAAATTATTTCTTTTAGTAACCTTTTAATTCAGAAAATTAATCTGGTAGATATAAAATTGTTTTATAAAAATATCTTTTTAAATTATTTGTTCAAAAATGAGATAAGAGATAATATTCTAAGAAAAAGTAGACAAGTTACTAGTGTAAGTTTTTAATCAGCTTAAAAAAGTGTGAAGATGGTGATCTTTCCCAACCTATGGCTAAGGTTTTGATGATACTCACTATATCATCAAATGCAAAAAGAAGACTAGCAAATCAAAAGTCAAAGAAGTTCAAGTGTGTAGTCTAAGTCTTCTAGGTAAAATGATATTTAAACTTAAAAGGTTGATCTCTGAAAAACTCATTCATAAAACTAAGATCATTTGCACTAAAGCATAAGTGTTCTGTTTTTAAACAGTGTAATCGATTACACTATCCTAGTAATCGATTACAGTTTGATAAACTCATCAGACATGTGCATTTTCCATGATGTAATCAATTACACTATACTAAAAACCAATTACAACATATTAAAAGCATCAGATATGTGTATTTTTCATAATGTAATCGATTACACTATACTTGGTGATCGATTACACAAATCCGTTGAGTTTACATTTTAAATTTTTTAACTGGTGTAATCGATTACACCATATCATAATCGATTACACATACCAGAACAATATATTGGTTCTGTTTTGATTGAACTGATGTAGCTCTTAACGTTTCACAAACTCATATTGGTTCATGTGCACGAATTGAACACTATAAATAGGTGTTCTATGACTTGTTTTTGGACACACAATTTTGAATACAATTTTCATGATCACATACTCACAAATTTCTTAAAATTTCTCTCATTCATTCTTAAGCACAAACAAAAGCCTTTCTCCAAGTTATTTGATTTTAAATTAAAGTGATCATTCAGTTAGTGATTCAAATCCATAAAGCACCAATTACTATTAGAGAATCACTTATTCAAAAGCCTTGTAAAAACCATCTTAAGAATACAAAATAGAGTCTTGTAAACATTTCAACAAGTGTGGTGAAGTGCAGTATATTGTGAAAGAACGATGTTAGTCTAGTGCCTAGTGGAATAGGTGAGTAGTCTTGGAAGAAGACGAAGAAGGTGTATCATTGGTTCTTGCAATAGTGGAAAAATCTTCTTGGTAACAAGAAGGACTGGACGTAGCCTTCAAATTGAAGGTGAACCAGTATAAATCTTGGTGTGATCTTCTTTTCCCTTAACTTTTTATATTTTGCATTATCTTCTACTTCTTCTCAAATATTCTGATTATTACTTCTGCTCATAGAAAAATTCTCTTTAACTTGCAAAGTTTTAAAATAAAAGTAGAAAAATTTAATTTAAGTCTCTACACCTAATTCACTCCCCTCTTATGTGGTCAAATATCTTAACAATTGACATCAGAGCGTAAATTAAGGTAATTTTCTCCTAAGATCCTAACTATGGCCTCACGACAATATCTAGGTGAGGGATCCAACATAAATCGTCCACCAAACTTTAATGGTTAATATTACGATTTCTGGAAAATTAGGATGAGAATCTTCATTGAGTCTCAAGACTTAGAAATTTGGGACGCCATTGAAAACGATTATTTTATTCCAAGTCATCTTAGTTGTGGTGTAGTAGAAACAAAACCAAGAAGTGCTTGAGATAATGAAGATAAAAAAAAAGTTCAATATGATCTAAAAGCCAAGAATATTATAACTTCACTTTGGGAATGAATGAATTTTTTAGAATCTCAAATTGCAAAACTACAAAAGAGATGTGGGAAACCTTAGAGACCACCCACGAAGGAACATATGAAGTTAAGCGTTCAAGACTCAATACTCTGTCACAAGAGTATGAACTCTTCAGAATGCTTCCTGATGAGAAAATACAAGACCTGCAGAAAAGATTTACCCACCTTACTAACCATTTCATTGCCTTAGGAAAAGACATATCTACTAATGACTTAAACTTAAAAGTTCTTAAGTCTCTAAATAGAAATTGGCAATCGAAAGTTACTTCCATATCAAAAAAGAAGAGTCTGTCTAAAATGTTTCTTGCAACCCTCTTTGGTAAATTGCAAGAAAATGAATTAGAATTAGGGAGATTAGAGCAAAATGAAGAAATGGAAAAGAAACACAAATCAATTGCTCTAAATACTGTCACTAAAGATAGAAATAATGATAATAATGAAGATGAGGACATGATTCTTCTAGCCAAAAGATTTAATAAATTCTTAAAGAAAAGCAAAAACTTCAAGAATAACAAATTTTCAAGAAAAAAATGAAAATTCTTCCTCTCAAAACATCACTTGCTTTGGATGCGGCAAAAGTGGTCACATAAAAGCAGATTGTCCTACTCTTAAAAAGAATGACATCTATAACAAGAACTTCAACAACAACAAAGACAACAATTACAACAAAAAAACAAATAAGGCTTATATAGTTTGGGATGACAATGATATAAGCTCATCATCTGACTCCGACAATGAAGATAATGCTCAAATAGCACTAATGGCTTCACACCAATCAGAAGATGAACTTGATGAGGTTAGTAACTCTTTTGAATTACATAGTTATGATGAGTTACAAGAAGCTTTTAATGAATTATATGATGAATTTTTAAAGCTTTCTAAAATGTGTTCTAAACAAAAGAAAATCATTGTAGAATTAGAAAGTAAAGTCAACTCTCAAAACAAACTCACTAGTTATAATAAATGTATAGAAAAAGAATCCAAAATACATGAATTAACTAATGAAATAAACAATTTAAATAGAAGCACTAAAAACTTGGACAAAATCTTGTTGAATCAACGCCCTTCAAATAACAAAAAAGGGATTGGTTATTCTCCTAATAATAATATTGCCCAAAACAAAATTGTCTTTATAAAAGAAAGTGTTAGTAAACTTCCTTATGTCAATGAAATGGCTGTACCAAAATTTAAGAACTCAGATTTCTATATTTCCCCCAATAATTTCAAAAGTAATAAATTGAACTATAAGTATACATGTAATTATTGTAATCATCATGGTCATATTCCTAACAAATGTTATGTTAAAAATTATGGAGTACCAAAAGGTAAATTTGTGTGGGTTGAGAAAGGCGCTAACGAAAAAGGACCCAAATCACTTTGGGTACCTAAATCTAAAATATAAATTTATTTTGTAGGTATGCTTTGGAGCAGAAAACGATCTATGGTACCTAGACAGTGGCTGCTGAAGGCATATGACTGGTGACAAATCAAAGTTCAGCTTTATTCTACCAAAAGATGGATTTGTCACATATGGCGATACAATAAAGGTAAAATTTTAGGAATTGGAAGGATTGGTAAACCTCCACATGTTACTATAGAAAATGTCTTATATGTTGATGGCTTAAAACACAATCTTCTTAGCATAAGTCAACTATGTGATAAAGGCTTAAATGTCATCTTTAAGAAGGATTTATGTACTATAGAAAATAGCAAGACTCATAAGACTAAACTTTTCGGAAAAAGAACAAATAACATATTTATGATTTCCTTAAATGACCAATCATTAAAAATCAAGTGTTTATCTGTCAATAATGATGATGCACGGTTATGGCATAGGAGATTTGCTCACATTCACATGAATCATTTAAACAAATTAGTAAAACATGACTTAGTCATTGGCTTGCCTAAAAAGAAATATGTTAATAATAAATTATGTGATGCATGCCAAAAGAGTAAATTAAAGAAAACTTCTTTTAAACCTAAGCATATAGTTTCTACTAATAGGCCATTAGAATTAATTCATATGGATCTATTTGGCCCCTCTAACATTAAAAGCTTTTGAGGAAATTACTATGGTTTTGTTCTAGTTGATGACTTTTCTAGATATACTCGGCCATTCTTGATAGTTCATAAAAATGAAGCTTTTCATGTTTTTAGAAAGTATGTCACTCGTGTTCAAAATAAAAAATCCATGAAAATTACTTCTATAAGGAGTGATCATGGTGGGGAATTTCAAAATGCTTTATTTTAAGAATATTGTGATGAACATGGAATCTCACACAATTTTTCTGCACCAAGGACTTCACAACAAAATGGTGTTGCTAAACACAAGAATAAACTTTTAGTAGAACTAGCAAAAAGCATGATAAATGAAACTAATCTGCCCAAATACTTTTGGTCTTATGCTATTAATATTGCGTCTAATAGAGTGCTAATAAGACCTCTTTTGAAAAAGACCTCATATGAACTATATAAAGGTAGGAAGCCTAATATCTCTCATTTGCATATTTTTTTGTGTAAATGTTTTGTTCTTAATAATAGAAAGAACAAACTTGGTAAATTTGATGTTAAAGCTGACGAAAGAATTTTCCTTGGTTATTCACTCACAAGCAAAGCCTATAAAAATTTTAATAAAAGAACTTTAACCATCGAGGAATCTATACATGTTTCTTTTGATGAATCTAACCCTTCTATGGAAGAAAAAGTTGTTTGTGATGATCATGACAGTGATTTACCAAGTACTTCTCAAAATGATATTACAAAGTCCATGGAACAACTCAACCTAGAGCAAATGACGAAAGAAGAAAAACTACCTTATATCTCTACTCAAGAACACGATGGTCTTCCTCAAGAATGGAGAACACATCGAGATCATCCTATTGACAATAAAGGGGTAACTACTCGACTTAGTCTTAGAGATGCATGTCTTAACATGACTTTTGTTTCTCAAATAGAACCTTCTAAGATAAATGATGCTATAGATGATGAACATTGAATGATTGTTATGCATGAAGAGTTAAATCAATTTAAAAGAAACCAAGTATGAGAACTAGTCCATAGACCTAGTAACAAGCAAATCATAGGAACCAAATGAATTTTTAGAAATAAATTAGATGAAAATGGCATAATAGTTAGAAACAAAGCTAGGTTGGTAGCACAAGGTTATAATCAAGAAGAAGGAATAGATTATGAAGAAACATTTGCTCCTGTGGCTAGACTAGAAGCCATTAGATTGCTCTTAGCCTATGCATGTTCATTAGACTTCCAACTATACCAAATGGATGTTAAGAGTGTCTTCCTAAATATATATATAGAAGAAGAAGTGTATGTCAGTCAACCCCCTAGTTTTGAAGACTATCAACATCCCACTCATGTTTATAAGTTGAAAAGTGCTCTTTATGAGCAAAAACAAGCCCCTAGAGCATGGTATGATCGTTTAAGCACTTTTTTGTGTAAAAAATGCTTTTCAAAAGGAAAAGTCGATACCATTCTTTTTATCAAAAAACTTGATGATCATACTCTACTTGTGCAAATTTATGTTGACGATATCATTTTTGGTTCCACAAATGAATCTTTATGTAGTGAATTTGCAAACATGATGCAAATAGAGTTTGAAATGTCCATGATGGGCAAATTAAACTTCTTCCTTGGTTTGCAAATTAAACAAACTAGTAGTGCAATCTTTATCGGTCAAACTAAATATTGCAAAGAGCTTTTAAAGAAATATTAAATGGATAGTTGTAAAGAGATAGCCACACCTATGGGTACCAACAGATATCTAGATCAGGATTTATCAGGTCACCCCATAAATATAACAAAATATCGAGGCATGATTGGCTCATTGCTATATCTTACTGCTAGTAGGCCTGATATTATGTTTAATGTGTGTCTATGCGCTATATATCAATCATGATTGATATAAAGTGTGTGTTTATTCAGATTTTGCCTTTTGGACAGGATTGATATCTAGCGCATAGACACACACTAAACATAATATCAGGCCTACTAGCAGTAAGATATAGCAATGAGCCAATCATACCTCGATATTTTGTTATATCTATGGGGTGACCTGATAAATTCTGATCTAGATATGTGTTGGTACCCATAGGTGTGGCTATCTCTTTACAACTGTCAATTTCATATTTCTTTAAAAGCTCTTTGCAATATTTAGTTTGACCGATAAATATTGCACTACTAGTTTGTTTAATTTGCAAACCAAGGAAGAAGTTTAATTTGCCCATCATGGACGTTTCAAACTCTCCTTGCATCATGTTTGCAAATTCACTACATAAAGATTCATTTGTGGAACCAAAAATGATATCGTCAACATAAATTTGCACAAGCAGAGTATGATCATCAAGTTTTTTGATAAAAAGAATGGTATCGACTTTTCCTTTTGAAAAGCCTTTGTTACACAAAAAAGTGCTTAAACGATCATACCATGCTCTAGGGGCTTGTTTTAGCCCATAAAGAGCATTTTTCAACTTATAAACATGAGTGAGATGTTGATGGTCTTCAAAACCAGGGGGTTGACTGACATACACTTCTTCTTTTATATATTCATTTAGGAAGACACTATTAACATCCATTTGGTATAGTTGGAAGTCTAATGAGCATGCATAGGCTAAGAGCAATCTAATGGCTTCTAGTCTAGCCACAGGAGCAAATGTTTCTTCATAATCTATTCCTTCTTCTTGATTATAACCTTGTGCTACAAACCTAGCTTTGTTTCTAACTATTATGCCATTTTCATCTAATTTATTTCTAAAAATTCATTTGGTTCCTATGATTTGCTTGTTACTAGGTCTATGGACTAGTTCTCATATTTGGTTTCTTTTAAATTGATTTAACTCTTCATGCATATTAATCATTCAATGTTCATCATCCATAGCATCATTTATCTTAGAAGGTTCTATTTGAGAAACAAAAGCCATGTTAAGACATGCATCTCTAAGACTAAGTCGAGTAGTTACCCCTTTATTGACGTCTCCAGTGATGTTGTCAATAAGATGATCTCGGTGTGTTCTCCATTCTTGAGGAAGGCCATCGTGTTCTTGAGTAGAGATATGAGGTAGTTTTTCTTCTTTCGTCATTTGCTCTAGGTTGAGTTGTTTCATGGACTTTGTAACATCATTTTGAGAAGTACTTGGTAAATCACTGTCATGATCATCACAAACAACTTTTTCTTCTATAGAAGTGTTAGATTCATCAAAAGAAACATGTATAGATTCATTGATGGTTAAAGTTCTTTTATTAAAAAATTTATAGGCTTTGCTTGTGAGTGAATAACCAAGGAAAATTCATTCGTCAGCTTTAACATCAAATTTACCAAGTTTGTTCTTTCCATTGTTAAGAACAAAACATTTACACAAAAAATATGCAAATGAGAGATATTAGGCTTCCTACCTTTATATAGTTCATATGATGTCTTTTTCAAAAGAGGTCTTATTAGCACTCTATTAGACACATAGCAAGCAATATTAATAGCATAAGCCCAAAAGTATTTGGGCAGATTAGTTTCATTTATTATGCTTCTTGTTAGTTCTACTAAAAGTTTATTCTTGTGTTTAGCAACACCGTTTTGTTGTGGAGTTCTTGGTGCAGAAAAATTGTGTGAGATTCCATGTTCATCACAATATTCTTAAAATAAATCATTTTGAAATTCCCCACCATGATCACTCCTTATAAAAGTAATTTTCATGGATTTTTCATTTTGAACAACATACTTTCTAAAAACATGAAAAGCCTCATTTTTATGAACTATCAAGAATGCCCGAGTATATCTAGAAAAGTCATCAACTAGAACAAAACCATAGTAATTTCCTCAAAAACTTTTAATGCTAGACGAGCCAAATAGATCCATATGAATTAATTCTAATGGCCTATTAGTAGAAACTATATGCTTAGGTTTAAAAGAAGTTTTCTTTAATTTACTCTTTTGGCATGCATCTCATAAGTTACTAGTGTAAGTTTTTAATCAGCTTAAAAAAGTGCTTGTAATTGTTCAAGTTCTTCCAAAATGAATCATACTGAAGAGGCTTGTGTTCATCTTACTGTATTACATTTCCTTAAAGAAGGGGGTAGTTTCCATTTCTTTTGCTGGCAATAAAACACCTATAACTCAAATAAATCATAACACAAATGTTATATCAGCAATTGGGTTAATTCTTTGCAGTATTGCTCTCAAGCTCCCTTCTCAGCTGAAGAGAGAAATCATCACTTACATCATCATCATCCCAATCATCCTCCCACTGTTGACTCACTTCTTTCCCTTCCTCCTTTTCATCCCATTCTGTAAGTAGTATACCAATACCAATACAAAGACAATAAGAAAAAACATTAGGCACATAATTGCAAATGTCTAAAAAACTCGAGTACCCAAACAAATCAAGTTGGATAAACAGTCTCTATACTCTAATAACAGAAGAACTTTCAAGTACCATTAGGAAGATAAGCACTTAACTAGATCCTATTATATGTGCACCATAATTGTGTTTATAATTAATGATAGAGTGTAATATCTATATATTGTCGGTGTAAAGATTTATACACAATCAGTACATCATTCACCATTCATTCGTGTTACTTTTTTTGAAAAGTCAATGATGATTGAAAATGAAGTGTGGATGATAGACTGATAGTGTAAAAACTTTTACACTATCGGTGCATAGATTTTTTTCTCTTGATGATATAGGCTCAACACAGTTACGAAATAATTATTCAGCATCATGACTCATAACAGCAAAATAACTTAATTTGGAATGTTCTAAGGTAGCATTTCGCAGCGTACTAGAACAGGACAGAATAGAACAAATAATTCGGTCTATATTTGGCATATTATATAACTAGAACATAACATTAAAGGAGGATCAAAATTAAAATTGAGACACTTCATTTCCACAAGAAAGGTGGAAACAAAGAGAACAGGACAGGACAAAACACTTTAAGGGCAGCCTAATAAAGCAAAGGTAGTCAAAACGTACGGTCGGCGTTGGAGAGGAAGGTATAGGACAGTAGAAGCGGTTGGGCGTAACACAAAGCATAACTCCAACTAAAATGCAATATTACATTTAAACACACACATATATACATGTGTGTAGAAAAATAACATTGATAAGAAAATTAAAAATGATAAGTACATAATATATGATACTGCCAAATCAAAATCACATAAGTATCTGGATTTAGAAGCAAAAAGGTCACAGGCTTTTTAGGGAAGAGAGGAAGGTCACAAGGTTGAGTGAGCACCGAGCAGAGCACAAGGGCTGAAATTTGGGGTTAAAATCAAGGTTAAATTTGAGGCTCTATTAAAGTAATTATGAAGGGTTAGAAATAAGGGCTGCATGAGTTGGGCCGTGAATCGGGTATCAAGCTCAAATTTCCTCTTCGCACAAGCTGTCTTCCCAAAATCGCAAAACACATAACGCTTCGATGACTCAACGCTCTAAGGCATCGCTCCGCCCCAGAGGTGCTTTTCTGTCTGTCCTAATTTGATTTTCACCATGAAAATTGTTGAATCGTCTGCTTAAATGATTTGAAGCACACTTATGACTACCCTGCACAAGGATCCCGGGATCTAGGAAGAGTAGTTGTACAAAGACTTAAACCTACAAGCAGAGAGACAATTTCCACGACTTGAACCTACAAGCAGAGAGACAATTTCCACGATTTGAACCCGTGATCTCCAAGTAACAGGGCAACAATTCTACCATTTCACCAAGTCTCACCTTCCAGATCTAGGTCACAGGACATAACACTTCGCTCCATTTAATTCTAAATGAGCAGCAAACACTACCTAAAGTAGCATTTGGTAGAGTTGCTAGAATTGGACAAACAAGCATTTTGTAAACGAGAATCGGGATATAATAGGGAACAGGAGTTAAAAAGTGGACCTTTTGGATCCATTAAAAGGTAGAACCAAATAGAACAAACCAGGACACAAAAATCTACCTAACTAGTAACTATCACTCGAAAGCGCAACAATATGAGAAATGGGGTCATTTGTTAGAATCAGGAGTGAAAAATAATGGATCAAGTTAACAGATCCAATCGACCATTAACAAATCCTACTCAATCACGAAATTACTAAATTGAAAAACAAGAATCGAGAAAGCTAGCTACTGAATGTTATCAGTGAAGTAATGAAATAACAAGAAACATTTAAAAATAACCACAACATGACCACCGAAAACCTAGAAAGTGAAATTGAAACAGAGAAAAGAGATAGAATCAACGATAGCTCGAAAGAATGAGAATATATAGATTTACTAACCTTCATTGATTTCAAACTCTTCAAACTCATCATCGTCTTCAAAGAGATCAATCTTAACGTCCTCGGTGGCTGCTTTTGTTTCGGTTGCCATAGATGAACCTGAATATGTAACCAATTCGAAACAAAGAGTGCATTAATTTGATAATTAAGAAAGAGGGGAAATATAAAACCCTAGTGAGCAAGAACGGCCTATAATTTCAGATAATTAGGGATTGGAATGAAAGAAATACTTACTTAGAGTGCCTGCGGGAAGAAATAGAACCAACGTTGAGGGTCTGTGGAAGAGCCCAAAATCTTCTTATTTGGTATCGTACTTGAGGGTTTCTACTATGAGAACACTGGACTTTTTTTAATAATAAAAGGGAAAAAGTTCATAAACCCCTTAGTAAATATATAACTAGGGTGACAATAAAAATCGAACTTGTGGATATCCGAACTTAACTCAAATTTAATGGGGAAATCTGATGTGATTAGGTTTGAGTTTTACCCGATTTTAACTTTCAGGTTTGGTATACCTGATACTCTACCCCAAACCTGCATTGAACCTGAATTATATACGAAAAATTATAAAATTATATATATATATATATATATATATATATATATATGTATATATAGAGGTTGTATATGGTGAGAATTATAAAATTATGAGAGTGAGGGTGTTCATTTTAGCCTTTGGATTAAAATGAATTGTTTGGATTTAATACATCTTCTAAAACTCATGTGACTTTCTTTTTTCTATTTCTATTTGGTTTTGTTAAAATACCTTTTAGCTTCTCTTTTATTCTTTTGCCATTTCTTCTCAATGTGTTTTGCAAAACTCACAACAAACATTATTAATTTTCTCTTCTGTTCATTGACATTTCTTCTTCACTTCTTCTTCACCTATCTTCCATAGCCCACAACAAACATTGTTGATTTTCTGTAAAATATTTTTTTTTGTTTTTCTCTTTCAACATGTGTATGTGAATTTTTGTAAAAATATATAATGGGTTCAAGAGGAGTTATAGTTATCAATTGCTCCAGTATATACATTTTTGTAAAAATTAATTTTTGTGCCTTTTTTGAATTTCTGTAAAAATATAATAATTGATTTATTAATTTCTTTATAAGGAACATTTACATGGAGATCAATGACACATAATTTAATCTATCTATGTCTCCCAAAGGCCTAAATAATCCAATGAGCACATTAGATGAATGGATTCCCGCTTGTGATGAAGAATTGAAACCTGTAATTGGAAAGATATTTGATATATTGGAGGAAGGAAGCAACTTTTATAAAAGTTATGCACATGCTAATGGTTTTAGTGTTCGCAATTCATCCGAAACAACAGATAAAAGTGGTGTTAAGTGGAAGTATTTTCTTTGCTCTAAAGAAGGTTACAAGGTAGAGAAAAAATTAGAACTAGTTGAATTGCTTGTTGATGAAAAAAGATTGCCTACAAGTAGAAGAAGAAAACTAACAAGGGAAGGGTGTAAAGCAAGAATTGTTTTTAAGAGGACATAGGAAGGAAAATTTACAGTTCAACGATTTCATGAAGATCATACACACGCATTAGCCACACCAAGAAAGAAACAATTCCTTAGGTCTGTAAGAAGTGTAAACAATGTTCATAAGAATTTGTTATTTTCTTATAGTAGAGCTAACGTGGGGACATCAAAAAGTTACCAACTAATTAAAGAGCAGGTTGGGGATATGACAATATAGGATGCACACAACGGAATCTCCAAAACTATTCTAGAGATTTGAAAGTCTTGATCAAAGACTCTGATGCACATGTATTTATTGATAATTTTAGGAGAAAGTGTGAAATGGATAAGTCATTTTACTATGACTACGAAAAAATTACTCATTGTTTGGTAATGTGGTTTCATTTGATACAACATATAGTGAATTATGGAATGTTTGTGTTGATTGTGGAGTTAAAGGAACAAAAGAGGAAAACGGAATAGCATTTTTTGATATACTTGATAACACAATGGTCAATGACAACAAAGTGAACAAGCTTAGAGAAGTTGTTTATCAACCTTCTTCTAATCATGTTGCACAATGTTCGTGTAAAATGTTTGAATCTGAAGGCATGTTATGTCGACATATCCTTTTTGTATTAAAGGGGAAAGGTTTAAGTGAAATCCCAAAATTTTACATTGTCAATAGGTGGACAACGATAGCAACTAGCAAACCAGTTTTTGATTATGATGGCAATATATTGGAGGCATGTTCTAAATCACAAAGTCAGGCCAAGATGATTTCATATACATAGGCACAACTCTTTAAATGCATGCATATGGCTGGTAATTGCAAAGAAAAATTACAGCTTGTGCAGAAGGAAGCTTATGGTATTGAATTAAAATTGAAGCAAGTAGATGGAAATGATGTTTCAAGCAAGGTACATGAATTTGAGTCCTTTACAGCCTTCAATGTACCTATGGAAACTGAAATTCTTCCACCATAACCTTCAAATACTAAAGGAAGTGGAAAACGTATGAAAGGGGGAAAAGAGAAGGCAATGGAACAACAACAAAAGAGAACAAGACTTTGTAAGATTTGCAAACAATATGTACATCATGATAGTCGTAATTGTCCTACAAAATCTTCTTAATGTATGGTAAATTGAATCCAATGTATAAAGGTTGGATGGACTATGTATGACCTTATATTATTATACTAACAATTTCTATTATTACACATATATGATGTAGAAACATACAAAATTATATGCATTCTTTAAGCTTGCAATCTGCATAAAAATTTACTCTTCTACATTCTCATAGTTGCTTTGGGTAAGTTACTACTAGTTTTTTAGGTGCCTACTTTAATGCTTTATTTGGTTACAAAAGAGAAAATAAGAAGAGAGAAATAGGTGAGAAAGAAAGAGGTGAGAAAGAGAAAGATGAGAAATAGAGTAGATTTATATGATGTTTGGTATAAGAGAATAAAGAGAGAAAATGAATAGAAAGAGATATTTTCTTCTCTTACTCTTTTGTTTGGTGGGATAGAAAATGAGAAGGGAGATATGATGTTATGATTAAAATGACAAAAATGTCCCTAAAATAATAAAAAGAGATGAAACAATATTGTTTTATTATTAATTGAAAATTTTATTTTATAATTTTAAAATATAGATTTTAGTATATATATTTTATTCTAATATCAATTAACTTTTTTAATTGATATTTTTTTATATTCAAAATAGACTTATGTATATTAGTAGTATTTAAAATCAATAAGTAGATAAAATAAAAATGGAAGGGCAATTATGTCATTTTATCTAAAAAATTCTCATCTCTTCACTTTCTCTCCAAAGGAGGAGAGAAACCATTTAAGGTGGGTCCCACATATTTTTTCTTCTCTTCTTTATTTCTCTCTTCCCAACCAAAAGGAAGAAAGATTATCTTTCTCTTCAACCCTTCTCTCTCTTTTCTCTCCACTCTAACTCACCTCTACCAAATAGAGGCTAAAGGATATTATTTCTATCTAAAACTTTACCAATGCCATCAATGTGAGTTCCACGGTCTTGTATTAGTGTCACTAGAAGAGACTTCATCATGATTCATTACCTACCTACATTATGCTTATTAGGATAGACACTTCATGTTTATGACAAAAAGTATATATGAAAGCCATGGTTTTGTCCAAATTAATGCTGAGAATTGAGTCTTTGGCCAGTGTAGGCCTGTAGCTAATATGGTTGTTGGGTTGTTTCTTTCCCTCTAGGCTGCAACCTTAACATAATATATCAATAAAGAAAGGATTTCACTTTATTGAAAATTACAACAACTTTCTTCTATAATAATTTTCTTTTACATAATTTGCTCTTTAAATGTGTTTGCTATTTCAAAACTACAATAAGCTTCTTCTATAAAAGTATCTTCTACAAAAACTTTCTTCTATAAGCTTCTTCTTCATTATTTGCACCAGCTAAAAGTGCTACTCATATTGCTGAAGTTCAAGTGTATATATGAATGACAGCCCAATTGTTGCATTTGATAAACACACACTAAGTGTAGGACTTAATCCAAACATATAAGCTCTATCATTTCCATACTATTAGTATACTATAAACATCGAGGCTTCACTGCATCATCCATTTAGAGGATTCACTACGATCAAAGAATATTGTTTATGTCAGAAAAATTAACACATAATTCTAAGAAACTCGCAAATGAAACCTAAGTGTTTGAAAATTAGACTTGAAATTGTAACTAGAAAGACACATAACAAATCATGCCAACTCCTATGCAAGTTTAAATTCTCATTGAGACATTATGATAAACATATTGTGGACTACAAATTTATAATACTGGAAAACTCAACCAAAGCATCAAACAAGTAAGAAAATTCATGGAAGAACACATGTGAATGACATTCACACATTTCTAATAGTGATGAATGATAAAACAAGTGAATATCATTCAAGTGCAGTGACAAAATAAGTATTCAACTAACCTAAACAAAAACAATGCATTAAAAAAATCTATTTACTCATTGAGGCATAATGACAAACATATGGTGGGCAGTCTCAAAATACAATCTCAAATACAAAATGTAATTACTACTCCCATTGGCCTTATATAATTTTTCAGATGCAGTGAAGAGATAATGGAAGAGACACGGCAAAGAGAGAACATGAGAGATTGCATTTTGTTCAGATCTAAGGTTTGTGATTGATGAAGGAGTATATTTTTTGCAGGAATGATGGTTAGGTTGTTACAGCCAAGGAATGGAATGTGAAGAAGAAAATCATTAATGTTTGTTGTGGGTTTTGGAAGTCAAATGAAGAAGAAGTGAAAAAGAAGTGAAGAAGAAATGTTGAAGCAAAAAGGCAAAGAAGTGATGAGAAAGAGAAAAAGAAAGTCATGTGAGTTTTAGAAGATGTATTAAATCCAAACCATTCATTTTAATCCAAAGGCTAAAAATGAACCCTCACACTCTCATATAATTTTATCATTCTCAATAGATACATCCCCTATAAATTATATATATATTTTGATCCCTATATATATCGAACCTATGTATAGAAATATATGTTTCGGATGAGTTTTTATCGGGTTTGGGTTACTCGAAACTCGACGGGTTTGAGATTGGTATCATTTTTTCAATCTGTTTAATTCGGGTTTTGGATTTCGCGTTCAGGATTGGATAAGCTCAAACCCGACCCCGACTTGCCCCGTTGTCATTCCTATATATGTGTTTTGCAGGTAGACATTGTAAACTATTTTTTCTTCCTAATTATTCCTTAAACTTTAAATATAGTTGAAATTAGTCCCTACTTACCTACCATTCGAAATTGGACATGAATTTTATTCTGGATGATAACGTTGGCAAGATATCATCATTTAAGGTGGAAATGGCAGGCCTTGATTTTACATGCCCACCCAAAGACTCTTCCCAGTCTAAGGATAAAAAAGGATAATCTTGTGGCACAAAAGCAAGGAAACAAGATGAATTTAATTTTAGCTTTGATTTTAATGAGTAAGTGGGAAAATATTCAATGCAATAATCATTTGGTACATAAATCTTATATTGGCGTAGGTTGGATAGCTTCAATTTTGACTCAAGCTCAATAAAAGGATATATTAATTCCAACACTAACCTAAGAAAAAAGGGGTTAATATAGAAGGAATTGATAGTGAAGGTCCTAACTCCTAAAAAGCCTAAAATCAATGATGATGAAAGTGGTCATGCATCTAACAACAACATGGCTATGAAACCTCCAGTATCAGAGAAGCTGGAAACTTCGTAAGGTTGACAATGTGGTTGGTAACCTTGGAAATGTAGCTCTTCTAGATAGGATGGATCTGCATCCAAGTTTTCATCCTCGAAACTTCGACATGCCAATTTCAGTGTCATAAATTTAAAATTGTATTTTTTATCAGCAAATATGTTAGTATTTTGTGATTAGTAAGATTTGATCATTCGATCTCCTTATCACTTCACTCCTTAAGTCTTATACCCTTATCATTTGACCAATTTATGACTCTCAAATTAAAATTATATATATGTATGGACCAATTTTATTAAAGTTTAAGGAGTTATTAGGAAGAAAAAAAAGTTTACGGTGTCTACTTGCAAAACACATAAAGTTTAAGGAGATTTTGTGAACTTTTCCCTTAATAAAATTTTACAAATCACTTATCTCATTTTTGTATCTATATAAATCACCTATAATTTATATAGAGGAAAAAAACATATGCACTCACAACGTTTAAGTTTTATGCACTATCATTATATCATATATCATCTATGTTTTATCATCATCGAGTATTCTTTTAAAAAAATTAATACAAATGAATGACAGATAATTTATTGACTATATATAAATCTTTCAATTGATAATACATAAATATTACACTCATTTATTTGATATTACATAAATCTCATCAAAAAGTGTTTTGCAAAGTTTAAAGAGGTAGGAAATATTAACAATATTTCTAAAAATGAGTTTTAAGAAAATCAAGTTACTTGAATAAGAATAACATGATACACCAACAAAGTGTTGGTCTAATGGTGTAAGACAATTTTTTTCTCTCAGGCGGCTTTGCAGATCCGCACTATGGGGACTATTGACTTACGCTTGTATTAGTCTGTGTCATCATGCCATAGGTCTATTCTATCAAATGCTGAAAGGTATAGTAGGGTATAGGTAGCTTGTGACATGTGGCAGAGGATAGTGTCGTTCAGGCAGTAGTGTGTCACATATAGTCTTTTACTATCTTGTCATTTTTGCCTCGTCAATAACTCGTTTCCTTGGGTTGCTCGGTTGTCCTGTCAAGGCATGGGAGTTCTCGAGCCGTGCTTGTTTGGTCTTAGGTTGATGAATGTCGCCTTTATCTGATTATAACTTGTACTTTGGAATCAGAATGGAACACTAGTCATTAAATACACTTGGTCCTTTAGATACGATAACTCGTCGGGTGAGCTTAATCACTAAACATGTTGATGAATGATGAGTATAATGTATGTTTATAAATTAGAGGATTTTTATATGTGTAAAAAATGGAAGAATGATTTGTATAATTTCACTAAAACTCATGAAGTGAATGTAATTTACTCTTATTTTATTTACTTCTCTATCTAGTGCCGTAGCCAATATTCCTCCTAATGTTATCTAAGGACAAAGATGTAAATAATAAATTAAATCACAGCTGTAGAGTGAGCGCTGACAGATTTAACCAGCTGCGAATGTGAATGATTGGATTAGGAACAATTACAATGAGTCAGACTCCATAGAAAAACAAAAAATCAAAGACATTTTTATCTCTTTAATTTATATTGATATTATATTTTTATCATTTAAAATATACTATAAAAACTAATTATAATGGAGAGGAGTCTCACTCCGTTACAATATATTCTCCGGTGAAACCCTATTTTGCTACTTCACACTACCCAAGAAAACCAATATAGTATAGCCATAGCGGTTAAAGTGAACTAAGGTTCTACACTTCTACCATGTCCAATTCCGACCCCATCAACATTGATTCCACCACCAACATCGAAGAGAGATCGAATACTCTCTTACCCAATACTAAACGCACTTTCTGCTTCCCCTGCTGCTTCGGTTCCCGTCACTCACCATCCACCGGCTTCACATGGTGGGAGCGCGTGCGAATCACGTCATGGTGGAAGACTTTCATTCGCCGGTTCAACCGGAACAGGAGCAACGGTTTAAGGAACAACGGGAAATACCAATACGACCCCTTGAGTTATGCGTTGAACTTCGATGAGGGACTCGAAGATGACGGTCACGATAGGTTTCGGAATTTCTCTACCCGTTACGATGTGGCCACAACGATTAAGTCTGGCTCGACTGATGCTGGTAAAGACGTCGTTGTTTTCAGTGTAGAAAGAGAAGGGAACAGTGACTGCGCCGAGTAGGTTAAGCTGCGCCAGTATGGTACTGCACTGGTTACGCAAGTTTAGTGTGAGTGATAATGACCTGTCCCATTTTCCAGTATTTCATTTTTAGTGGAGATATCATATCATATTATATCTATGTACATAATTTTTTTGTTATTATCATAGATAAAGTATTAATACAGGACTTTATTTTATAGTTGGTGATGTATATACATATGTCAAACAGAGTGTTAGTTGATTATTTATTTGTTTCGAAATCCTTAAAGTTTCTTCCACTTAAGATATTTAAATAAGTGTGTCTAAAATTGGAATGCGGTGTGACTCTGAATCATGATCGTATCAGGACACAATGCAACCGCATCAGACCACATCGAATTCAGAAATATTGTTTTAATAATAAAATAATTCACACCGCAATCCGTATCACAATAGTCACAATCACAGTAGTCGTAATCATTACTGCAATCGTAACTGCAACCATAATTTAAAATATTGGGTTAACATATCCACA
This sequence comes from Lupinus albus, assembly GCA_009771035.1. Classification (NCBI taxonomy): domain Eukaryota; kingdom Viridiplantae; phylum Streptophyta; class Magnoliopsida; order Fabales; family Fabaceae; genus Lupinus; species Lupinus albus. Next base: position 5,900,242 of record CM020021.1, on the reverse strand, counting down.
CGGATAGTTCTTCTCAAATTTCTGCTCTTGCTGGTTTTGCCGGTACTTATATTTGTCAGTATTCTTTATGTGAGACATTATTAGGTCCCCAATATATCAGTTTTGATTGTTTTGATCCCCAATATGATGTTGAATAGAGAAAAAAATTTCATTTTGCTGACTTGATTTCTAGAGCCTGCCATAGGAATCATAATGGTGATTATCACACAACATACAAAATTCTTGCTTAAGGGATGTAGTTTTTAGCAGTCAAGTTCTTTGGTCTAACCTTGTGAACTAGTTATGAACTCTTCTTTGTCATCAAGTTGTTGTAGTATCCAACATCATCTCTTGTACAATGAATGATTTTAGAGAAGGTTTCACATGTGATAATGTTATAGATATGGTCATTACCAACATCCCTTTTGATCATCAAAGTATCATAATCATTCATGTTTTTTTTTTGCTTTTCTCCATTAGTCACTCATAAGAAGAGGATAGATAAACTCTTTTACTCTTGAGTATGGTAACGAACACACCCTAATCTAGGTTTGATGTTCGTTCCCTTTTATCATAGATCTTTAGGATTCGTTTGCGAATTAGGTTTTGAAGGGAAAAGAAAGGGAAAAGAAGGGGAAAAGAAGCTTTATAATTATCTTACAAATGTATTTCATGACTCTGAAGCCTTTCATTTCTTTTCATTCCCCTCTTGAACCCAATTCTAAAATGAAATTTAAAGAGTTTGAAATGCTCTCAAGGATACCTTCTTAACTTCCCTTTTTGACATGTGAGACCTCATAGCAATTTCCTTTGTCAAAGACGGAAGAACCCATAATTGAAAAGGATATGATAGATTAGCAACATAAACATTTGTCTTTAAAGACAATTGGCAGGGAGGGTGCACAAAATGTTTGTTTTTGCAATGTACAAGCATCTCAGTTTTTGCCGTGAAAGAAAATCATTTTTCATATGACACATCCATGAAGGAAATTTTTTGTTACAGGTCTATATTGATTGAAATATTACAGTTTGGTGCACCTTTTAAATTAATTCCCAAACTAATGTAGTTTTTATGGAGTCGTCAATAACAGTGGCGATTTATAAGGAACTCGATAATTGGGTTGTCGAGTTACATTTTTTTTGCCTAAAATAAACTTGGCAATATGATTATAGACTATACAGTAAAATGAATTTTTTTATACTCCTCGATCTCATTGGCGAGTTTCATTTTTCCCCACCCTAAACTCGACAATGGAGTTATAGATTTTAGGGTTATATGTTTTTTATACTCGTCGATGCAATGTGCGATTTTCATATTTTTCTTTCTTCCTAAAACTAAACTCTGGAATGAGGTTGTAGAGTTTAGTATAATATGATTTTTTTTAATTTTGACAATACAGTTGACGAGTTGCTTGGTGTTACGCAATGCACAAAAATCTAACATATTCATTCAATATTCATTCACTTAAATAAAAATATTATTAAAAATCAGAATATATTACATATTTGTAATTTATTCTACATGTAGGTGACTTTCTCCTTCTTGACGAGTATGATGCCACAATTTTGGGTGTATGGTAAGTGTATGAGTTAAGACTAGTCACGGTTTGGTTATATTGGAGAGGGTTCATGATCAATAAGATTTGATCACCTTATCTTCTCCTAAAAGTTTGCACAACTTGATTCCTTGGCTATCATAAACTCCCACACGATTACAACACTAGGTGAAAAGTCAAAGGCATTTTGATTAAGTCTTCCATGATTATAGAGTGACTTGGATGAGCTTGTAATCTCCATGGCCAGACACTCCTAAAATTAAGGGATACACGACCAACTCTCATCTATCCACATGGGTGGTTTGAATCCAAGATGAACTCGAGTTCCACAAGCCTAGCTTACCATGTAATCAAATCCCTTAATCTTTTTCAAGTGCCAACAAACACGACTCATCTCTATCACTCACTTGCCCTTCATCTTATCTTCAATTCAAATAAGCAAGATTTCTCCTTGTTGCACTCAATAGTCACGTCTACCATGAGAAGCCAAGTCCAACTTGACTTGTATGTCTTGCAAAAGCCACGCCTACCATGATGTGAAGCCAAGTTGAACTTGGCTTGCCTTGTGATCTCCACGGCTAGACTTCAGACATCCTTATCCTTGCACACTTGGTAATGGCTCCATCACCAAATACAAGCATAACTGACCAAGAAGCTTGCACTCAAAGACTTAGATATGTTGGGCCACACAGATCCTTAGAGAACCTCCCTTGCATGCAAGTTGGGCCACACGAATCAATACCCCATGGTTGATCTAGCCTTGACTCATTCCATACACCTTACTCTCCTTGCATGCATAGGCCCACCCCTTTGGCCAATAATGTGTTATTTTATAAGAATTACAAAATAATTCCCTACACAATTTACATGAATTTGTAAATAATAATTAAAATGATTAAATTAAAATCCTAAGTTACCCATGGGAAATAAATTCCACTTGTTAAAAATTAAAAATAAATAAATGAAAAGACAATAATATCCCAAGATCATAGTTCCTTAGGTGGCTCTCCAAGATGAATGGTGTACTTTGCAAGCCTGTCTTGTGAACTCATGGCCCTTGCCCTAGTCCTAGGGCCCCTAGGTCATTATTGCCCCTTAAATCATGGGTTGCCCCTAACTGGTTCACATTATGGGGTCCCACCTCAATTTTTTCTCATCACAACACCGAAGATAGTCTTGAGGGGAGGTTAAGAAGTGTGAAATACTAATTGTACCCTTAATAGAAATCATAAAATAATAAAAAACACAATGTGACAAGGATATTATTGTATATACGATAAAATATTATACTTCTTTCTCTTTTCTTTCTTTTCTCTTTCTCTTATATCAAAAAACTCTTAAAATTCACTCTCTTTTATCATAACTAGCAAGTTACCCGTGCATACGCACGATGCAGTACTTTCTTGTTGTATGATTAAGAATACAAATATTATATGAGCATTCATATAGTTAAATATATATATATATGTTACACGTACATTCACATAGTTAAAAGACATGTTCAATGTGTATTTGTATTATTAGGAACACACATGTGAATCATGCATTCGCATGGTTTAAAACACATATGTTACCCTTACAATCTCATTGCTTTAAATTAATATAAATGAATATATAAAAAATGTGGATAATAATAAGATAATAGGATTGCTAATTAGAGTATGAGATATTAATATAATTGTTTTCACAATATTATAAGGAATGTGCGCAATATGATAATATGATTGTTAATCAGAATATGAGTTTAGGGAAAATTAAGTCATATAAGAGTTGATTTAGGGAGATAAATGAAGATTTTTGGAGGGAAAAAGAATATGAGAATAAATGTGTATAATAATATTTTTATGAAATCATGAATGACCATTAAATATAATAATTATATTCATTCTAAATGAATTATTCATGAATATTGCGGTATGGTAATGGTGATTAATTATTGAGTATAATTTTAAAGATATGTACCTGATGATTAATATAAATGAATATATAATAAATGTGCATAATAAGATAATATGATTCTTAATCAGAGTATGGGACATTAATAGGATTGTTTTCACAATATTATAAGAATTTAAAGTCCCACTTGTAAGAATTAATTTTGAGAAAATGAAGAAAGATAAGAATTGATTTATGGAAGAATATTATAAGGAATGTGAATAATATGATAATACGCTTGTTAATCAAAATATGAGATATCAATATGATTGCTTTCACAGTATCATAAGAATTTAAAGCTCCACTTATAATAAGAATTGATTTATGGAAATTAATTTATGGGTATAATTTTAAACATATGTAGTTGATGATTAATAAAAATTAATATAAATAAATATATATGGAATGCGTATAATAATAATGATAAGAATAGATTTAGAGGAAAATATATAAGAAATTTGTAAAAAATATTAATAGGATTGCTTTCAGAATATTATACGAATTTAAAGCCTCACTTATAAGAATTGATTTAGGAGAAATATATGATTTTTTTTTGTTTTTACATAATCAAACCGCAATTTCCTGTATGTAATGGTAATTGCATATGTGCGTAATAGGATAATCTTACAATCTCATGATTCTTCTTCTTAGATAACATTATATTACATCATACTTTAATTTTATTCATTCTCTCATTCAAAACTTTTCATTATTCTAACTTTGTTATTTTTGTTACAGAGAGTTCATCATTTTCGGGATAATGTGGATGATAATTTAAAGATTTTTTTTTACATAATCAAACAGCATAATAAAATAAGAATTATTTTTGTTTCCCTAAACTCATATATCTTTAATATAAATTAATACGAGAATATTATAATGAAGGTGTATAATAGAATTGCTAATCAGAATATGATTTTAGGGAAAATGAACAAATATAAGAACTGATTTATTGAAAATGAAGAAAGATTTTTTGGATGGAAAATGAATATGAGAATAGTGAATATGATTAAGTGTTTAGTAGAAAAAATGAAGGATTAATAAATGTGCCATGCATGTGTTATTTTGATGTATGATATGAATGTAGATGATGATGATACAATGTCGGACTATGCATGGTAATTGATGATTTGATATATGATATGAATATATATGATAATAATACAATGTGAGACTATGCGGATAGAGATCAACAGTCCCATAATCATATCTCTATTCATACCATTCAATTAGGATTTGACACGTATAAAATGTTATATTTAATTTTTCATTCACAGTTTTCAAAGTTTTCTCTCACCTCAACTCATTCCCCTTTCTCTCTCCCACACACACGAGTAACTTCTCTTTAGCTTTGCATCCAATAAACCAGCACTAACAATGGTCATAGCCATGGATAGCATGAGCGAGTCACTTCTCCTCTCTGATACCGGCATAGAAAACGATACTTTTGTAATTTGAAAGTTCAATTGTGAATTGATTCAAATATTCTATCCCAAGTTGTGCCAAGTTTGATTATCGTGCAGGAGGAATTGTATGCCAAGTTTTGCAGAAACATTTCATGAAATTGTTTTGTGTTGTGAGGATATAAAGAAAGGAAATGAAATTGAGGTGAGAGAAAACTTGCAAAATATATGTATATAAAATAAAATATTTTATTTTCCACATGTCAATCCCTAATTGGATGGGACAGTAATAGGGACAGGGTTATTAGACCGTTGATCTCCATCCGGACTATGCATGGTAGTTGATGAGAGTGTTTGGGTGGTAAAACTTTGCATGAGAATATGACATGTGTCCAAGACTAATAATGGAAAACTTTTTTTTCTTATAGTATAATAAATAGATGTGACAATATTATTATTGTATATACAATAAAATATTATATTTCTTTCTCTTTTCTTTCTTTTCTCTTTCTCTCATATCAAACAACTCTTAATTCATTCCATTTCTCATCACTTTATCTCTATTCATACTATTTCTTCTTATCTTCCGTCCTCTCATTTTTTCCCTCAATAAAAAATAGCCTCAATCTCTTAATAAGGTTATTAACATAGAACACATTAGTAGGGATGGCAAAAATACTCGCACCCGTGGGTACCCGTCAAAATACCCGCAACGGGTACCCGCAAAAATAGCTCATGGGTGGGAATGGGTATAATGATACCCGCCCCGCGGGTACTCGCGTACATATTTTAATTAAATATTTTTTAATTAGTTATTATTAATTTAATATTATATTTGTTAATTTTATTATTACTTCATAATAAAATTTAGTAATGAGACTATAATCATAAAATTATCATATACATATTATATTATTTAAGTAAAAAATATTTTTATAGATTAATTATTATAAAATATATAAAATATAATTAGAATGAAAAACCCGTTGGGTATCCGCAAATTGTGCAGGTACGGGCACGGGTATGCACTACCCGTACCCGCCCGTGCCCGTTACCATCCCTACACATTAGTCACTTATTAGGCAAGAACCTGATGGATTAGTACAGTACTATATCCTAATAATAGATGAAGTAATACATATATAGTAGTTTATCAAATTCATACACTTGTCATCCTTTTGTCTAGAAAGTAGAATTTAATGTTGATGACCAAGAAGCAACATGTGAGTGACTTTGTGGAAGTGCAACTTGGTAACCCTTGGTGAGTATACATTATTATGACACCTCATCTGTAGAGAAATAGTGGCAGCATACTTGGATCATTTCAATCTTCTTTAGTAACTATAGTTAACATAATCTTATCATCTCCAAATATGATATGTCCCAACTTGTTTTATTGTCTCCCATAATTTATATTTGTATGTGTTTATTCAATTTTATACATAATAATAATATCTTTTAGCTCAAAGTATATAGTACATTTTGTTGTAATAACTTATCTACTTTTATTTCTAGTAGTGTTTTTTTTTACTGCTTTTGCTGACAATCTTGTGCAAATATTATTTTGCATATGCCATTTATTCTTCAATCTTGTCATCATGTATACATATATGTAAATTATTTCAAAAATATCTACATATATATCATTTCACATATCAAATTACATATTCATAATAATTAGTAATATTTACAAAGCTTTGTCTAAAATGGTAAGACATTTTATTTAATCGGGTCTAATTCGGATTCAAGTTCAAAAGTTAGCCTTATCGACATATAGGATCAGGTTAGCCTTCAAATTTAAGGGTGAGTTCGGGTTAGGTATGATCATCCATGCTCACCCATTTTTACCACTATTGCAACTAAGGCTCTCAAATGCTCAAAACTTGCACGATTTCAAATGAATGCAAAATACTAACAAGTTAAGACAATTTATTCTAAAGTGAGGCTAGAGCATTTCACGTAGAGTGTGAAATGGAAAGAATTATGTGTATATATAACTATGTAATAGTTTTGACATATCTTAGAAGCATCTATGCAAATTTCTTAGCAAGGTGATCACTTATATTATACAATATCTCTCAAGTTTCAAGGACTTATATTGGTATATATAATTAATGGTTGTATCTTAAATATTTCAGTTGTATCTTTATATAACTAGGAATAACATATTTAATTCTAATGATATAGCTCGTACATAGTAAGCATATTATGTACATAATTACCAAGTTGATCTTTAGGAGAAGATTACATGAATATAATCAATATGTAATCCTTAAGAAATGAACGTGAATAAATAATAAGTATGAAATCAATATTGTTTTAAAGTAAATATAATCTAAAACTATAGTCACCAAATAACTTCTTCAAATCTATATATCTATAAGAAAAAAAGGTTCTACCACATCATCACTATTCTCTTTCACATTTTCCCTCCTAAATATGTCCATACATTATCATGTCCCTCACACACTCTATTAATCCTTCATTTTTTCTATCAAATACTCAATAATTTACACATTCTCACATTCTCATATTCTTTTTCCATCAAAAAATCTTTCTTCATTTTTCTTAAATCAATTATTATATTTCTTCATTTTCCATAAACTCGTATTCTTATTAGTAATCCTATTATGCACATTCCTTATAATAATGTGAAAGCAATCCTATTATTTTGTAGATATATTCTTATTTTGTATATCTCATATTTAAAGTGCATATTTTATTTATTTTTTGTTCATTTTGTATATATGTTCTTATTTTGTGATTTTGTTCTTATTTTATGATTTATTTTTGTTTATTTTTCATTAGTTTCCTTATTTTGTACATGTGTTCTAACTGATTTCATTATTTTGTAGATCTGTTGTTCGAATCGTTCTCTTCGTTAGCTTCTTATAAGCAAGAGCATCGTCCACGAGTACCATCAAACCTTCAAAATATATGGTTGTTGGTCGTTTGTTTGTTTTTGTTATTAACTTATTTATCTCTTCATCATATCTCGCTTTTATAATTTTCTCTTATTATTTGCAGTTTGGTTATCCCTTTAAGTTTTTTCTTCTCTACTTTTATTTATATATTTTTTATTTCTTCTATATTTTTTTGAGTTAATTACACTCATACCCCCTGAGTTTTAGTGAAATTACACAAACCACCCCTCCATTTTTTGTCCTTACACGAACCACCCCTCACTCTTACACAAACCACCCCTGATTTTATACATATATTACATTAACCACCCCTGATTAGATATAAATGTAATATTTTAAACAAAAAACGTGCGATGAGTGTAATTAAGTTAAACAAAACATTATATATTGTGTAGACAATTCCAAATAGTACAAAACTGTGTGTCTTTTTATTATTTTTGTTTCATTATACAATATATTAACAATTCTAAATAGATGTTTATATAACTCTTATATTATTTTTGTAATGAACCAAATAATGAATATGCATTGACTTTTATATTATTTGGATTTGTCTATACAATGTACAATATTTTGTTTAACTTAATTACACACATCACATGTTTTTGTTTAAAAAATTACACTTACATCTCATCGGGGGTGGTTAGTGTAATATATGTACAAAATTAGGGGTGGTTCCTGAAAGGACAAAAAAGGGAGGGGTGGTTTGTGTAATTTCACTAAAACTCAGGGGGTGTTAGTGTAATTAACTCTATTTTTTTTATTTATATATTTTTTATTCAAAGATTCACTACTTTTCTACAACATATTTATCTCTTCATCATATTTTGCCATAATCATTTTCTCTTTTCATTTGCATTTTGGTTCTCCATTCAGAACATTTTCACAAGTTAGTTTTCTCTTATCTTCATCTTTTTTCTACACTTTTTTATTCAATAATCAGATTTTCATTTTTTGTTTTGCATGTTGTTATAAACACCTAGAGTGTATCATCCTCTTAAAATTCTTTTGATTTAAGTTCCATCCTCATATGTGATATTTGATTATGTGTCTTTCAATAACTCAAATGTCAAGAATATAAAGTTTTTTCATTGTTCTAAAAAGGAAATGTGCAATTATTCATATTGTTTTCTTTTATTTTTATATCCACACAAACTTTTCAAGGACTAAAATGATCATTTATATGAATTATGGATAATTATGGAATAATAACGGTTGGAGAAAATTACTCTCGAGATTTAAGAGTAATTAATGTGAATAATGAAAGATAAAACATAGTAGAATAATAATAAAGGAAATTCATAAGGGAATAGAAACTGCATATGTGAATAATGACAATAAATTTTGATATATTATTGTAATTTGTAATTGAATAAGTGAATAAATATCGATAGCGTTGAATAAATATCGCCGATCAGTTGCAAACTAATAATTAATAATTACTTTGAATAAATATCGCCGACCATTAAGAAATAAATAAAACTCATGAATACAAGTGAATAAAAACAATATTGTCATTTAATGTGATGCTTATTGGTGAGATCGATGATGCTATTCTAGTTAAAAAATAATGTATAGTAATCACTATATGCAAATTAATATGTGTTCTTTATTTTTAAAAAACTAAAAATTAAACATAATGTTCTCATTTTCATTTATTAATATTGTTCATACATTTCCATTATTATCTTTAAAACATTTTAGCACTTTTGATCCTAAATAATTAAGGCCTTCATTATTTTGAAAAAGAATCGAATTATATAATTACAACTTTCCTATTTCAATGGTCATTTATTACTAAAATTTCATTTCTATCTATTAAAATATTATTATCAAAGTTGTCATACTAAATGATTAAATCCGTATTTATTTTGAAAAAAATATAAGTAATTAATTACAATTTCCCCCTTTGTATACTTTTAAAAAAATGGAATAATAATCGATTATACTAACAACTAATAAGAAATAATATTATAGAAATAAAAGAAATTATAAAAAGTTACATTAAGAAAAAATCACAATAAATCATAAAACTAAACAAGTTCTCCATATGTAAGTCTATATTAAGAATGATAAATATAAGTTTTTATTATATTTATTAGTTAACAAAATATATAAACTATAGAGTATGAAAGTCAGTAAAAAAAGTGCAAAAGTATATAGCTAACATATCTTCACGAAACCATGCAAACGCACAAATAGCGTGTATATTCTTAATCATATGAATGCACATATAATGTGTGTTCTTAATCATATGATAAAAAATATTGTCCGTACAAATGCACAGATTACTTACTAGTTTTACTATATAAACCATGGATGATAGGATAAACCAGCTCATAATTAAGTCACATCTTAATCTCAACCACTGAACTGTTCAATCCCTTAAAAAATAAAGTCATGTTAGTTTTATTATTAGACTCATTTTCTCGTTTTATTTGCTATCCATATTTGCTTTACATGAAATCTTGCTTAGGAATTTGGATCCTATGTTATACCGGAAAGTCATTACAACAATAGATCGTGACATGTGTATTTTAAAATAATTAATGGTACAAAATTTCACTTATTTTTATGTGATGTTTTTTCTTTAAACTTAAAATTATTCCGGCCTTTATATTCACCGCAACATATTTAGTATTTAATGGAGGTTTTTTGTGGATGTTATACAAATCTCCCTAAATAAAGCAAATATGATGGACCGGAGGATTAACTAAATATATAGTAGATGCTTTTATTTAATTTATGAAAGTTTTTAACCTCCACTATCAATTTGAAAAAAAAAATCTTGCATATCACACTATATCACTTTCAATTAATTTCAAAATATGACTTTTCCTAAAATCAACTTCCAAATAAAAAAAATATCTTTAAAAATGTAAATTAGAGGATGATAAAAATGAAGGTCATCTCAATGATAAAGTATGGATGACAATGAAAACCGAACTCGCAGGTACCCGTCCGAACCCAACCTGAATTTAACGGGGAAAATCCGATGTGATTGGGTTCAGGTTTTACCCGAGTTCAAATTTCTGGTTTGGTATTGTTAATACCCTACCCCGAACTCGCCCTGAACTCGATTAATATATATAAAATTATAAAATTACACAAAAATACATATATAAAATTATAAAATTACTCATAAATACATACACACACATATATATATATATATATAATATATTTTCAGGTTATAGTGTTGTTCCCTACACAATGATGCAATCCGCAGTTGCAAAGAACATGGTGGAGAGTCTCTCTTTGCACTTATGCATTCCGTGATAAGGTAATGCTTATACTTTCTAGCAGTTGCATAGTTATACTTTCTAGTTGCATAGTTGCACTATATATATATATATATACTAATATATAAAGAGAAAACACAAAATAATTACCTATGATGGTGTAATTTGTGTTTTATTATTTTGCCCTTACTAATATATATTTTTACCAAAAAACCATATAACATATGTCATCATTTTATGTTCCATGTTTGTTTATGTAAGTTTTTCCATTTGAACACGACCGTTTTCCAACATGGATCAAAACAATATTTGAACACGACAATTTAGCTTTTTCATTTTTTAACATGCAAAATTGTAAATCATGTTTTGTTGATTTTGTAATAAAAATATACAAATCAATTACAATTTATGAGTGTATGTCAACACGCTAGTATATATAAATTATATATATATATATATATATATATATATATATATAAGATATATATGTTTAGTTCGGGGTTTTTTCGGGTTTGGTTACCCGAAACCTGACTGGTTCAATAATGATATCATTGTTTTCAACCCGCTTAATTTGAGTTCAGGTTTTGAATTTCTGGTAAGGATTGGATAAAAACAAACCCAATCCGCCCCATAAGAAAAGAGTTCACATATAAAAATGATAAATGAAAACTAATATCTTTTAGTCTCAATAACATTATTATAGGAAAATGACTTCACAATCTCACTGCTAGTTCAAAAACCCTAATTTCTCTTTACTTCGAGCAACGCGAACCCCCATGTCCAAACTCGAGATCTCAAAATGAAGGTTTTCCTCTACAACTCTAATTTTCGCACTATTTGATTCCTTACTTTGTTGCTTGATTTTGTGATTTGTTATTAGCAATGTTTAATTATTATTGTAGTTCAACATTGCAAATCCCACCACTAGATGCCATAAGAAGCTGGAAATCGATGATGACCTGAAGATGTAATCTCTTCACTACTTTAATTTCTCTTATTGTTTGTGTTCATAGGAAAAATTAAATGGAAAATGAGAAGATTTTATTTATATTTTCCCTCCTGTAATGTAAATTGAATGGATGATAGTGATTTACGTGTGAATTTGATTTCTAAGTTATTCAGTATAGGAATTTGATTTATACTGAATCAAATTCCTCCGGCACCGTTGTATTCCTCCGCTACAAGAACCCTCACTTATGGCCACCGCAAATCGAGGTAGTTGCTATCACCTTGGAATCATTTGATTGATTTGCATCTCCCTTGTCTCTTCATATTGATAGGTCTGCTATGTTCTGGACTCGCTTATATCTTGACATTTGAATCAAATAATGATTTTGTAGTTTTAATTTGTTTTGGCAATGGACTATGTTTAATCTCTTTTGTTTCTTGTTCTTTTCACATACGTTTAGGGCTTTAGGTCAATCTTCATTCTCTTAGTGTATTTGTCTCAACGACTAATTTTCTAGTTCACTGAGGTTACTGGTGAAACTTTTAACAACACCATTTGAAGCTCAGTAATAGGATACATGTATAGCTTGATAGACCCAAATTGTTGTAGTTCCACTAAGCTAGCCAACATCTTTGTTTACTTGTCTTAATACATAAATGTCACTCAACATTAAATTATTTTCACCAACACTTTTGAGTATGGTAATAAGTTGTCAGTTGGTTAGAACTTTACTAATCCAACTTTTCAAGTGATATTTTGGAGCTAAATAATTGAGCATCAAAATGAATCTATAGTTTCCTAATTCATGGTGGTATATATAGCAAAATTAACACGTTTGTATTCAAATTGTGACTTTGTGAGCAAAAATATATATTTGAGTGATTGTTATTAATGTTCATGCATTGTCTCTGGTGTTATCCTTATATAATAAATGTATTTTGAATTAACTTACATATTATTATTTGGCTTTTTTTGTTGGTTCATTTACTATTAGGAGTTAACTACTTTCTGATCAAAATTGCAAATGGAAATAGCCATTGTTTAGTTTATTTGAGTAATTTGTGTTAGTCATTGTTAAAAGTAGCTTATATAATATCTTGATCGGATGGAATGAGATTATAATGCTCTATCATAGGAAGATGCTCTATTATAATGTTTTATTGTATAATGCCTAATGGAAGCCTTTCTTGAGTAGCTATTTAGCAATGCGTTTTAATTTTTTCTGCTATATTTTTTCCTTGTTAAAAATTGAATTGTAGCTCTGTGGTAAGCCGTTTATGAATCAAATATTGTGCTATGATTTTTTCTGCTATATTTTTGTAGATTGTTGGGTATTCTTAATGACTAGAAATGATTATGGAATGTGTATTTAGGGGTGTAGTGGAGATATTATTATGAATGCTTGGGGTTATTGAATAAAAGTGAAGGGCACTTATGGAAATAAAAGTGTATGCTATCATCTGTACTCTGTTTGAAAATATATTGCAGGTTCTAATGTATACTTAATATGTGACCTGATTGCCCTGCTGGATTGATATTATGATGAGGTGGAACCTTGATGCAGAAGTTGTTTTTGTATAGCTTATGTAATGCACACATACTTGGCAGGTGCATTGCATGTGTAATATTGAATACAATCACACTTGCTTATATTTTGAAAATTGTAAGTGAATTTTGGATGAATTATATATATTAGAGATGCATGGTAATGTGAAAATGCAGGTTGGTGAGTATACAACCGTAGAGGAATTGAAATGATTTAGTGCATAATCAAAGAACCATTACTAAAACAGAAAATACAGTGGATGATGCAGATAAAGAATTGTTTCTTTGTGCTTTCATAAAGCATTCAGATTATTTGCTCACTGCTAGAGTCCTTACTTATTTCCAGTCTGGTATTTTTATATTCAGTATTTTGTTCGTTTTTTGCTACTGCTTGATGTTGTTTTTTGCTTCTTCCGTTTGTTGGTGTTGTTTGCCTTGGATGTATTCTAAGATTTTTAGGCAATTTAGAGTTAAGAGTAAACTTTCATCATAGAAGACCAATTTATTTTTAGTCACAATAATGGAAGTGACACAAGACTGCCGGATCAATTGCTTCATTTGTGGAACATTCAATCTATTGTTAAATGCCAAATGGTGCCAATGAAGTTGTACCACTTTATCACTATATGTGGGAGCATAACACTAGTTTTGGCCCAGTTACCATCCTTTCATTCCCTTAGGCACATAAATTTGATTTCTCTATTTCTTTGTCTGACTTATGGAACATGTATGACTGTGGGTTCTATATACATTGGTAAGGAAAGAAAAATACAATGTTAATTAATCTAAGCAAAAAATTATAGATTTTTAATCTACTTGATTCATTGCTTGCATCTATCACAGGTCACTCAAAGAATGCACCCACCACTAGAAGTTATTCATTAAAAGGTCCTAAAATTGTTCAACTTTTTGGTCTCTTCAATGGTATTTCTATCATTTCTACTACCTATGCTTGTGGAATAATTCCAGAAATACAGGATATTTTATCATGTTATTGATTTGATGAGGATATATATTAGATTTAAAACTAAACAAGTTTTGAATAATGAAACATTACTCAACCTTTTATCTCAAATTGGAAATTTCTTTTACAAATTTGCAGGCAACTATAGCACCTCCTATAAAGGGCAAAATGTTCAAAGGACTATGTATATGTTACTTTGTTATAAACTCTTACTTTTGGTAGAAGGAAGCACCCACCTGCACCATTGTTTGGGCTGCAGTACAGTGACAGTAGTGTAGCAATAAAAGAGTTGACCAAGTCTTTTGGACGGGATTCATATGATTCATTCACGCAACATGATATCCAAGAGCTTAATATGGTTCTTAGTGAAAAGCTGGAAGACAAAATGAAGGTATGATGTTTTAATGGTAAATGCTTGTGCTTATGTTGTTTCAACAAAGTCGCTTTTACTTGATGTATGTGAATATTTCTAAAACTTCCACAAAACGATTCTAGCGGTCATAACTGTAGAGGTTTCTGAAACCTCCGCTAGTTATATTGTGAAGGTTAAAAACCTCTACTAATCGCATAAAAAATCTTCACTAAATACAAAATCTATTGTAGTGATTCTAGTATTGGACTGTCCAGTACTAAAAATGATCCAAACTTGTGAAATATATATTTCTTTAAATGAAACATATAAAAAATAATCATATAAAGGCGTAAGAACTTTCAACAAATAGATCATTGTTTGTAGAACATTGTGGTAGCACCAGTTCCACATGGAGAAGGGTATTTGAGGAGGACGTGAAACAAACTTTTGATTCACATCTATGTTTACCAACTTCTGTTCACCAACTTCTTCAAGTCTCCTATTATTTCTCCATTCAAACTATAACTATAGATTTTTTTTGGCCCACAACAAAAACAAGAACATTCCCATTCATAACCGTAAATGCTATCACCTTAGGATCTTTCTCCTTCAACCCTAATGCTTTTACTCTTACTTTCATAATTTTATACTATAAACTTGATTCGTAATCTCTCAAAACCCATATAGTAAAGACAAACTTTTTCAACCTTACCAAATAAATGGATTTAGGCATTGAACTAGAGAGATTGCTCTATTTGAATATGTTCATGTCACAAGTCAATTCATGAGACCCTCTTCTAGCTTCATTAGGCACTTTAAGCATACTTGAGATACCAGTCTCAAGATTATAGGACATTATATAAGGCCTAAAATTAGAGTTATTTTTAACAAGGTAATTAGAACAATCTGAAATAAAATGGAGACATCCATTGTAATGAACAGACATATCAAATTTCATTCTCCTAGGACCTACAAAGAATGGGGTTTCCATTCTTTTCCATACACCACCATTTGGTGAAAAACATTACAAATATAATATGAAGATGATTCCCAATCAATTGGATCTTCAAAATTAATTATCTTGTAATCATCTGAGTCAAGAATTTCATTGTCGCATTCCAATATCATTTTGAGATTAACATTTGGATTTTGTTGAAGATGCTCTAGGATAGGAATAGATAACCAAGATTTTGGCGGATGATAAAAGATTTTTTAGAAAACAAAAAAGGGAATTTGTGAAGAGCAACAAGAGTGGGAAACTAATAATGAAGTTGTTGTATTTTACTTTTGCTTTTGTAACCCATCCACAAAATCTTGGTTATCTATTCTTATCCCAGAGTGTCTTCAACAAAATCCAAATACTAATCTCAAAATGATATTGGAATGCAGCAATGAAATTCTTGACTCAGATGATTACAAGATAATTAACTTTGAAGATCCAATTGATTGTGAATCATCTTCATATTATATTTCTAATGTTTTTATCCAAAGGGTAGTGTATGGAAAAACCATTCTTTGTAGGTCCTAGGAGAACGAAATTTGATACGTCTGTTCATTATAATGGATGTCTCCATTTTATTTCATATTGTTCTAATTACCTTGTTAAAAATAACCCTTATGTTAGGCCTTATATAATGTCCTATAATCTTGAGAATAGTATCTCAAGTATGCTTAAGGTGCCTAATGAAGCTAGAAGAGAGTCTCATGACTTAAGTTGTGACATGAGCATATTCAAATGGAGCAATATCTCTAGTTCAATGCCTCAATCAATTTGTTTGTTAAGGTTGAAAAAGTTTGTCTTTACCTTATGAGTTTTGAGAGATTATGAATCAAGTTTATGGTATAAAATTATGAATGTAAGACCACAATGTTCTACAAACAATGATCTCCTACTTATCCTCAATTTTCTTCTCAATACACATGAAAATCTTGAGGGGAAGTTAAGATGTGTGAAATAACAATTGTATCCTTAATAATAATCATAAAAAAAATGGAAAACACAATGTTACAAGGATATTATTGTATATACAATAAAATATTATATTTCTTTTTTCCTCTTTATCTTATATTAAACAGCTCTTAAAATTCACTCTTTTTTTATCATTTTATCTCTACTCATATTCTTTCTTCATATCTTCTATCCTCTCATTTTCTTCCCTCAATGGAAGATAGCCTTAGTCTCTTAATAAGGTTATTAACATGAAACACATTAGTCACTTAAGCATGAACATAATGGATTAGTATATATTCTAATAATAGATGAATTAACACATATATGGTGGTTATAAAATCCATACTATCAACCTTTTGTCTAAAAACTAGAATGTAAAGTTAACTACCAAGAAGTAATATGTGAGAGATAGAGTTTGTGCAACTGCAACTTGGTAACCCTTGTGAGTATACATTATTATGAAGCCTCATTTGTAGAGAAATAGTGGCAATATACTTGGATCATTTGAATCTTCCTTAGTAACTGTAGTGAAGATGATGTTATTATATTGCAAATATGATTCGCTTTAACCTGTCTCATTCTCTATCATGATTTACATTTGTATGTGTTTACTCAATTTTATACTTAGGAATGATATCTTTTAGCTCAAAGTATATAATACATTTTGCTGTAACAACCTGTGCAAATATTATTTTGAATATGCCATTTATTCTTCAATCTTGTCATCATGTATATATATGTAAATTATTTCAAAAATATCTACATATATATCATTTTACATATCAAATTATATATTCATAATAATTAGTAATATTTAGAAAGCATTGTCTAAAATGGTAAGACATTTTATTTAATTGGGTCTAATTCGGATTCAAGTTCAAAAATTAACCTTATCGACATATAAGATCAGATTAGCCTTCAAATTTAAGGGTGAGTTCGGATTTGGTATGATCATCCATGCTCACCCATTTTTACCACAATTGCAACTAAGGTTCTCAAATGCTCAAAACGTGTACGATTTCAAATGAATGCAAATTACTAAACAAGTTAAGAAAATTCATTCTAAAGTGAGGCTAGGGCATTATCACATAGAGTGTGAAATGGAAAGAATTACGTGTATATGTAACTACGTAATAGTTTTGACATATCTTAGAAGCATCTATGAATAGTGGTGGGAAAAGAGAAACTCTGAGATGATTGTCAATCACTGCCATTTTTCTTAGCAAGGTGATCACTTATATGTTACAAACTTACAATATCTCTTAAGTTTCAAGGACTTATATTGGTATATATAATTAATGGCTGTATCTTAAATATTTCAGTTGTATCTTTATATAACTAGGAATAACATATTTAATTCTAATAATATCGTTTGTACATAGTTAGCATATTATGTACATAATTACCAAGTTGATCTTTAGGCTGAAGATTACATGAATATAATCAATATAATCCTTAAGAAATCAACGTGAATAAATAATAAGTATGAAACCAATGTTGTTTTAAATTAAATATAATCTAAAACTATAATCACCAAACATCTCTTCAAATTTTACTATATAAACCATAGATGATAAGATAAACCAGCTCATAATTAAGTCACATTTTAATCTCAAATACTGAGCTGTTCAATCCCTTCAAAAATAAAGCCATGTCAGTTTTATAATTAGACTCATTTTCTCCTTTTATTTGCTATCTATATTTGCTTTACATGAAATCTTGTAGAGGAATTTGGATCCTATGTTGTACCGGAAAGTCCAGTACAACCACATATCGTGACATGTGTATTTTAAAATAATTAACGGTATATATTTTCACTTATTTTTAATTAAAGTTTTTTCTTTAAACTTCAAATTATTTTGGCCTTTATATTATAGTACTGGACTGTCCAGTACTGAAGATAATCCAAACTTCTTGCGAAATATATATTTCTTTAAATGTAACATATTAAAAATAATCTTATAAAGGCAAAATCTAGTGACATAAATTCCATTATAAATTTTTCACTATGATAGAAAGTGTTACAAATTTGTTGTTCCTTGAGAAAACAAATAGACAAATTTACATTAATCAGTAAGAAATTTCAACTTTCGAGGAGGATTCCACTCAAACATTTTTTTTCATTGGGATAAGTAGGAGATCATTGTTTGTAGAGCATTGTGGTAGCACCGGTTCCACATGGACGAAAGGTATTTGAGTAGGAAGTGAAGCAAACTTTTGAATCACATCTATGTTCACCAACTTCTTCAAATCTCCTATGATTTTCTCCATTCAAATTATAACTATAGATTTTTTGCCAACATAAAAAACAAGAACATTATAAATGCTATCACCTTAGGATCTTTCTTATTCAACCCTAATGCTTTTACTCTCACTTTCATAATTTTATACCATAAACTTGAATAATAATCTCTCAAAACTCATACGGTAAAGACAAACTTTTTCAACCTTATCAAACAATTAGATTGAGGCATTGAACTAGAGAGATTACTCCATTTGAATATGTTCATGTCACAAGTCAAGTCATGAGACCCTCTTCTAGCTTCTTTAGGCACCTTAAGCATACTTGAGATACCACTCTCAAGATAATAGAACATTATATAAGGCCTAAAATAAGGGTTATTTTTAACTAGGTATATAGAGCAATCTGAAATAAAATGGAGACATCCATTATAATGAACAGACATATCAAATTTCATTCTCCTAGGACCTACAAAGAATGGTTTTTCCATTGTTTTCCACACAACACTCTTTGGATGAAAAACATTATAAATATAATATGAACACGATTCTCAATCAATTGGATCTTCAAAATAAATTACCTTGTAGTCATCTAAGTCAAGAATTTCATTACCGCATTCCAACATCATTTTGAGATTAGCATTTGGATTTTGTTGAAGATGCTCTGGGATAGGAATAGATAACCAAGATTTTGTGGATGGGTTACAAACAAATTAATCGACTAGATTCTTGTAAGTAGTACGATCAACATTTAGGTCGGGTAGGGACAAGCCTTAACCCGTCCCAACCGAGCTCACGCTCACCCCTACTTTATACTAATAGGTGAGGTCAACTTCATGAATCAAAACACGCTGTAATGTTCTATATAACTCATGTCCATTGACAAAGAATTGATATCTAAACATTTCTTAATGTCTTTGCCTACGATTTTCTTGGTCTCACTCTTATTCTAGAAATTGGATTAACCTTCTTTTGATTCACTCTTTTTATATAGGCTTATAACGGTCTCATCCACACATGTCAAAAGAAGCTAAGGTACCAACAAGGCATTACTACAGTATTATAAGGCACCACCGTTATACACATCGAAATATATTAGTAACCATAAATTGAGGAAATATCATTAGTAGTACAAAAAATAACTAAGACATGACACTACCATTTTTTTCTACAATATCAGTATTTTAGAAATTATGATATATATTCTTATCAATATACATCATTAACCAAGCAAACTTTGAAGTCAATTTCCATAAATACTCAAATTTCAACCAAACACTTTTATTATTAGAATATATAGGAATGACAATTCGAATAGCATCTTTGATAATGTGTTTGGCATGAATTGCTTTAAACAAACATTACATAATGAGAATATATTATGCTTAAAGATAGAACTTAGACGTTAATAATTTAATTCCTAGTTTTTTATTCCATATATTGTGAATCCTAAACATGATAAATAAATCGTTTTTGATATTCAAATTGAAGAATGGCCCAAAATCAACACGCGAAAAAATAATTCTCATTTTAAAAAAGCATTTATGTTAGTCTATTACTCAACATGTATATTAGACACGTTGGATTTTGCGTTGAAATAGAATCTTAATCTCTTTTATAAAGTGGGTGAAATATTGTCATATTTACAAGCTATAATTATCCAATAAATTTAAATTCAGAAAAATCACTTAGAATCCTCTACGTTTAACTGATTATTAAGTGTAACAAATTTAAAGATTAAATTGTTGAATCCAATTGAATAATTTTATATATAATTAATAATTATCTATAATATATAATTATATAAAATGTAAAATTTTATATAATTAATAACTATATTAAAGTAATATTTATCTTTTTTTTTGTACTGAACCTAAATAGAATATTAAATTAGTATTCCGTTTTTTAAAATTATGTAAACCATTATTTGTATTTTGATTATTGCGGTTAAATATGGTCCGACCGAAATTTCCTCAATTCAAGACGGTCTAATCTATCATTTGGTTAAGATTACAAAACAAATTCGTTTTCAAGTTCGGCCAGTCAAACAAGGTCCGGTTCTCATAACATTGATATGCACAATAAGAAAAATAATTAAATTTTATGTATAGATAAATATGATAAGTAAATAATTAAACAATGCAATTCAAAATTGAAATGATCAATAAACCACATAAATCCAAAACCTGATAAATAAATAGTTAAAATAAATGTTTGATATGATAAGTCTTATGTACAACTAACATTATAGTATTGCACCTAAGTTTTATCATTGTTTCTCGAACATTGCGGTAGCACCGGTTCCACATGGGCGAAGGGTATTTGAGTAGGAAGTGAAGCATACTTTTGAATCACATCTATGTTCACCAACTTCTTCAAGTCTCCTATGATTTTCTCCATTCAAACTATAACTATAGATTTTTTTGCCCACAACAAAAATAAGAACATTGCCGTTCATAACCGTAAATGCTATCACCATAGGATCTTTCTCCTTCAACCCCAATGCTTTTACTCTTACTTTCATAATTTTATACCATAAACTTGATTCATAATCTCTCAAAACCCATACGGTAAAGACAAACTTTTTCAACCTTACCAAACAAATGGATTGAAGCATTGAACTAGAGAGATTGCTCCATTTGAATATGCTCATGTCACAAGTCAAGTCATGAGACCCTCTTCTAGCTTCTTTAGGCACCTTAAGCATACTTGATATACCACTCTCAAGATGATAGGACATTATATAAGGCCTAAAATAAGGGTTATTTTTAACTAGGTAATTAGAACAATCTGAAATAAAATGGAGACATCCATTGTAATGAGCAGGCATATCAAATTTCATTCTCCTAGGACCTACAAAGAATGATTTTTCCATTGTTTTCCATATACCACTCTTTGGATGAAAAACATTACAAATATAATATGAAGATGATTCCCAATCAATTGGATCTTCAAAATAAATCATGATTTCGTTTATTTTTTTGTGAACACCCAATTTTGTCCGACTTATTTACAATATTTTCAAAAATTATCAATAATTCTTTTGGAAAAAAAGAGCATATTTTTTCAAATAGCTTTGAACCATTTGTATCTCCTACGATTATTCAGTCGTAAACTATCAAATACAAAACCTTTGTTATCGACAAAATTATTTCGAGTAATCTTGCTCTAGAATAATGGTGATAAACATGGATAAATATTCAGTTTAAAGGGGAGCGTTATAACATAGACCATGATATACCAATCGTAGTATCATGAAGCACACTTACACAATCTTGAACATATAGTTCTAGTGATTGTTATTATAACAAATGAAAGGTCACCAATATCTTCTAGAACAAAACAAGCTAGTTGATTCCAATCCATTATTAAATCTAGATTATAAAGTGCAGTAAGGCCAATGAATCAATAAAAAAATCTTTTCAAAACGTTGACAATTATTAAACATAATGTGATGTTCATCTTTCACACACATTTCTTTGAGCCCAAGACAGGCAACATAAAAAGTCTTCTTTCCCCAGCTCATGAGTCATAGACGAGATGGGATTGAGTTCTAATAAGTTCAAAATGGTCTTTGAGAAGTTTCTGGAAACAAAGTTGAGATTCTTAAGTGTGACTGAGCCATCTTTGTGGGAGATGCTGGAGAACTATAGATACACGTCAAACCTGAACCAGACAATGAAGCTATTATCGTACAGAACTGGAAAAATAAAAATTACCAAACAAGAATTGAAGATTTATGAAGCTTCTTACCTTGCTCTTGAACCTACAACCGCTCAAGTCCTAATATCAGAACAATGCCACATACCCTTTGGTACCATTTCCCTGCCAAACCAACAATACACCTCAGTATCACAAGAAAGGTAGGCAACAATTAATTGAAATGCACAATCAGCATGCAAACCAGGAATTGCTTCAGTTACACATATAAAAAAAAAAAAAAAACAATAAAGTAAGACCATCAATTATGGAAAGAAAGCAACCATCCAGGAGTCACGTATAAAGGAATAATAGATTGTGGCTATTGGCACATTCTCTTTTCAGTTACACACATTTTAATAGGAACAAATCTGAATAGTTACACATGAAAGGCAATGTAAAACCATGGTTGTTGGCATCCCCATGAATAGTCAACATTGATGAGCATAGTGAGCAAATTAAATGGGATAATCATGGTAGTGGAATAATCAGAAGCAAACAGAATAAGCCAAAAGTTAGTGAACAAATTCCCCCCTTAAAGTTATAGTCTAAGTCATTATGAAAAAAAAGAGGAAAAGGGAACAAGTGATTTCAGCCGTAGGATATCAAGCAAGATTTCAAGAGATGCAAATCAGAAACCATGGCCTATGGAAATATTCTGATTACAGTTACACATTATCAGCATAAATGGAAATAATTGTGGTGCAGTCATGGGAGAATAATCAGAGTAAAAGGTCAGCAGTCGTGGGCAGTTTCGTTGGTAAAAATCAATGTTGTTGAGCAATTGAAGGGATTCTGGCAATAACTCCAATCAGCTATAAGAAGCAGCCAACACAGAGTATAAAGGGGAGGTACATTTGGCCTTTTGCAAGAAAAAAGGGGGAGCTTCTATCCAAAAAGTTTTTATGCTCTCTACCTATCCATCATTCGAATACATACACACATCCGTATTCTTTTTCAGCATACATACACCTCGCATAATTTCCATAACCACAACACACTCCCAAATACTTCTGCTTTCATTATCTACACACATATCACTTACCTACATCCACCCACTATTTGTGTTATCCATCACGACAAATCTCAAACACACCCATACCTACAACAAAGAAACTACACATACAAACCAAAGGGCATACACCACATTCATAGGCAATTGCTATACAAGAGAGAGAGCAATCCATATACCCATGCACTCCTACACCACCCAACAACCAAAAGAAATGCGTTCACAAGATTTTCCCACATAGCTATCAAATCTATTTCAAACCCATAGCCAAAGACATGAATACTTTAACCATTACCTTAATCCTCTCAACCCTCCTACCTACCATTATTGCTTCATACACACATTCATATATACACAAGCTATCAGAGGTATACAGCAGTCTGAAATATTGACGTCACAAGCACACATGATCACTCAAACAACACCTTAGCAAAAAATCATCACAATACATAATACGTATGGCACCAAAAAGAGAGTGTACCCAGAAAGCAGAAAATCTTATCAACACGAGCAGTTCAAAGGAGAAAGCAGTCAGATATTGATAAACAAAGCAGTAAAGGACATACCAGAAGAAAGGATTAACCTTCAAAAGGCAAAGGTATACACACAACTATTACACGATTAGCAAAGCAAAGGTGTATTTGCAGCCATCAATCATAAGAAAAAAGAAAAGAAAACGACAAAGGAAGTAAGGGAGAAGATGATTACCCTTATCATCGCCGGAAGCACCGGACTCGAAACACCTCATCACGGCATAACCACCATTGGGGCTTCTCGCCACCGCTATCACCGTTGAAGAGAACCTGCGGCACAATCATCTTCTCCATCCCGTAGTACTGCCACCATTGAGAAGAGAGAACCCATCACCGGTTCTCCTTAACTCCAGCCTCCTCGCTTGAACCGGAGCCGCCGTGCTCTTGGTTGTTGGCCATCCAAGACGTCTTGGTGCGTGGTTGCTGTGGACAGCTAGCCTCCTTGCTTGAGTCGTCTTTGCCGCCTCCTCTGCAGGCTGAAGCCGACCCCCCTCATCGCCTCCCCTCTTCGCCGGAGCGAGTGAAATCACCAAATGGAAAGGCTAGGGATTTCAATCCCAATTCTATTTCATTTTCTGCAGGTTTAGTGGGGGTAACCTTCTTAATTATTCCTAAGTCTATTCTTTATTTGTTTGTTGTTTTATTATTAGTTTATTGCAATCATTTTTATCCTAGTCTTTTATGTGACTTGTATTCCCTAAATAATGTGGAAGGGTATAGCCAACATCTAGATTTTTAACAAGTGAATCCCTACGAGGGTTGTTTATTTAAATGAAATTTAATGAAATTTTTACAGTAAAGTTACGGTTTGAGTTGACTCTGACTTCTCTGAAAATGGGAAGGTGAGCGACCAATACCGACTCTAAACTATTAATTTCATACCAAAATGTTTTAAATAAAAATTACCTTATTGCTTAAATGAATTTTAATAGAATTTTTATAGTAAGGTTACCATTCGAGTTGACTCTGACTTCTCTGAAAATGGGAAGAAGTTGAGCGACCAATACCGACTCTAAACTATTAATTCTATACCAAAATGTTTTAAATAAAAATTACCATATTTCTTAAACGGATTTTAATAGAATTTTTATAGTAAGGTTACGGTTCGAGTTGATTCTAACTTCTCTGAAAATTGGAAGAAGGTGAGCGACCAACACCGACTCTAAACTATTAATTCATTATCAAAGTATTTTAGAAAAATCATATCATACGACGTAACAACTTCAACACATCTTAAACTACCCAAACCAATTTAATTAATTTTCGAACCAGAACTATGTAGTCTTGATTTCCCTATTGCACCTAGGGATACGTAGGAGCAAGACGAACTCTTGTCAGACACAACAATAAAAAATAAAACATCTTGTTTTTATTTCCTGAATTTTAATAAGTAATATTAAGGGTATAAAAGTCCATGTTATTAACGAGGATACCGTTTTAATACGGGCGGACGGGGTGCTAATACATTCTCCGATCTGTAATCGACTCCCGAGCTCAGAATCTCTGATTTAAGACCAAATTATCCTAATTGGGCATATTTTGAGTTTTCTACGTTTTAACCGCAAAAAACGTAGTGGCGACTTCAAAACAATTGGAAGAGGTAGAAATCGAGTTCGCCTCTCTCTAAGTCGCAGGGCCTGTCTTCCAACCGAAAATCGGGTCGCGACATTTTTATGAACTTATTTTTTCCACTTCTCATTTTATCTCATCATAACTTTATCTTTCTCTTCATTTTTACTCTTCCATCAAACATATATCTCTTTACATTATCATAACTGTAACACCCTAAATTTGAGTCTGTAAAATTATAGTATCAGTCTTGGAAGTCTCACTTGAGCGAGAGATTCTCGCATGAGCGAGAAAGGATCCCCTGGTAGGGTGAAATCCTGGGCTATACTGGAGGATTCTCGCCTGAGCGAGAATGAGCTCGCTTGAGCGAGAACCCAATGACACATCTTTAAAATAGAAACCTCAAACACATTTTAGGGTTAGAACTTTGAAGAGAATAGAGAAATGAGAGCTTTTCAAGAACAAAGAGCCTTAAGACTCATCTTAGAGCTTGAGAAGAGGTAAACCTATTGTTCCTAACTCTTCTTCTTTCTCTCTAACTTGTTTTGGGTATATTGGATCTATTTTCAAAATATGAGAAACCATGGAAATTCATCCTTTCGAGTTATGGTTCGTTTTATGTTGTTTTTCTCTTGTAAACTCTTGGTTTAGAGTTGGTATTTGATGAATGGAAATGTTTTGTGGGTTATTCATGAAAACCCCAAAAAACCCCAAAATGAGAATATGAGTAAAAAGAGAAATGAATAAAATGTTAAATGTGAATGATGAGTTTGTTCTTTGATGTTGATATATATTAGATAAACAAGTATGTTTTGATAGTTGGAAACTTGCATTGAAGTAATTTTGGAAATATTGAAAATATACGAATCCCTTGTATGTTTGATTATATAATACGAGTTGTTTATGTGTTATTTTGGAATAAATGACTGACATTATTGTTATTGGTGGAATTGAGGAAAGATCATAAGGTTGGAGGAAATCGCGGAGGAGACTTTTAAAGTTACTCGGAACCGATCCCCAACACTCAACAAGGTAAGGGATATGTGTCTCTAATTCATACTCACTGAAGTGAATGAGGTATGTGAAAGAGGTAAATGTGTTGGTAAGTTTGTTATTGTGGCCCTATCCGGAGTGGTAGTGGACTGTTATTGTGGCCCTACCTGGAGTGGTAGTGGACTGTTATTGTTGTCCTACTCGGAGTGGTAGTGGACTGTTATTGTGGCCCTACCCGGAGTGATAGTGGACTGTTATTGTTGCCCTACCTAGAGTGGTAGTGGACGGTTGTTGTTGTCCTACCGGAAATGGTAGTGGATTATTGTGAACTTGACTTGCCCGATGTGGTATGGGGTAATAACTCGACCTGCCCGATGTGGTATGGGGTAATAACTCGACCTGCCCGATGTGGTATGGGGTAATAACTCGACATGCCCGATGTGGTATGAGGTAATAACTCGACCTGCCCGATGTGGTATGGACAATGAAAGTAATATGCTGTTGTAGAATATATATTATGGGATATATATTCTATAGGGTGAATATGAATGATGAGAAATGAGGATGTGACAATGAAAGTAATATGCATGTTATAGAATATATATTATGGGATATATATTCTATATGATGAATATGAACGATGAGAAATGAGGATGTCACAATGAAAGTCATATGCATGCTATAGGATATATAGTATGAGATATATATTCTATAGGGTGGATATGAATGGTGAAAATGAAGATGTTGAGAATGAAAGTAATATACATGCTATAGGGAATATATTATGAGATATATGTCCTATAGTGTGGATATGAATATGAGAAGTACGATGTCTCAAAAGAACGTAATATGCGTACTATAGATGAGATATATATACTATAGGACGAATATGAATATCGTGGAAGTGAAGGGAGTAAGATATGAATATTTATATTTACTTATTTGTGTTTATAAATTATATTAAAGCTTAATCGTATTTGAAATGTGGGGTATCATGTGATGTTAGTTTTTGAACTAATGACTTACTCCCTTGTTTTGTGTGTTGTTTATGAAAATCTCATTGTAGGTAAATGAAGGATTTGAGGAGGATGCTCACGTAGAGAGCTTATATGTTTATTAACTTGAATGTCTTTATCGTACTTTGACATTGTGGTTGATTTGATAGTATTTTGGGATAAATGTAATCTGATTAGGATAATATGGAGATATGTAGTCATGGACTTTATAACTCTGGAAAACCATAACTGGTTGTATGTGGTAATTTTTAGATGAATGAATTATGTTTTTTCACAACATAAATTTGTATGATAATATAATAGGTGTAAAGAATACTTTCAAAGAGTAATTCATGAGGGTTTTTAAGTAAGATGATGGATGTATGTAAGGAATGATTAAAACAAATGAAAAAATTTCAATGGTAGAATTTGGGTCTTTACAACCACCAAACAACATAAATTTCATTTTCTTCTTTCTATCACCACCAATGTAACGACCCTAAATTCTACCCTTGAAATTTTTTCCTTATTTATTTCGATTTCATACATTTAACAGTCAATCATAAATTACCGAGTAATTAAATTTACTTTAAAAGTCTCGCTTCTCACTCACACCCTATCATTAAACCATAAATAGCATACAACATTCAATAGCAGAAAAACATAATTCATTTATGTAACCTAGTAATCCCCACATACAATTAGCTATGGGTTTCCACAACACCCATAGCTACATATATCCCGAGTTACTAGTACCCATGATCAATATCATGTACAAAAATAATAATCATAGTATCATAAGTTACTTCAATTACAATAAATTCAAATTTCAAAAGAATGGATAAAGAGACGTCAAAACAAAAGTCCCTAATCCCCTACTCAAAATCATCCCTCTTCGTCCACCTACCTGAAATGGGATTAACATTTACAATGCACAACAACACAAAGGAATAAGTCATTAATTCAATAAAACTCAATGTCAGTTAATCCACATTTAAATAGTTTTCAACAGTAATATGATTTAAAAACTCTAAAAACCTTTTTCATCATCTATACTTTTGAAAAACCATGCTACATAACTCGAGCTAGAGTCGCTAACCTATTTAGGTCGGCTAAAACGAGTTTTATTTCCATTGGCACTCCACCAATACATAAACCATAAATACACTCATCATCACTACAAACATACCCATATATCTTTATAGTGACTAAGTGATTTATCATTTATGTCATTATAATTTGAGTCTTATTTCCAT
The DNA here is from genome assembly GCA_009771035.1 of Lupinus albus. Taxonomy (NCBI): domain Eukaryota; kingdom Viridiplantae; phylum Streptophyta; class Magnoliopsida; order Fabales; family Fabaceae; genus Lupinus; species Lupinus albus. The sequence goes on along the minus strand of CM020021.1, from coordinate 5,871,144 downwards.
TGGTACTCCCCCAATAGGTTTCGAGTCTTATTTTCATTGGTACTCCCCCAATAATATTTAATTCGTTTGAGTCATATTTCCATTGGTACTCCCCCAATAATATTTAATTCACTTGGGTCATCTTTCCATTGGTACTCCCCCAATAATATTAATTCATTGAGTCATCTTTCCATTGGTTCTTCCCCAATAATATTGCTTTTATTGAGTCATCTTTCCATTGGTACTTCCCCAATAATATTACTTTCATTGAGTCATCTTTCCATTGGTACTCCCCCAATAACATTTACTTCATTATTCATACAGAAAGTCCACGCATTTTCCACATAATGCATAAATTAAAGACTTATCCTTACCTCGGTGAGTGTTGGGTTTGGTTTTTGGTGACGTCGCAAGTTCCACCGGCACCACCTCCAAACTTAGGATCTTTCCTCATTCCCACCACATAACACAATGTTAGTCATTCATTCCAAATAACAAATAAATAACTTATATTGCATCATTTAAACGTACAAGACATTTATCATGTTCACAATGGTCCTATACTACTTTCATTAAGAGTTTTCAACCATCTAACACATACATATCATCTCATATTTTAACATTGTAAAGCAACTCATCTTCTACCTCTAGCATTTCATCCATCTTTCCTCTCTAACCTCATTTTCTCTCTCTAGGGTTTTGGGTTTCCATGAGCCAACCCACAAACCTCTTTCCATTCTTGGAATACTAACTTAAAACCAAGAGTTTACGAGGTACAAACAACATAAAATGAACCATAACTCGAAAGAGAGAGTTTTCATGGTTTTACACATTTTGAGAAGAGATCCATAATACCAAAAATGGGTTATTAAGGGAAGAAGAGAGTTAGGATAGAGAGTTTTACCTCTTCTCAAGCTCTTGAATAAGAATCAAAGCTCCTAGACCTTAGGAATGCTCTCTTCTATCACCTCTCTTCAATTCTTAACCTAAAATGTGTTTGGGGTTTTCCCCATTTAATGTTCTCGTCGGGTTCTCGCTTAAGCGAGCTTTCTCTCGCTCGAGCGAGAAAATCCCGCCCATTTTAAAAAACTCAACTCTGACCCTCTCGCACAAGCGAGGGATTCTCGCTCAAGCGAGAATCTCACAGTGTCAACAGGTTCCCTCTCGCTCAAGCGAGGTATTCTCGCTCAAGCGAGAATCTCACAGTGTCAACAGGTTCCCTCTCGCTCAAGCGAGGTATTCTCGCTCAAGTGAGAATTTCACAGTGTCAACAACCCCAGTTTGCCATTTCTCGCTCAGGCGAGGAAACTCTCGCTCAAGCGAGAATCTTTCAGTATAGTCCAATATTTCACCCTCCCAGGTGATTCTTTCTCGCTCAGGCGAGAATCTCTCGCTCAAGCGAAGATCCGAGGACTGATACTATAATTTTACAGACTTAAAAATTTGGGATGTTACAACTAAACCTCATAATTCTCCCTAATACTTTCCTTTATATATACATCTATATTAACAGAGAATTATGTATAAAAATTTGTTATGCAATATTACATTTTTGTGTGAATTATGTATAAACTCCAAAACTTTTGTATAAAACTAAACATTTGTATATTATTTATTTTGTGAATTATGTAATTCAAGTTTAACAACTTCTATTTATTTGTGTGTTATATTATTTTTTAATACTAATATTGATTTTTATATTATATGTTATTTTTAATATAATTTTTAGCATTTGTTTTGCAATATTAAAAAATTATATTAAAATGTATAATGGTAAATATTAAAAAATTATATTTAAAAATAGTGTAAAACACAACCAAAATAATCATAACATAAACAAATAACTTCATACAATTTTCTATAACTTACTATGTAAAAAACGATCTTTACACTTTATCCAAACAAAACAAATTAGTTTATATTTAATTTTTAATTAAAGTACCAAAAAATAAACTGATTATAATTTTAACATATTATAATCTTATACTTTATAATCTAACCGTTGTTGCATTAAAATTTTAAACTTGTGGAATTTTATTGCAATTAAATATTAAAATATATGTTGTTCGGTAATGTTTTTAACTTACTTACAGCTCTACTAGATCTCTTAGATGACCAAAAAGTCAAGGGTTCAATTCGTAAAAATAACATTTGTTGGAAGCGATAGCTACACACCCATAAGTGATTAGTTCATTATCCAAAAGATGAAGTGATATCTTTGGTAATACCAAGAAAAACTTACTTTTAACATTTATTTGTAATGAAAATTGTTTGTTGATTGTTTAATTATGTATTTATATGATTGTAATATTTTTAAATTTGGAATATAGAGTTGTTAAATATATTAGCTAATATTATAATTTAAAAAAAAATTAATATCAAAGGAGCCGGTTAATCCAACCAATAACTCATAAGACTATATTTAATAAAACAAAATTTATGTTTTCAGTCATAGCTAATGTTCCAGCCCGGAGTTCACTTCAGAGAAAAGCAAAGATCGTGAAAAGTACATAATAGAATTAATATTTATAATAATTTTACCTATTTAAATTGTCTCTTATCTAGTGTGTGTTTGATATGAATTATATTTTTAGTTTGAGTTTGTAAACCGTGAAATTATAAAATGTGAAATTATAATATGTTTATGTTTGAGTCTCTTAAATGAATGAAAATTTAATATAAACTAATTTGTTTTGTTTAGGTAAATTACAAAGATTGTTTTTTACATAATAAATTAAAAAAATTATGAGGTTATTGGTCTATGTTATGATTATTTTGGTTTTTTTTTACAATAATTATTAGATACATTTTTTAATATTTACCATCATATATATATACTATAATTTTTTAATTTTTTATATTGCATAACAAAATACTAAAAAATATTAAAATAGAATGGAATATAAAAATCAATATCATTATTAAAAAACAACATGACATACAAATATACAGAAGTTGCTAAACTTGAATTACACAATTATGGAGAGTTGTGAAATTTGGTAGAAGATTAAAAATGGGGAGGTAAATAAAGTTATGATGATGTAAAATAGGAAGTGGAAAAATTGAAAAAAAAATGAACTAACATAAAATAAACTAACTCATGGTTTTGAAACTTCTATTTTTAAATTATTTTTAAAAAAAAAGTTGAATTATTAATTTTATTTGGTTGTGAAACATACATAATTTATTTTTACAATAAATAATCCAAAACTCAAAATTTTAATACACTCTAAACATTTACTAACCTTATTTATTTGTGTTATCATTATCCCTTCTTCTTTCAAAGATTTTAAATTATTATATGTTATACCATATTTGTTTCAAGCTTTAAAAAGATAATCCAAAGAAAGAGTTATTCACATCAAAGTACATTATTCAAAGAGTAAATTACACTCACACCCACTGAGTTTTAATAAAATTACATAAATCACCCCTCCCTTTTTTGTCCTTACACCAACCACCCCTCCCTCCTACATAAACCACCCCTAAATTTATACATACATTACACTGACTACCCCTGCATGTTATAAAAGTGTAATATTTTAAAGAAAAAACGTGTGATGGATGTAATTAAGTTAAACAAAATATTGTGTATTGTGTAACACTTCAAATAGTACAAAAGCGAATGTTTCTTTATTATTTTTGTGTCATTAAAAAATACATTAATAATTTCAAATAAATGTTTAAATAACTCTTATATTATTTTATAACGAGTCAAATAATGAAGATGCATTGACTTTTATATTATTTGAATTTGTCTACACAATATACAATATTTTGTTTAATTAATTGCACACATCATACATTTTTTGTTTAAAATATTACACGTTTATATCATACAGAGGTAGTCAGTGTAACATATGTACAAAATTAGGAGTGGTTCGTGTAAGGACAAAAAAGTGAGGGATGGTTTGTGTAATTTTACTAAAACTCAGGGGGTGTGAGTGTAATTTACTCTTATTCAAAATTTGCTCTCTTTCCATTCTCACTTTCAAATGTGAGTATATTATTTTCGTATCCTAATAGCATAAATAAATGAAACTATGTAAATGTTCTTCTCTAATTATCATTCGACCTTCTCACCCATGCCATACGTTTAGAATTTAAAAAAAAATCTGCATAACTAGTCCCACAATAAAATAATCATGTCAAACAATGCAAAGTTGGGATAATAACTAATAACAAATAATAGTGTTTTTCCTTTATTTTTTTAATAATTACAACAACCAAACCTTTATACTAGGAGTGAGCATGTCCCGATCCTACCCTACCCTACTCACTCACCTAATATAATCCAATCATGATCAGATCTGAATAGGGTCGGTCATATTGGGTCTAGGGTCGAGTTCGAGTTCAAAAATTAGACCCATAGAATATTTAGGGCTGAGTAGGGACCAATAATAACTCGTCCCGACCGGTCCCAAGGTCACTCATTCATTATGTTTGTATGTGTCTCTCTTCAAATATATACAAAGTAATAATACATTTTTCATCATATATACATGTTTAATAATATATATATATATTATTTTATATGTCAAATTACGTATTCACGATAATAAATAATATTTAAAATACTTTATATAAAATTAGTATATGTTATATTTAATCGAGTCTAGGTCGGGTTTGAGATTAAAGGCTAACCTTGTGAATATTTAGAGTTGAGTTAACTACGGGTCTAGAGTCGAGTCCGAGTTTAAAAAAATGGTCCGACCAACATTTGGGACGGGTAAGAACAAACCTTAACCCGACCCATCATCAGCCCTACTTTATAATAATAGGTGAGGTCGACTTCATGAATCAAAACACGCCGTAATGTTCTATATAAATCATGTTCATTGAGAAGGAATTGATATCTAAACATTTCTTAATGTCTTTGTCTATGATTTTCTTGGTCTCACTCTTCTTCTAGAAAATGGAATAACATTCATTTGATTCACTCTTCTTATATAGGCTTATAATGGTCTCATCTACACATATCAAAAGCATCTAAGGTACCAACAATGCATTACTATAGTATTGTAAGACACAACGCTATACATATCAAAATAAATTAGTTTCTTATCCATAAATTGAAAAAATACAATTGGTAGTACAAAAAACAACTAAGACATGACACTACCACCTTTTTTCTACACTATGAGTATTTTAGAAATTATGATATATGTTGTCATCAATATACATCATTAACCAATCAAAACTTTGAAGTCATTTCCATAAATACTCAAATTTCAACCAAACACTTTTATTAGAATATATAGGAATGACAATCCAATAGCATCTTTGATAATGTGTTTCCCATGAATGTAATTTTATTGCTTTAAACAAACATTACATAATGAGAATATATTATGCTTAAAGATAGAACTTAGAAGTTAATAATTTAATTCATAGTTTTTTTATTTCATATATCATGAATGCTACACCTGATAAATAAATAGTATTATGCTCAAAGATAGAACTTAGTGGTTAATAATTTAATTCATAGTTTTTTATTTCATATATCATGAATCTGATAAATAAATAGTTTTTGATATTCAAATTGAAGAATGTCCCAGAATCAACACGCAAAAAAATAATTCTCATTTTAAAAAAGCACTCTTCTATTAGTCTGTTACTCAACATGTATATTAGACACGTTGGATTTTACGTTGAAATAGAATCTTAATCTCTTTTATAAAAAGTCGGTGAAATATTGTCATATCTACAATCTATAATTATCCAATAAATTTAAATTCAAAAAATCACTCAGTTTAACTAATTTAATTTTATATATAATTAATAATTATCTACACTATATAAAAATGTAAATTTTAAAATATAGTTAATAATTATATTAAAGTAACATCTATCTCATTTTTTTGGACTGAGTTTAAATAAAATATTAAATTAGTATTCTTTATTTTAAATTATGTGAACAATCCGATTTATTTTTTGGGTTATTGCGGTTTAACATGGTCGAACCGAAATTTTCTTATTTCAAAACAGTTTAACCTCTCATTCAATTAAGATTACAAAATAAAATCGTTTTCAAGTCCGATAAGTGGTGGGACAAGTCAGACCATCCCATCCGTTTCTCATAGCATTGATATGCCCAAAAAGAAAAATAATTAAATTTTATGTATAGATAAACCTGATAAGTAAATAATTAAACAATACAATTAAAAATTGAAATGATCAAGAAACCACGCTGAATCCAAAATCGGATAAATAAATAGTTATAATAAATGTTTGATATTGAAATTGAAGAATTACCAGAATCAATATGCTACACGAATCCACCTCTAAAGGACAAAACCTCATCTTATTTATTTTTAAAAAAAATAGCATGTTGGAATTAATGTTACGAGCATATCTGATCAAACTACCCAACCAATAATATCCCTCACCAAATTTAAAAACAATTTTGACTTTTAGTCTTAACAGAATGATATTTCATACCACTTTAAACAATTCAATTAAAAACAGAATAATACTTTAAAATTATGTTTATTCCCATAAAAAATATATTAAAACATATTACTTCAATATAATTATAAATAATTATTAATTATATATAATTACTAATTATATAAAAATTTACATTTATAAATAATTATATACTTATAGATAAATATTAATTACATATAACATCACATAATTATATATATAAATAAATATAGTATATAAAATTGGTTGGAAGAGAACAAGGCATCAAAACTTTTTACCTTGGCCTGCCCCATCTTCTCAACTCTCCAGTAGACTGGTTCAATTGATATCGTACCAACAGGCTGTTCCGCAGACTTGGTAAACCTATCAACAGAAGAAGATAAGAGATCCTGTAACATACGTCCATGCACACTCTCTCCCTTATTATATTCCCACCAAATCAATCAGAATCAATTCTAAACCCAAGTTATGGGTGGCAATGGGAAACAACATAGGTGGAAATTCTCCATTCTTCGTTCCTCTTCTAAACCCAAGTTGGATCCAAAAACACCTCCCAGCGAATTCATATGTCCAATTTCCGGGTCATTAATGTCCGACCCGGTTATCGTCTCTTCGGGTCAAACCTTCGAACGCGTTGCGGTTCAAGTCTGCACAGATTTAAACTTCTCTCCAATTCTTGGAACCGGGTCCCGACCCGATTTCTCAACTGTTATACCTAATTTAGCGATCAAAACTACAATCCTCAATTGGTGCGATAAATCCCACACCGAGCACCCGCATGCACCGGATTACGCTTCTTTGAAGAGCCTCGTCCGTGAAATGATGGCGGCGGAGGCGCCGCAGGTGGAAGAACAAATTAGGGTTTCCGAGGAGGAGCTTCTGAAGAACGTGGCGGAAAATCCGCCGGTGAATTTCTCACACGCTGCGACTGAGTTAGGCCCCCGAATCAACCACTTCGATTCTGGATCGTCAGAGGAATCGGTGATTATTCGAGAAAGCCATGGCACGCCTTTACCGTTCACTATTCGACCTACGTGCTTGTCTTGCACTTCGTCCTCCTCAATTGAAATCAGTGAGATCGAAATTCAAAACCCTAGCGGCACAATCTTCGAAGAGGAGGAGAAATTGCTAATGAAATTGAGAAGCAGCGAGGTTTTCGAGCAAGAAGAAGGTGTGATTTCACTGAGGAGCATCACGAGGAACAGCGAAGAAGCTAGGTTTTCTCTTTGCACGCCGCGGTTGCTTTTAACGCTGCGTTCGTCGATTCAATCACGATACGCCGTCGTTCAGGTCAACGCAGTTGCTTCGTTAGTCAACCTTTCTCTCGAGAAGCGGAACAAGGTGAAGATCGTGCGGTCAGGATTTGTTCCATTCCTCATCGACGCTTTAAAGGGCGGATCCTCTGAGACGCAGGAACACGCTGCGGGTGCACTCTTTAGTTTAGCGTTAGATGATGATAACAAAATGGCAATTGGTGTTCTCGGCGCGTTGCAGCCACTAATGCACGCGCTGAGATCGGATTCCGAGCGGACTCGGCATGACTCAGCACTCGCGTTGTACAATTTGACTCTAGTTCAAAGCAACCGAGTCAAGCTTGTTAAACTCGCAGCAGTCCCCACTCTTCTCTCAATGGTGAAATCGAAAACAAGTGATTTGGCGAGTCGCGTGTTGTTAATTCTGTGTAACCTTGCGGCTTCCATTGAGGGACAAACGGCGATGCTGGATGCCAATGCGGTGGACTTTTTAGTGGGGATGCTGAAGGGAAACGAGTTGAACTCGGAGTCAACTCGGGAGAATTGCGTGGCGGCGTTGTACGCGCTGAGTCATCGGAGTTTGAGGTTTAAAGGGTTGGCGAAGGAGGCGAGGGCGGTGGAAGTGTTGAAGGAGATTGACAAAACGGGAACGGAGAGGGCAAGTGAGAAGGCTAAGAGGTTGTTGCAGATGATGAGAGCCGTTGGAGAAGAAGAGGGGTTGGAATGTGATGGGACTATGGAATCGGGCGGGTTGACTCGGACTGGGTACCGAGTTGGTTGCGGGTCAACTACATTTTAATTTTTCTTTTTTGAACAGGTTATTATTGTATTTGTTGGTTCAGGTGCAGTAGGGAAAAAGGATAATTCGTACTGGTGAAGGGTCTTAGTTAAAGGGTGAAGGATTGAAGTGGTGAACTGGTGATGCATCTGAATTGGTAGTTGCTAATTTATGGTGTTCTTGTGATTGTGGATTTAGCGTGTATATCATGGAGGTAATCATTTCATGCTTACCAGTATGCCTTTTACATTTATTTATTTTAGCTTATTGGAGTGATTTAGCATAGGTTTAGTATACAACTATACATTATGTTTTTGGATATACTTTATAATTTAAAAAATGAATATAACTGTATGTTTAATTTAAACAAGGTAGAAATGTTATTTGTTTAGTATACTAAATTTCAATATATATTGTGAAGTTATTTGTTTACATTATAATTATTTTTACATTATTTTCAAAGTATATTTTTTAATATTTATCATCTTATATTATTTTATGTAATTTTTTTAATGTTTAATATCTCATGATAAAGTTAAAATATTAAAATAAAAGACAATATGAAAATTAATATCAATATTTAAAAATAACATTACTCAAATAAATAAATATTGTTGGACTTCAATAATTCACAAAATAATATGTCAATTTAAAAAGGTGAAAGTATTAACTAAATTTTAGATAAAATGGAAAGTTAAATTGATAAGGAAAAAATACAACCAATTATCAAAGATAATTCGAAACAAAGAAAAATCTTATTTTAATTTTATTTTGAAAAATAAACAAAAACAGCAATATTTAAGTTTATTTTGAAAAATAAACAAAAACAGCAATATATAAATTGTACTAAAGAAAGGTTTATCCTATAAAGTATAAACAGGTTTTAGGTTAAGGTTCTACATTAATTGTGTAGATTATAATACATTCTCTACTTTGATTAGAAATGATTCGTGGCTTTGGGAATTGGATCTATATTGGTGTTAGGGGTGGGCAGGACCCGACCCTACCCACTCACCCGGTATGGTTCGATCTGATTGGGTCTGAAAAGGGTTGGGTCTATTGTTAGATTTGGGTTCAAAAATTAGAACGAGTTAATATTTAGGACCGGGTAGGGATCTAACATGACCCGTCCTGACCCGTCTCATGGTCACTTGCTCATGATATTTGTACATGTCCCTGTTCAAATATATACAGAGTAATGATACTTTTTTGGTCAAAAATATCATTGATTTTCTAATTTTTTATCATATATACATATTTAATAATATATATATACACATATTATTTTATATGTCAAATTACATATTCGCAATAATAAATAATATTTAGAAGACTTTATGTAAAATGAATGTACATTATATTTAATCGGGTATAGGGTCGAATCCGAATTTAAGGGTAACCCTATGAATATTTAGGGTCGGGTTAACCTCGGGTCTAGAACTAAGTTCGGGATCAGAAAAATGACCCGAACAACATTGGACCGGGTAAGAACAAGCTTTAATCTGTCCCAACTCAGCCTACGCTCACCCCTAATTTGTGCGATACAAAGAGGGAAACAGCATCTCCATTGGCTCATTCTTATTTATTAATATTTCTTCCACAGGAACAATATTATAATTATATTTATCGGAGAATGTGGTCTGCATTGGAAAAATGAGGAAACAATTTTGTTTGGTAGGTATTTGTCATTGCTAGAAAAATATATATGTTTTTCTTAATTTTTAGAAATATATATTAAATTATAAAATATTATGAGTTACAACTAAGAAATAAGTTATTCATTAGTTTTATAATGGTGTAAAAGACCTTGTCGTTAGGGAGTGAATATCTTCTATATCACAATTCTCTATCTATCTATATTAAACCAATATAATTATGTCAACTAATAATAATTATTGTTTCTTGATAGATGATAAAAGAAATTATTAGCATAATTTTATTGATTTGGTATATAGATAGATAAATTGTGGTATATAACATCTCTACTTGTTGGTAGGGTCCAGCTTCCAGCGGTTGCCTTACATGCCCGCGTCTTTAGAATAGTTTCAATTTTAAAATTCAAATGCCAATTTTTTTATTTTTTTTATTTTATGTATTTATTTATGGAGTAGTCACAAATTTCAAAATATAATTAATATCTCTATTTGTATTATTATGTAACATTTTATTATTTTATACTTTCATTTATTATAATAATTATATTATTTCATTTTTACTTATTATATCTTTTATGAATTAAAAAGATGTAGAGTTGAAAAAATTCATCTATACTATTTTGATTTTCTATACAACAAATCAAGTCTTAATTTGTTTAGGTAGAGTCAAATGTATGAATGGAAAAATGTAATAATTTTATACATTTAACAAAATAACAATTTTCTTAAAAAAAACACAATTTATTTTCCTAAAATGAATGCACCTAATATAAATTAGTATTGATTTAATGTACTTCATTATTTTCTTTGAATTGAAGGCCCTTCACATTTTTTGGAGGGATTTAGCGTGCCTATCTTAGCTGAAAATTGAATATAAATTAATCTGTTTTGTTTGAATAAGGTGGAAAGATTATTTTCTACATAGTAAATTACAGAAAAAAGTATGATGTTATTTGTTTATGTTATGATTATTTTGGTTGTTTTTTACACTATTTTTTAAATATACATTTTTTAATATTTATCATCATATATTTTTACTTTAATTTTGTAATATTGCATAACAAAGGCTAAAAAATATATTAAAATAAAACACAATATAAAAACTAATATTAATATTAAAAAACAACATAAGATAAACATAAACAAATAACATCATAATAGGTAAATGTAAACTAAAAAAATAAATCAACTCATGATTTTTAGTATTGCATAATAACAAAGGCTAAAAAATATTAAAATAAAATACAATATAAAAACCAATATCAATATTAAAAATAATATACCACATAAATAAATGGAAGTTACTAAACTTAAATTACATAATTCACAAAATAAATAATACATAAATGTTAAGTTTCATGAAAAAAGTTTTCAGGTTTATACATAATTCACAAAATTTTAATATTATATAACAAAATTTTATACATAATTTTTTGTTCGTGTATAGATAAAAGAAAATGTTAAGGGGAATTACGGGGTTGAGTGGTGATAGAGAGATGAAAAAAGTTTTCGGGTTTATACATAATTCACAAAATTTTAATATTAAATAACAAAGTTTTATACATAATTTTTTATTCGTGTATAGATAAAAGAAAATGTTAAGGGGAATTAGGGGGTTGAGTGGTGATGAAGAGAGGGGAAAATGAGAATTATAGAGTTTGGTGGTAATGATGTGAAGAGTTATGGTGACTGTTTGGTGGAAGAGTAAAAATGAGGAGAAATAGATAAATTTATGACGAGGTAAAATGAGAAATAGAAAAATTGTGAAAAAATAAGCTAAAAAAATAAATCAACCTATGATTTTGGAGCTTCTACTTTTGCCTTATTTTTTCAGGAAAAAAAACTGAGTTTATAAACTTCATTTAGTTGGTAAACATAATTTATATTTTCAGCTTATTTTTCAAAAATAAATAAATATATACTACAAACAAAAATATTTGTAATAAACAAGCCATATTATGTGGAGAACTGTGAGTTGAACAAAATTATTTTAAATTATTTACACATTTGAGTTTGTTTTGAAGGCTGTCAGCTATACTTATTAAAATAGGTTGAGTCAGTCAGGTTGGGCTGTTAAAGTTGGAAAAATTATAGGATTTGAATATTTTATTATGTACTTTTTTATTACAACAGAACTGCTTTGAAATTGGGTTACCTATTTTTCTCCCTTTATTCTTTGTTGGGACTTTTAGTTGGTAATGAGCATTGTAAAATGTATAGGTAACTAACATTATTTTTTTAATATACTTTTTATAAAACATGGTGATATAAAATAGTTTTACATTATATATTTTTAAAAAATGTTTAAAATTGGTTAAAATTGAAATAATTTTTAATGTTATTCAGGTGGTTCGCCAAATCCTAGGGCAAGTTTGAGCTAAATCAAATATATATAAATTGTAATCGATCTAATTTAGCTCGATCTATATGTGGGCTAGCCTAAATACAATACGATAATGTGTTTTAACATGTTTAGTATCAACAACAATAATATGAGTTTGATTATCATCATGAGTTTGTGGTGATAGAATTTTTGAACTTATTTTTATTTGTTTACTCACTTTCTTTTCATTATATAATCTTTCCAATTTTGTGCGGACCATTTCTTGGTTAAAGAATAACTAAAATCACTGAAAATTAAATTAAATTTTAAGTAATGTGTAACTTCTAAGAATGACGTGCTAATCAATTAAGGGGTTTATGGAAAATAAAATAAAAAATCAAAAGGGATTGTTAACGATTGTGATCAGGATGTTTGTTAATGAACACAGAAGAACTAAATTAGTGTTGGAAAATGATGAGTTCCAAACTTACGTAGAGATGTTTCATGTCCTTCTTGTGTTGCGAAATAAAAACAAAGAGAAGTGTTTATGAGTTTTAAGATAATGGAGGTGTTAAGATGAAAGATAATACGAGAAATTAAAAGTTATTTGTTTATATAAAAACAACAATCAAGAAGTTTTATGGTAACTTAGTTATAAGGCAAAAAGGAAAATCGAAATTGAAAAGTTAAAAGTAATTTGTTAAGTCTTTAAAGGGGTGTCACACTAATTTGTTAAGTCTTTAAAACGCGAACGATTTCTTGATAAGTTCCATCTTGAAATGCCAAAAGAAAAGGTTCCTTGATAAGTATTCCGCTGAAGTTAAGAACCCTATGAGAAAACATTTTCAAATAAAGGTAAAGGCCAAGTTTAACAAAACATCCTTATTTATTTCCTCGTATGGGCCCTAAGATGGCTGGCTTAAATTTTCTCTTCAAAGGCACCATGATTTCAAAGTAAAAAAAACACTCATTAATTTACATAATTCTTACTAATGAATTTCTAGTAATAATGTATTGTCATGATGAGCAAGATCGAGAATTCTGCTACAATGAGTTAATGGTTATAAAGTTGAAGATGAAGAGTTAGCTGGATGTAGATGTTAGAGGCTTAATTATAAGGATAATCGATTATCGGGATAGGAATAATCAATTATCTTGGTAGTTAAAGTTAGTTAGCCATGATAATCGATTAAGCTAGAGATAATCGATTATCAAGGTAGTTTGTGGGTCTGATACTTAAAGGAGTTTGACTCCCATTTGTAAGCAACTTTTGAATAATCAATAAATACATTACACGATGAATTATCCAGAGAAGTCTCGAATTAATTGTGCTAATTCCTACTTCTACATAAAACCATAACAATTGGTATCAAAGCAAGATATTTTTTCGTGGGAGAACCATGGCAGAAGCTATAAGAATGCAAGCAACTGCTAGAGAAATGGAAGAAACATTGGAGAATCGTATCTCTAAAAGATTGGAGTTGAAATTTGTTGAACTTGCTGGTTCTTTACAAAGAACGTTGGAGGATTCAATCAAGCTGTCCATAGAGGAGTTGTTACAAAGGCAGGGGGATGAAGAAGAATCTTCTTGGAAAGGTAGATCACATCAAGGAGATCGTGGGTTCAAGCAAGATCGATCTTTTCCTTATTCAGGCCATACAAGATTATCAAGAATTGATTTCCCCAAATTCAATGGAGACAATATGAAAGAATGGGTGTACCAATGTGAACGTTCTTCTTGATTGATAACACCCCAGAAGAGACTAAGGTAAGACTAGCCATCATGCACTTTGAAGGAAATGCATTAAAGTGGCATCATGCATATGTCAAATCTTTATGGAATGCCCTGCCTAGTTGGGGGGAGTATGTGAAGGTGTTGTTAGAAAGATTTGGAGAAGTTTGTGATGACCTTATGGCTGATTTGATGAAACTCAGGTAGAAAGGTACAATTGGGGAGTATCATGAGGAGTTTGATGTTATCATCACTATGTTGGATTTGCCTGCAGAATATACTTTAAGTTGTTTCTTGGGAGGTTTAAGCAATGATGTGCAGATGATGGTGAGGATGTTCCAACCTCAAACTATGAGAAAAGCTTTTATATTGGCCAAGTTGTATGTGTCATCTCATAGCAGTAATGCTCAAGTGGGTCTCTCATTGAAAACTAGGCCTGCTGTTTCCACCAAACCTGTGTTTCCAATGACAACACTAGCCACTAAAGAGGAAGAACTGCAGAAACCTAAGTCGAGAATTGCTAGGAACTTGTCACCAGCTTTCATGAATGACAGAAAGGCAAAGAGATTGTGCTGTTTTTGTGATGAACCCTACTCACATGAGCATGGTTTAACACACAAGAAATTGCAGATTCATTTGTTGGAGGTGGAAGATGCAGATGATGAAATACAAGAATTTGAGTATGAGCATAAGGTGCATAAGGTGCAAATGAAGGAGCCCCATATATCTATAAATGCATTGACTGGAGTGGCGAACTTTTGGACCATGAGGGTCACTAGAAAATACAGCAAGAAACCCCTACAGATTCTCATTGACAGTGGCATCACCCATAACTTCTTGGACATCAATAGGGCCAAGCAGTTGGGATGCAAAATTGATGAATTGCAACCACTCACGGTCACAGTAGCAGATGGGACAAAGGTGCAGATTTCAGGTGTGGTGATGAACTTCAGTTGGTTCCTACAACATACTACATTTACCTCTGATATCATGCTCATTCCCTTGGGGTGTTGTGATGTGGTACTTGGTGTTGAATGGTTGGTAATTTTGGGAGATATCACTTGGAATTTTGACCATAACCATAACAATAGACTTCTTTTTTAACCTTCCAAAGGCTTGTCTTAAGGATTATCAAGGCATCTAACTCCCAAACTCTAATGAAATCATACATGAGTCATTAATCTCACTTAACTTCAACATAATATAAGAAGGGTATTGCACGACCATTCGTTGACATTACCATAAGATATGTGTTTTGGTTATACTCCTTATGGTAGAGTATGATTGTTCTTTTGAACTATGACTGTCGGAATAGACAATGGTGGTAACGATTGATGTTTTACAAGGAAGCTCCACAGTTATTGGCTGAGTATTGAAGAGGGCGATAGTTAGTAAACTTTGATGTACATGTTTGATAATATCGAAAGGCGTCATAGCAATAGAGAGTTACAAAATGTTTCGTTAGACATTGTATGAGAAGATGCACTACAAGTATGAAGAGACATAATTTTGGTAACATCATCAATGATATTCGGAAAGACTTACATTGAACGTAGATTAGACTCTCATGTGAAGGAGTTGATAAAGAGAGTTAGGGGTTGTGGAAGATTATAATATATGACAAGAGTAAATTTTTAATAATCATATATCTATATTAATTGAAGGGCTGGTGAATTTACCAAAATGGATATCTTACATGCTTGTCACTTGGCTTTTAAAGGGGTAAAAAAGTCTTTACGTTTTCAGCATTATTAAATAATTAAAAAAATTTAATATTTTTACTATAATGTCCCGGACCTTCTTTTTATTTTATTTTGAATGTTGGAGATATTTCGATTATTTGCCATTTCAATTATTACACTTTTTCTGAAATTTGAGAAAGTAATGATAATTGTTTTACAATTACTAATACATGTTGTTGTTTTGAATCATCGCACAACCTAATCATATTTCACATAAATATGATCCATCTGCACAACACTATTCATTAAGATATAGTAATCTATGTGATTTTGACATTTCTTCAAGTGCAAGATAAAGGTGATTTATGAACGTTTTGATTTCCGTCTATACTAATATTTTTTTGTTTCGGTCCATATATATTCCAAACTTTTAGTTTTAGTCTATATTAATAATGTGTTAATACCATAATTACTCACATAAGCAGTTAATGTGATACATATTTCATATGTATCATCCATATCACACAAGAGACTGGCTAAGAATGACAACAGGACAAAAGGAATGTGGATAGTGCTTCGTCGTACCCATACATTTACTAATTACGGGTATTCGCATAAGTAGTG
The DNA here is from genome assembly GCA_009771035.1 of Lupinus albus. Lineage (NCBI taxonomy): Eukaryota > Viridiplantae > Streptophyta > Magnoliopsida > Fabales > Fabaceae > Lupinus > Lupinus albus. The sequence goes on along the minus strand of CM020021.1, from coordinate 5,854,689 downwards.
AATATTTACAAGTACCCAACGAGTTTTTAAATTTAAATATATGTTTATATATTTTGTAATAATTAATAATATAATAATTAATATATATATATATATATATATATATATATAATGATAATTAATACATGAATAATAAAATACATACTATATAATCATAAAATGATAAAAAATGATATATATATAAATTATTTAATTAAATAATAAATTTATAAATATTCGGGGTATCCCGTAGTATAATAATATTGTTTCTACCCACAATCTATTTTGTGGATATTCATTACATATATTTTGGCAGGTATCCATACTGATATTTTTAATATCTCTACTAGAGACTAGATTTAGCCAATAAAGTGAAATCTCGTTAATTTTAAGGGACAAGAAACATACTTAAAATTAATTAAAAATGGACAATAATAGGTAACTCAATGTCAATTATTTTGCTATCATGTAGATCAAGAAAAGTTTGATAAAATAGTTGTTACTCTCCAATTTATCAAGAAATAGATCGACATTACAAAATTACCCATATTTGAAATATTATCAACTTCATTCATTTATCTCTCCGATTTAATTATCACTTTACTGATATAAGGTTATATATACAAGAATGTAATCATTATTATGAAAAAAGTAAGAGTTTATTAGAACTAAATAAAAAAAATTAGGAGTATATTTAGTATAATATTTAATATTATATAAATATTATAAAGTGATTAGGAAAAATCCTTTAAAATATACCCTATAAATACTGTTAGTTGGAATACTTCTTAGCTAATTGAAATGTCATTTTTCTAAGTCAAAACACTTGGTCAGGAAGAATTTATAAATATTGAACATTTTCGTGTAGTAGATATATCTGATATTTTCATCTTTATTTTAAGACAAAAATGCTGGATTAATTTTTTTAGCGCATCACTAAATATACCACTCTGAAACAGTTAGAATTTGGTGCCAGGTCTTATCACCTAATACAAAAGTTTAATGTTATTAAAACCGTACTGGTTATCAAACCAGTTAGGATATTGGTATAGTGGTACAGTGGTTCAACTAGTGGTTCAGTAATTAAACCGCATGCCGGTTAAACCAGACATACTTGCTTTTATATATATATATATATATATATATATATATATATATATATATATAATATATATATATATATATGTAAACCTATAACAAAAAAATTCAAATAAGTAGATATTCATATTTATAATCCATATTCATAATTTATTTCAAATTCACACAAACAAACAACATTAACTCTTTAATAAAATCAAAGTCTAAAGTACAAAACATATATTTATCCAAAAATCACTTAACAAACGCAAAATACAAATAAATGAACCAAGTATCAATCATTGAAGTTGAAGAATTGGTGAAGAATTGAAAATTTGAAATTTAAAAAAAAAAATTAATGTACAAACCGACCGGTTTATCGGTTTTGACCGGTTCTATTGCATATGTGGTATAACATACGTACCGTACCGGTTAGGGGTCCGATTCACCGGTTTTCCGGTTGAACCGGCCAGTACGGCACGGTTTTTAAAACATTCCAAAAGTTTTATGGGAATCAATTAATACGCCCAACTAATATTTCAAATTCATTCAATGTGATATAATTGATACAATCATGTGATAAAAGAAATTAAAATCAGACAACGTGTACTATTTCTCATTATGTGCTTTTCAAGTAGATAGCATATGGTAGGGGTGAGCATGAGCGGAGTTAGGTTGGATAAAGTTTGTCACCTATCCACCCTTAAATGTTAGTATACCATTTTTTTGATTCCAGACCCGATCTTAGATCTAAAGTTAACATGACCCCAAATATCAATTGGGACAACCTTTAAACCCGACTTCAAACCCAATTAAATATAATGCATATCTCTTTTAGATATAGTTTTCTCAATATTTTACTTTGGATATGTACTTTGACATATAAAATGATATATATATATATATATATATTGTTAATCAAGCCTATATGAAGAAAAATTTGTTAATCAATAATACTTTCGACCAAATAGATGTCATTACTATATTATCTGAGTCTTATTTGGGTCAGATCATGATCGGATCATGTTAGATGAACGTGTAGGGTCGTGTCTTGCTCACCCCTAGTATTTCGAATGAATTTTGAATTTTGGTTAATTTTTTTATATAATTTTGATTTTAAAAATTACAATTTTAAACTAGTATTCAAATATTATGATTGTGAGTTAAAATACTCTCCATCAAGACTCACAAAAAATATTAAAAATATTTTGGGATCATCTTAAGTTTTTCAGTTTTTGATGGAGAAAAATAATAGAATCAAAAATTTCAGTGGATCAAAATATGTCTTTTATTTAGTATTATGAATAACCTGAATTTGATTGGATAGTGATCATTTGCATCCTTGGGACATTATTCCTATGCATAAGTTGGAAACTAAGTGCATTAATTTTTAGATATTGACTACAAAAATCATTAGTTTACTTTTATGTAATAAACTCAAAATTAACTTTCCAATATAGTTAGCATTTTATATTAGATATATTTGGATTGATAGAACTTTATCTTTTATTTGATATGATTAGTTTTTGTTTATTTTGTTAGTTATTATTTTGGATTTTATTATATTATCATTTGTAACGACTTTTACCTATATAATAAATTACTTGGACTAAGTCATATCTGAGTTTGACCAATCTTTATCATATTAAACTTGTACATGATATCAAAACGGTTTCATCATTTGTGACAGTTATTATTCTTTTTCCGAGAAGTCGAAAATCAGAACTTCAAATAGTCATCTCCCTTTACAATGTCATCTCGTTAGTATTCATTCATTTTGTTTATCTCAACCTCACAATTTCATATTACATGCACAATTCGCTTTCTTTCTTTCTTTCTTTCTTAATATATATGGTAACTTTCACATTGATGATCATTCTAGTAGTGCCTTTTCCCTCCAATTAACGATATATCATTGACTGAACAATAGCGATGGTAAAACATAGAGACCAATTCTGACATCCATTTGCTAAGTCGCTTGCATAAGACTGCCATGCCGCTTGAATAGCAGAAACCTTTGCCACAAACTGCATGCCACCTACAGAGTACACCCATTTTCTACCATATGACAAGATAGACCTACAATACGTCTACATAGCATACCATAAGTTATAAGTCAACTATTCACGAAGTATAGACCTGAGAGAGTCATCTAATACAGGAAAAATGAACTCTACTTGTTTGGAGCAGACCCGACAAGGTCATTTTGGTCGATCAAGCCAATAGCATCTACGAGAGAATATTCCTCACACATTTCTACTATAAATAGGGACCCCTATAAAGAGGTTACATTCTATTTCTTGATCTTACTCCATTACTCCTACTCCAACATTATATACTCTCATATCTCTCTCAAATATTAACTTGATCGTAGGAGAATCTTTTCAGATATCTCATCTGGTGCTCTCAAGTAGATCTCAGACAACACCAAGAAGACTCTCCACTAGCTATAGTTTATTCAGATCCTACCTCTCTAAGACTAAAGAATAGGAATCAATGCTACATGGTTATCTATTCCAATGGTAAAGAATGCATCAATTATTTAGCAATTGTGGTCTCACCTTGCGCATTGATTGTATGTTGATCCTTCCTTAAGTTAGTTTATGAGACCTCTTATTTATACCCTTTAAAATGTTGTTCAAATATTAGGATTCATTACTCCTTAAGCCTCTACATCTGAGGTCTCAGTCTAAAAGCCCTTTGAAGATCTTAGTTCTGAAATTTTATGATTCATAATGTAGTTCAGATCATGGGTCTAGGAACCAGCCCATAACATATAATGTCCATTTGGTTGAATATCCTAGTTTTACTTATGGCTTTGAACTTGTCCTTGGTGTATATTATAACCAATGGTTTCTTGATCTCTAGAAATATGTGTTTATGAACATCCCATATTGACATAAATGAACATCATGTATTCAGGGGCTAGGGGTATAACTCTTATTTTATAGGATGGACAAATCTCATCTATATTTCTTACATTCCTGTATACACCTCATCACATGTCTAAGTACAACATTTATGATCAGTTAATTAAAGACAACTTTTGACTACATCAAAATATATAACTCCCATGTTAGAAATTGTATTCAATGGTTGTATTATAGTTGTCCCTATCAACTATAATACTTGAGTATGAATACAAAGGATAATCAAATGGAAAATCATAATCTTAATAATATTAAAATTATTATCCTAAGGACTTTATTGTATTTAAAAAAAGTAAAACTCCTATTTTGGTCATTGGACTTAATTTAATTTCTCAACATGATCCTTTAACTTTTCCCTCAACTTTGCCCACTTTTTTATGCTGTTACTTTTGGGTGACATGTGTGTTACTTTATTAACATCTATCAAAACGACATCATTTACTCCTTCTCATCAAAATTACTTCGTTTTGGACCTTCTATTAGTTACTTCGTTTGTATCTGCCATTGTTGTTGTTACCACTATTGTTGATTGCTATCATTGATGAAGAAGAATCAGTTGGTGGCGATGCCCCATTGAAGGAGAGGACAATAGAAAAGAAGACCCAAATGATGTCGTTTTAAGGCCAAAACTGGCTGCATTACTTATTTTAAGGCCAAAACTGGCTGCATTACTTATTTTAAGGCCAAAACTGGCTGCATTACTTACCGACGGAAAACTAATGTTAGAGCGTAAGTATAGTTAGTGAAGTGAGAAACAAGTTTAAGGACTAAATTAAGAAATTAAATCAAGTTGATCGATCAAAATAGCAATTTCGACCATATTTAAACATTTAATAGAAAAACAGTAAATGTAATGCCTCATAATATTATTAGAAATAATAACTCAGGGTGTAGATCCTTCGGTACTGAAAAGAAGTGTACATAAAAAAAACAAAGAAGATATGACACTATTATCTCATTTGATATAATGATATGATATTATCATAAACTTTTTAAATTTACTCCACATCTTAGTCATCAATTTTAAGAAAATCCAATAATTTAGATATATTCACTAATTCAAACCATTGAATTTTCTTAAAATTGATGGCTAAAATATGAAAAAACTTACTCTTGAAATAAGTAAATTCTCTCCCTAAATGCATATACATTACAAAATGCCTCTATAGTGGAATGGAGTCCTTTTCAATAACCCAATAAACATGACAAGTACTACGAGAGCTATGATTCCAAATAGGGCATGCACGAACATTATCTCTATCCTCTTCTTATAGAATATATATTCACTTCTTTTATATTTGAGGGTCTAATACATGCAAAGATTCAGGATAGCTGGAGCCCGCGGGCGAGTTCTATCGGGTAAAGCCAATGATTAGAGGCATCGGGGGCGCAACGCCCTCGACCTATTCTCAAACTTTAAATAGGATGATACATGACATTTAAAACTTTTTAATGGTATAAATATCAAATTATTTTCAATTAAAATATTTTTTTAATCTTTAAAACAATTTGGAGAGAATATCCCAACCCCTTATTATATCTTCTACTCTCACTCATCTCCCTCTGTTTCCACGGCAATTAGTCACGAGCATCACCTAGACACTGTATTATAACAAATATAATATTTTGTACGGTAAATATAAAGATTTATATGCAGAAAATACATCATATATAATTTATTTGTAGTATTTTTTTAGATAATAAAATATTAATGTTGAATAATGCATTGATAATGTATAAAACTAATATATTGTCGGTATATACATTTTTCTCTCATATCTCTTATAATAGCCATTACCTTGTTATTTCTAATGCTAATTTTATATCATATTCAAGCTTATTTCTTTATATTATGCAATCCATAGCATTTTCCTTCATGGATAACTATAAACACTCATCGATAACAGAAAATTGGAAGCATAGCGGATCAAATTATTTTTCAATTAAAGCAACACCGTAACCAAGGAGTTCAGATAATTTCTCCAAATCGACAAATAAATTAATTCATGATTTTTTAGATTTTGATAACAGACATATATCTTATTTGGGTTAGGATCCTCTCCATTAATGGAGAGACATGTACATCAAAAATCAATATAAAATGCAATGTTCAATGGCACATGCATCCTTTTGATTACAATACAATTACAATTTTATCATTAAAAAACATAGAAAAAATGTATTTGCTTCTCCTTTAATGGAGAGGATCCTAATTTATCTTATTTAACATGAATAGTAGTATATAACATAGAGATAATATATAAAACTCATACATCATAATTACATACATTTATTTCTCTATATCCATTACTAATTTATTTCTCTATATTCATTACTAAATATTAATAAATGAAGACATTAATATATCTTATTTAACATGAATAGTGGTGGATAATGTAGAGATAATATATAAAACTCATACATCATCATTGCATACATTTATTTCTCTATATTCATTACTAAATATTAATGAATGAAGAGATTAATATATCTAATTTAACATGAATAGTGGTGGATAATATAGAGATAATATATAAAACTCATAAATCATCATTGCATACATTTATTTCTCTATATCCATTACTAATTTATTTCTCTATATTCATTACTAAATATTAATTAATGAAGACATTAATATATATTATTTAACATGAATAGTGGCGGATAATATAGATATAATATATAAAATTCATACATTTGCATACATTTATTTCTCTATATTCATTACTAAATATTAATGAATGAAGACATTTAATATATCTTAGATTAAAGGAAAAGTAAAGACAAGTATACACCTACGTATTATAAATGTTAATCGGGTATGAGAACGAAAGTGCTTATAAACATTTCACAACTACAAAGCACATAACAACAAAAACACAATAAATGTGAACAAAATTTGTTGAAAAGTTAATTATGCTGAGATAGGAGATAGAAGATCCTTCAGGAGAGAGAAAAGTGAAAATGACTTTACTCTCTAGTAGCCAGCGAGAGGAGAGAGAATGGTAGGACTTAAATATATGAGAAGAGTTCAACCCAAAAGATAGTTTATTATTAAGTGTGAGAGCCTCATAACTAAGTATTACATTGAGTACTCCTAAGGGTCCAGTCTACAACGACTTTCATTCTATTGGCACTAACATGATGGTAGTCCATTTTCTTTTGGCAGTTTCACTCATCTATCAATATTCGCTAATATAGGTAGTGAGCACATAGGTAGTCATTTCCGTAACACAATTCTTAATGAAAACACCAATAGTTGGAAGAATTAACCACATGAGAAAAGTCCAAAAACTAGTCTAGTAGGTGGAAGAATTTCTTAACTTAAGCATCACATTTAACTTGGAGTCTGTTTATGTGTACAACTTTATCATTTCTCCTCCTAACATTGGAGTCTGTTTTATTCCAAGCTCCACAACAAGAACAACAATATGATTCTCTTCCTCTTCTCTTTTCATTGAACTTGTATTTACTTTTTTGGTTAGTCATGGTAAGTGGGGCACCTGAATTTTTTTGTATAACCAACCGTATCTTAAAGAACTTTCAGACTGTCTGATTACTAATTCCAACGAGTGTCACTCACATGAATTAAAGTTTTGATTTTTGATCTAGTACTATAGGATCCAGCAGAACCTTATACCATTGGACCGTTATTTTCTTGGTGGGGGCACTTGAGTTTGTTCCTGACTTTATAGTCCCTCACTTGATTTTGCTTGTTGAAAACAACCTTAAAAAAGTGCTTTTCACTTCCCATTATTACTTTCTTATTAAACTGCACAATTATTGTAACCATTACTTTTCAGTTTTCACTTTACTAGTTATTACAGTCTCTAGTTGCACTATCCTTTTCTGCTCTTATTATTAGCCAAACAAGGCACAAAGTAAACACATTTCCTTGTTTTCTCTCTTTGTTGGGTAGGTATAGTCATTGTAGGTAGCTCTATCTTCTTCTTCTCTACTCTTATGGATCTTTTTCCTTTGTGGGTTTTGAATCAGATTTTGGTTTCTTGATTTGTTGATTCTTACAATTTTATTATTGTTCAGGTTTAAAGAGAAGGACAAAAGATAACAATGGCAGGTGGTGGAGCTCCAGCACCAAAAGCAGATGAGCCTCAACCACACCCTCCAAAGGATCAATTACCTAACATTTATTACTGCATTACAAGTCCTCCTCCTTGGCGTGAGTGTTACCCTTATCTTAGATTCTTTCTTTTTTTGGTATCGACCAGAACTAATCTCTTTCAGGTGCGTGAATCTTGGAAATTCAACCTTTTACTTATGGGCCTAGGACCATAGATGAAAATATTTGGGTCTTACACCATTACCCCAATGTTATTGCTACACTTATCTTAGATTCAACACTGCCTTTCTATAATTAATAAATAAATATTAAATTCTTTTTTTTTGTCTGTGACTCTC